>JAGXJF010000041.1:0-691613 GCA_019208055.1 Stipa capillata | reverse complement strand
GAAGCATTCGGGGGCTACTGACGACGGGATCCACAGGGGATAGGCCCAAGACAGAGAATCGGCCCAACAAAGTTCAGGATGGCCGAAAACTGCTACAAGAGGCCCACCCGGATAGACACGGCCTGCGAGATCCACTCAGAAGTAACAGCCGGGTGCCAATTAAGACCGGACGTTACCAAGGCTTGAAGATAGACGTTAACCCGGCAGTTAAGTAGAGTTAAGGCACCAATTAAGAGTGCTGTTACTGCGACTCGGTAGTTGTAACTCCAGGCCTTGCCGGGTCTATATAAGGCAAGGCCAGGACCCCGCGCAGGGGAGGATCTTCTTCTTCTTTGAAGGATCACGCACCCATTGTACTCAAATCTTTCCTCGCACGAGGCTTGCTAAACAATCCAGCAGGAGTAGGGTATTACCTCTTCCATAGAGGGCCTGAACCTGGGTAAATCTCTCGTGTGAACCTGCTCCTGGATCATCCTCTTGCGCCCCCCCAAATCCTACTAGAAATGTATATTGCCATGAAATCCCCGCGACACTGAAGAAGCAGGAATTCAAAATCCAGAAGACAAGCTTCAGGGGTTGCTCAAGGTAGGAGTAGAAGGGAGGAAGAGGATTTAAGAATTTAGAAGAGGTGAAATAATGCCAACTTCTGTAGAAATATTCTGCGTTTAGATAAACCTAAAAAATGAAGTATAAATAATCTGTTCATACCAACCTAGTACCCTATAGACATATACATATATATATAGATATATATATATATAGTTACTCTTGGATAATAGCATTAAATTCAAGCTGTAAAAATCATCACAAGGATTTAATAATGTAATATTTGTTCATATCAGTATTTATACACACACACACACACACACACACACACATATATATATATATATAAATCATCAGATTAATACATCATAACTGGAAATAGCTAGGAAAAACAAACATAGCATCTGTCCATATCGGTGCATACACACACATATGTATGTATATATATCAGCCTCAGAACAAGAAACTAGCTAAGTATCAGCATAGTATTCTGTTCCATCGGTTTATTAGTGTTCACTAAATAAAGCCAGGGCTCAAATGAGCAATTGTACTTATCGGCTTATAACTAAACCATAAAATCCTAATCAGTTTTAATTGCTCAATATGAAGTTTAAATACTTGATAAGAATTCACCATGATCAAGTTATCCCACAATCAGCATACCATCAGTGTTACCAGCAAAAGAACAGTAGAGATCACATATACAACAACTCACTAAAGCATCAGTTATTATGCACAAATGCTAATTTCCCAAAAAAGCTAAGTGATATAGCAACCGAACCATCAAGCATCAGCACTAATGCATACACAACCGATTCAGCAAGGGAGCAAGATGAACTATTAGGCCGATCACAGTAAACCCTAGCGAAATTGGTAAGGATGTAAAGGGGGGATGGAGGAGCATGTACTGGTGAAGGAGGAGACGAGCAGCACCGACTCATCCATGGCGTGCCGCCGATGGAAGGAGGGCTAGCGAAACACTGGTGGCGCCTGGGCTATGATGCTGAGCCACATGCTATCCCAGGCAGCAAGGCAAGGATGATTGCCGGAGGAGCCGCCAACACAATCAGTGGCTAGGAACACGCCGTGGCCATTGAGCCAAGCCAAGGCTCGAGTTGCCGGCAGTTGACCTCGAGTCGTAGGATTAGGGCACGCTGGGGAAATCAGGGGGGAACCAAGCCAATGAGGAGATGGAGACCGGCGAGGAGGAATTGGCGCAACAGGAAGAGAGGAGCCAGAGGCGCTCTCACCAGCATTGGGAACAACGGCGACATAGGGGGAGTGAAGAGCGGTGTGGCTCGGGCGGAACCAAGCGAGAGAGGGAGGAAAGGAAGGGAATCGGGGAGAGGATGCAGAGGCAGAGGCCACTAGCCTGCTTGACGGGTAGTACAAATGAGTAGCCGGTGATGTCGGCTACCAGCGGCAGTGAGACGCGCGAGAGAGAAGTAGAGGGAGGTGGCAGTGGTGGAAGCGGGTGAGAGGAAGATGGATTGGGTGCTAGCAACGGGGTGAGAGAAGGAGTGAGGGAAGAGAAGGCACCGACTATGTTAACCCTAGCCGGGTGGGGTTTTTTGGGCCGAAAAGGCCATTGGGCCAGGGATGAAGAAAAAATTGGCCAGGACGAAACATACCTTTTAGACCAAACAAGATGGGCCTTTGAGCTCACCCGAAAATAAATCAATAAAATTAACAAAAAGTGATCCAAAATTCTTTTGTAAATTTGTGCAAAGTCAGAATTCAAAACTAAAATTTTCATACAACTTAAATAACTTCATAAAAAATTTCTTTACTTATTTTTGAACCATGTTAATTCTTCATAAATATTTTCCTTGATAAAATTTCTAAATAAAATACTTAAATTTAAAAATATTCATACAAAAATCATAAAGTTGTAGGAACATGGTAGAATAAAATCATAGAAACTTATAAGTTTATAAAAACAATATTTTTGTAACAAAAAACACATATCATCTATCTTGTTGTCTTCGACAAGTTAGTTTACATCATCCAAGAATATGTACTAGTCCTTTTTGGTAAAAACATATATCATCTCTCGCATTGTCTTCAGCAAGGTAATTCACATCATCCAAAAATGTGTACCTACCCATTTCTTGGTCAAACCTCATGAAAGCATCATTATATGCATTCATATAAATATGCAATTGCAATTTAATTGAAATTAGTCTTTATCGAACTATTATTCAAACTTTAGATCCTGAGGTTCTGCCAATTTTCCCCGAACAAAGCATGTTCATTTCTTGTCCATATCCCCTGATAATTTTTACCAAAGTATATGCATATTTTATCCCTCTTATCACCTGCATAGAAATAAAATGAATAATTTTTGGAAAATGGATATATATGAGTGATTCATGGAATCATATATGGTGGGTGGTACAACCGTAGACTAAAATGTGTTAGGGTGGTCAAGGTTTCACTACATATGGTATCACATTAAGGTTAATAACAAATATTAGTTGGCATTCTCACGCCGTATAGATAGCGTAACCACAAGACTTGGAATGGAACAGACGAGATTTATAGCGCCTTCTTACTGAAATATCTCCCAAGAAAGTATATATTGTAATGCCTGAGAAAGCGTTATGGCCCTTGTCCAGGAAAGTATTAAACCCTGAATTTCTAGTTGGGGAGGCGTTATATCCCCAAATCTTTAAAAGAGTACACTATAATGATGGAGTGGGTAGTTGGTACTGGACCGACTATGCAAGTGGAGATATGGCACATGAGAAGGGTGAAATGATTCGGAACCTTAGACCTAGCATGGCCACACACCAATGGCAGTGTGATGGGTTTCACACCCAGTATAAAGGCTAAGTACCATTTGTGGGTACGTAGCGCACCTCTGCAGAGTGTATTGAAATGTGGCATTGTCACTTCCTTTTTGGGTATGAACTACAAACATTGCGGGAAAGGAACCATTGGAGGTTCTAACAACCCATGAAGCCTTCTGAACATATGAAATTATATAAAGTTAAAATCTGATTTTCCTTCAAAAATGTTATTGGAAAGATATATCAATTCCTTGAGGGCTGACTCCTTAGTGTTGTACTTAATTTTGCTATTCTATACTACCCTACACTTATACTGGTCAGACTCTACATCATCCTGCTCTCCATAGTCGATATAGTAATTGACTCCTTCGATCACTCATGACAAGTCCAGCTTTTCTTTTTTCTCATAGGGTTCAATATCTTAAAATTCAGACTCTACTGACTCAGAGCCTAACAAAGGAGGTTTTATGTAGTGGATGAGTACAGATAATGCTCAACAAGTTCATAAATAGCAAGGACTTTAGCCCTCAAGGAATTGATATATCATTCCAATAACATTTTTGAAAGAAAATCAGATTTTAACTTTATATAATTTCATATGTTCAGAAGGCTTCATGGGTTGTTAGAACCTCCAATGGTTCCTTTCCTGCAATGTTCGCAGTTCATACCCAAAAAGGAAGTGACAATACCACATTTCAATACACTCTGCAGAGGTGCGCTACTTACCCACAAATGGTACTTAGCCTTTATATATATTGGGTGCGAAACCCATCACACTGCCATTGGTGTGTGGCCAGGCTAGGTCTAAAGTTCCAAATCATTTCACCCTTCTCATGTGCCATATCTCCACTTGCATGGTCGGTCCAGTACCAACTACTAACCTCATCATTATAGTGTACTCTTTTAAAGATTAGGGGATATAACACCTCCCCAACCAGAAATTCAGGGTTTAATACTTCCTAGGCAAGGGCCATAACGCTTTCTCAGGCATTACAATATATACTTTCCTGGGAGATATTTCAGTAAGAAGGTGCTATAAATCTCGTCTGTTTCATTCCAAGTCTTGTGGTTACACTATCTATACGGCGTGAGAATGCCAACTAATATTTGTTATAACCTTAATGTGATACCATATGTAGTGAATCCTTGACCACCCTAACATATTTTAGTCTACGGTTGTACCACCCACCATATATGATTCCATGAATCACTCATATATATCCATTTTCCAAAAATTATTCATTTTATTTCTATGCAGGTGATAAGAGGAATAAAATATGCATATACTTTGGTAAAAATTATCAGGGGAAATGGACAAGAAATGAACATGCTTTGTTCGGGGGAAGTTGGCAGAATCTTGGGATCTAAAGTTTGAATAATAGTTCGATAAAGACTAATTTCAATTAAATTGCAATTGCATATTTATATGAATGCATATAATGACGCATTCATGAGGGCTCAATTTTATCAGAATACTTCTGCAAGTTGAACTCGTTTGTATATATTTTGTCTTGTATTAATATAACAGCTGGACCATCAATACTTCTATTGTATTATTCTGATGGATGTATTATTAATGAAATAGGGTTTCATTACTATTATATCGAAGACTAGCACACTACACCATGAAGTGGTGCGCGAGGTTGCTTCAATTGAAAGGTCAATTTGATGTCAGCTACTATAATTAATATTTAGAGAATGACTAGCCATCAGTCGAATATATTTATTCTATTTGCAAATCATTTATTTACCAATCGCTACTACGGAATAGATCGTCCGATTCGACTAATCACGTACGGTTCACAAAAACCATTTGTGCTAAACCTAACCACGGATGATTTTATAGAAAAACACATCATACTAAACTCTTAAAAGAACGGTCTATGATGAGTAGCATATCACAAATGGTTGTTGTCAAAAACCATTTGTCGATTTTTTACAAATGGTTGTTAATCACAATCGTCTATGGTAGGCTTTTGTCAGGCCTACTTCGAGCGGTCTTTCAACACCCACATCCCCGTCTCCTCTAACCCTAGAGACGCAGCCCCTTGATGGCCTCAAAGTGCACATGACCAGTGTAACATCTTTTTGCGGAAGTATTTTTGGTTTTATATTGATTATATTGAGAATGTGACTGGAAAGCGATAGGTTTTCCAACTACGGTGTCATTCATAATTGCAATTGCACTTGAACTAGATAATAATTTTGAAGAGCGGTAGAATAACAAAAAATAAAAAGAGCAACGAATAACGGAAAAGCTAATAACAAATAGTGATAGAATAGGCTTTATGAGAGGTGGTGCACGGATCATGTAGAGATAGCTAATCACGTGCTACGATGCAAAACCTCTCATATAGTTGTATTATGTTGTAGACATATACCCATAAATAAATGTCCTCTTATAAAACACGTCACTTTTGTCTAATATTAATCATGAAAGATTCACGAGAGCAAAGCATAAAGCATGGTGGCACATGTGATTCCTCAAATTCATGCATCTAAAACCCCATACCTCGACACTCACTCAATAAGTAGTAAAATTGGTAACACGAATAAGCATTTCACTACACCACGACACCTATATCAATGAGACTCTATCTGTCGGCATTAGAACCCATATGGCAACACACTAAGTGTCGGAAAAGACCTTTACTGACAGAAATGGGTGCCACCTATACTGCTGCCGGCAAAAGTCTTTCCTGACAGATAAATTTCTGCCGACAGACAGCATGATGTTGTAAGGTGAACCCCCACAACAGATATATCTTTGTCGACATATGTAGCTACGCCGGCAGATAAGCTTATGCCCACAGATATTATATATGCTGACAAAAAGTTTGACGGTACAAATGTATTACTGCTGACACATATATTGTCTAACGGGAATTTCCATTCCAGCTTAAAAGTCCTAAATACAACCTAACAAACAAACTATCAACGATATTATGTAACCAACAATATATTTCACATTGCACTTGTATGATTCATTATATTGAATCACAATTTCAAACAGTATCGTATATACAAGAAATATCACACTGAACCATGCGCTCCTCCAATCATTCGAGTCAGTTTTCACAAAATGGCACAGTAATCCATGCATTCATTCAACATATATACCTGATTCATTAGTTTTCTCCACTCAAGTTAGCAGCAAGCATTAAGGAAATACATAATAAAGTGCTAACCACTCAAATCAGTGCCATATAAGTAAAATATGGCGGCCAAGCTCCAAAGAGACGATGCCTTCCATCACTATACCCACATCAACTTCCACGTGTGCCAAATGAATCGACCATGTTATGAACAAAGCGATGACGAGATTATCTTCGATCAGCAAGTGGACTTGTTACATTCTCCTGGTCCTCCCTGCAAAAGGAGTCATGTTTCAGCAAGTTTCAGAAATAGCAGTTTTGGTTGAAATATGTGAGTTGCTCATGAGTCCAAAGAATTAAAATGACAGAAGATGTACAGCACACAGAATTGCTAAAAGGATTGATTTGCAGGGCCACTCTCTAATTAAATCAATGTACCTCTCCTACATGCTTTCAGGTGCAAGCCGCATTACTTACTGCTCTCTGCAACCATTTTTTTTTCTTTTTCTCTGAATTTCAAAACTTATCAGTGGCTGACACATGGGGTCATGGTCAACATATGGCCAGGTCAGAAATGACGGTTGACTGGACGGTTGGGCCAAGCTGTCATGTACACATTGCAACTAGACTAATTCAAATTGAATAATTGATATATTATGTCAACTCGATTAGCTACTTACTGCTAACACTAACACGTGGTGCAATTTTCTCAACCAAGCAGGGCACCAAATGATATAATCCCTGCCAACCTGAAGCATGTATTGTATTTTAGAAACATGAAGAATTAAAAAACAACACTGAACAAAAAAAGAATTATGTAGCTAAGGAGTGGTTCAAGGTTACAAGGCTCTCTTCTTGACTGTGAGGCTTCAAGGTTGCTTAGAGTGGCTGCAAGGCTTCTTTGAGGTACCTTTTTGGCTGCAAGTCACTTATGGATTGGATAGCCATGTCCTCATCTTGATTGTTGAGTCCACTGTGCATGGACACATGCTCAGCTGCACCACGATGATCATGATGTTCCTCATCGCCATCTTCTGCTCCAATCCTTGAGATCTATGGAGAACCATGAACGAGAATTAGTTCAGTACACATATGTTTCAAATATATGGCAACAAAAAGAGGTAAGTAAGAATTGTACCACATGTCGAGAATTGGAACAAAAGGAGGTAAGTAAGATTGTCTACATTCACAAGAAAATTACCATGCAAAATAGGTAGGCATAGTCAGGAAGTGTTATAACCCAAAAAAACCTTGTTTCTAGACCTATACTTTTCTGTTATTTCAGATTCCCATTGCACACTATAATCAGTCACTTCTGGACCTATAATTACCAGTTGCTGATATTCAGTCCCTCTGATCATCATTAAACAAAATACATGAAGTTCAGGATGATCTGTGCATGGCTAAGATCACACACATGAAGTATAATGTCTAGCGTTTTGGCTCTGCTGATAATAAGATGGGGAGTGTGGACTGTGGAAGTTTGTCTTCTGTAAGCTTTGCATATTGATTCTATTTCACTGACTCCCCTTCAGGTAAAATTAGGAGAGCTAGCATACTGGATACAGGGCCTGGGGAGGTACTATGCTGAGAAGTTTAAAGAAGAGGCAAAACTGAAACCCATTGATCTAGTTCAGAGAGATGTTTGCAAGTCTTCTTGCCAGGCACTGTTGATTTCTGGAATGGCACTAGTTCCTAAACTAATCACCAAGCATTACAATCTACAATCAACACTGACGTGTTTTTTTCCTATATTTGAATTTGACATGTGGAATATGATTGGATTACACATGCTACAAAATGAATAGTCCAAAGCAATGTTTTCTTATTCACAGCAAAATTATGAATGTGTTGCTCTTAGATGGTAGCAATAAAAATCAAATTTAACCATTATGGATGTTTTCGTGTTCTACAATATGTACGTCAAATAATTATCATTAAGATGACGTATTTAGTCTTGCCACAACAAGCAACCTAATTTTATGAAATTTGCAGACTGCAATAAACCTCCCATTGTATTGGCAATGGTGGTTCCCATATTGATCAACAGATTAATAAAACTGGATCACACTTGTTTCTACAATCAAAACTAAAAGTCATATAAAATGTTCTCAGATTGGGATTTCAGTAATTACGTATGTATAAATTCTCCAGAAATTGGTTAGTATACATGACTTGCAATTAGTGGCTCTGCCTGTGCTGTAGGAACTTAACACTTGAAATTGTGTTGTACCTAGGTTCATCCATCCACCTTCTATCAATGCTACCTGCACCTTCACTAGTGATTCCACAAGCTATCAATGAAATGTCAAACTAAAAATTCCAACACTGCTGCCATAAATCAGCATTTACTACGAATATGCAGACTAAAAAGATCCTTAAATAATAGGACATCTTGAAAAAAATAAACACCTCAATTTGGCATGAACAAATTACTTTGTGCTTATTACTTGCCCATTAGGTTTTTATACCGACACACAAATCAATTTGGCATTAACTGATCCTTAAGTTTACACCTTGCTACCAGACTTTTAATTATACTGGCACATAAATCACCAAGAGAGAAGAAACAAAATAGAAATTACAATAAAGGTTAACAATCGCACAGCCACAATTAAGATCACAATATCTAGGCAGCACAACATCTACGCAGATCCATCTCACATTCTCACCCTAGTAGGAGCTCGGAAAGTGTATGAGGAACATGAAAAAAATTCGACTAACTAAGCCAATCTGCAGCAGTCACACTACTCATCGATTATGTATTCTGTTTGTAGCCTTAATCAGTTCGTCATAAGCAAGATTGCAGAAACACTGCTTGTATTTTATCAAAAGCATATAGATTCAGTACATAATATTTGCATCCCTTGCACTGAAACGATTGCAACAGGTAATTAACTTGGCATTGATCAATAGCAACGGCAAGAAACCACTGAAGTATCACACCATGGAAACCAAAACCAGCAAAGTTCAAGAATGTTGCTCACAGCATATCAAATTCAAGAGTAAGGGTTTCATAGCTGGCTCACCTGAGACAAAATCACTGAGCAACACTCAAATTGGAGGTGGGACAGGAGAAGCGGGGGCTGGGGGTGGCGTCGTTGGTCATGCGAGAGGGAGGCTGGGGCGGCTCCTCGGATGCAAACGGCGGGGCGGATCCTTAGATGTGGACGACGGGGTGATTCCTCGAATGGTGACAGCGGGCACCGGGCGGGGGGCAGCTGGCTGCTCGTAGGAGAACCAATGCAGGGGCGGGGGCGGGGGCGGGGGCGGTGGCGTGTTGCTATGGTTTATGTGACCGTGTGTTTTGTTTCGTGAGATGAGATAGGATGGGAGGGAGATAATTAGGCACCTAGGTGGCGTTTGGATATTGGGATAGATTGGGTTAGGAATATGAGGAGGGATAGTGATATGTGGGTTTAGAATAGGGAAATGAGATTTTGGTCCTTATACCATGTTTGGGTATATTGGGTTTGGGATAGGGATAAAATTTTTGTTGGACCAAAATGCCCTAAGTCACAAGCACAACAAATCTGTATATTTCTATGAAACAAGGGCAATTTGATAATTTTGCATATATTATAGCCATTTCCCTCCCCTATCCCAGCCCCCCCACTGGGTTTGAATAGCTGGGAAATGACACCCTCTTATCCCATTCTCTATCCACCCTGTTATCCCATTCCCAAAATCCAAACACTGGATTACATCTAACCTGGCAATTATTTCCCTATCCCAGCACCCTTATCCCCAAATCCAAACGCGCGGTTAAGGACACCGCGCTCCCTCCAGGGACACCGCGCTGCGACCTCTTTACGTGCGCCGCCACACCATTCTTCTACTTCTCAAGCTCGAGGAGGCGGAGAGGTAGGAGGCTAGAAAGAAGCTGCCAGATCCAGTAGCAACGGTGGTCGAGGAAGTCGATTGGGTGGTGCCGATGGCCGCTAAGGCTAGATCCGGTGGCACCTTCATCTTCCTCCAGCAACACCGTGACGCCGCCCTCCCCTGAGTGCACTGCCTCGTACTCCTGAGCACGACCGGCCCCCTCCCCTGCCCCTGTCCAAGGAGGGTGGCGTCATCGTCCTCTACTTCCTAGCTCCGCTACTGGTGAAAGAATACGAGTTGACGGCGTCGCAACCGCGGCGGCGGCACTCTCCGCTACCTTATTCCCTCTGCTATGATCATTGGATGATGCTCTGATTGTCCTATGATGTGATCATTTGATGATGTTCATGATGCTTTGATTGTCCTGTGATGTTATTTTATTACCGGGTGTTAAAACCAGAAAGAACATTATATTACTGCTTGATTTTTTAATGTATTATATATGACGTATATTAGAGGATTACTTCTTGATATATGAATGCTATATTATTCTGTGACTAAAATACTAATAAGAACAAATGCATACATAGTTGCCTAACGATGATCATATAATCTAAGGGTTCTTTCTTCACTTTTCTGATCTATTTTATCCAATAATCCCTAGAATACCGATAAGACTAGATGCACCTATAAAACCCAATGATAAGCATATAATCCGAGGGTTCTTTCCCCTGCTTTTCAGATCTATTTTATCCAATAATCCCTAGAATACCGATAAGACTAGATGCACCTATAAAACCCAATGATAAGCATATAATCCAAGGTTCTTTCCCCCGCTTTTCACAAAAATTGAGCAAACTCCACTGCTATCAATCGGCGAAATTTTTACCATTTTTGTGGTCATGTTAGTCAATTCATTTAAAGCATTCATCTCATGTGAGATTGATCGGTTGATCTCACAAGACATGGATAACTTAAATGGATTGATTGACACAAACGACTGATGTGGTAAAAATTTTGTATGTGATGGTAGTTTGCTCAATTATGATGCTTTGGAAGAATAGATTGTGTGATTAGGCCAATGATGATATATTTGACCTTGAAATATCATAAGTGTGTGCTTTAGTATCTGTTAAGGAATGACTAAAAATCCTTAACTCATTTTGGAAAAGCATGGCACACACTCAATCAAGAGCAAGGTTGAATCTGAGGTCTATAATGAGGAAACTCTACCACTATCACTCAGCAAATTAAATTTCTACCATTTCTACGGTTCTGTCAATCAATCTATTTAACATGCTCATCTCATGTGCAATCGATCGATCGATCTCACATGAAATGGACACCTTAAACGAATTGATTGAAATAACCCATTGATGTGTTACACGTTTTGCAAATGACGTTAGCTTGCCAATTATGATAAAGACCCACTTATATACTATGATGATGGTTTACAAGATTTAGGGTTCGGCGTTTGGCGTAAGGTTTAAATTGCATTAACCCCAACCATAAACCCTACACCACTAAACCCTGGTCGATCAATGTGTAATTATTTAAAATGGGCAGTTCTAAAGCATTTTTCCTAATTTGAGATCTATATTTGTGCTCAATTGTCTTGCTTTGAAACAATAGATGATTAGGCGAATGATGATAAAGCTTGGCTACATAATGAGTGTATGCTTTTATTTTCTAATATGTGTTAAGCAACGACTAAAAATCATAACCTCATTCTAGAAAAGCAGGCACGCATTCAATTAAGAGCAAGTTAGAATCGAGTCCTATGATATGTATGGATGCATCTATTTGCATATATTTAAATTCTTAATTTGCTCAAGTGCTTCATCTCAATGCAATGTCCTCTAATTGAGCTATCTACAAAATTTATAATCTATTGTCTTAATCAGTCATTATGTTGTGTCTTTTCACGTGAAATTTGATGGTCACTTGCACCATCGAAATTTCACATGAAAGGGGCACACCATAGAGGATTGAATGACATGACAGATTATAATTTTTGTAGATAACACAATTAGATAATACTGTATTGAAATTATGAACGAATTTTGGATGTGTAAATGGATGTGTGAATGAGGGTTGCTTCTGAAGTTATTATTGTCGTATATATGTTTTGTTTCTACTTGTAAAGAGAGAATGGCTAGCATTTTTCTGAGACTAGCCAATAAACAGAATATAGCATAGGAATGCAAAATCTTATCACAGATGGTTATGAAGAAGAAGCGTCAATGATAAGCTCGTACCACAGACAGTTCTAGCAATAAGCTTATATCATGGACGATTCTTTTCTAGAACCATCTGTGATATATGCTTATCATAAACGGTTCAGACACAGAACTGTCTGTGATGTATAGGCTATGTCATAGGTGGCTGATTAACCATCTGTGATGACACGGAGTCATCATAGAAGGCAGACGGTTTAGGGAACCTCATGTGATGGGGTTTTCGAATCGTCTATGATATAACAATCTATAGTAGTGAATGGGTTAACACTACTACAAAAATGCATATCCTAGACCCCATATCTCAGTCAATTTATGAAACAGTCTGTGATAAATGCAATTTTAGCCGGTTAACAAAACAATTCCATATTACAAAATTTAACAGCAAGAGATAAACTGATATCTTAGACGGTTGATATAACAGCCCGTTTGAAGTATTATCTAAGACGGTCGATACATCCAACATGGGATAATATCAATATCTCATTCGATCCCTCAACCGTCTGCGATATTGCTCAGACGGGTCAGGGTAGGCAACCATCTGAGATCTGTTCCATCTATATATTAGCAGCGTAGCCGACCAGACCTATAGGGTTAGATCATTCAATGCTTGCGGTTGGTCGGTGGAGCTAGGATTTTGAGGAAATTTTGTTGGAGAAGACAAATTTATGGATACAAATCCATTTGGTCTTGGTGATCTAAGATTTGTAATTAGTTGCATTCATTAAGTATTTAAGACTTTATTGGTAATTAAAAAGAGATTTGAAGATATATGGTTGTTTAGATATAATGGTGATATAGCTCTGTAATTTTCTGTAGTAAATTAATTACAATGATATACATATGTACATCTTGAATTAATTTATCCAATTTAATTAAGAATGTGGTGCATATATACGTAGGTAATGTTAATTGACATACTGATGCTAGGTATATATATACTTGTGTTTAACACTTAATTTTTATATGAATGTTAGTAAAAAGTAAGTTTTTGTTTTGTGCATATGGTATAGATGGTTAGAAGGTGGATGTACGTCGGGAACCATGCGACTGCAATGGTGTCTTTAGCTGGCGAAGAGGATATGGTTAATAAGGGGCAAGAGTGGATGTACTGTCTATACATTGATTACGACAAAGTGAAGAGTTCAAGAACTCAACTAAGATCCAAACATACTTGATTCGGGGGTTTCAGAAAAGGGTATACATATTGGACTAATCACGCTGAAGAGCAGATTGTCCATGAAGATCATAATAACGATATCACTAACAAAGTCAACGATGTGCTAGATGATGGAGATTTTACAACTTTCAATCAGATGCATGATAATGATGACAATCTAGACCAGATGTAGCGGGACGCGGAAGGGAACCTTGATGATCAGTGGGAGTAAAGTAAATTCTTGGGCTTGTTGGAGGAATTAGAGAAAGTTCTACTCATGGGCTTCAAGTTGAAATACACAAGGGTATAATCCATGCTAAAACTGCTGCAATTGAAGGCAAGCAATGGTTGGTTGGATAAGAGTTTCACAGCGTTGTTAGGTCTCTTAGGGGAGATGCTTCCAGAGGGAAACCTGTTGCTGAAAACCACCTACAAAGCAAAGAAGGTTATTTGTCCCTAGGGAATGGAAATAGAAAGAATATATGCATGTCTGAACGACTGAATCCTCTACTGTAAAGAGTATAAAAACTTGCATAGATGTCCGATGTGCAAATTATCTAAATACAAGTGTAAGAATCAGTTAGATGATGGGGAGGACGACATCGAGTTGAAGAAAGGTACTCCTACCAAGGTTGCACGGTATCTACTGAGAATTCCATATCTAAAGTAGTTATTTGCGAACCCAAAGGAGGGAAAAATTGATGCATTGCCATGTCGAGGAGCGTAAGAATAATGGAGTGCTAAGATACCCTACTGATTCTTTATAGTGGAGAAACATCAGTAGGAGGTTTGGTATGTTCGCTGTGGAGCTGAGGAATATAAGATTTGGATTGAGTATAGATGGAATGAATCCATTTGGTAACATGATCAGCTGACACAACACTTGGTCTGTAAATCTTTGTATCTGCAACCTTTGTCTTTGGTTGTGCATGAAGCAGAAATACAGTATGATGGCCATACTTATCCAAGGTCCAAAGCAATGTGGGAACGACTTTGTTGTGTGCCTTGCACCATTGGTGGAAGATTTGAAGATTTTGTGGGTTGATGGGGTATAGGTGTGGGTTGCATACAAACATGCGTAATTCACCTTATGCAGGTTGTTGTTCTTGACGGTCAATGATTATCCTGTCTTTGGTAAGATGTCAGGCTAGACTATAAAAGGACCCAAATCTTGTGTTCAATGATTAGATGATTAAACAAGTGTTTGGCTAAATAATTCACATAAAATGCTGTACATGTGTCATTGTAGGTTCCTTTAAGGGCATCATCCATGTCGCAGGATGAAGAATCAATTTGATGGGGCCAATGAGAATGGTTCAGCTCCAAGGCATTTAACTGGGATGGAAGTGTATGAAATGGTTAAGGATATAGATGTTGTGCTTATAAAGGGATGTAAAAAGAAGAAGTCTCGTGAGAAGAGCATCTGGAAGAAAAGATCCATATTTTTTGGAACTTACCTTATTGGAAGCACCTGTAAGTTCCCCGCTGCATGGTGGCATGCACATTGAGAAGAATGTATGTGACAGCTTGATCAGTCTCTTGTTAAACATTTATGACAAAACAGAGGATGGTGCCAACGCATGGCTTGACTTGGTCAATATGGACATCAGACCTGAGGTAGCACAAGAAAATACAGATAAAGGTCGAACGCTCATTCCCTCTGTTTGTCTCACTCGGTACAAGTCCGAGAGAACTAAATCATGCCAGTGTTTGCATAGTGTGAAAGTTCCATCCGGTTACTCAGACAACATAAAGAAGTTTGTTTCGATGGAAGATTTAAAATTAATTGGCATAAACTCTCATGACTGTCATGTGCTGGTGACACAAATGCTCCTAGTTGCGAATACAAATATTTTTCCAATGAAGGTCTGAGAGACAATATAAGGCTATGTTATTTCCTCAACACAATTTCACAGAAGATCATCAATCCCAATGCACTACATGCTCCATAGGACGAGGTGATAACGAGTCTATGTCATCTTGAGATGTATTACCATCCATCATTTTTTGATATCATTGTCCATCTTATTGTTCACATCGTGAAAGAGATAAAGACGTGTGAGCCAATGTTGCAACGCAACATGTACCCGTTCAAGCAGTACATGGGAATTCTCAAGTCCCATGTGCAGAAGCAATCTCAGCTGGAAGGGAGCATTGCGAAGGTTATGCAATTGAAGAGGTCACGGAGCTCTATATTGATTATATCGCTTAGGTCAAACAGATATAGGTGCCTCTGTCTGACCATTATGAGAGGCTCGGCGGTGTCGGGACAATTGCAAGGAAATCAAAATTACCTGAACTGGATGCGTATGATAAGGCCCATTTCATGGTCTTCTAGTACATGATTGTAGTGTCTACTTATATCAACCAACACAAGGACATGTTATGGCAAGAGAATCTGGCACATATGATTTCATGGATCAAGAGACATCACAACGATGGATTCAACGAATGGTTGGAGTGACTCTCTGTGGATCAACAAGTGAAACACTGACATGTTTAGCCAATGGCCCAACATGGAAAATTGTGATATGGCAAGGATAAGACATAAATGGGTACATATTTTATACGAGAGATCAAGACATGAAGAGCATGTACTAGAACGATGATGTTTGCATGGATGATATCAATACGATTGGGAAGAAAAGCCTCTACTATGGATTCATAGAGGAGATTTTGGAGCTCGACTATATACATTTCAAGATCCCCTTGTTTCGATGTCGTTGGGTCAGTCTCTCGCACATGGAGGTTGACAAGAATGGATCTTGAACGTGTTGGCTACAAAGACGAACTATTATAATAGTTCAATTTTCTTAATATTTTAAAACCTGTTGATTATCTTTAATTAAGAGGGAAAATTGTGCTTTTACATGAAATAATAAGCTTAACATGAGTTTTCATTAATTGGGAGGCTTTAATATGAATTAATGCAAACCTGAATTAAATTTGGTTTCCCTTTTTCGATTCTTTTCTTCTTTTCCTTTTCTTACTTTTCTTCCTGTCGGTTAGACCGACGCAGCCTCCCTCTCCCATTTGGTCAGATTGACCGTTGTGCCACCTCACCATCTGAGTCGGGCTCAAACTCGTGTCCGAGCCAGACTCCAGCGCCGGCGCCGCCTTCTACCTTGCCACCTAAGTAGGGGGCGAAACCCTACCCCCTCGCCTATATAAAGGGGGTGAACTCCCTCTCCTCCTTACACCTGCAGGCCACCACCTTCTCACGCACGTCATTGCCCAAGTTGCTGTCGCCTGCTACCGTGCTAGTCATCGTTGACATCACCCTAGCCTTGCCACCGGTGAGCCTTGTGCTGCCCTCTATCTTTTTTCTTACCGGTCGCACGATCTAGCCCTAGACGAGCTGAACATCTATCCTGTCTACTCCACTGCCTCTCGCCGGCGACTTCATCCCGCGGAACCCTGGTCCTCCCCTTCCTCACCAATGCCCTGCCCCTCCACCTTGCAATCCCCACTGCCAGTGATCTCCTCCACCACGTTGTCTACCCCTATGGCAAGGATGTAGCAGCAGTTTTATGCAAAAGCACTACCGTGGTAGCTCCACAGCATCCACGCGCTACTCCTCTACCGTAGTCGTGCTGCGGCAGCAGATTCTACCAAAATTGTTGTTGCGGTAGCTGCGCGATAGCTGTCTCCTCTGTCCTCTTGCTGCATCTCTGCCACGACAACAAAAATAGCATTGCTGCGGCAGCGAAAACACCGAAACCTGTTGCTACGGCAGTGCCGTGATAACTCCCCGATCCACTTCACTGCCATATCCATGCCGCGGTAGCAAATTTTACCAATACCTCTGCCATGAGAACACCATGACATAGATCCAAAACCAATGCTTCCCATAACCCTACTATGGCAGCAAAAATGGTCAAAAATGTTGCCGCGTAGCAAGCTATGAAGACTATTTTGATCATTTCTCTTTGTAGATCGATCTAACCCTCATTTCTTCAACCCAAACCACTTCTGCAAGCCTATTAGAGTTAATTATCATGCATATATGTTACCTATCATATAATTATGGCTAAACCCTAATTCTTGCGACGTACCACCTGAAATCCTAATCTTTCCGGAACCCTAATTTCTTCCTCTTTGCTCCAGATCCACCCATTCTTTTCTCACCACCTCCACCACTTATATCTACAACTTTCTACTCTATTCTTACATAGATTTGATTCTATCTAATCTTTTATTTGGATTTATTGCTTCATTTTGAGTTATTTTGAGTTATTACATATGTTAATGTGTAGACTCAAACATGCTAGAGGAGTACCAAGAGCAGCCAAAGGGAGAGTACCCAGAGAAGTTTGAGCAAGGCAAGTCACAGTTGATCATGTTGTACCCTTTATTATCAAACTATGATTTTGGTTGCAAAACTTTTGTGCACACACGTCAGTGTAGCAAGTATTAGTTGGGATAGTGAGCCTATTTCCATGTTGTCATTACCTCCACTCATATGCAACAATATCTTGGTTACTCCATACCTAAAACCTAGGATGGTTTATTTTTTTAGATCTTTAGCTCGTGCTCATGCTAATGATGATAACATTAGTCCTGTCTATTCAACTTTAATAATTGTGCTTAAGTTCTTTGAGTATGATGCGTCGAAGGCTGATAATCGTGATTTGGTTTATCAACTTTAATTAGGATGATGTATCTTTGGCCCAGCGATGTTGCCATTCTTATAATTTGGTTAGAACTAGACTCGGGCAAGAATTTGTCAAGTGGTTGGTACATAACGACGAAGGGTTGTTCGTGAGTACTTTCTTTTTAACTCAGTGGCAAAGGGTTGTTCCTGAGTAATCTTTTATTTCTACTCAGCAACGAAGGACTGTTTGTGAGCATTTGTTTTATTTCAGTTGGTTTGTGGAACATCTTGCTCAATATCGACCTAAGGACTTAACTTTGCAAACTTGGTCTAAGCCTTAACAGTACAACCACAAGCACTGGTATGGGATGGTCATGGCCCACTAATTATATGAGTATCACGGATTGCCAATCAGGTGCTAATGGAAAGGTTTGTTGAGGTTGGTACCATATGAAAGTATTTGTAAAGCCATGTTGTGACTCTTAATTGGTACACCAGAGCGAGTACTGATAAAAGGGAACATGACATCTTGTTGGTAAAGTTGTACAATTAACCTCTGTACACTGTTAATTGGTTGCTATGTTCACGGTCATGAGCAAGGTCAATCTAGCGAGCATTGGGTAGTAGCCTCCTATATTGTTTACTTGTGTTACTTAGGTGATACTTGGTGGTATCTTTGGTAATTACTTTGTTAGTTTGAGGTACCATTGCTTTCCAGTAATTACTTTGGGTTGTCTCGGATAGTACGTGCTGGTCAATGACTAGTATCTAACCAATGCTGTGCTATGAACTTATTTATTGTATTACAACTACTTATTTGCTTTATATACTTGAACCCTAGTAGCCTTCTTTTAAAACCTATGCATCACGAATATTCTATTTCACCTCCCTGGTGACTTGCAGAGTACATCACGTACTCACCCTTGCTATAAAAAATCAATACAAAGGAAGGAGCTACCAATCTTTTCCCTGAGGAGGATTACCTTGGAAAATGCTAGGGTGCGTGTCCTAGTCAGATATTGATGTCCTGCAAGTTCACAGGATCAAGTAGCTTTCTCGTGGATGTATTTCTTGTTTACATCAAACCCACTTAGAACATTATTGGTAAGTGATTGGTTTTTTCACAACTCTGGCGATGCTCATAATTGCTCCTACTCTTGAACTAAAAGATAGAAAAAACATTTTTGGAACTTTACAAGAATAAAACAGAATTAAGACATGCAATAAATAAAAGTAAAGAGAGCGATAAATGATATGAGAAATAATAAAATGCAATAATGACGAAATAAACAATTGGGATGTGGTTCATGGGATCATGTAGATATAGCTAATCATGTGCAAGCATGCTAATAAGTCACTTATCTAGTCGCAATATGTTGTAGGCATGCACCCGTAAATAGGTTACCTCTCATCAAGTTCATCACTTTTGTTTGACAATAAGGTGATCATTAAGATTCACCATACCTAAGCATTAAACATAGTGACACATGTGGTTCCTCGAATTCAAGCACCTAAAACCCCTCACCCTCGACTGTTACTCAATAGGTGGTAGAACTGACAACATGAATAAGCATTCAATGTTGCAAGATACAAACATACATGTTGCCCGGGCCCCAGATAACAAGTGTTAGGAATAGCAATGATAAATGACAAATGATTAATGCGACATCAAAGTGAGCACGATCTGAATATATAAATAAAATAGCATCAAAGCATCTCTCTACAATTCACTAATACCGTCCATCTCGTATGACTACAATGGACTACTTAATCATAATAAAATGATAAAAAAGAGTATCATTATGAGATTATAGAGAGATACAACAATAGCAACTCCAATAAATCAACAAGTGATGATCTGCAATGGTGAGCAACGAAGAAACGGGCATCGATCCGGTGAAGAAGTGGCGATCGGTCTGAATTCTATTGCATGCGATGGTATTCTATAGATGTGAACACGATAGTGGTGGAGTTCCGTCTTGAAAAGTACTCTCCTAGAAAGGACGCGTCAAGAGGAATAATTAGTCGAAAGGGCATTGGGAGGCGATAACCTTGGGCTCCATGCAGCAGGCCTGCCACGGCCCCTTGCCGCATGGTTGTTTGGGCCCGCCTGTTGGCGTCCTTTTTGAATTAGTCTTCCCTACGTTTAATTAGCCCAAAATGTTACTTTTTCCATAGTATTGTCACTTTGTAGAGCTCATGTTCTTCCTAATAGTGAGATTGTTTCATTTATTTTGGCGCTTGCATTCCGTTTAGCATTAACTAGCCTCATACCTTGCATTTATCATTGGAGTAGAGCTTCATTATATATAGCTCTGGAGGTGTATTTCGTTTCATCATTGTTTAAAGCTTCATATTACCATTGCTTTATTTTTACTCTTCATCGGGATATTCTTCACTCACTAGTTGAGCTATTGCATTCGTCGCGTCATTATGCATTTATTTGGAAAATCACCACTCCTTATGCAATATTGATAACTAGGACATCACTAGGGCTCGAGGATCAATCCACATTGCATAGGCCTTTCTATTCCTTAAATCAAGTCCTTCCTAACCCCCTCATTATTTTTCAATGACCGAAATGATAAGACTTCAAGTACTCTTTTTTGTTGATTTGACAGACAAGTAGGACTCATAATAAAAACTTTTTTATTTCTTAAAAAATGATGAGCTATTGTCGGGAGCTCTACATTGCTACACAAGTTCATTCTTGTGACTTGCCTCTTGTAGGTGAGCTCCGGTCGTGAGTGTGACATCATTGATTTCTCTTGAATCATTAATTGAACCATTTTATTTCCTCTTTGGCAGTGTGTTTGTTTATGATAGCCTCATGCTCTTTTACTAGGTAATTATTATTGTCATGACATGAGATAATTGTGATATTTAAGTCAATTGTGGATTGTAATATTGATAGCTTGGTTATGTTTGTATAAATATTCATGATTGTTGCTATTTCTGCATGTTATAAAGATAAGTTAACTAGTTCATACCATCATTTTGATATTTATTTCAAATTATGGTCATTTCTATTATCACTTCCATTGTTCGCAGACAAACAGCGAGTTAAGCTTGGCGGAGCTTGATACGTCAAAAACATATCGATATTTCCTATGCATTTCATATTGTTTATTTATCAACTTTTAGATATTATTGCATTATCCACTGATTAACGTTCTTATCCTACAACCATCTTTTGTTTAATGTCTATAGAAAACTTTAGATTTTCATAGAAAAAGCTACATTTTAGAATTAATACACGAAAGGAAGAGCACCGGAGAAGGGGGTCCGCCAGGGGAAGCCCACTTGACCCAGACATCAGGCTCACGTGGCAGCCCAGGCTACTCCCTCTGCCACATGGAGTGTGCAAGGTTCCCCTCAAGTCGCTGCTTCATCAACTTATTCCTCATAACGCGTATATGTGCGCCTACACTAGTGGCTACTGAAGGATCAAAGATGTTGACTAGAGGGGGGGGTGAATAGGCGACTACATATTTTAGCCTTTTATCAGTTGCTTTTAGAGAAGTACGGAATTATAGATTCTCCAAATGTGCAACTAAATGAATCAACCGTTGGAGAGGCGGAGGCCAAACAAAGCACTTTGCGACACCAAGTCTTGCCTTCTTCTCCTTTGAGCCTCGGCAAACCAAGCCCGAGCTCAAATCACTAGTGGTAGACCTTGAGGCGGCCTCCAAACCTTCACAAATAATCCCGGAGCATAAATCCACAACTTGAAGGCTTCCGGGAGACACCAATCGGTTAGGGATTCCCAAAATCCCAAGAGTAACAAGCAACGCAATGAACTCAAGGGGGATTCAACTTTGGCTTGGTGGAATCGTAGATCTAGGGCTCCTCTTTCTTTTCCCTCAAAGGCTTGATGAGATTTGAGCACTAGGGGAGGAGCTTCTCAAGCTTTGAGCTTCAAAAATGGTGGAAGAGAGAGAGTTTCAACGAGCTCAGGCCGGTACCCCTGGGGAAGAAGGGGTGGGCCTTTTATAGGCGCACCAAAATCTGCCCGTTGGGGTGCAGCGTGCATGGTCCGGAAGTCCATCCGAAACTTCCGGGCCAAGCTTCCGATCACCCGGATTCCGGGCTGCCTTTTGAGCAGCCTTCCAGGCCAGTCCAGTAGCTACTGGATTGGTCCAGAATTCCATCGGAAAGCCATCTGGATTCTAGATAGCCCGGAGGTCTAGTCCAGAACCTCCGAACCAAGACTCCGGGTACATACAGGATTCCGGGCTGCCTTCCGGGCACCCTTCTGGGCCAGTCCAGTAGCTACTGGATTGGTCCGGAATTCCATCCGGAAAGCCATCCGGATTCCGGGTAGCCCAGAGGTTTAGTCCAGAACCTCCGGACCAAGACTCCGGGTTCACACAGAAAGCAAACAGCAGGGTATAAAATGAGGCTTCTCACTTGATCTCTCTTGGGGTTTTTTCTCAAACATGGGTTGTGGATGTAAGATCTCATATGATATATGTTTCCACCCTCTTGTTCATCACTTTACCCCTCTTAATAGTCTGGCTTTCCTATGACTCAAGCATAAGATAAAATGCATATTTTAAATAAACCGTCTTCTTCTCTCCTTTTTGCTTAGGGGGTCTCCAACCACCTTTGCTTATCAACCATTGGGCGAACACCTGTTCATATACTTTGTAAACATAGTTAGTCCCCTAATCATTTGTCATTTACACCAAAACCCACTTAGGGGCTTAGATGTCCTTCAATCTCCCCCTTTTTGGTGGTAGATGACAACCATGATTAGAGCTTACACAAAGGTTTTATAAAATGAAGGTTTTGGTTTCTTTGGATATAGAGAGGGCTCCCCCTAGATTTGTGCACTATTTGAATAGTTTTGCTTTTGAATGCAAAGTGCACAAATATAGAGTTTGATGAAACTCCCCCTATGTCTTTAGAAACCGTGATATGAAAAAGTAACACCTTTGCACAAGTTGGTGAGAGTGTGACAATAAACATAAAGCACAAACTCACTAACACATGGTGTGTGTGACAAGATATAAGATATGCAATATCATTACTCAACAATAAGGCATGGCATGAGAAATAAACATGATATCATGGATAAGCTAATGTAAAGAAAATACAACATAAGCAACCTTAGCCACAAATCATGGTAATCATCCATACAATAACTTAATATAGAGTACGGTACAATATGATAGATGAAATAAAGAGTTTCACAAGCCCAAAAAGAATCAAAGAGAAAAATGAGGGCTTGTGATCATGCAAATAACCCATAAACAACCACGAGAAAACCTAATAGAACTCCACTTCTCCCCCTTTGGCATCTAAACACCAAAAAGGAGAGAAAGAGAGCGATGCTATCGCGGCCCGAAGAACTACTCATCATCGTCCGTCTCCTCGTCATCGTTGTATCATCCTCCTCACTTGCATCTTCATCAACATGAGCGGGGGAAGGCGAAACATGTTCGACTTGAGCTTCATCACTGTCACTCTCAAAAGGATCGTCAAGCACTTCGAAGTCATTCACGTGCTCCTCGGATCCATGGCCAATGTCCTCTCCATTCTTGCGCCTCTCTTCATTGATCATACGAGTGTTCTTCGTGGAGCGCTCATTTAACTTGTGCAGACGAACATGAATAGCTTTGACATACACAAAGATAGACTTGAGAGCCCTCATAGCTTTGCTACTCTTCTTCTTGGGTTGGCTAGAAGAAGTTCCATGCTCAACCTCTTTTCCTTTCCTAGAGGTAGTAGTGGTGTCCTTGGTAGGTGAGTGACAAGCGGTAGGCCGCAAGTATCCATGCTTTTGCTTAGGTGCAGTTTCGAGAATGGCGGGAGAGGTGGCTCCAATGATAAAAGCCTCCATATAAGGGGCGTAAGTAGGAGACCTCTTCTCAATCACCACAAGTCTCATCTCTTGATAAAGAAAATCCATAACATCTATACGAGTTTGCTTCTCGGGTGAGTGTATAGCATGAGGTTAATCAATGGACCTCTCACAGCTATAGTATCTCCAACCTTTGCACCAATGGACTGCCGAAAAAGCTTGTACATCACATCATAGAAAGGAAGCATGTCATTAGTGAAACCAATCTTTTTCTTTCCTAGTCCATAGCAAAACTCAAGTGCATCCTTACTAGCAAAGTCTTCACTATGAATGCGGACGCCACGGTTGTCTGAGTCCCTTCTAAATGAATATCCAAGCACTTGAGCAAAAAGAGCAAATGACTTTTTGTGCAAATGAGCACCGGTCATCCAAGACAAGGATCTCTCCTCATCGTTGTGGAAGTGCACGGTTGCATAGAATTGCCGTATGTGCTCCGGACAATATGCTTGATCCTTCTTCATTAGCTTCAATACATCCAACTTCTCACAAGCCTCGATGATGCCCGGGAAATATTCCTTGTTGTCTTCTATGAATTCAAAGTCAATGGTCTTTTGAATGACCACTTGATTCTTATGAGCTTCAAAGATTTCATTGAATATCTTCTCTTGTTGGTGATCCCAAAAATGGTCATCTATATCATTGCTTCTGTCCTCAAGATATGGATTCCTCATCCTCAACTTGGTCCACTTCTTCCTTGTCATGGTTTTGAAACTTTCTTCCACAAGAGGTGGTCCTTTTGGAGCACTAGAGGATGCACCTTTGGCTTTCTTGGCCGGTGCCTTGCCCTTCTCATTCTTTCCACCACGTTGTACAGCAGCCTTCCTTCTAGGATTAGTCCTCGAACCCTCGGGCCTAGGATTTATCACTTTCTTTGCCCTCAAAGTCTCACGAGCATTGACACGATCCTCACTTGAAGGGTCCACTACTGCAGAATACATTTCTACTGACGGGCGCTTAAACCCCTCCACTGACGAGTTTAGCGCCCGTCACTAAGGGAACGTCAGTGGAGGGGTCCGTCTCCACTGACGGGCGTCTTCGCTGTCAGTAGAAGTTCAACATCACTGACGGGCAAGGTTTTATGCCCGTCAGTGGTTATATTTAGGGGATTAAAAAAAATAAACCATATATTAGCATATATCAATTAGTACACTCAATTAGTACACTCATCACAGATTAGGCATCATTACATATTAGCATTACAGCCCATGATGCACACATCCACGGCCACACGCTCCTCCCGGTCCTCTCCCGGTGGAGGCCGATGTACACATCCACGGCCACACGCTGCCTTACCTTTGACCTAAAATCATGAGAAGAAAGCACACTTAGGACAAAATTATTGAATTTATATCAGGATGTCCAAATCCTCGCTACCAAAATTTCCATTGTGTGAAGGATAATAACTATACTAGCAACAGAGTAACAGAAATAGTATCTGATAATTAGCTGATACCAACACAAGCACACAGCAACATACAATAGAACAAGCAGAACTCACCTCTTGAAGCTCCTTTTCCATATCAACATATTCAGAAATTGAAGCATCATCCTTTTTCTCCTTGATAAGCTTGCTAACCTGCAACACAATGAGAAAAGATTACCAAAATGTGCATGAATTGAGTTGCTCAAAAGCTTGAGAGCAAAGTGTATTCTGGGCGGCGATAGGTAAAAGCAAAAGGAAATAGCATGAAACTGCAGTGAGAACAAGGAATGTCAATAGTGGATCGTCTGCCTTCTGCAATATCGGGAGCTCTATGCTGATCAATGATCAACTGATCACCAATTTCACATCCTTGCTAGCTTTCAGATAGAGCAAAACAGGGGCGACATGAGTTTGATGAAGATCAACCGATCATTTGCCAATCTAAGCCACTCGTTTAAAATAGAATGAGATGGTAAGAGATTAAAAGAGAGCAAGGACAATCCAACATTGAAAATGTGATTTTAACAACAAAGTCTCAAGCTTGGGACATATGCAAACAAGTCTCAAGTTAAAATTCAACCATCATGTGCATTCTGAAAACCGATAACGGTTAACCACATGAACATACTAAGCAGCATGTTTTGATTTGTGAACCGATGAACTATTCTGTCTTCAGGACAGATGTAAAGCACTTGTAATGAATCACATGGCTGGTAAAACATCGAAATATTCTCCTCCACCAAGCAGCACTGACATACTCCAAGAGAATACTTATATAACTCATGAAAATCAATCCATATAGATGTACCTCTACTATTTACCCTTCTTTAGATGCTAACTGATTATATCAGTGCTATCCAGTTCATACAGTTCATATTTCAAAGAACTAACAGAGGTCCAGAAGCCTCAACCAAATCATATCAAACACTTCCCTAAGAAAATTCTGACTTTTAAAGTTCAGGCTATTTAGTATCCAAGTGCCACCTCAAGCAATTGGTATGAGCTGGTTGTCTATTACCAACATTTTCCAGTACCCAGTGTTTTTTTAATGAAAAGGATCTCCGCTCATGGGAGAAATCGTGACACGAGCAGGTTATTCCAGTAACTCTCTAATTTTATCCTTTTTCAGGTCCTCAACTTCTCAAGTTAGCAAAAATTAGATGGCTGGCTGTACGAATATGAACAAAACCCTAGAACCAGACACACTCGAACCTAATCTTTGAATACACAGCATCCGAAGCACAGAAATTAAACAGCACGCGACGCAACTGCGACCTGTGTCTAAGGAGAGATAAGCCAAATAGTGTACAATAATCGGAGCAGGGGAGGAGGCTAACCGGTAATAGGTTGCGATGTCGCCGGCGGAGGAGGAGAAGCCACGCTGCACGCCGGTGGACGGTGGTGGTGGGTTTGCGGTGCGCGGAACGGGAATCCGGAGCTGGAGTGGGGAGGGTAGGAGAGGCCGAGGGAATGGCGCAAAGGAGCGGCGGCGGCATCGATCTGTTCCGAGCCACCGCCCAACTCCACGCCACATCATCTCACCGTCCGTCGCCTCCGGTAGGCGACGTGCTGGTGCCGGCGCCAACCGTCCCGATCCCCACCATCGCTATGGCCGCGCCTGCAAGCCGTGACGCCTATGCGCACAACGCAGATCCGCCGCCGCTGCCGCTCGGGGATGCCGGATCCGCCGCCACTGCCGCTCAGGGATGCCGGATCCAGATGCTTGGCTCTCGTCAGGGTCGGTGGGGAGAAAGAGAGGAGGAGGGAGGCCGGTGGGGAGAGAGAGAGAAGGTAGGCCGGTTCGGGATAGAGTTAGGGTTAGTGGGGGAGATAACGGGCCATAATACGGGCCAAAACATCACTGACGGGCCATAACACGGGCCCGTCAGTGATGCAACACACTCTACTGACGGGCCATAATAACGGGCCCGTCAGTGGTACTTCCTGTCAGTAGAAATACACAACTACTGACGGGCAACATTTTCGACCCGTCAGTAATTTTTTTCCTCTGAATTTGGACCGTCTACTGAAATAATCACTGACGGGTACCTGTTCACCCGTCGGTGGTGAACAGTACCATTGACGGGTATGTTCTGCCCGTCAGTGAATACTGTGCAGGATAAGTGTATTCCGAGGTAGTGGTCATTGCCACCTGTGAACAAGATAGGTACGCATAGAATAGGATAAGTGCACCAGCCATAAGAATGGAGGCCAAAGAGGTTGCCTTTTATGGAGACTTTTGTCTTCTTTGCGTTCATTCGGAGGTTCAGTCCGGAGGTTCTGGGTTGTACAAAATCAGCCAGATGAACATGGAGATGACATAGCATCCACAAAACACAATGAGGGGAAAGGGTATGGCCATGAAGGAACATGGAATAGCCATATAACAAGGTTCTAAACTAGAAACAACAACACAACAACTAAATCTCACATATATTGTAGCAATGGAGGTGGGATCTAGAGGAGAGAGAATGCCAATGAAATTTACACGAATCCATGGATGCTCTTGCCCTAACTCGGCGGGGAGCACCTTCTATGAGGGAGGTCGGCGGGTAGAAGCCCAACTCCCTTAAAATCGATGAAGAAAACGTCCAAATCTGCGGTGAGGAACCGCCAAGATGAGGACCTTGAGAAGCTCGGAGCTTGATCCGGAGTTCCATGCGGCCAAAGTGCCTTCTGGAGGTGGTAGAGGTGGGTTGTGGCGCTAGGGTTGAAGTGCTGGGTTGGGGGGAAAAAGGAATTGAATGAAAAGCTTTCCCCCGACTCGGCCCTTTACAGGCAAAAATGCGCCGTCCGGAGGTTCGGTCCGGAACCTCCGGGTTGTCTAGATTCCGGGCTGCTTCCGGGTTATTTTCCAGGCGGGTCTAGTGGCTACTGGACTCGTCCGGAGCCTCACCCGGAATGCTGTCCGGATTTCGAACGGTTCAGAATTTCAGTCCGGAACTTCCGGATGGTACATCCGGGATAGATAACCTCTACACAGCTATCCTATAGATCAAGATGACTTGTGCAAAGATAGGATAGATGTCATAAGATAAGAACAGACAGTACTAGGAAGTTCCTTAGGTGTTCTAGGCACATCCAATAGATAAGATACAACTCGAATAGTTTCATTGGACATGATTCGAATCAACACAAATGCCAATACATTAAAAAAGGTAAACAAGGGGCATAAGAGGCATTGGTGTGGTATTTCTACCACATGTTTGAGCATGTTGATCTAGGACTGTGAGTTCTATTGAGAGAAATGGGTCCTAAGAATCAAATTCATCTTAGCATATCAATCACACAAGTAATCATCATACAAGTTTTTCAATATTTGCACCCTTTACGGATGTGATAGCCCATGACTTGAGCTACACTCCCCCTAATTCCATGCATACACCTAGATTGCAAGATACAATGTAACGCACATGTGTGTATGCAAGAGGTCAAACCAAGTTTCGAGGAATCAATGATATTAAGCTCATTCCTTAACTCGCAAAACCTAGCTTCATCTAGGGGCTTGGTGAAGATGTCCGCTAATTGTTTATCCGTCCTCACATGAGATATTTCTATTTCACCTCGAGCAACATGATCCCTAATGAAGTGATGACGGATATCTATGTGTTTGGTTCGGGAGTGTTGGACGGGGTTGTTGGCTATCTTGATTTCGTTTTCGTTATCACATAAAAGAGGCACTTTACCAACAACGATACTATAATTTTTCAATATTTGCCTCATCCACAAGAATTGAGCGCAACAACTACCGGCAACGATATATTCGGCTTCGGCGGTGGATAGGGAAACGGAGTTTTGTTTCTTGGATGTCCAACTAACTAATGATCTACCAAGGAGTTGGCATGTTCCGGACGTGGACTTTCTATCAACCTTATCACCGGCATAATCCGAATCCAAAAACCAACAAGATCGAAGGTTGAACCCTTAGGATACCAAAGCACTAAGTTTGGGGTATGAACAAGATATTGAATGATTCTCTTTACCGCCACCAAGTGGCAGTCTTTTGGAGCAGCTCGAAATCTTGCACACAAAAACACATTCAACATAATATCCGGCCTAGATGCACAAAGATAAAGTAAGGATCCAATCATGGAGTGATATACCTTTTGATCTACCGCTATGCCTTCTTGGTTGAGGTCGAGGTGCCCATTGGTAGGCATTGGCGTCTTGCACCCCTTGGCCTTGTCCATCTCGAATTTCTTGACGATGTCGGTGGTGTACTTGGTTTGGGAGATGAATGTTCCTTCCTTGAGTTGCTTGACTTGAATTCTGAGGAAGAACTTCAACTCTCCCATCATTGACATCTCAAATTTGCTAGCCATTAGTTCACCAAATTCTTCGCTAAATGCTTTGTTAGTGGAACCAAAGATAATGTCATCAACATATATTTGGCATACAAACAAGTCACCTTTAACCCTCTTTGTGAAGAGAGTGGTGTCGATTTTTCCAATCACGAAATCATTCAAGACTAAAAATCCCTAAGGCACTCATATCAAGGTCGCGGAGCTTGCTTTAATCCATAGAGTGCCTTATGGAGTTTATAGACATGGTTGATGTGATTAGAGTCCTCGAAACCCAGTGCTTGCGCAACGTATACCAACTCATTAATTGGACCATTAAGAAATGCACTTTTAACATCCATTTGATATAATTTGAAGTTGTGATGATTAGCATATGCAAGTAAGATGCGAATGGCCTCTAATCTAGCAAGGGGGGCATAGGTTTCACCGAAATCCAAACCTTCGACTTGGGTGAAGCCTTGTGCCACCAACCTTGCTTTGTTCCTTATAACTTGGCCATTTTCATCTTGCTTGTTCTTGAATATCCACTTTGTCCCGATGACATTGTGGTTCTTGTCCTTTGGTCTCTCCACTAGAGACCACACTTTTTTGCGGGTGAAGTTATTGAGTTCTTCTTGCATAGCCAACCACCACTCCGGATCTTCCATTGCTTCTCCTACCTTAAGGGGCTCAAGAGAGGAAACAAACGAGTGATGTTCACAAAAGTTTGCTAAACGTCTACGAGTGGTTACCCTTTTAGATATGCTTCCTAGAATGTTGTCAACTTTAAGTCCATACATGTTGCATGGGATCCGATGTTGACGTGGAGCTCGATTTTCTTCATTTGAAGGTTGAGCTCCATCTTGAGCGTGATCTTGATTTTTCTCACTTGGTTGATGCTCTTGAGGTTGTTCTTGTGTTTGGAGTTGATCTTAGTCATTGAGTTGATCTTGTGTCGAGGTGGATGTCTCAACTTGTTTCGAACTTGATTCTTCTCCTTCCTTTTCCTTAGCTTGTTCAATTGGTAAAATCTCACCAATTCCCATAGTCTTGATAGCTTGAGAAGGATCTTCGTCACCTAGCACACTTGAATCAACTTGCTCTATTTGAGAGCCATTATTTTCATCAAACTCCATATCACTAGATTCCTCAATGCATCCGGAGGATTTGTTGTAGACTCTATATGAGTGAGAGTTTGATCCATAACCAACAAATATGCCCTCTATAGATTTAGGTGCAAACTTAGCTAATCTATCTTTCTTATTGAGCATACTCGAAAGTATTTGATGTTGGGATTCTTTCCGGTGAGTAGCTTGTACGGTGTCTTGTTCAAGATCTTGTGGAGGAATAGACGGTTGGATGCATGACACGCGGTGTTGACGACTTCGGCCCAAAAGTTGTATGGAGATTTGTACTCATCCAACATTGTTCTAGCCATCTCCACCAAAGTTCGGTTCTTCCTTTCCGCCACACTATTTTGTTGAGGGGAATATGGAGTAGATAGCTCATGCTTGATCCCTTCTTCATCCAAATATTCATCAATTTTGGTGTTCTTGAACTCAGTTCCATTGTCGCTTCTAATTGCCAAGATCTTCTAATCAAGTTGCCGTTGAGCACGCTTGGCAAATGACTTGAAGGTTTCTTGAGTTTCATCCTTGGATCGAAGAAAATACACCCAAGTGAATCTAGAAAAATCATCGACAATGACAAAACCATACTTACTTTCACCAATGCTATCATAGGATGGAGGTCCAAAGAGATCCATGTGAAGGAGCTCCAAAGGCCTCGTTGTTGTGATAATGCTCTTGGTAGGATGCTTCTTTCCAACAATCTTTCCGGCAATATATGAGCTACAAAACCTATCTTTGTCAAAGGTGATATCGGTTAGTCCAACAATGTGCTCGCCCTTTAGAAGATTTTTCAAATTTCTCATACCAACGTGGGCTAATCTACGATGCCATAGCCACCCCACATCGGCCTTGGCCATTAGACATGCTTCAAGCTTAGTGTTCTCTTTCGAGAAATCAACAGCATAAAGCTTGCCTTCCACATGTCCAACAAAGACCACTTTGAGATTATCTCTTCTAAAGATTGTCACTTTAGTTAGAGAAAATAAGCAATCATAACCTTCATTGCACAATTGCCAAATGGAAAGCAAATTGTAATTGAGGGATTGGACAAGCATGGCATTCTCAATGGATAAATCATTAGTGATTGCCACTTTGCCTAACCCAAGTACCTTTCCCTTGTTGTTGTCACCAAAGACGATGTTTGATGTAGAGGATATGTCTTCCACAAATTGCTCAAACATCCCCTTCTCTCCGGTCATATGATTTGTGCAACCGCTATCGATTACCTATGCATTGCCACCGGAGGTATAATCCTACAAAGAGAATTATGCCTTGACTTTTGGTACCTATTTGTAAATGGGTCATTTGGTGTTAGTAACAAGGGTCTTAGGAACCCAAATAGACTTAAGCTTAGCAACATTACAAATTTTAGCACCTACAAATTTAGCAAATACACGTCCATCCTTGCCCTTACATAGCACATAGGATGGATCAAAGGTGCCTACAATATCATTGTGAGTGACACAGCTCCTGGTAGCTTTGCCATTCACAATGTCATCACCGACATTTCCCTTGTGCCCTCCATGCACGAATTTGGTCTTGGGATAATAATGTGGGAGCCAAGCTTTGCCCTTGTCATTGAACCAGGGGTAAACCCAAGTCGTTCTCTAGGAACTCTTTCCCGTTGCTTGTTTATTAGCTCCTTGAGAGTGTTCTCACCTTGAATGCATGAAACCAAACCCTTCTCAAGTTGAGCTTTCAACTTCTTGTTCTTCTCAATGAGTGATGCTTTATCAAGTGAAGAGTTAGTAGCACAAGCATCAACATCAATAATAGTAGGAGTGCTAGGGGTGGCTAGGAGCTTCTTGTGAGTAGCTTGAAGTTCCTCATGTGACTCGGTAAGTTTGATAAGCTCACCCTTAACTAGCTTGTAGCCATAGTCAAGGTACTCAAAATCCTTAGTGAGTTTAGCATGAGCAACTTTAATCTCTTCTTTCGAAGCCTTGAAGCCATTAGCCACCTCTAGAGCTCTCTCAAGAGTATTTTTAGTTTTAGAGAGATCCATGTCAAGAGTTTCATTTTTAGCTTGCTCTTCAAGAAGTTTATACTCGAGGAGTTTTACACTCTTCTTTTCCTTAATGATAAGGGTTTCCCCTCTCTCAATGTACTCATTACGTTCCACAAGGGAATCCATGAGAAAGCGAAATCTATCAAGCGTCTCACCACGAAGAGAAGTCATGAATTTATGGTTGCAATATCATCCTCCTCATCATCATTATCACTATCTCCTTCCACATTAACATCACACAATATGTTTGGGAACATAGGAGACAGGGGTGTAAAGAATGGAGGATTGGATGAAGGAAGTACCTTTGACTCTCTAGCCATGAAGCATCTATGGTTGGTCTTGATAGTTTGGGTTGTGTCATTTTCTGTTGGGGAACGTGCTACTCAAAACAAAAAAAATTATGGTACACGAACCAAACCAAGATCCACTATCGAGATGCAGGCAACGATATCATACCTTCGCCGATCACGTCAATGCAGCGGAGAAGTTGATGATGTCGATGAAGTCCGCAGACTCCCGCAGCTAGGTTATACCCCCCAGCCGCGAGAGTGATCTCCTCGCGAATAGTTCGCCCGATCGAACGCCGAAGTGTACGACGTCTCCGAGGTATCCATGCTTACCGGATTAGTGACACCGCGGTAATGTGTGGACCAGCATACAAGAACAGTGGGGATCTACGAGAAAGAGAAGCAGCAGCACGCCGGCAGCTGAACTAGATCCAATCTAGAAGAGAGAGGAAGAGGAGGCTGCGGCCAATCTAGAGGTGGCGGCTGCCTAGGGTTTTGGCCAAGGGGCTAGGGCTGCCTTTGGGGCTGCTTGGGATGCCCTTTGAGGTGCCCTGCCCCTCTATTTAAAGGGGGTGGGGACAGCTCTCCCTGGGAAGGTGGAGTTCTACTCCAGCAGGAACTCCCTGATGGAGTTGGAGTCCAACTCCACCAGAACCTTTTAAAAACTTCTAGAACTTCTAGAACCTTCTAGAACTTTTGAAACCTTCTAGAACTTCTAGTACCTTCTAGAACCTTCCAGAACCTTCTAAAACCTTTCGATACTTTCCTGAACACTTCCGGACATCACCGGAACCATCCGGGACCTCCCGGAACACTTTCGAGATCATCCGAAACACTTTCGGAACCCTTCTCTCTCATTCTCCATAAATCGTAGCATTCCTAAATGTCGCTAAAACGTTAAGCGTGTGACCCTATAGGTTCGAGTATATGTGGACATGTCCGGAACACCTTCCGGTCAATAATCGTCAGCGGGATCTGGACACCCATAACGACTCCCACATATCATCGAAGATCTTTATCGAGCGAACCTCGTATTACCGCATATCATCCTTTTGCCTCACGATACATTACACAACCCGAGGCGAGACTTTTATGGTATCCCTGTGATCAACTCCTTGATCACTATACCTAGTTATCCTCGTTACCGGTTTGTACTCTTTTCTCGTTTTCGTATTCCGGTGTCCCCGTGACTAACCCTTTAGTCACAATACCTGGCCAAGCGATGCTGGACACCGTAATACCGAGTGGGCCCAGAGTGTATCTTTCCATCGCCGGATGGGCAAATCCCAGTCTTGACATATCTTGAACCACGATATACTTTCTAGTGTACCTGAAAAGTCACCTTTATAATTACCCAGTTACGGAGTAACGTTTGATGACCCCAAAGCAACCATCCGGTATCTGGGTCTACGATATTCTCATGGTCTAAGGACGCAAGTAAACGTTAACACATAATGAGAAGATACTGACAACATATTGACGAAGTGATCTCGCAGTATCTCATAAGGGGGTCTATCCAACACCATTGTTACCCTTAACAATGTGTTCCCATTATTGTCGGCATCCTTGTTACATTAACAATGCCCATGATCAGGAAAACAAGACCATCAACAATACATGAGCTAGTCCAGAGGCCTGACTAGGGATCTGAATGGTGTTTATTATTCCACACATGCAATTAGGTTTTCCTCTGAATCTCATATCCAAGAACCAATGCAATTCTAGCATAGAACATAAACTTAATCATGAACATGAAAATAGAATAATAACAACTTTATTATTGCCTCTAGGGCATATTTCCAACAGTCTGCCCACTTGTACTAGAGTCAATAATCTAGCCAATGCTTAAGCTCCTAACACCTATGGCATTCCGGTGTTTCTCATGCTTTGCTTGTGGTAGAGGTTTCGTCAACGGATCTGACACATTCAGGTCCGTGTGTATTTTGCATATCTTTACGTCTCCACGCTCCACCAATTCACGAATGATGTGGAATCGGCGTTGTATATGTTTGGACTTCTGGTGGGACCTTGGCTCCTTGGCCTGAGCTATGGCGCCACTATTGTCACAATAGAGCTCCATAGGATCCAGCGCGCTCGGAACCACACCAAGCTCGGTGACGAAACTTCTTAATCCAAACGCCCTCCTTTGCCGCTTCCGAAGCGGCGATATACTCAGCCTCCGTTGTAGAATCCGCCACAGTGTTCTGCTTGGAACTCTTCCAGCTCACTGCGCCACCGTTCAGTGTATACACAAAGCCTGACTGAGATCGAAAATCATCCGGATCTGTGACAAAGCTAGCGTCGGTGTAACCCTTTACAACGAGCTCTTCGTCACCACGTATACGAGAAACATGTCCTTAGTCCTCTTCAGGTACTTAAGGATATTTTTCACTGCTGTCCAATGATCATGACCTGGATCACTCTGGTATCTGCTCGTAACACTTAGAGCATAGGACACATCTGGTCGTGTACATATCATGGCGTACATGATTGATCCAATCGCGGATGCGTATGGAATCTTATTCATGTGTTCTCGCTCATCAGTTGTCGAAGGACACTGATTCTTGCTCAAACTTTTCCCATGCGACATCGGCAAGAACCCCTTCTTGGCGTTTTCCATACTGAACCTCTTCAGTACTTTATCTATATATGTACTCTGGCTTAGCCCTATTAGGCGCTTTGATCTATCTCTATAGATCTTTATACCTAATATGTATGCTGCCTCGCCTAAGTCTTTCATTGAAAAACTATTTTTCAACGAAGTCTTAATATTGTCAAGAAAAGATACATCATTTCCCAATCAACAATATGTCATCCACATAGAGTATTAGAAATGCTATTGCGCTCCCACTTACTTTCTTGTAAACACAAGCCTCTTCGCAGTTCCTGATGAAGCCAAACCCTTTGACCACTTCATCAAAGCGAAGATTCCAACTCCGTGATGCTTGCTTCAGTCCATAGATGGATCTCTGAAGTTTGCATACCTTTCCAGCATCCTTTGGATTGACAAAACCCTCGGGCTGTATCATATACACGTCCTCGGTTAGCTTTCCATTCAGGAATGCTGTTTTGACGTCCATTTGCCATATCTTGTAATCAAAATATGCAGCAATCGCTAGAAGAATCCGAACAGACTTAAGCATCGCTACGGGAGAGAATGTCTCGTCGTAGTCAACTCCTTGAACTTGTCGGAAACCCTTTGCGACTAGTCGAGCCTTATAGATGTATACATTCCCATCCGCGTCTGTTTTCTTTTATAGATCCATTTACATTCGATAGGCTTCACGCCTTCAGGAGGGTCCACCAAGTTCCAAACTTGGTTCTCGTACATGGATTCATCTCAGATTTCATGGCGTCTAGCCATTTAACGGAGTCAGGGCCCATCATTGCTTCCGTATAGGTCGCAGGTTCATCGTTGTCTAACAACAATACCTCATCTGAAAAGCACTGTGGTTTCGTGCGAATCCTACCAGACCTTCGTGGTTCAGCTGCTGGCTCGACCGAAGTCTCTACATCACATGTAGGGGCTTCCGTATCAGTCATTGTGGGAAACTCCGGAACCACTTCTGGCATTTCATCACTTTGACCTAATGACGGGAGATTCACCAATCTCGTCGAGTTGCACTATCCTCCCACTCACCCCTTTTACAAGAAACTCTTTCTCGAGAAACACACCGTTCTTTGCGACAAACACTTTGCCTTCGGTGCGGTGATAGAAGGAATACCCAACAGTTCCTTTGGGATAACCAACGAAGAAGCACTTATCCGATTTGGGATCGAGCTTATTTGGTTGTAAACGCTTTACATATGCATTGTATCCCTAAATTTGAAGAAAAGACAAGTTGGGTTTCTTCCCATGCCATATCTCATATGGTGTCGTTTCAACGGATTTAGATGGCGCTCTATTCAGTGTAAAAGCGGCAGTCTCTAAAGCATAACCCCAAAAAGACAATGGCAGTCCAGTTAATGACATCATCGATCTTACCATGTCCAACAAGGTTCGATTACATCTCTCGGACACTCCATTCCTCTGTGGCGTTTCGGGAGGCATAAGCTGTGGAACAATTCCGCAACTCTTCAGATGTTCGCTAAACTCGTAACTCAAATACTCCCCTCCGCGATCCGATCGCAGAAACTTGATTTTCTTGTTACGATGATATTCTACTTCATGCTGAAATTCTTTGAACTTTTCAAAGGTTTCAGACTTATGTCTCATCAAATAGATATACCCATATCTACTCAAATCATTCATGAAGGTAATGAAGTAGAGGAATCCACCGCGTGCAGCTATACTCATTGGACCACATACATCCGTATGTATGATCTCCAATAAGTCAGTCGTCCGTTCTACGTGGCCTGTGAACGGCGTTGTAGTCATTTTTCCCATTAGACAAGGCTCGTAAGTGTCAAATGATTCATAATCAAATGATTCCAAAAGTCCATCACAATAGAGTTTCTTCATGCGCTTCTTTCCAATATGACCCAAACGGCAGTGCCATAAATAAGTGTTATGGATGTGTGTGTATTACCATCAAGATTCATAATAAATAACCCATTCACAACGGGAGCATGACCATAAAACATATTATCCATATAAATCGAACAACCCTTGTTCTCAGACTTAAACGAATAACCGTCTTGCAACAAACATGATCCAGAAATAATGTTTTTTGCTCAAGCCCGGGACATAGTAACAATTACTAAGCTCTAAAATAAATCCTGAAGATAAATGTAGAGGTAGGACGCCGACGGCGAGCACAACAACTTTTACTCCATTCCCGACGCGCATCGTCACCTCATCCTTTGCCAGTCGCTTAGGCCTCTGTATTTCCTGCATCGAGTTGCAAATGTGAGCAACCGATCCGGTATCCAATACCCAAAAATTACATTGTGGACCAGCAAGGAATACATCAATAACATGTATGACACCCATACCTGAGCTGGACTTTCTAGACTTCTTCTTTTCTGCCAGATATTTCTTGCAGTTCCTCTTCCAGTGTCCCTTCTCTTTGATCACTATACCTAGTTATCCTCGTTACCGGTTTGTACTCTTTTCTCATTTTCGTATTCCCGGTGTCCCCATGACTAACCCTTTAGTCACAATACCTGGCCAAGCGATGCTGGACACCGTAATACCGAGTGGGCCCAGAGTGTATCTTTCCATCGCCGGATGGGCAAATCCCAGTCTTGACATATCTTGAACCACGATATACTTTCTAGTGTACCTAAAAGTCACCTTTATAATTACCCAGTTACGGAGTAACGTTTGATGACCCCAAAGCAACCATCCGGTATCTGGGTCTACGATATTCTCATGGTCTAAGGACGCAAGTAAACGTTAACACATAATGAGAAGATACTGACAACATATTGACGAAGTGATCTCACAGTATCTCATAAGGGGGTCTATCCAACACCATTGTTACCCTAACAATGTGTTCCCGTTATTGCCGGCATCCTTGTTACATTAACAATGCCCATGATCAGGAAAACAAGACCATCAACAATACATGAGCTAGTCCAGAGGCCTGACTAGGGATCTGAATGGTGTTTATTATTCCACACATGCAATTAGGTTTTCCTCTGAATCTCATATCCAAGAACCAATGCAATTCTAGCATAGAACATAAACTTAATCATGAACATGAAAATAGAATAATAACAACTTTATTATTGCCTCTAGGGCATATTTCTAACATTTTCTTCCATCACAAACAAGTTCGCTTCATTCTTGACCATCTCATAATTTGATCTTCGAATGCCTGTGTTGCCCTCATGCATGATCTTGAGCTCATCCCATACTTCCTTGGCGGTCTTGCATAAGATGATGGAGTTGAAGAGCTCGGGTGTCAACGCTCTTTAAAGCATGTTGAGACCGGTGGCATTTAATTGCGCATCCCTCTCTTCATCGACAGTGAGGTTGTTGAAGTCCGAAGGCTTGAGTCCACGCACCACAATATTCCATAATTGATTCGAGGCACTGCGAAGATGAGATTCCATAGAAACTTTCCAATGGGGATATTGAGTCCCATCTAAAATAGGTGCGGGGCCGGGGTTGTGAATATGCACATGAGGTATAGGTTGGGAGGGATAGGAATAAGGCACCGCGTTGAATCCACTTGGATTACCGGTGTTAATGTGCTCCGTCGAGGCTTTATCAATCTCGTCATTTGAGGATTTAGAGCCCTCGGTGGAGATGGCCTTAATAGCATCGGCTAACTCCTTTTTCATGGTGGCCGTGAGCTCCTCACGAAGCTTGGCCATCATTTGGTTTACTTCCTCCTCACTATAGGTCGACATCTTTACTCTTTAGGTGGTAAAGCCCTAACAAAGAGTCTCGTGCTCTGATACCAATTGAAGGATCAAAGATATCGACTAGAGGGGGGTGAATAGGCGACTACAAATTTTAGCCTTTTATCAGTTGCTTTTAGAGAAGTGCGGAATTATAGATTCTCTAAATGTGCAACTAAATGAATCAACATATATAACAAGATACAATTAACTCAAAGACAATCACAAGATAAACAAGTTATCACAAACAAACACAAAGTAGAGATTTGGGAACGAAATAACCAAAAGTTGGAGACAAAGATTTATCCCAAGTTCAAACCCTTGGGAAGGGTGCTAATCTCCGTTGGAGAGGCGGAGGCCAAACAAAGCACCTCGCAACACCAAGTCTCGCCTTCTTCTCCTTTGAGCCTCGGCAAACCAAACCCGAGCTCAAAGCACTAGTGGTAGACCTTGAGGCAGCCTCCAAACCTTCACAAACAATCCCAGAGCACAAATCCACAACTTGGAGGCTTCTGGGAGACACCAACCGGCTAGGGATTCCTAAAATCCCAAGAGTAACAAGCAATGCAATGAACTCAAGGGGATTCAACTTTGGCTTGGTGGAATCGTAGATCTAGGGCTCCTCTTTCTTTTCCCTCAAAGGCTTGATGGGATTTGAGCACTAGGGGAGGAGCTTCTCAAGCTTTGAGCTTCAAAAATGGTGGAGGAGAGAGTTTCAACGAGCTCAGGCTGGTACCCCTTGGGGAAGAAGGGGTGGGCCTTTTATAGGCCCACCAAAATCTGCCCTTTGGGGTGCAGCGCGCATGGTCTGGAAGTCCATCCGGAACTTCCGGGCCAAACTTCCAGATCACCCGGATTCCGGGCTGCCTTTCGGACAGCCTTCCGGGCCAGTCCAGTAGCTACTGGATTGGTCCGGAAAGCCATCCGGATTCTAGATAGCCTAGAGATCTAGTTCGGAACCTCCGGACCAAGACTCCAGGTGCATACAGGATTCCGGGCTGCCTTCCGGGCAGCCTTCCGGCTACTGGATTGGTCCGGAATTCCATCCGGAAAGCCATCTGGATTTCGAATAGCCCGGAGGTCTAGTCCGGAACCTCCGGACCAAGACTCCGGGTTCACACAGAAGCAAACAGCAGGGTATAAAATGAGGCTTCTCACTTGCTCTCTCTTGGGGTTTTTCTCGAACATAGGTTGTGGATGTAAGATCTCATAGGATATATGTTTCCACCCTCTTGTTCATCACTTTGCCCCTCTTAATAGTCCGGCATTCCTATGACTCAAGCATAAGATAAAATGCATATTTTAAATAAACCGTCTTCTTCTCTCCTTTTTTCTTAGGGGGTCTTCGACCAACTTTGCTTATCAACCATTAGACTAACACCTGTTCATATACTTTGTAAACATAGTTAGTCCTCTAATCATTTGTCATTTACACCAAAACCCACTTAGGGGCTTAGATGTCCTTTTAGCTACACTGCCACCGCTGCCCCGAGTGGCTGTGCTGGTGGATCCTACATTACCACTGACAGCACCATCACCCACATATGCCCTTTCATTGCTCAACTCAACCTCTACCAAGTGAACCAAGAAATTTTCCAAGGGAAAAAACAAGGGCAAGACCCGCAAGGGCAAGGGATTGATGGTGTCGCCTGATAATGTCGATGCAAAAATCTAGGAACTTTCCATCATGGATGATATCCCCTTAGCACCTCGGGCCCGGAGGTTCAAGCTTGGAGAACCATTGGTTGAGGATGTAGGGAGCATTTCAACAAATCTTAGGTGGGCTTGCGCTTCTTTGCATAACTGGTACATGCAACAATCTAACAAGCTATCACCGCAACAAGTCTCAAGTGTCGTGGTTTAGTTCAAAGAGGAGCATTTTCACCACAAGCAGATGGATTATTGCTTCTTAGCAAAGTTCAACGACTTGTTCAATCTTTTCAACCTCGACGCCCAGACGCCTCAATCTTGAGATGTTGGACACTGTAAGTCTTTACAATCATGATTTACAGACATTCATATAATTCAGATATAAATGTCATCTATATACAACATTTTGCTTTTGCATGTGAGTTTAAGTTGGTTTGTCTATTCAGAATGTTTTGGAGGGAGATTTCTTTGCACGAGGATGATTACTAAGTAGATGGAAACTTGGAAGAAGGCATTTGAAAGCACTAGGATGACGTAAAATTCAACATCATGTTGCTTCCAAAAGGGCACAAGAACGGTTTGGGAAAAACTCGCCAGTTGTCAAGGCTTAATTCTGACAATTAGACGTGGGTCACATTTGGTAATGAGCAAGAGAATTTCCCTTGTAGTGCCAAACTTCATGAAGGTGGGGATCAAATTTGGAGTAGCAAAAATTCCTTCAAGAGTTTAGCAAGAAGGACGAGTGGCTTCTTTAGATCGAGAGTTTATAATAACAAACCTTCGAGTTTAGCACGTCATCAACGACATTGTCTTTACTGGGTTGCATGATGTCCTACGTGATAAATTGAATAAATACCAACCATTTTAAGTGTCCAGGTGCAGAATGGAGTGACCAAAGTCATATTCGAGCTCTTATTCTCCATGTACATGTTGCAATGTCTCACGAGGAGACAAAAGCTGCTTGATGTTGGAGACATGGACCACAGATGTAAGCACCAAGTTATGAGTTGAATTCTAGATTTTATGAGGCTTCATTTATCCTGATATAGAGGTCACAACCATACCTCGTGCACAGATGCATAATCGAGATGAGGTGAGAAGCATCGAAGGAAGTAGACGCTTATGTGAATGCCCAGATGGACTTGCACAAGGGGTATGATCACCTTATTACTCTTCAAAGTTTATGCACAACAAGTTGAACACTCACCTTCTACTCATTCCTAAGCAACACCATTGTCGGTTTCTTGAACTTGGAGAAATATTCGATGTTATGGTGGCATTGGCATATCCATTCAAGAAACTTCTCAATACACATCTGACATCGGCGAAGCTTAACATAGCACTTTTTAAACTGTGCTAATGTCCTTGGTTGCAACAACTATGGATATAAAATGATCGCAAGGAAGTTGATCATGTTGATCGAATACTCTAGAAAAGCCTTGTCCACAAATTTTTTGAATTAGGTCAGAAGATAAGTCGATTGAGATGGAGAGATGAAATATTTGCACAACTCAGAACAAGTTGTGGAAGTTAGCATCAGAGAGTTCTTAGATTTAGCCTTACCTAAAAATATAGCCCAAACTCAAGTCAAATAGGAAGATTCAAGTTCCAACCATTTGATCTAGATAGATTGCTTGGTCGGAATAATGAGTATTTGTTCTTTACCGTGTCTCTGATATACGGTCGGTAACCAACACATAACCGTACCTCTCATAATTCCTCTATAGAATCAACGTTAGACATTGCTGTTGAGATGAACAAGGCCAAATAGAGCTTCCCAAAACTCTTGAAGTTTGCTTATTTAGCCCAATTGGTTCATTCGGGGGCATCCGATACGGCATTTTTGTTATGAGCTGTCTAGGTAGCAATTGGAGATTAGGATACATGGCTGCAGCGATCTGAACTCAAGGAGCTCCACAACCAAATAATTGATTGGTTTTGGCATGATTCACACCTTGATCACTTGCTGGGCAATCAACAATATAACGCTATTAATTGTCATAACTGAAACAAGGAGTCAATGCTACTACCTCCTCGATGATTAGAAAAATAATTCTTATCAGAGATCTTGATTAGGTTTTGACAAGACACTTGTTCACGAGGGTTCAGAGGTGAGAACATATGATAACGAGGACTACGGGGTGGTAAAGTAAGCAGTTATCACGAACTGACGCTTGCTGCAACTTGGAGCAGATCACTCGCACTTGTGACCACCCTTACATTCTGCGTGCTCATCCTCTTAATTACCATATCCTAAGGTAACATGCTGGAATTTGAGAGCTGCAATAACTCTAAGGAATTTATGAAGGGACATCATGATAGCGGCAATATCGAGAGCATTCACTTGGCACAAACCGAGAGTGATAGTGGATCAAGCTTTGAGATACATGACCCACATCTTTTTCTATAGAGTAAGTATTTAGAATATACATCTTATGGTGGACATAGTCCAGCAAAGACATGAATTTGATGAAACGCCTCACAAAAGGCTTTCTATGTGACAACTATGTAAGGCGGGTTGCAGAATGCAACTGTTTTCAAACCAAGCATTTATTACCACTTTAAGATGATAAAATGCATTTTCTCATCATCAACACGTTGACCAATTGCCCTCTTCCTCTCAATGGTACGACATTCACCATTGGAGAAGAGCCTCCGATCGAGAGAACATGAGTAGTTTAAAGCTCTGATTCTGAAATTTCAGCAAGCCAATAATGCTTTACATGAGCGGCTATTATTGCTACTGTGGGAAGCGGGCAAGTGAAGAAACTTCAGAAGATTTGCTTAATTTGTGAAGACAAACTCTCAACAATCATTATATGATAATGGTGGCTAAGAACCTGCCACAGGAATTCCGGGAAAGACTGGAACAAGGAGGGTACAACGATCCATCAACCAATGACATATATCATTTGAAATATTAAGGAGAGATAGTAAAAAACTTTCAAACAACTAAAAAGATAAGATAGCTCAGATCTAAGATAGACGTAATATAAGGAGTAAAAGAGAATTCTACTTGCATTTTTCACAACTCCTTTTTAACTTTAAAATAGATTTCAGCTCTAGAACACGACAATAGCCATCTGCAAAGGTTATCCTAAATGTAGCTCAACTCTAATACTAATGTTGTGGGGACCCAGATTTAGCTTGTATAACCTCAAGTGTAATCATCAACAAGCCGAGATGTCAACCCTAGCTCAGCAAATGTATAAATACTTTCGATTAGAGTAGAGTGATATGGCCTCAGAGAGCCTTAAATGTCAATTCATACCTCGACAGCTGGCACACTAATGCATCATCTGGAATAGAGTGATATAGTTTTCACACTCTGACCTAATTGAGCCAGAATGTCAACCCCAACCTCGTCCTGGCAAATTAATACTCGGTTAATTGGAGCAGGATGATATAATTTCGAACATCTCAATTAATGAGTCGCTTCACATTGATGATCACAATTGAATGAGATCTAAAATAAACTATAAAGCCCTACACACTTCATGCCTTTTATAAACATATTCATAGAGCACATGAAGCACGTTTAGATCAACATTTATCACTATAGAGCTCCGTAGCACCCAACAGTAACTTCAACAATAAATAGCTTTTACAATAAGCAAGTTTAACAACAAGATGCAAATAATGGTCAAACAACCAAGTATCAAACACAGCAGAAGTATAATAGCAACTTAGACAGTAAGTTAACAAATGCAATAAGATTGCTTCAAAACAACAACAGAATGATATCATAACCTTCCTAGATCGCTACTTGGAATTCCCTAAGACAATGAGTTATCGTACTTAATGCTTCACGCATAAACCATCCACTTGGGGGTTGACTCTCCGTGGAGCAACTAGATCATAATAGAAGCAAGTTGAGTACAAAAATACTCCACAAGACTTATATAGAAATAGTAATAGATGCACAAGGTGTCAAAGCATGTTATTTGTGAACTGATTTGCATAAAATTATATTATTCTTTTCATTACTCTAGATAGATGAAATTCGACTACTAGATCATATTAAAGAAGATAAGCAAGCATTCACAAAACTACTCTAATGCTTCCATCAATCAGCACCATATAGAACTATTTCGAACCCTTCCTCGAACCAACCATAAGAAAATGGTCACTAACTTAACAAAGTAATAGTTGGCAATATTAGACTAGCATTAAAGCTATCTAATTTGATCAGCTAATTACCAAGTTCTCTATAATCATGGACACAGCTATTCGAATAAATTTAACTCTAAAGAGCTAATAACTTTACCTACACGGGCCAATCATCTCCTAATGCTAGACCAATAGCTCAATTCATGAGATGTGCCTACCGAGGGTGATTGACCATGATCGTTACAATGTTTTTGACTTAACACATGAACCACCCATATGAGCTAGTCCATGTAAATCAGCTCAATTGTTGATTCCTAATTTGAAATGCACTAAACATAACATCGATCTACATCAACAATCGTATGATTGCATTTATAGAAGTCCTAATTTGAAATGCAAGAGTTCTTGCCCTGTGAGCATTTTAAGTGATGTTTCCGATCGGTGAAACGGGCACTTAATTTTCCCTTTTGATAACAAACGGACAAAACATACAATTTTTGATACAAACTATGACACATAAATCAACAGACACACGCACATATATACTCCCTCCGTCCACAAATGTAAGGCGTGTACGGAATTTAAGGTTCAACTTTAACCAACAATTAAGCCAATAATATTAAATTATATAATACAAAAGTGATACCATTTGAAAATACATTTAAATATGAATCTAATGGTACCACTACTATGTCATATAAGTCAATAGTATTGATTTAATTATTGATCAAAGTTAGACCTTAAATTCCGTGCATGTCTTACATTTGTGGACGGAGGGAGTACTTGTCTAGTTAAATTGTGATTGATTTTGACCCTACGGGATTAATTGTCCCATTTTAATTATCTAGAATAACTTGTACCTTGTATATAATAGTGTTACGTTTCCTTATTATTTAGGCGACGATCAGAAGGTTCTCCATGTAGACTCGTGCATCTCCAGCTGCTGCTGCTGCTCGCATTCCATTTCCACCTTCGCCATCGAGCTTCCGAACAAGACATCACCGCCGATATCACGCGGTTGGCTACACCCGGCGAACGGCAGAGCCTTCTGCATCGTGGGGTTCGCGGCGAAGACGGTACCGAGCAGCCCCGGCGCCGCCGCCCAGGGGAGCATGGCGGCCGCGCCCTGGTTTGCAGCCGCCAGCCAGCTGATGTACGCGCCCATGTCAACCCTGTGGCCGAAGTTCTCGCCGGCGCTTGACAACGTGTGAGCCGTGGCCGGGGCGAAGCTGCCGAGCATGGAGGAGACGTCGAGCTCCCCTAGCTCGCCGAGGGAGGCGTTGGTGTCGTTGCATGGGGAGTCAATATCGGGCCTGCCTTGTGGGTGCCTCATCTTTACGGTCTGGCACTTCTTGAACACCCTGCAGACCACCCATTCCTCCTTGCAACCAAAAAAAAAGAAAAGCATTTCACAACAATGTCAATATCCATCAGGTTCAAAGGGGAAAAAATCGTTTCAAGTTGCAACGTAAACATTTCACAAGTCGCAACTTGCAACATAACATCGCTTATCATACCTTGTTGGGTTTATATGGGAACTTATTCTGGAGCCTGTATTCGTGCATGACCCAGCTGGTCTTCTCGCCCTTGGGGGCTCTGCCCCCGTAAAAGACTAGGGTTTTCTTCATCCCCACCAGCCTGCCGCAGTGGAAGATCTCCTTGTCCTTGCCGGTGGTCTTCCAGTAGCCGGACTCGGTGGCGCGGTTCGTGCGGATGCCGGTCGGGTATTTCCTATCGCGCATGCTGAAGAAGTACCACTCTTTCTCCCCCATGCTAGCCTTGCCTGCAAACTTACATTCGTCAATGTGCAAGCAATGTAGGTATGGGTGTATATATAACTACGACGACTAAGTCAAGTACTTGACACTAATTAAGTAACTATTGTAAACCTGTAAGTCTAGAGCAATGCGTACATAATAGTGACTAGGAGGTGCAGGCATTACAATTCTCACAAAATCATTGGAAAATGAGAGAAGGTTCAGAAGTAAACAAGAATATGGTGGAAAAGCAATGCGCATTAGTTCCAGTTTAATCTGTTCACACGAGTGAAGTTCAGTACGATCAAGTTGTACATTTCCAGGAACGAGCAGAAAGAAAACGATAAGATAATTAGCGCATTGCATGCCTATATATGTACATCAAACTCAATTCAAGCTGTTTAAATTTTCAGACGGTAGAACAAGTACTCACTTGGAAGGTCCCAGGGCTCACACTTGTTGAGGTCGACGTCGGCGATGGCGCGGGTGGCGAAGGCGAAGTCGGAGACCTTGCGGGTGAGGTAGTAGGTGATGAGCTCCTCGTCCGTAGGGTGGAACCGGAACCCCGGGGGAAGGCCCTCCTCCATCCTCAGCTTCAATTCTGGCAGCTACCGCACAATCGCTCGCTGTCTACTGCACAGTTTCCAGTGCAGCAGCAGAAGTAGCAGCTAAGCTCAGGTCAGCAGGCAGTACAACGATCCATGGCAGAAGGAGACACCGTCTGTATATATATCATTAACAACGGTGCACATGTGTAAGTGAAGAAAAGCCAATGGAGTAATTGATTGCACTCTTGTGCGTTCTTCTTCTTCTAGAGCCGGTTCGAGGTCGCAACAACCACGGCCACGATAGCGACGGAAAGGATTATTGGCGACGGCGACAGGGTGATGGAGGAGAAAGGCCGGTCCATCTATAGCGATTAATTGCACACGCTGCATGCATGAGTCACAGTTCATGTCTGGTTTTTTCCGGCCAACTCCAACCACTACCCACCCACCGGACTAGCTAGCTCTCCGGTGAAGCAGCGACCAGGCCGGCACTTGCCAGCTACACACAGGCACACAGCATGACAGCACTAACTACAATTTCTTACTGATTATTATATCTATAGTTCTACACTACGTGAGTTGATAAGACAATTAATGCGCATGCAATCAGACAGACATACGATCGTCGGCGCTAGTGTGATCCGCTCGCACGTGCGAAAGTGACTTTGTGAGTTGCGATGCGCTATCGTACTCGATCGTACGTCTAATTTGGTTGGTGCAGTGCAATCTGATAGTTGTCGGGCATATATTCTCCATCGATCATGCATGCAGGTTTGATTATGTCGTCCCTGTTCGTTAATTTTCAGAGCTAATGCAACTAAGAATATCGAAAGGTGCAAGAAAGTGGAATCAGGGAGAATCAAAATCGGTAAAAACTAGAGGAAATTGCAACACACTTCAAAAGGCAAGTACATTAAAAATGTATTTATGATTTATTTAGGATTTAGAAGTATTTATACATAATAAGTTGAATTCATACTAAGTTTAGTAATAACATATATATCTATAAACAACGGGTGGAATCAAAGCATCTCCGTTGTTCTGAGGAAAGAATTTCCATATTAATCAGAAAAAGGTAGAAATTTCCACATTAATTTAAAAATAAAACAAATATCATACATGTTCATTAGGTGGCCCACGATATTTATATGGTAAGAACTACTCGATCATGTTAAACAAAACAGAATTCATGACACCTCCTTCGTATTGAGAAAAAAATCACATTAATCAGCAAATGGTAGAACTTTCCACATTAATTTCAAGATAAACAAAGATCATACGTGTACGTTAGGTGGCCCACAACGATTATACGGTAAGGATCTATTCGATTGTGTCAAACAAAACATCTCTCATATCATACTAGGACAAAAGATAATACTATTGCATGTTACATGGAGCTCCGCGGTCCTGAGAATACACGATCCGAACTCTGTATATATAGTTGTTTCAAAAAAAGAAGTACTCTATTGCTCATACGTAAAGTTCGAAAATTATATACTATTTCATGTTGGGACCTAATGGTAAACAGGCTCGGTCGACAGTAGCTAAGCCCAGCTTTCCTAAGGTAAGTACGTAAAAAATCTGATCACTGAACAATGAGATTCAACGTACCAAATTTGATTTGAGAGATTAATAAGAAAAACTAGAAATTCTTCATTATTATAGAATGAGTCATCACAGATCCTTCACCACAGGTGGTTATCCAAAAACCGCATGTGCTAAAATATATCATAGGCAGTTCACAACAAGATCCGCCTAGGTTAACTCCCAGCGATGCGAACTGCCTGCTATAACCAGATATTGCACGCAGTTTTTCTTGGGTTTTAGCCCAAGGATCGATCACATGAAACAAATCGCCAAACACACAATCACGAATACTTTGCCCAAGGCACCTCACGCGCCCTTATTTCTTCTTTCGTAGTGTTTAATCCTTACAACCTGCCCCCTTTATATAGGTGCAAAATCTCATACAAACTAACTAGAACTAGGACTAGTAAACTGACTAGGACTAGGAGTCCTAATCCTACTCTTAACCCCTCTCCTAATCCAACTAGGACTCAACTCAACTAGTTTGGATTATTTCCAATAATCTCTCCCTAATCCAAACTTGGTCGCACTTTCACGCCACAACTCCACCGACGTGTACACGCACTTTCTCGTATCAACGGCATCACACCGTCCGTCTTGTAGCAGCACCTCACTGACTACAATGTGATCAAGTCAGCATCGCACCAACTCCTCTTACGACGATGATCTCGCACCACCACCGGTCTCTCACCGAATCACACTGGCCTCACACCAAGACCTTACTCCTGCGAGAATATGAACGCACACCGAATCTCACGCACAGACTGGCTTCACACCAAGACCTTACTCCTACAAGAACATGAACGCACACTGAATCTCACGCACAGTTTTTATGGCTTTTTGCTGGTTAACATGTCAACGATGGCATCCAGGACTCACATAGCCTTCCTCGATTCCCGTGATGGCAATTTTCTTTTCACCAATCGATCTGCTACACTCCTTCACTGATAGCTTCAGCAAAAAAAATAGTTTTCTCTGCCTAGCTCGCCCGCCTGCCACTTGCATGCGCTGCAGCTTGCCTAATGCCCGATCGCGCACGCGGCAAGCCCATGTTCAGCCTCTGCAAGCCCACGTTGCCGCTCAACCAACATAGCCTGCTGCTTGTCCGTTCAACGATGATGGCTTGTCCCGAGGCATAACAGGGGTCACCTCTCCCCGGGGGCAAGCGCACCTTCAATCTTCCTTGCTCTGATACCAATTGTTGGGTTTTAGCCAAGGATCGATCACATGAAACAAATCGCAAACACACAATCATGAATACTTTGCCCAAGGCACCTCACGCACCCTTGTTTCTCTTTATTTCTTCTTTCGTTGTGTTTGATCCTTACAACCTGCCCCCTTTATATAGGTGCAAAATCTCATACAAACTAACTAGAACTAGGACTAGGAGTCCTAATCCTACTCTTAACCCCTCTCCTAATCCAACTAGGACTCAACTCAACTAGTTTGGATTATTTCCAAGAGTTTTTATTAAGAACCGCCTGTGATATCGGGCTAGCATATCACAGGCAGTTTTCAATTAAAACCACCTACGATGAAGGGCGTATCAGCCGATAGACCTAAGCCATGTCTTCAAATTTTAGTTCTTACACAGTGGCGACGGGAGCTCCGGCGATTTGTGGCTTGGAGCCCAATTGGTCAAAAGAACCGTGGATTTGGGGGAGATCCATTTGATATTGATGATCTAAGGTTAGTGATTGGTTTAAAAAGTTGAATAATTTGGTAGATTAAGCTTGGTGAAGAGAGATAATGTAGATCTAGACTTTGGTGTATGGCAAATTATATTTGTTTCCATTGATTTTGGGGCTATTAATTGATTGTATTGTATTATATTGAACATGTTGCTAGCTATTTAGGGGTGGCAAAAGGATAGAATTATGGATGGTTTAGATATTATGAAGACAAAAATATAGCATATATGAATAATTCATAATTTTAGAATTTCATTATTTAAGTTCTACTTCTCATATATAATATTGTAAGTCTTGGTAGTTTGTATGAAATGAATTATTGAGAATCTTCTGATATAGTCAAAACCCACATATTAATGACATGGTAAATTAATATTTTATTTATTTATTAAGTTGACTTTTCATAAATAAAATTTTAATTATTGGTAGGTTGTATGTTTGGTAAATAGCAACCTTGTGAATTAAATAAAATACCAGTAATTAATCTTTACATATAGTCAAAACCGACACATTAATGATAGTATTAATTAGTATTGTATAAATTAATTTACTCTTGCAGGTATTTTGTGTCATAGACATATAGTAAACCTTAACATTTTACATGAACTAAATTTGTTTTTGTGTATCGTGTAGATGGATCGAAGCTGGATGTACGATGGTAACCACTTAAGTGAAGAGTACCTTAATGGCGTGTCAGGTTTCATAAGAGCTGCAAAAGAGGATAAGTGGAACAAAGGCGAACAATATATTTGTTATGCATGCAAAGATTGTGAGAATGTACATATGTTTGACAACTCAGAGCAGATTCGAGACCACTTGATCTGTAAGGGTTTGAAAGATCGATACACATGATGGACAAGTCACGGTGAACAGCAGACGATACATGAAAGTGGTACTAACGACATTGCCGAGGAAGAGAACTATATGGCGAATGATGTCGATTCTGATTTTGATGAAGATATGTTGTCGGATAATTGTGACCATTTGGATGAGATGTTACGGCAAGGAACCAAGAAACATAAGGTTTGGATTGAGCATAGATGGAATGAATCCTTTCAGAAACATGAGTAGTCGTCATAGCAATTGGCATGTGAATCACTGTATCTATAATGTTCCTCCTTGATTCTGCATGAAGCAATAAGTACATTATGATGTCGATACTTCTACAAGGACCGAAGCAACCTGGAAATGATATAGATATTTTTCTGGAGCCATTGATGGACGATCTCAAAAAAATATGGACCGACCGGGTGGAGGTATTTGGTGCGCACAAGTGAGAGAACTTCAACTTGTGCAACTTGTTATTCTGCACCGTAAATGATTATCCTGCCATTGCTAACCTTTCGGCAGAGTATGAAAGGAGAAAAAACATGTATGAACTACTTGGATGATACCACGAGTGCGTGGCTTAAGCACTCGGGGAAAACCGTGTATATGTGTCAGCGTAGGTTTCTTCAGCGGGATCACCTGTACCGTCGGATCAAGAAACAATTTGACAGAGGAAACGAGAACAGTACACCTCTAAGGAAATTTGGTGGTAAAGATGTATATGGTTACGAATACCAAAATTAAGTATGGAAAGGGGAGAAAGTTAAGGCTATACGTGAGAAGGCCATGTGGAAGAAGAGAACAATATTCTAGAACTTACCTTACTAGGAGCATCTATATGTTCGTCACTACATCGATGTCATGCACACAGAGAAGAATGGATGTGATAGCATGATTGTTCTATTGTCGAATATCAAGGTAAAAACAAAGGATGGCCTCAAAACACAGCTTGACTTGCTCGATATGGGAATCAGAAATGAGTTACACCCAAAAGAGACTAAAATCAGTTGGATGTTCTGTGAACCTGCTTGTTATACTCTATCCAGGGCTGAGAGAACAGAGTTGTTCCAGTTCCTGCATGGTGTAGAAGTTCCTTCTTGCTAGTCATCTAACATCAGAAGACTTGTTTTGATGGAAGATTTGAAATCGATTAGCCTAAAGTCTCATGATTAGCATGTGCTGATCACTCAACTGCTCTGGGTTGCAAATAGAAATATTCTAACTATCAAGGTTCAAGAGACAATCATGAGGTTGTGCTCTTTCTTTAGCACAATTTCTCAGAAGGTCATCATCAATCCCTTCGAATTAGATGCTCTTAAAGAGGAAGTGGTGAAAACTCTATGTCAGCTTGAGATGTATTTCCCCTCATCATTTTTTTATATCATGGTCCGTCTCATTGTCCATCTTGTGAGAGCAATTAAGTGGTGCGGACTAATGTTCTTATGTAGCATGTACCCATTTGACAGAGATATGAGAATTCTAAAGCATTACATGTGGAACCGATCTCGACTTGAGGGCAGTATTATCAAGGGCTATGGAAGTGAAGAGGTCATTAAGTTGTACATCGACTACATGGTTGTGGTAAAACCGAAAGGTTTGCCATAATTTTGTCATGAGGGGACGCTTGAGGGTATCGAGACCATCGGCAAGAACGATATCGAAGCTGAACAGAAGGTTCATGATCAAGCCCATTGGGGTTTTGCAACACATGACTGTAGTAGGCCCATACATCAACCTGCACAAGGCAAAGCTCTAGATGGATAACACAAAAGCAACGAATGCTTGGGTGACAAAAGAGCACAATCTTTGGTTCAACAGATGGTTATATGACCAACCTCATGGTCTATCTTTAGGTAACCCTACAATCACATGGTTGCCGGAAGGACCATCATTTACAATTGTGACATGGCAAATGATGTACATAAATGGGTACACATTTTATATGAGAGATCAGGATCAGAAGAGCACAAATCAGAATAATGGTGTCCGCATACATTCTCGAGATATGGCTAGGAAGAATAGCTCATACTATGGGTATATAGAGGACATTTGGGAGCTGGACTACGTAAAGTTCAAGATTGCACTGTTTTGGTGCTGTTGGGTCAATCTCTTACATGTGAAAGTTGATAAGTACGACTTCACAATAGTTGACCTCACAAGTACCACATATAAATATGAACCATTTGTGCTTGCAAATCAAGTTGATTAGATCTCTATGTAACTGAACCTTCAAAAAAGAGGCAGCACGTAGTTAAGGACTCAAAAAGGATCATTTTTGGAGTTGAGGATGTGGTGGATGAGGATGAGTACAATCAATTTGACGAGATGCTTTCTCCCAAGATGACATAATGGTTGAGAAAGAACTAATTGTGGACGAAGCGATCTACCTATGCGACGATCATCATTAATGACACATGTTTGTAGCATAGTAGAAGTGTGTAATTATGTGGATTTATAATATACATTAACTTTTTGTCAGAGTTATGAAATTCTCAAAATATGAAACTAAAAGAAAAATCATTAATTAAAGTGAAATCATACGAAAATATAAAATCAAAAAACCATTAAATTTAAAGCAAAATCAACAAAATATATGAAGTTAAAAGAAAACCATTAAATTTAAAGTGAAATCATTCAATTAATATAAAAACAATTAATTTTAAATTGAAATCATTGGAAAATATGAAACTAAAAGAAAGGCCTTTTAATCTAAAAGTTAAATCAACCAAAAATATGAAAATAAAAGAACAACCATTCAATTTGAAGAGAACACATTCAGAATTATGAAATAAAAGAAATATCCATTCAATTTTGAGACAAAAATTCAAAATTATGAAAAAAAAGCCCTTTAATATATTCATTCTAAAAAAAGACATCACAGACGTTTTTTCTGTTGAATCATCTATGATGTCTCCTTTATCACACATGGTTCTATGTGTGAACCGCCTGCGATGTACCCTTATCGCAGGCAATTCTTTGTGATAGCAAGTTCAACTTCTGAGTGTTAGGATTGTGTGCGTGCATGCATGCACCCGTATGTGCTTGTTGGTTGGTGCAATGCAGTTGTTGTGTGTAGCTGCAATAGGTGAATTACACCTAGGTGAGCCTTACTAATGCTTCGTTATGAGACCCTGGTCACTATTTACTAGTGGTGCATGTCTATTGAGTAGTAAGGAGCATAGCTAGAGAATATGTCAGAAAGGGAGTAAGTTATTTTCATTTCCCACTAACAGGTGGAGTGGAAACATAGAGCAACCAAAAAAATTGCACACTAGGTTTAATTGGGATGGATCTGTTGGGAATTTTGTGTCCGAGTTTGGAAATTTCATTCGGGCTTGCTGTTGATGCATGTTATTTATGATATTTAACCCCCGAGAATCCCATGAAATGGCAGGGTACAATGATCTCTTCATACAAATTATCATCTATATTAACCTATTTCCACAAGTTTTGGTGCGTCAACATGTTTTGCAGAAAATAAGAAATTTCTCCCAAAAATACCAAACCTACTATAAAGATGAAACATCGCCATGCAGGGGAGTTTTTTGACCATCGGATGCCACCCAAAACCTATCCGAGAAGCATTGTAGTCTCATTCTCGGACGCCGGAAGGAGGGAAGGCACCGACCACCCTTCAAGTCGGCCCTCCAACCTTCACACCACCCGACAACCACGCACAACCGTTGATCGAGGATCGGTCAGCCCTGACTAGGCCGATCGACCTAACCGACTTAACTAGTTTGGTTGGCCCTACCACATGGAGGAAGATCGGCCGACCCCCTAGGTCCTCTAGCCTATAAAAACCTCTCCCCTAGTCAGTTAAGAACCACCACTTCATTCTATTCTTCACTTCAAATTGCCACCTCACTTGTAGCTCTAGGTAGAGTAGTGTAGGTGACACCGGAGTCGCAAAGTAGCTAGGAGGAAGAGTCAGCCTGCGAGCCAAAGTTCCGAGGAATTCCCTCTGTTAACTCGGTATGTATCCAGTTCCATGTATCCTTCATACCTTATATGAATATTTCAGTATCAATATAGTGAGCATTTGAGTATCTTTAATTGTCAAGTTATATTTTCACATCTTTCCTCTCTATCAGACTAGTTGTTAAAGTCAGGACCTGGGAGTAAGGTAAGCTTTTACCCTTTGGTAGGTGTGCCGACGGATTAGTCGGGTTTAAACTACTAGAATTGAAAAGTGTAGCTTAGGGGCTAGCTTACTGCCACTTGGAGTTCAGTTTGGAAAGGTGACAACCTAGGAAACAGCTCCCCCTTTACCTAGAACCTACCACTCTAACAATCCTGATGGGACAATAGCTTTAAATGTAGCCAAGCTTTATCCTCTCTTTAGTCAGGGCCCAACTAAAAGGGGAACATCCTGAGAGTCTTCCGAGACTCACGTCCAATTGCGTCATTAACTTTTAGGGTTAGTCGATTTAGTGCCTAAACTTGATACCGGTATTTCGGAGCGATTGAATCTTGACCTAAGAACTACCATGATAGTTAAAATACTGAAAACTACTATTACAAGGAATTATCTCTTACCTACCTGTTAGTAGACTCTGGTTAGCTGCATACTCTCTTAGACGTTACTTGTGTAGGTTGGTAACCTATCTACCCTAGTGGTCAATTATCCTTATCTATCTATTTAAGAAACGACCTTTCTAAGTGGCGAAGGATTGGATTCATATGTATGATATATTGATAATCAGATATCTCTGCTCAAATCTATTTGCTGCTCATGGATTCGATAAACCCTGGTGGTGAAATGCTAAAACACTTTTTTGTGCACTTGCGGATATAATTATCTATAGTCCATAAGAATAGCCGACACTTGCACCATTGCAATTTCAAAATTGTTGAAGTTGAATATCAAGTTTTTATGAATCTACCTGGTTTAGGGTTTAAGATGTATTGCAGCATTTGTGTGACAAGTTTTAGTAGCAAGTCAATTATGATTTTCTATCATTATGAATATCAAGGTTTTATCAAAGTTTGGTTGATATCCAAGTTTGGTTTGTGAAGTAGGACATCCATAGGACATGTTCTGAAATCAAATGGAAGTTTGTTAATTTTTTACCAATTTCACCGTACTTAACTTAATTTTATATATGGAGGTTAATTTATTTATATATATTGAGGCTAGTGAATTTAGTAGATTCATTATCCTCAAAATATTGAACTTTCACATGTTATTAATATCCTTTTCGAAGATATCGTCCCCTAATCCCTCCCAATCGTCCTCGCTGTCGGCTTCTAGGGGTGATTCCGACGTCTCCAAGAGCACCACAAAACCAATATGCACTCCAAGAGGACTCAATCAAAGGCCGAAGGGCCGATTCCGCATAACAGACGTCGGTCCATTTTGGGATCGGTCACCCTAGAAGAAAATGCTGCCAAATGACAAACTACTGCAGGATCATCGTAGGGAAATGAGTCCCCTTAACCTTAGAATCTTGGAAGCATGTCGACAAAGACATCCGCCAAGTTCTGCTGGATGATATCCATACTTACTTCATCATCCCTGAAGAATTTAGGGCCAACGTTGAAGGAGTTGCATTGCAAGTGGCTAGCAAGGCGTGGAAAGAGTTAAAATGTAATGTTCAGAAGAACTTCATCACAAAGGACGAGGAGCCCTTCACCGTGCACAAAGGGATTGACCGTGAGATGTGGGCTTGATTTAAAGAGATGAAGGAAATCGAAGAATTTAAGGCCAAAAGTGCAGTGGCGAAGGCACTCATAGCCAAGAACACCCACCATCACAGACTAGGTAAATCTAGTTAAGCGCCTAAGGTTGGGGAATGGATAGAGGATGAGGAGCTGGCACGCCTCAATGACCAGCCCTTGCCATTTCCCAAGATAGTTGGAAGGCGTGCCCTTAACTGGTTATACATGAAGAGGGATCCACGTGTCACGTCTTCCGACTCCACCTCCTTCGCAAACCCCGCAACCTAGGAAGGGAGAAGGATGCATTATCCATGGCCATTGGGACCAAGGAGCATCCAGGTCACACAAGGGGAACAAGTGTATATGCTACCCTTTCTTCCATCCATCGGCGGCAGCGGTGGAGGCCGAAGCGTCGGCCTTCTTGCCTTTGTCGGCGCAAAACATGGTTGGACGGTTGGAGAATGGTGGCGAACGGGTGTTTTCTCGGGAAGAAGAAGATCAATGCGTGGCGGAAGAGCTCTGGAGGCAAAGGGCTTGGGCTCGAAAAAAGCAAGAGCAGATGGGAAACGCGGCCGCCTTGCACCCTCTTTTATAGCCGGGGGAAGGCAAACCGGTGGCAATCGTGCATCCGACGTGGCGGCAAACCGCCACGGCAACTGTCGTCCCGCGCGCGCGCGAACCCGCGGGATTCGGGCGCCTTTTTCGCCACGGCACGACATCCCAGGCGTCCTGACCGGCGAACATTACGTCAGCATCCAACCCGCGCACGCCGCCTGCGTGATTCGGGCGCAGTCATGATGAACCGTCGCCTCGGACGTCACGCGAGGTCAGAGCAGCGGCAGCGGATGTCTCAGGCACGCTTCGAGCGTGACTCGAGGTGAAATCATTGCGCTGCGGCGCTGCAGGCGCTCTGTCCAACCGACTTCACGCATTAAATGCTGAGGCGACATCGGGTACAGTCAAGACGACACCGTGCGACACAAGCTAGCTTCGACCGGGTTCGATTCGATCCAGTCGAATCACTCGGAAGCCGTGTCGGATTGAAGTCGGCTTGGCTCACTGGGACACGTCACGAGATTGTACCGACTCCACCAAACGATTCCGAGGCGCACAAGCCGCCACACTCGGAAGCAGACTGGCTCTGCAAAAGGGTACCGATGGCTGACCCAACAGGGTTAGCAGGTCACTCGGCAAGCACCCAAGCTAAGAACGAACCCGGCATCCACAGCGGAGCAAAATGGTCCTTGAATCAGAGCCGGATGCCACAGCGGCACAAAATGGCTCACTGATTCGGGATTCAATGCCAGAGTTCGAGGACTCGGTTTTGAAGCTGAAGATCGAAGGCGTCCCCCCCCGCGGTCACAAGATGGCTATGGTCCACTCGGACATGCCAGGCGCTATTTCGGGTTCACTCGAAATTCATGATACGCCTCCCGGAAGGCCACTAGCCGACTTCCCCAGCCAGAAAGCGCGGGTATCACCGAAATCCTAGTACTTAGCACAAATCTAACCTTTTTTCAGGTATCATAGGAGTCCATCAAGGTCTCTCAATTCCATCAAGACATGCGTTTCGCCTACTTGAAGATCGGCGTTACTCGGACGGTTACAAAGAATAAATGTCCTAATTAATTTGTGCGGTTACTGTAGCTCGGCCGACTGGCCGAGTCGGCACATGTACAGCCTATATAAGGCAGAGCACCCCATGCAGAGGGGGCTAGATTTTTTTTCGATAGGCTAGATTCTTTTCGATACACTAAAGGCTAGACTTCATCTTCAACCTCTTGTAATCTCTCTCACGCGAGACAAGCAATACAAACAGGAGGAGTCGGGTATTACCTCCGCCATTGGAGGGCCTGAACCTGGGTAAAAACCTCTTGCGTGCACCCGCTTGAATCTTCCTTACGCGTTCCCCAAAAATCCTACTAGAAATATATTACCGCGAAATCCCCGTGACAGTTGGCGCACCAGGTAGGGGAAGCGCGTTTTGGGGCCATGATCCAGGTGGGATCCTCTCCCACAGCTGGCGGCAAGCTGATCGCCGGTGAGGCACCGCTCACCGCGCACTCCGAAGGCATGGAGTTCATCTTCGGCAGCCTTTGTTTTGTGGCCGATGTCTTCGGCCAACTGCACCTTCAGGATCCGCGTCCCCGTCCCGCGGTGGAAGCGAAGCCTGAGTTCCAGCTCAGATCTCCTTCCGCTCCGGGCAAAGACGCGGAGCGTTCCCAGTTCATCGCCATGGTGGGCGCCGAATCCCTTCTCCCCGTCTTGGATTCCAAATTCGACGGGGACGAGAGTTTGCATAGCCGAACCGCCTCAGCAGAGGTGTACGTGGTCGGGCCCGGCGTGACGAATGATGCGGGTATGTCTGCCGCAGCAGTCAGGGCGGCAAACGAACACCTGCACACACCCATCGACGGGCAATCGGAAGCCGAGAGTGCCTTGGAGGCATCTCGGCGAGCCCTCCTTGCTGAGCAAGAGCGTCTCGATCAAGAGAGAGCGGCTCTCGAGCAGTGAGAAAGGCAACAAGAAGAACCCCACGGTTCACGCGGACGCGCGAACCGGCGTGCTTCTTCAAACGCCCGGAGGAACCGAGTTGTTCGGGCCCCACTCTTCGGGTGAGAGCAGGACGGTGTCCCTGTCTATCAGACACCGGCCCAAAATCTCTTCACGGCTGCCACACTGGCCGACTCACTGCCGCCCCCGGCGGATGGTCCCGCGGCAGAGATCCACCACCGAGTCGTCACCCTGATGAAGACGGCGGTGGAGCAGCAGAACGAGGCCGAGTCGGTCGGCAACCAACTGGCCTCCGGAGCCACTCGGAGCCGGCCTTCAGCGGCACCGAGTCGGCCCATTACTGTGGGCTCGTCACAGCCGAGCCGATCCACAAATCGGCCTGACGCTCGCCAAGAGATCAACCAACTCCAGGCGGAGCGACGTCAAGCCGGCTCCCTCTGAGCCCGAGCAAACGATGCCCGTGACGCTCGAGATGACATCGAGGGACGACGGCGGCCAGGCTGTGGGCCGAACGTCGCGGCGACGAAGTCAACCAGCCGGGTGGCTCCGCCTCCACCAGTCCAATGTGCTTTAGCAGGCGGATCCGGTCTGAGCCATTTCCGGACCGATTCCGGATCGCCAGCGGCGTTGACAAGTATGACGGCACTGCCAAGCCGAAAACTTGGCTTGCTGACTACTTGGTCGCGTGCAACATTGGAGGAGGCAACGAGCGTGTCGCCCTCCGAAGCCTACCCCTGATGCTGGAAGGGTCGGCTCGGGCATGGCTTAACAGCCTGCCCGAAGATAGCATCTATGACTGGAGGGACCTCCAAGAGGCCTTTGTCAAAAATTTTGAGGGCACATACAAGCGCCCCGGGAACGCACAAGACCTGTGGCTCTGTGTCCAGGAGAAGGGCGAGTCGGTCCGCGACTACATTCAGCGCTGGACCCGACTACACAATTCCATTGAAGACGTCACCGAGACGCAGGCCATTCAGGCCTTTTCCCAGGGAGTTAAATATGAGCTCCTGAAGCACAAGTTGGCCCGGTCTAACATTCAGACCATGGGCCGACTCATGGAAGTCGCCAGCAAGTACACGACGGGTGAGGAAGCCATGCGGTACAAGGACCAAGGCAAGGCAAAAGCCGAGTCCTCAAGCCGGAAAGTCCCCACCAACTCAGGTCGGAAGCGTGCGGACAATCGTCCCCCGAAGCGGAAGGCTGGCGGCGGAGATGGCGTCAGTGGAGCTGACCTGGTTACGGCCGCTGAACGTGGCCCCCAGCGTGGCGACGCTGGCCGGAAGAAAGAGCACCCCTGGCAGTAGCGCAAAGCGCCGAAGCTAACCTTCGAGGAAATCCTCGATAGGCCCTGCTCCTTCCACAGCACCGCCGACTATCAGGCGGGGCACTGACCCGGGAATGCAGCTTCCTGAAGCGTCTCCAGGAGGAAAAGCAACCCGAGCCGGATGCCGGTGGAGAAGGAGGCTCCGCTGCAGGCGGAGGCGCCGCACAGTACCCCCCTCAAAGGGGCGTACTCATGATCTTTCAAGGATCCGACTCCAAAAGGGGTCGGAAGCTGCGTTGTCGCAAAGTAAACACGACGGCGCCCGCGGTCCCTCAATGGCTGGACTGGTCCGAGGTGCCAGTCGGTTTCAGCCGACTCGACCACCCAGACCGAGTCTCTCACCCCGGCAAGCATCCCTTGGTGGTGGATCTGCAAGTCGGCGAGTTCAAACTCCGCAAGGTCCTAATGGATGGTGGCTCCAGCATCAACATAATCTTCATGGATACCCTGAAGAAGATGCAAGTCCCGGAGACCCAGCTTCGTCCCAGTAGCACTTCCTTCCATGGAATAGTGGCTGGGAAGTGTGCCAAGCCTCTGGGTCAAATCTCCCTAGAAGTTGTGTTCGGTGAACCGAACAACTTCCGGGTCGAGACTTTGACTTTTGAGGTAGTCGGCTTTAAGAGCGCCTACCATGCGATCTTTGGCCGGCCGGCTTATGCCAAGTTCATGGCTAGACCGTGCTACACATACCTCAAGCTGAAGATTCCGGGTCCCAAGGGCGTCATCACCATCACTGGCGACTTTGAGCGCTCCAACGAGTGCGACCTCGCCAACGCGGATATAGCTGAATCCCTGATTGCGGCTCAGGAGCTTGAAAGCATCCAAGCGTCCGCGGACCCAGACCAAGCTCCACCATGCAAGAAGGCAGCAACTGAGTCCACCTTCCAGTCGGCCAAGGACACTAAACGTGTCCAGGTCCATCCTGAGGATCCGTCTAAGACGGTCCAAATCAGGACTGACCTCGAGGCCAAATAGGAAGGCACGCTCGTCGACTTCCTTCGTGAGAATTGGAACATCTTTGCATGGAAGCCAGCTGACATGCCGGGTGTTCCAAAGAAGTTCGCCGAGCACTCCCTCAACGTCGCCAAGGACGCGAAGCCAGTGAAGCAGTCTCTCCGCCGCTTCGCTGAAGACCGGCGCAAAGCAATCGGAGAGGAAATCGCCCGGCTCCTCGTAGCCGGGTTCATCAAGGAAGTTCTTCACCCGGACTGGTTGGCAAATCCGGTCTTGGTTCTTAAGAAGAACAAAACTTGGCGCATGTGCGTGGACTACACGTCCCTAAACAAAGCATGCCCCAAGGACCCGTTCGCTTTACCACGTGTAGATCAAGTCGTCGACTCCACAGCCGGTTGCGAACGCTTGTGTTTTCTGGATGCCTATTCAGGCTATCACCAGATCAAAATGAAAGAATCAGATCAAATAAAGACCTCTTTCATTACCCCGTTTGGGGCTTTTTGTTATATCACCATGCCTTTTGGTTTGAAAAATGCTGGCGCAACATACCAACGTTGTATGCAAAAATGTTTGCACGACCAGATAGGCAGAAATGTCCAAGCTTACGTTGACGACATTGTGGTGAAGACAAAGAAAACTGCGGACCTCTTGACTGATTTGGCCGAAACCTTCGCCAATCTCAGGAGGTTCGACATGAAGCTCAACCCAGAGAAGTACGTCTTCGGAGTTCCTGCCGCCAAGCTACTCGGCTTCATTCTTTCCGAGCGAGGAATCGAAGCAAACCCGGACAAGCTTGAGGCCATCATCAAGATGGGCAAGCCGAAGAATTTGAAGGCTGTTCAGCGCCTAACCGGGTGCGTAGCCGCATTAAGTCGGTTTATTGCTCGACTCGGTGAGAAGGCTTTGCCTTTTTACCGACTCCTCAAGAAATCCAATTCCTTCGAGTGGACGAACGAGGCTCAACAAGCCTTCGAGGATCTCAAGCGCCTTCTGTCAACACTTCCAATTATTGCTGCAGCAATGGAAGGAGAACCCATGCTGCTATACATCGCGGCCACGAATCAAGTGGTTAGCGTTATTCTAGTGGTGGAACGTGCAGAAGAAGGCCGAGTACAGAAAGTGCAGCGACCCGTCTACTACGTCAGCGAAGTCCTCTCCGAGTCGAAGCAGCGCTACCCGCACTACCAGAAACTCGTCTATGGCGTGTTCCTGGCGACTCAGAAGTTGGTGCATTATTTCCAAGCCCACTCGGTCACCGTGGTTAGTCATGCCCTTTTGTCTGATATCATCAACAATCGGGACGCCACGGCCCGAGTCGCTAAGTGGGCGATAGAGCTCATGCCGCATGACATCAGCTACGAGCCCCACAAGGCAATCAAGTCACAGGCCCTTGCAGACTTCATCGTTGAGTGGACTGAAAGCCAGTCCCTTCTGACTCAGGTGCATGTGGAGCACTGGGTCATGTACTTCGACGGCTCGAAGATGCTCGCGGGCACGGGGGCTGGAGTCGTCCTCATCTCCCCCCAAAGGCGACAAGCTGAATTACGTGCTGCAGATCCACTTCGCCGCCTCCAACAACGTGGCGGAATACGAGGCGTTACTGCATGGCTTGCGCATTGCAGTTTCACTCGGCATTCGGCGACTCCTTTGCCGCGGCGACTCGGATCTGGTGGTGCAGCAAGTGATGAAGACGTGGGATGCCAAAGATCTCACCATGGCGGCATACTGTGCTGCTGTGCGCCGACTGGAAGGACACTTCGACAGCCTCGAACTTCACCATGTTCGTCGAGCAGATAACGAGGCAGCCGATTCCCTCGCCAGGATCGGCTCTGCTCGAGAAAAAGTGCCACCTGGAGTGTTCCTTTAGCAGCTCTTCCAGCCATCCGTCAAAGTGGAGTCGGCAACCGAGTCATCGGAAGCCGGGTCGCCACACCCTGAACCAGCCCAACCGGCCCAAGAAGACATCTTGGCAGTCATTCCCCTCTGGACTCAGCCGTTCCTTGCCTACCTTTTGCGCAAGGAGCTACCTGAGGATCCGACTGAGGCGCGCCGCATTGTGCCGCGCTCGAGCTTACACCATCATTAATGGTGAGCTTTACAAGCGCAGCACCACTGGAATCTTCCAGCGTTGCATCTCGCCGGAAGAAGGCCAAATATTGCTTGAGAAAATCCACTGGGGACTCTGCGGCCACCATGCCTCGTCACGGGCCTTGGTCGCCAAAGCCTTTCGTCACGGTTTCTTCTGGCTTAGTGCATATGCTGATGCGGAGGAACTCGTCCGAACTTGCGAAGGGTGTCAGAGGTATGCCCGTCAATCGCATATGCCGGCTACCGTGCTCAAGACCATTCCGATCACATGGCCTTTTGCTGTGTGGGGACTCGACATGGTGGGTCCACTTAAAACAGCCCGAGGGGGTTTCACTCATCTCCTTGTGGCAGTGGACAAGTTCACGAAGTGGATCGAAGCCAAGCCAATCATGAAGCTTGATGGTCCGACTGCAGTCAACTTCATGAAGGGAGTCGTCTTTCAATTCGGCGTCCCTCATAGCATCATCACCGACAATGGCAAGAACTTCACTGCTGAAGTCTTCCGCCACTTTTGCCGGGATCATAGAATCCGACTCGACTTTGCCTCTGTGGCTCATCCGCAGTCCAACGGCCAAGTCGACCGTTCTAATGCTCTAATTCTCCAAGGCATCAAGCCCCGGTTATTAGTCCCATTGCAGCGGGCCGCCGGCTGTTGGATCGATGAGCTTCCGTTTGTCCTCTGGAGTTTAAGGATAACTCCAAACCGGTCGACTGGCTACACGCCCATCTTCATGGTTTACGGAGCCGAAGCCATTCTGCCGAGTGACATCCTCCACGTCTCCCCGCGAGTCGCAGCATACGTGGAAATGGATGCCGAGTCAGCGCGTCAAGACGATCTTGACCTCTTGGAGGAAGCGCGGGAACTCGCCCTTTCGCGCTCGGCCATCTATCAACAGAATTTGCGCCGCTACCACAGTCAGCAAGTTCGGGACCGAGTCTTTAATAAAGGAGATTTGGTCCTCTGACTAATCCAAGACAAGGCGGGCATGCACAAGTTGTCTCCGCCTTGGGAAGGCCCGTTCATCATCAACCAGGTGCTGCACAACAGCGCGTACCGACTGGAGGACTTGGCAACCGGCTCGATCACTGAACGGACTTGGAACATTGCTCAGCCGCGTCCCTTTTACACTTAGACTTTGTACTTCCAACAGTTCGTTGTTTCATTATAAATAAATATTTGTTTCCTTCGAGCGACACTCGGGAAGCACTTTGTTTATTTAATTTCCATTTTCCGACTATGTTCCCTTGGGCAACCCCCGGGGGCTACGTCTAATAGAATCGAGTGGCTTCACTTCGGGCAATTCCCGGAAGCTACCACAAACCCACTGGGTGATTTATCACTCGACGCAAGTTATTTCGGATCTCCTAACTTTGTTTCTACACGAGCGTCTAAGTAAACGTGTACGGTACCTAAGGCCCACTCTTCGTCCCCAACTACAGTCGCAACCCGGCTGTCTGGTTGGCAAGAGCAAAAGCTAAAAGTCGGCCTGCACACGAAAGGATCCGACTCGGCGGAAAAAACAAATTCGGACGAATCAAATAACTTGTGCAAAAATCAAAATGAACCAAAAAGCATTTTCATTCAAAGCAAAATATGGTCTTTACATTTTTTCTACTCGGCATACCGAGAGATATTACATGACAATTTTTTATTCTTCTGGAGTCGCTTCTACGCGCTCCTCCAGGTCGGTGAAGTCGGCGATCCGGCTGGCGGCGGCGCGGACTCGGGGAAGGAGCTCTAGAGGGTTCACCGACTGACCCCCTTCGTCGACTGGGGCCCCAACGGAGATGCTGTTGACATCCGCATCGGGATGGTGTGCCAACACCATTGCCAGCGCCATGCCGGCTCCCGAGCGGGCTGCCGACTCCTTCCACTTCTCCACCTCCGCCGAACCCTATGAGAGCTTGTCGACGAGGGCGAAGATGCTGGAACCCGGTTCTTCTCCGGGCCAGAGCTTGGCGCAGAGGCTTTGGGCAGCCGACTTCATGTTCTGCACCAAGCTCTTGACTTGGAGGAGTCGGTCCTCCATAGTCACGACGCAGCCGGACATCAGCTCGGGTGTCCAGAGTGCGTCGAGAGCTGACCTCGCCGAGTCGAAAAGCACGCGAAGTCGGAGTGACGCCTGCCTTGCCTGCTCCTCTAGTTCTGGGCAAGCATCTGGGTGCAAATTATTGCAAAGGAAATGAACAATGAAGCGTGCAAAAAGAGATAAGCAAAGGACTCGGGGGCTTACCGAGTAGAGTCTCATTAGCCTTTTTGAGTTGGCTTATGAGCTCTCCCTCGCGCTTCTCCCAGTCGATGATGACCGCGGCGTGTCGCTTCTGTGACTCGGTCACCTTCCTGGAGAATTCGTCGATGGCCGCCTGCAGCTTCTTGTTCGCGGCCTGCGACTGCTCGAATTGCGCCACCAACTTCGAATGCTCTGACTGCAGCTTGGTGGCTATTTGCATTTGTTTGCGAGCTTTGCGCAACTTGTCTTCATACTCGACCACTTTGGCGTCGAGCATTTCTGTGACTTTGACCATTGGGATCATCGCCTTCATCTCCTTCCGGAGTCGGGCGTTTTCGGCTTCGACGTCTGCCGACTCAATAAAGTCAATACTAGTAAAACTTCTAAGGCAAAGAAGTAGAAGACCCCATACTTACTCCCGATGGCGGCGAGCTTCTCTTCAAGCCGCCGACTCTTGGCCCTTTCTTCGGCCAACGCCTTCTCGAGGGAGGTGTTCTTCTCCATGAGGACCGGGCCATTCCCGCCCAGCCGGATCGCAGCCTGGACATGGAAAAGATTTGTTAGCATAACCCGAATTAATAAGTCTCAAACCGACTTAACCAGTCGGCTTGAGACTCGGGGGCTACACCCACTGGGTGCACTGATTGTGCTCCCAGTGTTAAGAACTAAACAAAGTTCGAAAACTACTTACCCCGACAGAGGACTCGAGAACCTCGGCCGAGTCCGCCAAGGACTTGGCCGCGTCGGCGAAATCCCTAAGCTTGGAGCTAAGGGCAGCGACGCGGTCGGTGGCTGCTTCCGCAGCCGTCAAGTCCCCCGTGCTGCAACTCGGCAGCAGCAGCACGGGGACGAGGCTTCCGGATGAAGCCGGCGTCGGCTCTTCAGCTGCGGGAAGCGGAGCCAGGGCCCGGCTCTGCTCGGCCACCGAAGGAGACTCGGTGACGAGTTGGCCTCCGGCTCCACTTGCCGGCTCTGAGGAGTCGGCACCGGCCGCAGCTGCCAGCTCCGTCGTCTCCTCGCTGGCAGGAGTTGGCGGAAGCTGCGGGTTGTCAGCCGGTGCCTCGGCTGACCCGGCGCCCACGTCCGACTCTGGCACCTCCTTCACGGAAGCAGCAGGCTGTGGCATGGGGGCAACAGGCTGCGGCGTGCTTGGCGCAGCCGCAGCCGGAGGCGTGGCCACAGCCGGAGGCACGGTCGACTCGGCACCCGCGGCCGATTCCATTTCCACAGCGGGGACGGCTGGCGTCGGAGCGCTGGGCTTAGCTGCAGTTGGAGTCGGGGGAGCCGACTTCGGCGGCGGGACTGGAGTCGGGGCCGCGGGTGTGCCGGCTGAAGAGTCTCCTTTGTCGGAGAACTTCTTTTGGACTCTGCAATGTCAAAAACAAAACCGACTTCAGCATCTTCACCAACCTACTTCGACTGGAGTATGAGGCAAAAGGACTCGTACCTGGTGGTTGTGGGGATCATCTTTTTCTTCGGTTTCCCCGGGGCGGGCGGACCCCCGGAGGAACCGGCGAGTGCCGGCTGTGGTACACTCGGCTTAGCAGCAGGAGCCGGAGCCTGTGCCACGGGGCCGGCAGGTGCGGCTCGCGCCCGCTTGGCAGCCGACTCCGCCTGGGCCGGCTCCGTTCCCGCCTGCGGGGTCTTGGATCCGGAGGCGTCGTCGTCACGCCTCCGTTTGACGACTTGGAAGGACCCTTCCGACTCGGTATCCGAGTCGATCTGGACACCTCTCCTGGGGGCTTCCTCGTCGACTTCCGCGTCGTCCAACGCCGTCGGAGCCAAACTCTGCTCGGGGTGTGGCGGCATGGAGTTGAAGTCAAGGAAGTTCTGCAGCATCGAAAGACTTGGTGTTAGGAGAAATAAATAAACAACAAAATTCAAGTGCCCGACTCGGAATATAAATCACTTACAGTCGGCGGGGGGTTGGCGTTCGAATACGAAATCACATGTGGCGCCCGGGTAAGCCCGGTTCGCTCTTTGGTCAAATTCTTTAGGAGCCCCAAGAAGATGTCGTCCGAAAGCCCCTCGGCCGACACCCTCGTTGAGTCGTGTGAGCCCGAGTACTCCCACATCGGGTGCGCTCGGGCTTGAAGTGGTTGGATGCGTCGAACCAGCCAAGTGGAGATGAGGTCGGTGCCCGTGAGTCCTTTTTCCTGAAGTCTCTGGATTCTCTTCAGGAGTCGATCGACTTCGGGCATCTCCTCGCTGGAGGGCTTAGCGCTCCAACGCTTCCGCCACTCGGGAGGACCTTCGGTGTATGGGGGAAGCCCTTTGTGGCCAGTCGACGTGCGCTCATCCGGGCAGTAGAACCACCCATCCTGCCGCTTCCGAACGGTGTCCGGGAGCTACAGCTTGAAGTATTTTGCACCGGCCTTGACCTGGATTCCGGCTCCCCCACAGACGGACAGTCGGTCGCCAGCTTTGATGGGTTGCGCCTTCACCGTGAAAATCTTCTTCCACAGCCCCCAGTGAGGCCGAGTCCCCAGATAGCATTCGCACAGCGTGATAAAACACGCAATGTGCAGAATGCCTCCTCCTTCACAAACCCCGCAACTTAGGAAGGGAGAAGGATATATTATCCATGGCCATTGGGACCAAGGAGCATCCAGGTCACACAAGGGGAACAGGTGTATATGCTACCCTTTCTTCCATCCATTGGCGGCGGCGGTGGAGGCCGAAACATCGGCCTTCTTGCCTTTGCCGGCGCGCTACATGGTTGGACGGTTGGAGAACGGCGGCGAACGGGTGTTTTCTCCGGAAGAAGAAGATCAGTGCGCGGCGGAAGAGCTCTGGAGGCAAAGGGCTTGGGCGCGAAAAATGCAAGAGCAGATGGGAAACGCGGCCGCCTTGCGCCCTTTTTTATAGCCGGGGGAAGGCAAACCGGCGGCAATCGTGCATCCGATGTGGCGGCAAACCGCCACGGCAACTGCCGTCCCGCGCGCGCGAACCCGCGGGATTCGGGCGCCTTTTTCACCATGGCGCGGCATCCCAGGCGTCTTGACCAGCGAACATTACATCAGCATCCAACCCGCGCACGCCGCCCGCGTGATTCAGGCGTAGTCATGATGAACCGTCGCCTCGGACGTCACGCGAGGTCAGAGCAACGGCAGCGGATGTTTCGGGCACGCTTCGGGCGCGACTCGAGGCGAAATCATTGCGTTGTGGCGCTGCAGGCGCTCTGTCCAACCGACTGCACGCATTAAATGCTGAGGCAACATCGGGTACAGTCAAGACGACACCGTGAGACACAAGCCGGCTTCGACCGGGTTCGATTCGATCCAGTCGAATCACTCGGAAGCCGTGTCGGATTGAAGTCGGCTTGGCTCACTGGGACACGTCACGAGATTGTACCGATTCCACCAAACGATTCTGAGGCGCACAAGCCGCCACACTCGGAAGCAGACTGGCTTTGCAAAAGGGTACCGATGGCCGACCCAACAGGGTTAGCAGGTCACTCGGCAAGCACCCAAGCTAAGAACAAACCCGGCATCCACAGCGGAGCAAAATGGTCCCTGAATCAGAGCCGGATGCCACAGCGGCGCAAAATGGCTCACTGATTCGGCATTCAATGCTGGAGTTCGAGGACTCGGTTTCGAAGCTGAAGATCGAAGGCGTCCCCCCGCGATCACAAGATGGCTACGGTCCACTCGGACATGCCAGGCGCTATTTCGGGTTCACTCGAAATTCATGATACGCCTCTCGGAAGGCCACTAGCCGACTTCCCCAGCCGGAAAGCGCGGGTATCACCGAAATCCTAGTACTTAGCACAAATCTAACCTTTTTTCAGGTATCATGGGAGTCCATCAAGGTCTCTCCACCAACGACTTGGGCATGAGCAACTTGCTCCCCAGTCGGCATTCGTGTCGAGACCTCGAAGCACTCGGGGGCTACTGACGAGGGGAGCCCATCCGGGTAGGCCCAGCACAACGAGTCGGCCCAACAGGCTCGGGGAGCTCCATGGAGGCCCACTCGGAAGAAGGCCCAAGCAGGGCCAGCACGACAACAACGTCTGGGTGCCATCAAGGCAGGCGTTACGATTCCATCAAGACATGCGTTTCGCCTACTTGAAGATCGGCGTTACTCGGACGGTTACAAAGAATAAATGTCCTAATTAATTTGTGCGGTTACTATAGCTCGGCCGACTGGCCGAGTCGGCACATGTACAGCCTATATAAGGGAGAGCACCCCATGCAGAGGGGGCTAGATTTTTTTCGATAGGCTAGATTCTTTTCGATAGACTAAAGGCTAGACTTCATCTTCAACCTCTTGTAATCTCTCTCACGCGAGACAAGCAATACAAACAGCAGGAGTAGGGTATTACCTCCGCCATTGGAGGGCCTGAACCTGGGTAAAAACCTCTTGCGTGCACCCGCTTGAATCTTCCTTACGCGTTCCCCAAAAATCCTACTAGAAATGTATATTGCCGCGAAATCCCCGCGACAACCTCAAAGAGGTCAAGAAGCCATCGAGGCAACACACCACGACCATCAAGGTGGAGTTCGCTAAGGACCATTTCCACCATGACTTTGAGGGTTGCCAATTCTTTGTAAACTTCATGGACTTATGGGAACTCTACAACCTCCGATCCATGAAAGTATCGCTTATTAGATGCTATACACTGTACGTGTCTATAATCACAATTAATATCTGTGTTATACAAACTAATGTCATGTACATATAACTCCTAACTTCTCTATGTGTATATTAACGATGAAATAATGCCAAAGGAAACAGGTAAAGACAGGGTTCCTCGACCCACAAGTGGTCTCCACGCAAAATATCAAAGAGAATGAAGACTTTGTCAGTGGGTACATGATAAATGTGTTGCTTGCTCAACAAGATAAGTAATTCATACTTCTTTCTACAACCAGGCATTAGTGCTGCACTAGCTACATTAATTTGAACTTTATCTCCCTAAATAACCTCGCTTCACTAAACATGGCAACATAACCATTTGGATTCTTGTTGTCATTTATACTACACCATTTGAGGGTCATGTACTTGGACTCGTTATTGCGAACAAACTTTGACATGGAACTATTTGAAAGATTTCTCAACAAGTAAGCATATTTCCAACGTACATAAATCTCGTTCACTCCTTCTGCATTGCAACGCCTAAGACAAACTGTTTGGATTCACGTAGGGTACAGAAGAGATGTGGCAAGATGATTATGGCACTACGACACTAATACACGATAAGGGCATTAAGTTATCCGTCAATACACAACAATACTATATCATAAATTGTACCAATGACGATCTCGAACTAGTAACCAAATTCTATACTTTTCTAATGCCACCAACAAGGAGGAACTAGTGTTTTTGACTTCTAGGTTTGCCTCAACATGGAAATCATGGTCACAAATTTTGCAAAAAATGATTATAAGGTTTCACAATCTTGCTATATTTATTTTTATTTTTCTTTATTTTATAAATGTATTACTTTAACATATATTTATTTTGACAACAGACACCCATCCTAGAGACGTCATTGCTTACATCCCATCTTGATAGAATATGATAACTCATCACTACCTTCCTTACGAGAGAGGTCATCGACGATTATGGTCAATTCCATCATGCCTACGACTTGGAAGAAGGCAGCTGTCGACAACTAAACACCGGCGTCGGTGGTCCAGAAGGACCCCCTTTGGGATTCAGCCAGAGAGGAGCTGGAACAAAAGCTACGATATGTCTAAGCCAGGTTTTTACAATGGGAAAAACAGAGACAAAGATTTATCCAGGTTCAGGCCACCGCTGAGGTGTAAAACCCTAGTCCTGGTTTGGGGTGTGTGTGTATTCTTGTTCTTAGAGGTTACAAAGTCCTTTCTTGCTTCGAGCGTGTTCTTCTCCAAAGGATCTAACCGAAAAAAGTCTAACCCAAGAGTTGTTCCCCCTTCTGCATGGCCTCGGCTCTCCCCTTATATACCCGGGGGTTTACCACAGTGACCGAAGGGCATTAAATGTGATAGACGTGCTGCTTACGCGGGGGCGTGGGCACGCCATGCCATCCGCCGAAAGCTGTTGCGGAAGGGATGTTTTGCTGACAATCTATCCTCGTAAACCGGGCCTTCATCATGAGCTGAAGTGTGCTGGAGAGGGCTTAACGGGCAAGCAAACCACCACGGTGACAGACGCCCGGGTCCCACGGACCCAAGGGACGCACCTGGGCATGCCGTACCGTGCCTCAAAGTCAAAAAGCCTGTCAGATGATAACTGACAGGCCTTATCACGTCGGTGGACTCCCGCGTCGGGCCTGGAGTAGGCACGCCTGCTGACGGGCATTAAATGCAGCGGTCAGGCCTTAAATGCGCCTGATGGGACACGTGGAATGGGGTCTGCCAGGGCCCTCTGGAAGGCGCCGCGGATCTCCCGCCACGTGTACGAGGGGACCCACGAGGATCACTCGGGGTCAAGGCCCCCGAGAGGTGCTTGGGGCACACCACCACGTGGCGCCGTGGGAGGAAACAGGCGGCGTCCTCGGGGTAGAGCCCTCGGGGGGCACTCGGGGCGCCTTGCCACGCGGCGCGAGGGAGGAACAACAAGGCGCTCGGGGTTCCCAGGCTCGGAGGCCCCCGAGCACGCATCCTTGAACACTCGCCTTACATGGGCCACTTGGCTAAGAACCCGTAGGTGCCAAGCGGACACAGTGCTCGGGGAGGCAAGCCCCCGAGCGCATAATCCCGACTCCCACGCCCTTTGGGTGATGTGGCATCGAGTTTTGGGCCTTTGCCGATGGCTAAGGGAACCCTAGTTCCCGTACCGCTGACAGTAGCCCCCGGGCCTGCTCCCAAAACACCGGCCCAGAAAGGGGGCAAGTTCGGGGGTGGGCCCAAAGGTCTCTTGGGCCTCCGAGATGCCGGCCCATCGAAGGGCAACCGGCGGGGAAGATGATTCAACCTCCGCGCGCGGCGCGGGGGGGAACCGCCCCGATTTTCGCGCCTCGTGGGGGCGCAATCAGTTACGAAAACCGAGCCGTCCCCCACGACCGCGTAGCGCACGAAGCGTTGCAGCCTTTTGCAGCCTTTTCAAATTTCTCTCAATCCTTTAAATGCTCCGCCACCTGTACGCCTCCACTTTTCCACGCCTTTTGCAACTGCTTCTTCTTCCTTGCGCCAACTACCTTTGCTACGCCTTTTCGCCTCCTTACGCCAGAGCTTTCTTCTCCCTCCACACCTTTCACCGCCATGCCTCGAAAGTCGAGGAGCTCCAAGCGCCGCTCGTCCCCGCCGCCCGCCGCCGCCCCCGGCATCCTCCCCAAGTCCCGCCTCCTTAACGAGGAGGTCATGGACAAGATACAGATGATGCTGGTTCCACGGGGGAAGAAGAGCCACCGGGAAGTGCGGCCGGCCACGTACCCGCCGGAGCCGGAAGAACACGAGACCGTCATCTTCTCCAGCTTCATCACGGCGAGGCTGGTGTCGCCGTTCTCCACCTTCTTCATGGTGGTTCTGGAGGAGTATGAGATCTATCTGATCCATCTCACTCCGAACTCGGTCGTCATGCTATCGATCTTTGCTCACCTCTGCGAGATGTTCGTGGGGGTGATGCCATCGGTGGCGCTGTTCCGCCACTACTTCGTGCTCCGGTCGTTGGGGAAAGGCCGGGCTCCGATCGGAGGGAGATCGCAGGGAGCTGCAACTTCCAGCTCCGGGAGAAGATGGGGGAGGCCTATATTCTGCAGGAGTTGCGGAACAAGTGGGACGATTGGCGCCAGCAATGGTGCTACATGGCCACTGATTCGCACCTCCAGCTGCAGCTTCCCGAGGGCCCTGCGGAGTATCAACGGAGGACGTGGGAGTTCTTACCGAAGGACGACGATCTCCTGAGGCCGGTGGTGGACCGGTCGCATATCTGCGGTCCGAGGGCCTGACGGCGAAGATGGTCGTCGGGGACTTCCTCCGGTGGCGGCTGGCGCCACTGCGGGAGCGCGGCCGTGCAGCGTGGATGTACACCGGCATCAACGACTTCGGCCGGACGGAGGCCGGTCTGGCGGGAGAGCTCGGGCCCGACGCCATCAAGACGCTACTGCAAACGCTCCTGGGCTCTGGGGCCTCCGCGGGATCTGAGCTGTCCCGGCCGGACCTTCCGCTTTGCATTCACGTGAAGCGCGACGAGATCCGGGCATCGCTCCCCGAATTTGACTCGAAGGGGCTGATGTAGCAGAAGGATGCCCAGAAGACGCAGTTGTCCCGCCACATGACGCTTGCGGATGACGAGGGCGCCGCTGGTGGCGGGTCGAGGGCCGGCGTCGACCACGGGGATCCTGCGGACCCGAAGGGAAAAAAGGCGCGGCCGCCCTCTCCTCCGACTCCTCCGTCTCCGCCATCTCCGCCGGCGCCTCCGCCGCGTCCCTCACCTCCCCGTCAAACGGCAGTGGGAGCCGGGGGAAGCAGCGCGGGGCAAGGCGGCGCCCAGCCGGCGGCGGCCGGGAGCGCGGCGCAGGGGAGCTCGGGGCAAGGCAGCTCCCGACCGGCGATGGCCGAGGGCACGGCGCAAGCGAGCTCGAGGCAAGACAGTGCCCAACCGGTGACGGCCGAGGGCGCTGCGCAGGCGAGCTCGGGGGGAGGCAGTGCCCAACCGGCGACGGCCGCAGGCGCTGCGCAGGAGAGCTCGGGGGGAGGCAGTGCCCAACCGGCGACGGCCGCGGGTGCTGCGCAGGAGAGCTCGGGGGGAGGCAGTGCCCAACCGGCGACGGCCGCGGGCGCTGCGCAGGAGAGCTCGGGGGCCGCTGAAGCGGCGGTCGCGAGCAAAAAACAGAAGGAACCAGCGCCGGCGACAAGTCCGGGGTTTGAGGTCCCGGCCTCGCACTGGTGATACCAAGGGCCTTCGAAGAAGTAAGTCACAAAACTTGCTTCCTTTGTCTTTTAAAATGGGATGTGCAGCGCTCGGGAGTTAACCCGAGCTGTCTGTTTGGATTTCAGGGCACCTAAGAAAGCTCGGACGTCCCTGAGCCCCCAGACTCAGCCGAGCTCAGGAGGCGGCTCGGGGGACGAACTTGCCCCGGGCACCAAGGCTGGCTCGAGGGAGGAGCCTACCAGCAGGATCGATCCTGCCCCGACCACCGAGGTAGGCCCGAGCGCCGAGGAGACCCCGGGAACCGAAGACACCCCGGGGGATGCAGCTGCCCCGAGCGCTGATGAGACCCCGGGGACTGGGGATGCACCGAGGGCCGGATCTGCCCCGAGCACCGGCGATGCCTCGGGGACCAGCGATGCCCCGAGCATGGAGGCTGCCCCAAGCATGGAAGCTGCCCGAGCGCTGGAGATCTTCCGCGGACGGGGGATGCTCCGAGCACGAAGGCTGCTCCGCTGCCCCAGGTCGTCCTGGCGGTCGCGGCCGCTCCTGTCGCCGCTGATGCCGAAGGATCCACGGCCCTCGCGACTCCAACGGCCACGGGAGCGGAGACCGATACGGCGCGGGCCGAAAGAGAGCTCGGGGACTCGGGAGTCCCGAGCCTCCCAGTGGGCCTTAGTGCTGCTCGGGAGGGTTTGGCGCCCGGTAGCGGGGAGCCCTTAGCGCTTGAGGAGTTCTTCAGGAGAGTGAGCTCGCTTCCCGCCGAGCCATCCCAGGGGCCGAGCTTGGCGCACCGCCTGCTGGACCAATTCCAGGCTGCCCTCTCCAAGGAGAAAAAGCCTTGGAAGAGCAGGAGAAGGCCCTGACGGAGCTGAGGACAGCTCTGGACGAGTGGGAGGTGACTCTTGCTCAGGCCGAAACTGACTTCGCCGCGCGGCTCCGCGTCGCCCGCCTCGAGCACCAGAAGGTCGTCGAGGACATCGCCAAGGAAAGGGCAGAGGTGTCCGACATGCAGGCGGCGGTGATAGACGACACCGAAGATCTGCTGGAGCGCGAAAAGAGATGACTTCCCACGAGGCCGAGGCCAACCGGCGCCTGGAGCAGGTCGCTCTCTGAGAAAGTCTGCTCGCCACGCAAGAGGAGGTTCTCGGGGGGCGAGAGAAACAGCTCGAAGAGGGCGAGGCCTCTCTGGACCGGCGGGCGCGCGAGCTGGACGACGAGGTGGCGTGGCGCGCTGAGGCTGCCCATCAAGGAGGCTGCCGATCGACTCCAAAAGGAGATCGAGGAGAAGGATCGGCGCGTCCGAGACTTGGAGCAGCGCGTTGAAGACGGCAACGTCACCAAGCGGCAATCGGCGGAGCGGGTGAAGGAGCTCCAGGAGGCGTTGCGGCTCGAGGAGGAGAAGGCGACGAAGGCGGAAGAGGGCCGCCTCGAGCTTCTGACGGAGAGGGACAACGCGACCAAGCTGATGCACGACGTCTTCCGTCGGGCCCAACGCGCGATCGAAGATGCCGGGCTTGGCCACGTCGGCTTAACCGGGGGCCCGGAGTCCTTGGGCAATTTCGCCCCTCCACTTCGGCACGATTGCCGACCGGCTGGGGGCGCTGAAAGCGGCGGTGCAAGACTTGGCGGTCCGGGAGGGCCGCGAGTTGGCTGCCATGGTGGCGGAGCATGTACTTGCATGCTACCGCAGCCGAGACCCCCACTTCTCCTTAGAGCCGGCGAGGCTCGGGGTTGACGAAGAAGGGGAGGAAGCCGCTCGCGAAGCCGTTCGCGGGGTCGCCAAGGAGATTGCCCGCAATTTCTCCCAGGACGCCGACGACGAGGAAGAAGACGCCGGGGGGACTAAGCAGTCCCTTTGTATTTTTCTATTTTTTTGCTTTTGCCTGAGGCCCGAGAGCCTCTGTAAAGACTTTCATGCTATCTTTAATACAAACTTTGCTCCATACTTTGTGTTGCTTCTTTTTTGCAAGTGTAAATCACGGACTTGGCAGCACTTTTTAAAATTGCTACTGGTGTGACGATCGGTGCGGACTTGGCTCCGCACCTCCGCACCCTCGGGCTTGGTGAAGCTTTGAAGTTGGGTTGGAGACTTTGCCGAAGACGCATCTGATTCTCCCACCTGAGCGGACGACCACTGCGGGGCGGCCCCGAGGAGCCCAGCCCCCGAGAGTTGGATGCGTCCGGCTCTTTGCCCGAGCAGTCCTGCCCCGAGGACACCAGCCCCCAAGAGCCGGATGCCTCGAACTTGTTTATTCTGTTGCGTCGTGCTTCGGGGACCCGAGAACCCAATGTCCCCGAGAAGCTGGGGGCGCCGCCCTTCTCGACGATGCCACGCTTCGGGAAAACCCGAGGACCCAATGTCCCTGAGAAGCTGGAAACGCCGCCTTTCTTAGAGATCCTTGGCGCTCGGGAGCGCGCGGACTTTGGGTTCGAATGCCCCTGCAACTACGTCCGAGTGCTAGTGCTCGGGGACATTATTACAAGTGGCTTAAGTAACAACAGACATCTTATTGTGTTGAGCTTTTCTTTATCAGTTTCAACAGGCTCCTCTCTTACACAGGGAGGTTCTCGCGTGACACGGACCCCTGCGCCGCGAGCGCGTCCGTTGGGGTGCTCTGAAGCACCAATGTGAGCGCGTAGGGTACCCGGGCGGCTTTGGGCCAGGCTGGTGCCCAGGGTTCGGAAACCAGGCGAGGCGACCAGGGCTTTTGGACGACAACCCGGAATACTTCTCGTGACTCACACTGTTATTTCAGAACTTCCCCGCCTTACGAACAAGCGGACGCGGGATCGTAGGCGCGAGAGACTCTCCGTGGAGGTTGTAGGAGAAAAACTTAAAACCAAGGGAAAAACGCGGCGAAGTACTTAGCTTAAGAATGGCACACATGCCTTTCCTTTGCTGTTGCGTATTGATGCCAGTTTCGCCCTGAGCTCTGCCTTGAGCTCGGTGATAGCACTCAGGAGTTCCGCCACAGTTTATCTGTAAACTTCGGTAGCAGTTATAATATTTTGCGGGCAAGGATGCTTCTTCCGGAGTCTTACCAGGGCTCCCCCTTGTCCGGACCCATTGGCTTTCGGATCAGCCGACTGGTCTGAGCACGAGAGGTAGGGTTATCCGGACATGCTGCAAGTTGGCAGCGCTCGGGGCAATCGACCAGGCCGAGCACCATTGGCCAGGAGCTTATTTGCCCTAACTCGGGGGCACTCGGGGTGTGATTGCCAGACCGAGGGCTGACGGCTCACTACCAGATCATCCCGACTTCTTGTACCCCGACCAATCGGGATCTACTCGCACAACAGGGATACAGGGGCCATGGGCTCGGGAAAGCGATCTCTAAGCCAAATGCGCAAATATAAATAACAAAATGCTTGAAACAGGATTAATACTGATATCAAAATAGCTCGCATGTTATTTCTAAGAAAAATTTATAATACTACTGATGTAGTTTATGATACAAGGGATCCCCCGAGCGTATATGCGAGCGCGCGGGCTACTCGGGCGGCCTTTGATCAGACTGGTGCCCGGGGTTCGGGAACCAAGTGGGGCGACCAGGGTTTAGGCGACGAACCCGGAACACTCCCTAGACTTGCTTTTACTACTCGGGGGGCTGGCCCGAAACGTAACCAAAAACTTACCCGGGCCAGTCACGGATAAAACTTGCGCAAGTGCTCGATATTCCACGCGTTGGACAGTGGCATGCCATCTTTTGCCGCCAGCCGAACTGATCCTGGTTGGGAGACACCGGTCACTCGGTACGGGCCTTCCCACATGGGGGATAGTTTGTTCTTTCCTTCCCGCGTCTGGGCGCAGAGAAGTACTAGATCCCCGACCTCTAGTGATCGGGCCCGAACATGGCACTGATGATAGCGCCTTAAGCTTTGTTGGTATCTGGCGGCGCGGAGGGCGGCTCTACAACGGTGCTCTTCAAGATAGTTGATGTCCTCGCGCCTTCTCTGTTCTTGATCTTCCTCCGAGTACGCCCTAACCCGAGGAGAGCCCAAGGAGATCTCGGATGGGAGGACCGCTTCCGCCCCGTACACGAGGAAGAAAGGAGTCTCTCCAGTAGCCTTGCTCGGGGAGGTCCAATCTGACCAGAGGACGGCAGGGAGCTCGTCGATCCAACCAGCGCCACACTTCTTGAGACGATCAAAAGTTCTCGTTTGAGCCCTCTGAGGACCTGCGCATTAGCACGCTCGACTTGTCCATTGGCGCGCGGGTGGGCGACCGAAGCAAAGCAGATCTTGATCCCAATGGACTCGGAGTACTCGAGGAAGGCGTCACTTGTGAATTGCGTACCATTGTCGGTGATAATCCGATTAGGTACTCCAAAGCGGCTCACGATCCCCTCGATGAACTTGATCGCCGTGTGTTTGGTGATCTTGACGACCGGCTCTGCTTCTGTCCACTTAGTGAACTTGTCGATGGCGACGTAGATGTGCTCGTAGTCTCCGATCGCTCAGGGGAACGGCCCGACGATATCCAGCCCCCAGACCGCGAAAGGCCATGACAGGGGATGGTTTGAAGTGCCTGAGCTGGTTGATGGATCTGCTTGGCGTGGAATTGACACGCCTCGTAGTGTCGAACCAGCTCGACGGCGTCCTGGAGAGCAGTTGGCCAGTAGAAGCCTTGCCGAATGGCCTTCCCGACCAGTGTGCGGGACGATGCATGGCTCCCGCACTCACCCTCGTGGACATCCGCGAGCAAATCGCGGCCTTCTTCCCGAGAGATGCACCGTAGGAAGACACCATTGGAGCCACGCCGGTAGAGTTCCCCATCTACCAAGGCGTAGCGCTTTGCTTGGCGCACGATCCTTTCAGCAGTGACATCGTCCTCGGGGAGGATGTTTTCTTTCAGGTATCCCCGAATCTCGGAGATACAGGGAGTTTCCTGAGGACAGGTGGCGAGCACCGAGTGCTCGCCGGGTGGCGGCAACCTGACGGGATTACCCACCGAAGGTGCCGCCTGGGTAGACTCGCCTGGGCGCGAGGTTCCCCCTTCGTCTTGGTCGGCGGCCTTGACGGACGGCGAGTGATCCTTTCTTCAAAGGCCCTAGCCGGGACTGGTTCCCGAGTGGATGCTAGTCGCGATAAGTAGTCGGCAGCTTCGTTGTAGCGGCGCGGACGTGTTGGAGCTCCAACCCATCGAAACGCCGCTCCAACCTCCTGACTTCGCTCAAGTATGCCGCCATTTGGGGATCCGAACACTGGTACTCCTTGGACACCTAGTTAACAACTAGCTAGGAGTCACCTTTGACCAGAAGTCGCCGGATGCCGAGGGATGCGGTGGCGCGGAGCCCCGCGAGAAGTCCCTCGTACTCGGCCATGTTGTTGGTGGCTCGGAACAGGAGTTGCACGACGTACTGGAGCTCTTCACCAGTCGGGGAGGTGAGAACCACTCCAGCCCCCGCGCCCTTAAGCGTGAGGGAACCGTCGAAGTGCATGGTCCAGTGTTGGGTTTCTTCTTGCCCCGGGTTGGCGGTTACTTCTTCCCCTTCGTCTTCGGGCACCGGCGTCCACTCGGCGACGAAGTTGGCCAAAGCTCTGCCTTTGACCGCCCGGTTGCTGACGAAATGCAGATTGAACTCACCGAGTTCGATTGCCCACGTCGACGATCCGACCGGTAGCTTCCCGGTTGTGCAGGATGCGATCGAGGGGGAATGCAGTAACCACCCGCACCTCATGGGCTTGGAAATAATGCCATAGCTTTCTCGATGCCATAAGGATAGCGTAGAGCATCTTCTGGGCTTGAGGATAGCGTGTCTTGGCATCTCGCAGTACTTCACTTACCAAGTAGACCGGACGTTGCAGAACACGGCTTCTCGCAAGAACCTCCCCGGGTGCGGCACCCGGGGGGAAGCTCTCGGGCCCGGGCGGTAACGACCGCCCAGGGTCGCCGGGGTGCTCGGACCCCGACTCCTCCATACTCCCAGGGTGCTCGGCCCCTGGCTTAAACTCGTCGCCTCTCGGGAGCTGGGACCCGAGAGCTACTTCCTCGGGCTCGACGCCCGGGGGCTCGTTTCCTGCCCCGAGCACCCTTGGCTGCTCGCGCTTGTCAGGGAGCTCGGACCTTGCCTTCTCGGGAGCCTCGAAGAGCTCGGGCCCCGTGGGAGGCGTTGGGAGCTCGGACCCAACCTCTCGCTCAACCACGAGGACGGCACTTACCACTCGGGGGTAACCGAGAGGTAAAGGAGCAGGGGCTCCTCGGGGCCTGGGGCTACCAGCACTGGAGGTGAAGTGAGGTATTTCTTGAGACTGTGGAGGGCTTACTCGGCCTCCGGGGTCCACTCGAAGTGTCCCGACTTCTTGAGGAGCCTGAACAGGGGCAAGCCTCGCTCCCCCAGCTTCGAGATGAAGCGTCCCAAGGCGACCATGCAGCCCGTCAGGCGCTGCACATCCTTCAGACGAGCCGGCGGGCGCATCTGGTCGATAGCCCGGATCTTCTCGGGGTTTGCCTCTATTCCCCGGTTCACGGGACCCCGAAGATGCACTTCTCGGGGTTGAGCTTCATGCGAGTACTGCGGAGACTGTCGAAAGTCTCCGCCAGGTCCTCGATAAGCGTCGCTTGATGCCTTGTTTTGACAACAAGGTCGTCGATGTAGGCCTCGATGTTCCGACCTAACTGGGATTGCATGGTGATACGCATGGCACGCTGATATGTGGGCCCAGTATTTTTTAACCCAAAAGGCATGCGAACATAGCAAAAGGTCTCCGTAGGGGTTGTAAATGAAGTTTTTTCCACATCCTCTACAGACATACTAATCTGGTGGTAACCAGAATAAGCATCTAAAAAACATAGAAGGTCGCATCCCGCAGTAGAATCTACTATCTGATCAATGCGAGGTAGAGGAAAAGGATCTTTGGGACATGCCTTATTGAGGTCAGTATAATCGACGCACATCCTCAGCTTACCGCCGGCCTTCGGGACCACAACAGGATTAGCGAGCCAATCCGGGTGGAGAACTTCTCGGATGAAGCCCACGGCGAGAAGCTTGTCAACCTCCGCCCGAACGAAGTCTTGACGTTCTGGTGCTTGACGGCGCACCTTCTGCCGGACGGGCCGCGTGTCGGGGCACACGGCGAGGCGGTGCTCGATCACCTCCCTAGGGACCCCAGGCATATCCGACGGTCGCCAAGCGAACACGTCGATATTTGCCCGGAGAAAGACGATGAGCACGCTTTCCTATTTGGCGGCCAGGCAGCCGCCGATCTTGACGGTCCTGGACTCGTCTTCACCAAGGATCACCTTCTTGATGGGGATGGAGTCGTCGGGGGCCACCCTGACCTTGGTCGGAGGAGGGCCCGAGGACTCGGGGTGCTCGGCAGCGTCGTCGACCACGGCGGCAGTGGAGGAGAACAACTGCTTGGCGCAGAAGACGGAGCTCTTCAGGTCAGCCGGGACCGTGATGGGACCGTTAGGCCCGGGCATCTTGATGGTGAGGTAGGCATAGTGGGAAGCCACCATGAACTTGGCGAGCGCCGGACGGCCGAGGATGCCGTTGTACGGGAGGTCGAAGTCGGCGACGTTGAAGACGACGCTCTCCGTCTGAAAGTTGTCCCTGGTCCCGAAGGTGACCATCAGGGACACTTGCCCGAGGGGCACCGTGAGGCTCGGAGTGACGCCATGGAAGGGCATCGTCGGCTTCAGGCGCCCGGCTGGTAACTGCATTTTGCTAAACACCTCGGGGGACAGGAGGTTAAGGCCTGCGCCCCCATCGATCAGCATGCGAGTTACCTTGATATTGCACACCGTCGGGGGAGACCACCAGCGGGAGGTGGCCCACCCCCGAGGTGCTCTCGGGGTGATCCGAGCCGTCGAAGGTGATTGGGGTCCCCGACCACTTGAGTGGTCGGGAAGCCCCGGTACTCGGGGTGGCCGAGCACACTTCTCGCGCCATTAGCTTGAACTGGCGCCGAGAAGCGTGCGTCGAGGCGCCCCCGTTGATGCAGGCGACGGCTTCGGGTTCCTGGAACCCGAGGCCGTCCTCCTCGTCGTTGCGCTTGTTGAGGCCGTCCTCGCGGCGCTCCTCGCGCTGAAGCTTGTTCTTGTCGGCGAGGAATTTCACCGTCCGGCACTCCGAGAGGTCGTGCCGGTCAGTGTTGTGAATCGGGCACCATCTGCCGGCACCCTGAACGGGTGCTCGGGATGGCTTTTGGCCGCCGCTTGCTCCTTCGCGCGGTGGCTTGCACGCTTTGGCCTCGGCTGCCGCTGCAGACTCGGGCTTGTGCTTCTTGTTTTTGCCCTCCCGCTTCCCGGGAGGACGCGAGGACGACGTGCCATCGACCGACGGGTGGTCGGGACGGGAGTCGCGCCACGCGCGAGCCTCAGCCGCCTTGGCGCACTTGTCCGTGACCGCGAACAACTCCGCCGTGGGACTGAATATCGCGTGTGCCCAGCTTCTCAAGCATCTTCTCGTCGCGCACTCCTTGCCGGGAAGGCGACGATGACCGCCTAAGGGGTAATCTTGGGGATGATGTTGTGCACCTGACTAAACCACTGGATGAAGTGCCGCAACGTTTCCCCCTTTGCGCTGTTTGAGCGCGTGAAGATCACTCTCCATGCCAGGGCGCTCGAAAGTGCCCTGGAAGTTGGCCACGAACTGGTGGCAGAAGTCCTCCCACGAGCCGATCGAGCTCGAAGGGAGGTTCATGAGCCATGAACGGGCAGAGCCCTTCAAGGCCATGGGGAACCAGTTATCCATTACCTTCTCGTCCCCCCTTGCCGCCTAGACGGCCGTGGTGTAGATCTGCAGAAACTCCTCCGGGTGGAAGGAGCCGTCATATTTTTGCGGCAACTCGGGGCGGAACTTGTCCGGCCAGTTGACGCGACGAAGATCCGGGGTGAAAGCCTAGCAGCCAGCTCCGTAGAGCGGCGTGCCGGCTTTCGCCGCGGATTGTGCCCGGGCGCGCACCGGAGAGTGCTGTCGGGTTGCGGCGGGGCTAGACGAGGATTGGCCCTCGTCCGCCCAGTCCGCGCGCCGCCTCTCCTGATGGCGCTCGATAGTGACGCGGGCGTCTTCATCCTCCCTTTGCCGGTCAAGCCGATGCCAAAGATCGGGGCAACGACCACGAGGGGAGGCGACGGAATGATGGGAACCGCTAGGCAGTTCCCTTGCCCCCGCGCGCGACGAACGCGGCGGGGGTGGCGGCGGCGATGCTGCAGGGGCGGCTCGGGAAACGCCATGCCTGGAAGAGGTGTGGGAGCTCCGGGCCGCCTCCTGACGGCGAGCGGTTGCCACCAGATTGGTCACCTCCTGGATCCAAGGGCCCACAGGAGACATCCCATCCACCTGGACGGGTGGATGCCGAAGGAGAAGCTGCGCAGCATGGAGCGCGCCGGCGGCCACTCCTGGAGCGTCGAAGTCTAGCCGGCGCCGAACCGGCTGGGGGTTGTCGACGACACAAGGGTCGGCTTGCGCCTCTCCCTGTGCCGTGTAGCGGGACTGCGACGAGGCACCGCTGGGCGCGGCATGCTGCCCTTCCACCAGCGTCGGCGCTGATAGCGCCACGGGTGAAATCATCGAAGGGGTCGGCACCCGATGCCCCCTCCAGAGACGCGGCTGCTCACTAGCCATCGAAAGCGTAGCTTCAAAACCTTGACCTCCCCTACCTGGCGCACCAGATGTCGATGACTAAACGCCGGCGTCGGTGGTCCGGAAGGACCCCCCTTTGGGATTCGGCCGGGGAGGAGCTGGAACAGAAGCTACGATATGTCTAGGCCAGGTTTTTACAATGGGAAAAACAGAGACAAAGATTTATCCAGGTTCAGGCCACCGCTGAGGTGTAAAACCCTAGTCCTGGTTTGGGGTGTGTGTGTGTATTCTCGTTCTTAGAGGTTACAAAGTCCTTTCTTGCTTCGAGCGTGTTCTTCTCCAAAGGATCTAACCGAAAAAAGTCTAACCCAAGAGTTGTTCCCCCTTCTGCATGGCCTCGGCTCTCTCCTTATATACCCGGGGGTTTACCACAGTGACCAAAGGGCATTAAATGTGATAGACGTGCTGCTTATGCGGGGGGCGTGGGCACGCCATGCCGTCCGCCGAAAGCTGTTGCGGAAGGGATGTTTTGCTGACAATCTATCCTCGTAAACTGGGCCTTCATCATGAGCTGAAGTGTGCTGGAGAGGGCTTAACGGGCAAGCAAACCGCCACGGTGACAGACGCCCGGGTCCCACGGACCCAAGGGACGCACCTGGGCATGCCGTACCGTGCCTGAAAGTCAAAAAGCCTGTCAGATGATAACTGACAGGCCTTATCACGTCGGTGGACTCCCGCGTCGGGCCTGGAGTAGGCACACCTGCTGACGGGCATTAAATGCAGCGGTCAGGCCTTAAATGCGCCTGATGGGACACGTGGAATGGGGTCCGCCAGGGCCCTCTGGAAGGCGCCGCGGATCTCCCGCCACGTGTACGAGGGGACCCACGAGGATCGCTCGGGGTCAAGGCCCCCGAGAGGTGCTTGGGGCACACCGCCACGTGGCGCCGTGGGAGGAAACAGGCGGCGTCCTCGGGGTAGAGCCCTCGGGGGGCACTCGGGGCGCCTTGCCACGCGGCGCGAGGGAGGAACAACAAGGCGCTCGGGGTTCCCGGGCTCGGAGGCCCCCGAGCACGCATCCTTGAACACTCGCCTTACATGGGCCACTTGGCTAAGAACCCGTAGGTGCCAAGTGGACATAGTGCTCGGGGGGGCAAGCCCCCGAGCGCATAATCCCGACTCCCACGCCCTTTGGGTGACGTGGCATCGAGTTTTGGGCCTTTGCGGACGGCTAAGGGAACCCTAGTTCCCGTACCGCTGACAGTAGCTTGATCAAAAAATTGTTGTGAACTGCTTAATTAATGTGATATGAATTTGTATAGTTTGAAATGGATACCTAGTATACTTTGTGAATGAATGTGATATGATCTGTGATGAAATGGATGCCGAGTGTGAATGAATGTGATATGATCTGTGAATTTTCTATGAGTATGATATGCATGTGATATATATGCTTATTGTTCTTTGTTTCAAAGGCCATGGCAAGCATATCCTGAGGCTAAGTAATAAACAGGGAAATAAATGTTCCTGTCAAATACCAATGGGCGGTTCTATAGAAGAACCGCATGTGATATGACCATATCACGTGCGGTTCTTTACTCAAAACAACTTGTGATAAGGGGGCATCATAGGTGGTTCTTCCTATGAGGGTCCATGCATGATACGGTTTCTGAACCGCCTAAGATAAGAAATTCTATAGTAGTACTTACAAGAATTGAGAGAAAGAAAAGATCTACAGTGTTTATTTTGGTGGGTCTAGATTCATTATACTAGTGTTGATTAGTTCTAGAGAGCAAAAAAAAGATCCACTCCACTTATTCTTCCTCTTTTATCCTTCATCCCCAATCTCTACGTCTCCTCTTCCTTGCCTCATGCTCGGGAAGGGCCACCTCGATTTGGCCACAAGCTCCTTCTTCTCTACCTCCCAGATCTAGTGGCCCTACTCCTCTATATCCATATGGCGAGGCCTCGAGTAGATGTGGTGCCACCACCCATAAGCTTGCCACCCACGCTCGGGAAGGCCACACGAACCATTGGGAAGGACTTTTCTCGATCTGGCCACAAGCTCCTTCTCCTCTACCCCCCAAAATCTGGCGGTCCTTGCTGCTTTATCTCCCTGTGGAGAGGTCCCGCCAAGATGGTGCCACAAGACATGATCTCGGCATCCAGAGTACTGAGTTACATGTAGACCCAAAATTGTATGCTAATGGAGAAACGTGGGAAATATATTTCAACACTCCCCTCACGTCTAGGATCCTCTAGGCCGTATTGGCTGGGTCTTGAGCTTGATATCTCTTGTCTTTGATATCATATATATTGAGTTGTATACATCAACCAATTCACCAAAAAGCCCTAAGCTGATGGAGAAAGGTGGAAAATATATTTCAACACAATGGTTGCCACCTACGAGCTCTTCCTGGTTGCTGCCTAGTAGCTCTTCCCCTGCGTCTCTCTTGGTTCTAGCCTCCTCGGCCTCGACACTATAGCCGGATCCAACTGTGGTGGATGGCACTTCTCCTCAAAATCCCTCCTCAAGCTTCAGCAAGTTCGCAATCTCCAATACCAGGTAGTGTCAAACACACAGGCCATGCTAGTGCTTGTTGGGAAGGCGCCACCGCAAACTCAACAATGGCGAGTGGACGGAGTGACGGTGACCAAGAGGTCATTTCTGCCTCCACACCACCCATGGCTACATGTTTCTAGTCGTCACTGAGGTAGAGCTTGTGGTGTGATCCATAGCGAGGCATGAGGAAGTCGAGTGGTGAGGAGCTCAGAGATGGGGACAGATGGCTCTAGCGAGGTGACTCCGTGAGTAATAGAAGGAAGAAGGAGGCAATATTATCTTTTTTAGTGGAAATATGACAGGTTTAGCCAAGGATGTCACTACACCATGCCCCACCTTACGTAGCACTCGGTTTGTCAGCAATTCACTTTCCATGGTTAACTGTCTGTCAACAAAGACATTTCCCAAAAGACCATCTACCACAAGCATCTGCCATGGATCTAGTTATCTTTAAAAGTATCTGTCGACAGAAAAATATTTTACGAACAGACAGTCGGCCATCAAAAGTCATTACCTTTCCTAGAGACAGATATTTATAGACAAACAAATAAATACCGATAGACAAATAACTACCAGCAGACATTACGTTTGCCAACAGACAGTTTGCTGCTAATTCTTAGTTTTACGGATGGATCAGTTTGCCATTAGATAGGTTTTGGAATATATGAAACACTACACCACACCCCAGCTTATATGTCTATCTGTCGTTAAAAGTCGCCTTTCGTGGCTAACTATTTGCCAGGAAGCAATTTTGCCGACAGACCATCTGCCCATGAGTGTCTGCCATAGGTCCAGCCATCCCTAAAAGTACTTGCCGACAGACAACAGCTTTACTGACAGATAGTCAGCCGGTAAAATTCACTGGCAGACAAATGTTTACCGACAGACATTGCAATACTGGCAGACAACTAATTCTCAACAGAAATTTTCATTGCTGGCAAACAGTTTGCTACCGAAGTTTGCTTTACCAACGGACAGTTTGCCATCCAATAGGTTTTTGGAATAGAAGAAAATTTCGTACGTTAAGTACTAACACATTTCATCTTTGAATTTAAGAAGTCAATGTTTCACTCAACTTCATCACAAACATCAATCAGTGCCAATAATCATAAGTCTATTTCTTGTAACATAGCAAGTGCAAAATTACACAAAGTTCTCATTACAACTTTACAATGTACATAATAACAAGCACAAAGGTATGCAATCACTAAAAAAAATTAATGTCAGTCTTAATCCTCGAATTCTAATCTGTCAGACTCCCTGCAATGAAAATGAAAATATGCCATATCAGGGAAAACGTGCAGCAACAAAAGTTCAATTTATAAGATAATTATATCGTTGGACACTAAATCGGTGCAAAGGTTACTCCCCAAATCCAGCGCACTTGAAATTCCGTACAGTGAACATGAATTAAGCATTAACCCAACATGCTCTGGTCGTTCTTCAAAGCTATACTGATTATTCAAGCTAATTATTAAAGCGGATCAGAATTCTTGAGGGTCAGGTAGTCAGAACTCAGAAAAAAAAACGTATGTGATTTGGAAATCTTCCATAGTTCAAGTAAATACGTCCGGCAAGCTGTCAAGTGCAGGAGGGAGAGGATGACATACTAGCACCAAACAGAACTTACTGAAGGACGGTCTTAGAGCTATACACTTGTACTTTTTTCTTTATTACAAGACAATCCAATGCCACTACTACAATGGTGGTTATTCACACAAGATAAAGACAGAAGGAATCACTAAGGCACCAACGAAAGAGCATAATCTTTGTCACATGTGATATTTAAGTTGTTCTCGGGTTATCTTTGTCATAACAACACACAAACATCAATAATTATCTGACTTTAATTTCCATAGCTAATTACTAGATAAATATTTGGACATGTATTGTTATATATACTACTATACAATTGCAAGTGACAACTCACAGAAGAAATCATCAGAAAAAGTTACCTCCATCTCTCTGATTCATGCGAGCTTGCTACCATAGCCCGTGATGTTCTTGTTCTGCAGCAGCACGTTTGGGTCGGAACCAAGACATGAAATTGGAGCCTCCCAAGGTAATCCCTTTTAAGTTAGTGATGAAACAAAAATGAAACCATCATTGCAGATCTAATTCAGCTGTGGCGGGGCTTGCAGGAAGCTGAGGGGCTACTGATGGACGGCCGGTGGCGAGGTGAGGCTGGGCAATCGCGGGCCTAGCGGCGGCGGTGAGCTGAGTGAGGACGTGCAGGATGTATTTGGCATATGGGAGAGCTTGGTTTTAGAAAGGAGAGAGGCCTTCTCCTTTTAGCCCTTTTCACTTCGCGCCTGGCACCTCGGCGCTCTCTTTTGGCCGCCCGCTTGTTCTCGGCGCTCATTATTTTGTTGGCCTATGTAAGACATGCCGACAGACAATAAGCCAGTAAATGGTTTTTACCGGCAGACAGTGTCGCGAGGTTTGACGGTGAAAATCAATGATACTAACTTTTGTGAGCATATTATCCGCAGAGATATTTACCGACAGGCAGTAAGCCGGGGAATAAAGTCTTTTCCAATAGATACTCTCTCTTGTTAGATGGGGCGTGATGTAATGAGTTAACGGACGTTGACCAGAAAGAAACATAGTAGACCGTCATATGTGTAACTCATGACAAAGTACATAATGTGATTTAGACTTCGTATTAATAACATGTGTAAATTTACATTTTGCTATGACTTCGTAAAGCCATGCTAAGCCATTCATGAACATGAATGTGTGATCATTACCGCAGCGAACGGTATGAGCGATGTCTCGCGCTCGGCCATGGTAATAGTTTCGGAAAATCATAATGGGCGGTTGACCGTGGGCACGGTCAATTCCGACAGCTAAAACCTATAGTTGAAACCTGACTGTGTTGTAGTTGAAATCTGACCATGCTGTAGTTAAAATCTGTAGTTGAAACCTGACCGTGTTATAGTTAAAACCTAACCGTGTTTTAGTTAAAACCTAGCCGTTCTGATAGCTTTACTGTAGCTGTTGGAATTGACCGTTCCGAACGGTCGATCGTAAATTACAGGAGCCCAATAGCCTCTGCTTGTTGTTTCGTTTTTGAAGGAAATGGAATCTCTCTTGATCACTTCAATCTATTTGATACATTTAACGCAGCTATACAGCAACCGTCGATATATAGATTTATACGGTGACCTATCGACAGCCTCGCATGCCATCGTCGCATGGTCAAAATTTCCATCCCTGGACTTAAACGAGATAGTGCATCTATTTTCGATAGTGCATCTATTTTCTATTGTATGCATGTAAACTAAGCCAAATTAACTGACATCAGCGAATATTTCATCTCCTCTAAAGATTTAAAATATTTTATCTCTTAAATCACATACCTGATCTACGATCTGTTTCCACTGTTAAGTTCGTCTTGATGAGAGCTTTAAAACTAGATCCCAGTTAATATATTCTTACAACTTTTTTTAAGCTTAGAGCTTATTAACCAATAATACGCGAGTTACCAGACTAATTACATGTAGTTATTAGCATATAGTAATATTAACCCCACATATTTCCCCTTTCTCTTTGCTCGGGAGGGGAAAAATTAAGTATGAGTAAAGAAGAGGAGTTAAGATGGTTGGCTCATAGAAGAAAGGCACTTTTCATAACTATCAGGGCCTAGCGGTTAAGTAAATAGTAGGTCCCCCCAGCCTCACAACCAAAAGTCACTTGTGGAAAGCTAAAAGGAAGACAATAACTGCTATTTCAAGATAGCAGAAAGACAAGGCAATATAAAAACAAAACTCGTTCACTGCAGTTATTAAACTAATCAAAGATAATTATTAGCATATAATAATGCATTCGCTGCATATTTCTAAACCTGTCTTCAAGGAAATGGTGTCAATGTATACTTGTCCAACTACTGCCTCCGTCCCAAAATATAAGGCCCCTTTGTTTTGTCCTAAGTCAATGTGTTTTAAGTTTGACCAAGTTTATATTAAAAATATCAACATCTACACTATCAAATAAATACACTATGAAAACATATTTCATGATAAATATAATGACACTAATTTGGTGTTGTGGATGTTGATATTTTTTAATATAAACTTAGTCAAACTTAAAACACATTGACTTAGGACAAAACAAAGGGGCCTTATATTTTGGAACGGAGGGAGTAGTTCACAGTAGTTATCAGACTACTTGTCAAGGATTCTCAGCGCATAATAATGCTTTCCCCCTCATATGTGCGAGTATGTCCAGAAAAGATTAAACTATAATCATTCCCTCCATGTCCCTATATCGAAGGAAAATTGTGAAATCTAACACATCATAGTCATTTATTCTAAGTATAGCAGAGAAATGTTAATACGTACGCTAGCTATGAGGCGCGAGAGTCAACTACCTCATAGCTCAATACTAATAGGCTAGTAATTAATACCTTACCACATGATAACTAATGATGCTAAAAGAAAATTATCGAAATATATTAATATGGGATTTAGTTTTATTGTGCTCGTCGAAATAAACCCGACGGTGAAAACAAATTGTGAATTCGGCAAATAGTTTGAGGTACAGAACATTTTAAATTTTCAAATTTTTAACAATTAGTGTTAACAGTGTTAACTATTTTGTCTCTCGCTGTTTGCATGCCGTAGATATACGACACCATATCTCATGTCTATCCAGCGTGCTCTAATCTCTCTCCTGCATCATGAATCTACGGCGTGCCAAAGGCTCGATCTTTAAGACAAAGAAAAATACTGTCGTAGCAACGAGACTAGACAGTGAACTTGTGGCACCCCCGTACGGCTCCACGGACCGACGCAGGGTTACACGGGAAACTACATCATGCGAAGACACCGCTGCCGCACACGCGGGTTACCCGACGCGAAGATGCTCGAACTCGCGGCGAGGTTGCAAACCGAAGAAGTGGAGGAGCAAGACAACTAGTGATTTCAGATTTCTGGATCCCCCAAATGGGAGGGGTGTCCCTCTATTTATAGGGAAAAAGGAGGGGTACGGGAGATTACAGGGATGCCCTCAGGCGTTTTACAATTATGCCCCTAGATGTACTAATGCCCCTAGGGGCGCGCAGGTCTTTCCCTTCGAGAATATTCCGGGAATATTCTGGGGGTCCCGCTCGTCATGCTCGGACTTGTCGCCGTCACGGTCTCGTCTTTGAGCGGTGTTGGTGTCGCGACGAGGTTGGAGTTGTCGCGGAGTCGGCATTGAGCGGTCTTGGCGTCGCGACGAGGTTGGAGTTGTCGCGGAGTCGGCATTGAGCGGTCTTGGCGTCGCGACGAGGTTGGAGATTCATCGATTTCCCCCAAGTGCGGAAAATGCGTCGAAACCGGGTAGCGCGGGGACCCCTTCCCCAACAGTAGTCCCTCGCCGGTGCGGGCGGTCATTCAGTGCCCGTCCGGACCGGCGCACCGATCCTAGTGGGGTCGGCGCGCTGGCCGGACTGACGAGCCCAGGATTGTCACGACGTTCCGGGGTTTGCGGAATACGAATGGCCGGGATCTTGTGGTAAAGTCGGGGACTTAGCGAAAATCCTCTGAGTCCAATTCGCGGTAAAACCGGGGACTTAGTCCACCGGGTCCAATCCGCGGTAAAATTATTATTTTTTTCTTTTTCTTTCTTTTTCCTTTTCTTCTTCTTCTTTTCTCCTTCTCTTCTTTCTTTTCTCTTCTTTCTTTTCTCCTTCTCTTCTTTCTTTTCTCCCCTCTCTTTTCTTTTTCTTTTTGCGCTGCTGTGTGTGCACCGGCCAACCGAAATGGGCCTTGGCCCATACACCTATTAGGGCACCCGGAGTGGGGGGCACTATAAAAACCTCCCACGCCGGCCCCCCACCCTCTCTCTCCTTTCTCTTTCTCCAGGCGCCGCCGCATGCTCTCCCTCCTCCTCTCTTTTTCTCCAGGCGCCGCGGCCCGCTCCCTCTGCTGCTGCCGCCCCGACCGAGCCAGGCCGCCGCCTTGACCGAGCCGGGCCGCCGCCGCTTGGCGCCGCGCTGCGCCGCTGCTGAGCCGAGCTCGCCGCCGCGGCTCGCTCCGCCGGCTGCTGCGGACGCCGCCGTCCCGGCCCGCGTCGCCGGCCGCCCCGGAAGCCGCCGCCGCCTTGTGCCGCCGGGCCCCCATCGTGCGCCGCCGCGGCCTTGTTTCGCCACGTCGCCGCTCAAGCCAGCCCGGCCGGCAGGCCGCGCGGGCCGCTTGCCACCCGCTCCAGCGACCCGGCGCGCCGCCGTCGCCCAGGGGGGAGGGGGCCCCGCCGCCGCCGCACGGGGGCTGCGCCGCCGGATCTAGGCCGCCATCGCCCAGGGGAGCCGCACCGCCGGAGGGCCCCGTCGCACGGGAGCTGCGCCGCCGGGGGGCCCGCCGTCGCACGGGAGCCGCCGCTCGGGGCCCTGCCGCCGTTTGCTACGTCGCCACCATTCGGCCACGCGGGTTGTACCGTCACCGGGGACTCCGCTCCAAGGGTGACCGTTGCGACGATCCACTCTTTTTGCTTACCTGTGTTTGTCGGGTCCGCGTGCTGAGTCCGCGAGAATTTAGAGCTCCATCGCTTTTCTATGCTTTTCTGTTGTATGCAATACTCGCGTGTGCACGTAGCTTCTTTCCTGCTATCGTGTGTCTACTGGTGTAGAACAATGGACTGCTACTGCATATTTTTCTTTGCAACAGGCAAATGGGTGTAGAACAATGGACTGCTACAGCATATATATTTTTTTTATTGCAATGTATTAGATGAATTCAGAAACCGCGTAGTCGCTTGTCGCTTTGGTCTGTTTTCTACCATGTTCGTAAGAGTTGATTCGAATGATCGAGAGTCGTCAATGCCATGCTCACACGTGCCGTACTCTCGTCGTTATCCCCCCCTTTGGTTTGATTGACGATATAATACTCGCACATGCCACGACGACATCGTGTTCGTACATGCCTTGGTTGCCGGGCGCGAGGCGTTCCGCTGGATGACTCATACTGCTGTGCTTGCTTTATTTCTCACACAGGAACACCGCAGGTTGGGCAGTTTCTACGCCTGCCCGATTCACGGCCGTTGGGATCGCTCGGTGAGAAGGTAGCGACGAGACCCATCGCAGCGACCGCGTCGCATCGATCGTGGTCTCGTTTGCTCAAGACCCCCGTGACATTCCGGGGCGACGTGGAGGACGCACAAGCGAGGAGATAGTGACGGGACCCGTCGCAGCGACCGCGTCGCATCGACCGTGGTCCCGTTCACTCAAGACCCCCGTGACACTCCGGGGCGACGTGGAGGGCGCGCTGGCGAGGCTTCCTATTCGGGGCGCAAGGAGCGGCGCGACACGACGCGAGGACGGCGACAGTGCTCACCGAGTCGGCCGTAGTCCCGCCCGACGCGGGCAGCCTTCGAGGTCCCCACCGAGGGAGCAGCAGAGGAGCAGATGTGACGGGGGCGGCTTTCCCCTTCGAGGCCGTGGAGCGGCCAGGCGCGTTCAGGTCCACCGTGACGCGAGGCGGCGACAAGACCGCGAGGTGGTTGGACGGGCACTCTCGAGGGCTCGACACCAGACTCCCGTGCCCAGCGTACCACGCAACTCCAGACACCCGGTCACCGCGGCAGACGCCGGGCTCCCACTGCGGCGCGACGAGGTACTCGTTGATCGACGCTTTTGTCATGCGCGCACCCTCGTCTTCTGCTTCACTACGCACTTGGCACCGTGTCTTTGTGAGTTGCTGTCGGCGCGGTAGCGCTGTCTTCTCATTTTTTTCTTGTGTGTGCAGGGAGCGATGGCTAAGGACAAGTCCGCCGAGGGGATGAAGTACACTTCGTGGGTTGGACGCTCCACTGCTGATCAAGAGCTGATCGACGTTCTGGTGCGAGCCGGCAAGCTTCCCGCCGCTACTCAGGAGAAGAAGTGCCCCGGTGTGGTCCCCCCAGCGAATGTGAGGCGCGTCAGCGATGAGGGCAGCGGCGTTGTCGTCTTCGCCGCGCAGTTCGACGCTGGGCTCTGCCTGCCGGCATGCGAGTTCTTCCACGACTTCTTGGAGCACTACCAAGTCAGGGTTTCCGACCTCCACCCGTCGGTGTTCGTGAAGCTAGCGGTCTTCGAGTGGGCGCTGAGGACCATGCAAATGAAGGCCACCCCGCGACTCTTCGCTTGGTTCTACGAGCCTGTGGTCTCCACCACTCTCCTTGAGATGAAGAGCGGTGACTTTCTCTCTCGCATCGGCACGGTGAGCTTCAGGAAGCGCGCGCCGCGGAAGGGCCTTTCCGTTGACTACCCGGCCCAGGCGTCCAAGGGCCAATGGGGCGATTGGGAGAAGGCGTGGTTCTTCTTCCGCGACGACGAGAAGAGGTTCGCCCCTGTCTCAGACTCCTTTCAGGTGAGCGGTGCAGTGCCTGTTGACTTGTCCAGCACGGAGACGACCCGGATCAAGGCGCTCGGGCGTATGTCACGTCGGTTTGGGATGCGCGACCTTGTCGAGGAGTTCTGCCTACTGGGGATCGACCCACTCTCAACAGATTGGGATTTGGAGCTCGTTCCTTGTCCTCCGAGGGTGGGGGCGAGCGGATGTGTTTTTCAGCGTTGTCCTCTCCAAGAGGGTATGTCTTCCTTGCCTCATTTCTGATACTCAACTCCCCCACCCTTCCATATACTTTGTTGTCATTGGCTACTCATCCTCGTTCGCCTTGCGACAGGTGTCGGGCTTCGTCACGCCGAGGACGCGGCATCGGAGCTCCTGGGGCGACTCATTGTGAGGGTGTGGACGCTGCTCCAATCACTCCCTGAAGGTCGGGAGAACAGGGGGTGCGCGTACTACAAGCTGGAGGTGCCTGCGCGTCCTAAGCCCCTGACTAGCGAGGAGATGCGTGTGGGGAGCTCCAAGCGTCCCCGGCCCAGCGACGCGGGGGAGGCCCCTTCCTCGAAGCGAGCGTCTGGCTTCCGCGCGGACAAGTCCGGCTCGTCCGCCACTTCACTGACTGTGCGAGTTCGAGGCGGCGCGGCTCCTGGCGACATCGTGCGAGGTGATGCTGCTCCCGAGGACGCCGCCATCCTTGTTCCTCCTCGCCTGGGGCCCGGGATCGGGAAGGGCCTCTTCGGTGTCATCCCCCCTGGTGGCACCGGGTGGGACGGCGAGTCCGCGCTAGACGACGACGATGATGGTGACGCGGGTGACACGGAGGAGACGCAGACCGTGCCCGACGTAGGGGCGGGCGTCTTTGCTAGCGAGCTTGCGGCGGCGCTGAGGGGCCGCGACGTGCGCGTCCCGACGCCTCCCTCGGGGGCGCTCCACCTTGACTCTGACGACGACGTGATCGTCCTCTCGCCCCGGGTCGTCGACATCGTGGCTGTCCCAGCCGAGGCGCCGGGGAGTGACGAGGAGCCGGCGCCAGCGGGGGCGTCGCCAGCCTCCAACTCCGCCTCGCGCTCGGTGCAGTCTCCTGTGACACTCCTGGCAGCTACTGGAGATAGCGCTCTACCAAGGGTGGCGAGCACGCTCCGCTTGGCGGGGCGCCTCACTCCCTCACACTTCACCGACACCGCCGTGGAGGCGGAGTTCTACCAGGAGGCCGCCGAGCGGATTGTTGTTGCCGATCTAGAGACCGGGTTCCAGGGGTTGACCGTGGGTCAGGCGTGCGACACGGCACGATCCTCCCTTTTGAAGGTAAGATAAGTTTTGGTTCTTCGGTCACTCGCTTGTGTGGGTTTATTTATCTGACTCGGGCTATTCTTTGTGATGCAGGGTTTGTTCGCGGTGGAGCACATGTCGCGTGCGTGGGCCACTCAGGGGCGGGTTGTGACCGCGCTGCGTGATGCCGAGAAGGCGAAGGCTGAGGCGGAGGCACTTCTGGACGGGTTGCGTCGGGAGAACACAGAGCTCAACACGTGCTTGGCCGCTACCATGAGGCGTGCGGACTCCCTCCAGACTTCGTTGGAGGCGGAGCGGGCCCATCGCTGTGAGGTTTCCGCTCAGGCGTCGACCATGTGCGTGGCACTGCGTGACCTGTGCGAGGCCTCCAAGGCTGGGGTCGACCCCTTCTCAGGCGCGGGAGAGGGGGAGACGGCCGGCCTGCTGCAGTGGGCGACGTCAGCCTGCGACGCTGTGCGACGTGGCGAGAGCCGGCGCAACGAGGACTGCGCGCTGGCTACCGCCGATCTCGTGCTCTCGTGCGTTCGGCATGTCGGGGTTGGCTCGCCGGGCATGCTTGTGCCGCTTCAGGGCAAGGCTCCTCGGTATCGCGACCTTCGAGGCTTCCTCAGGGAGGTCAAGGCGGATTCGGGTGCCTTCCTCACCGTGTGGGCAGCACACGGCAAGGCGTACCTCAGTGCCGTGGCGGAAGCTCGTTGTGTTGCCGAGGCGGGGGCGGTGACCTCGGTTCCTGAGAGCGCGGGCGTCGGTTCCGGTCCTCTCTCCGAGGTGTGAGGTCTCTTTAGCTTCTCCTTTTTTTTTGTAGCTTTTGGCTGGGAGCGTCGGGTTTCTTTCGTCGTTTACTTCTATGTTGACTTTCTGGCTTCGCTTAGTGTGATGGAGCTCCCCTTTTTGGTTGTGCCGACGCAGTCGTGCTTTTGGTATCTGATTTGTATGTAGCCCTGGTGATAGATTTATAAAGGCTTTTGGGAAATCGAAGTCTTCTTCGCTTTGACTTGTGAGTTCAAGGTTTCTTAGTTGTGGTACTTGCAGGGTTTGCGCCTGGTGGGGAGTGAGGTAGCTCCGCAACGCGAGCCCCTTGTTGATATGAGCGCGTTGAGGGGTGCCGCGGACTTAATGGTGTTCGTTTCAGGCTTCATGCGGCATCGCTGCTAGTCGCTGGTGGAGGTGAGCGCGCCTTGGTGGATGTAGCCCCACGCAGTGTCGTGTACAGTATTTGGCCCCTTGCGTCCATGAGTGCTTTGATGAGTGTAGCATCGCGTAGCCCCTTACGATATTGCGCACGGTACTTGGTACCTTGCCTCCCAATAAAAAAACTTTGCGTCCCTTGGCTTGGCGGGGACGCAAGCAGTTACCTTACGACCTCGTGTTCTCTTCTTGTATTGGATAGTTAGGTGTTGAATCATGGCTCTTGCCCCAATAAATACTTGGCACTCTGCCCACGACAGCGTGCGCGTCGGGTCGGTGTACTAATGTGAGTTTTGTTTGCTCATGCGGTGGCGAGTCCGTGCCGGAGAGTGACAATACTCGATTTACGCAGGGGACGTTTCTTCTAGCCGTCCTGAGGCTTGACTTGACTTGTGCGGGGGAGGCGGGGCCTCCCAGCACACATGAGGATGTTCAGGCGCTCGGCCCACGCGGGGAAGGTGGTTCCTCCCGGCCAACGCGAGGAGGCTTTTGACTCGACTCATGCGGGGGAGGTAGGGCTTCCCAGCGCACACGAGGAGATTTAGGTGCTCGGCCCGCGTGGGGGAGGTGAGCCCTCCCGGCCAACGCGAGGAGGCTTTTGACTCGACTCATGCGGGGGAGATAGGGCTTCCCAGCGCACACGAGGAGATTTAGGTGCTCGGCCCGCGTGGGGGAGGTGAGCCCTCCCGGCCAACGCGAGGAGGCTTTCGGCTCGACTCGTGCGGGGGAGATAGGGCTTCCCAGCACACACGAGGAGGTTTAGGTTCTCGGCCTGCGCGGGGGAGGTGGTTCCTCCCGGCCAACGCGAGGAGGCTTTTGTTTGGACAGGCACGCGACGTAGGCGAGTAGACTTCGGCATTCACACCTGTTGTGGCGGTTTCATACGTATATATATATGTCATGAGATGACTTTAGCATTTGTTACAAGGATATGAAAAGGTCGTGACAAGATGACACTCCTCGGGAAATCTAGCGATGGCCGACGCAGCGGCACTTTGGAAGAATTTAAAGAGGGTAAGTAAATGCTTGGGCCGACGCAGCGGCACTTTGGAAGAATTTAAAGAGCGTAAGTAAATGCTTGGACCGACGCAGCGGTCTCGGCCACGGTTGGCCTACAAAATGAGTGAGGTCTTCCCGAGTCCCTGGCAGCTTCATACGTAATATTTCTCAAGTTGATCGTGTTCCAACTGTGCTTCAGCTCTTCACCCTCGAGTGTCTTCAATCGAAACGACGTTGGGCGCGACTGGCTGACGATCTCATATGGCCCTTCCCACTTGGAGCTTAGCTTCCCGTCGGCTTCGGGGTTCGCCTTTTTCTTCAAGACGAGGTCACCCACCTGGAGGGGACGCGGACGAACGGCTTTGTTGTACGCCTTCGCCATGGATGTTTGATAGCGTTCGATGTTGAGCGTGGCGTCTTGTCTTAGCGCATCAAGGCCGTCGAGGGAGGCTTTGCGGGTCTCGTCTTCAGGCGGCGTCTCGGTGCGAGAGGAACCTAGTTTGATTTCTTCGGGAGTGACGGCCTCGTCGCCGAAGAGCAGCTTGAACGGGGTGAAGCCCGTGGCTCTGCTGGCGGCCGTGCGAGTTGACCACAGCACGTTAGGGAGTTCGTCCGCCCAGCGTCCTTTGGGGAGGTCGAAGAGACGCGTGCGCAAGCCGTGGAGGAGGACGCCGTTAGCACGCTCGACAGCACCGTTCGCCCGAGGGTTGGCCACGGAGGCGAAGCAGAGGTTGACGCCAAGTGAAATACAGAATTTGCGGAATGGCTCAGCGTCGAATTGGGTGCCATTGTCGACTGTGATTTCGCGCGGGACGCCGAACCGGCATATCAGATTCTTCCATATGAACTTCTGCACAGAGGCGGAGGTGATATTGATGAGCGGTTCTGCCTCTACCCACTTGGAGAAATAATCGACTGCCACAATTACAAACTTAGCGCCATGGCTCGCGGTCTTGAACAGGCCAACCAGGTCGACCCCCCAGCGTGCGAGCGGCCATGAAGGCAGGATGGGTTGCAGGTCGTGCGCCGAAAGGTTCGTGCCTCGTCCCATCCATTGGCACGCCGGGCATAGTTTCACCAAATCTTGCGCGTTGTGTAGCGCCGTTGGCCAATAGAAGCCTTGACGGAAAGCCTTGGAGACGAGCGCGCGGAGCGAGGTGGGATCCGCATAGCCCCTCGTGTATGTCCCGAACCAGCTCGGCTCCTTCCTCCTTCGAGATACATTTGAGGTACGGCGCACACACGCCGCGCTTGTACAGGGAGCCTTGGTGGATGACGAAGCCCCTTGCCCGCGCCTTGAGCCGGCGGGCCTCGACGTGATCTTCGGGCTCGGTCTCATTGACGAGGTACCGTATCATGGGCGTTCGCCAGTCCTGCGGGGTTATGATATTCACCTCCGGTAGCCCTTTCATCATAGGGGTTGTGAGGACTTCGTAGAAGGCACCAGGAGGCATGCCCACGGAAGTACTGCAGCTCGGGCCAGCATGTCTGCCTCCGCGTTCTCGCCCCGGGGGATGGGACGAACAGTGAAGCCCGAGAAGTGCTTCTCCATCGCCCGCGCCATGGTCAAGTACTTGATCATTTCTGGCTCTTTTGCTTGATAGCTCTTGTCAACGTGTCCCGCGATGAGCTGGGAGTCGCTCTTGACCAACACCCGTCGGGCTCCCGCGGCCCGCGCTTTGCGTAAGCCGAGTAGTAAGGCTTCGTACTCGGCGATGTTGTTGGTGGCCTTGAACTCCAGTCGGGCGGCGAATGAAGTGCGTGCTCCATCTGGCGACTCGAGGACTGCCCCTGCGCCGGTGCCCTCGGCGCACCATGATCCGTCCACGCAGACGGTCCCACACTGGCTCGGCGTGTCCCGGGGGAGTTGGGTGCTCGGAAGCGACCCATTCCGCCACGAAGTCTGCGAGGGCCTGTGACTTGATTGCCGTGCGAGGGAGGAACTCGACGGTGAATTGCGCGAGCTCTGTCGCCCACTTCTCGATGCGTCCTGAGGCCTCCTTGTTGCGGAGCATCTCGCCAATAGGGTATGAGGATGGTACTTGGATGGGGTGTGCCTGGAAGTAATGCCGAAGCTTCCTTGATGCCATGAGGAGAGCGTAAGCAAGCTTCTCTAGCTCGGTGTAGTGAACCCTTGCGCCTTGAAGCGACTCAGATACATAATAGACCGGGTGCTGGATACGGTCTCTTTCCTTGACTAGCACCGCGCTCACGGCTCCCGGTGTCGCGGCCAAGTACAGGAGCAGGGTCTCTCCCGGGGTTGGGCTTTGTAGCAGAGGAGGTGAAGTCAGGTATGCCTTGAGCTCATCAATGCTTGCTGGCTGTCAGAACCCCACTCGAAGCTGGACGAGCCCCTAAGGGCCCTGAAGAACGGAAGTCCCTTTTCGGCGGACCTGGACACAAATCTTCCTAACGCGGCAAGGCGCCCAGTGAGCTTCTGCACCTCCTTAATATTTTGGGGGGAGGCATGTCCAGCATGGCCTTGATCTTGGCTGGGTTAGCCTCAATCCCTCTTTTGGACACGAGGAAACCCAGCAGTTTACCCGCCTGCACCCCGAACACACACTTCTCGGGATTGAGCTTCATCCCAGCCGCGCGGAGATTGCCGAATGTTTCTTCCAAGTCCTGCGCGTGAGAGCGTGCGATGGTGCTCTTGACGACCACGTCATCCACGTAGGCCTCGACGTTACGCCCCACTTGGGCGTGGAGCGCCTTCTGCACTAAGCGGAGCGAAGGATGCTCCAGCGTTTTTTAAGCCGAACGCCATGCGCACGTAGCAGAAAGTCCCAGATGGTGTGATGAAGCTCGTTTTTTCCTCGTCATCCTTGGCCATCCAGACTTGGTGGTACCTTGAGAATGCGTCCAAGAAGCTCATGAGCTCGCAGCCGGACGTGGCGTCGACGAGCTGGTCGATGCGCGGGAGCGGGAACTCGTCCTTCGGGCATGCCTTGTTGAGGCTGGTGTAGTCGACGCACATGCGCCACTTGCCGTTGGCTTTCTTCAAGAGCACAGGGTTGGCGAGCCACTCAGGGTGCAAGACTTCTCGAATGACTCCGGCTTTCAGAAGCTCATTGACCTGTTCGCGGGCCGCCTGCTGGTGCTCGGCGCACATCTTCCTCATCCTTTGCTTCACGGGACGGGCGTCCGGGCGGACGTACAGCTTGTGCTCGATGATCTCCCGTGGGACACCTGGGAGATCCTCGTGTTCCCAAGCAAAGATGTCGGCGTTGTCCCGGAGGACCTTGAGGACCTCCTCAGACACCTCCGGAGCAAGATCCGCCCCAAGGAGCGCGGTCTTACCCGGAGCATCGTCGCGTAGGGGAATGGCACGTGTCTCCCCGTCCGGCTTCGGCTTCGGGGTCCATCGCCCCGCGCCCGGCAAGGAGTGAGTCCCTGGCCCCGTAGGGCCTTCTTCTAACTGTACGTTGTGGACATAGCAGTTGACAGCTTGCGCTCGTTCGTCGATCCTTCGGGACAAGTTTGATCCCCACGCACCGTGATGACGCCTTGCGGTGCTGGAACCTTCATGCACAGGTATGCGTGATGGGGTATAGCGCCGAACTTGTTGAGTGACACCCGCCCCAAGATGATGTTGTACTGGTACGGCAGGTCGACGACGTCGAATGTGATGTTCTCGGTGCGGGAGCAATTACCCGAGCCGAACGTGACGGGGAGCTCGATGCGTCCCATGGCGGCGATTGGCTCGTCTCCAAAGCCCAGCAAGGGGATGCCTGGGGCTCGGAGGAGTGATGACGGTATGCCCATCTCTTTGAAGGTTGACGAGAACATGATGTCCGCGGAGCTCCCCCCGTCGACAAAGACGCGATGCACCTCCGCATCCGAGATCATTGCAGTTATGACGAGCGCGTCATGATGAGGGAGGGTGACCCCCACGGCGTCTTCAGGCCCGAAGGTCACGGGCGTGGATGCCCACGCAGGGAGCTCAGTGGGCGGAAAAAGAGGCGATGTGGCTTATCTGTCGGGCATACGCGCGTCTTTGGCGCTTGGACGGGAAGGTATGCGCGTTGCCTCCTATGATGGTGTGGATAACCCGGTGCGGGTTGATCACTTGTACCGGTGCCGCGCCCTGGGGAAGGGGCGGTGGCGGTGGCAACTAAAGGCGTGGCTCCATCGGGGCGGGAGCCCGTGCTGGGGGTTGAGCATTGTCCGTCGGTCTTGGGCGAAGCTGCTCGCGCGTCCTTCGGATCACATCACACTCGGCGGTGGAGTGGTTGTATGACCGGTGTAGCTCGCAGAACTTCCTCGCCTGGTTGCTGTTCCCGGTCGCATATTGATGGCTCTGTCGGCCGCGGTTGCCACGTCCTCCACCACGCTCGTGGTTTCGCTCGCCTCCGTGGGGGCCCCGACGCATGGGGTCACGGTCCTCGGGGCGCTCGCGGCCCCGCGCTTGGTCACGGTCGTCGTCATGCCTGGGATGGGCGGGGGACCGCTCGTCGTGTCTGTCCACTTGGTGCACGCCACGATGGCATGGCTGGGGATCATCATGAGTTGCCTTGGGCTGCCTGGTGGCCGCCAGCGCCTTGTTTCGCAGTTGGAGCTCTCCTTCTTCTTGAAGAGCGTATCTCTCCATGGTGTCGTACAATTTTTGGATGGTGGTCGGCGGGCTCCGGTCCAGTTTGGCGCACAGGGCCGGGTTCCAGAGGGACCTTCGCGCGGCGGAGCACACGCTTTCGTCGGTGATGCTGCGTATCTGACATTGCACGTTGGCGAAGCGCTTGTGAAATGCTTGGATGGTTTCCCGCGGTCCTTGGACTAGCGCATAGAGATCCGCAGCTGTCACGGCCTTGGTCTTGTTTCCCTTGAAGCGCGAGTGCAGCAGCTGGCGGAGTTGCTCCCATGAGTATACCGAGCCGGCGGAGAGCGTGAGGTACCACGACCGCGCTATCCCAGAGAGCTTGAGGAGGAGGCTCTTCGCCATGGTGGCTTCATTCCCTCCCGCCGCAGATACGGCGGCCTCATACACGCGGGTGAACTCGGCCGGGTCGGCGTCACCTGCGTAGCTCGGGAGGTCCGCGAGACGGAACTTGTGTGGCCACGGCTTTGCTTCGAGCCCGGGGCTGAGGGGACTTCGGTCGTCGGCGATGTTGATGACTTCGTGCCTTGCAGCGTGAGTAGTTGGTGCGGCGACGTACTCGCGGGCGTCTTCGTCGACGTCTAGGATGGCGTCCGTCTCGCGCAGGGTGGCGAGGGCCGCTTCGCGTCTTCGCCGAATTTCCACCCGCAGCGCTTCCGCTTCCGAGGCTCCCGGCGGGGTCGCAGGTCTCGCACGCGCAACTGTCTCCTGTAGTCGGCGTCGCTGTTCTTCGGCGACCTGTGGGTTTGCTTGGACTTGCTCCATTGCCGCCGCCCGTCCTAGTGCTTGCTGGTTGCGAAGGGCGTCAGCCTGTGCCGTCGCAGTGTCAAGGGCCGGGCTTGCCGTGCCCACCGCCGCTGCCTGTCGTGCGCGTGCTTCGGTGGCTTCGCGTAAGAGCCCCTCCATGCGCAGGCTATCGGCTTTGAGCGCTTCCAGCCCAGCCTGCAGCTCCTCCGCCTTCCGGTTTGCTTCCGCAGCTTGCTGCCTAAGGGCTTCGATTTCCGCCTCGCTGTTGGCAACCTGGACGGAGGCTTCTGAGCCGACTACCTGTGCGTCGGTGGAGGGGTTGAGTGCAGTGTCCGCCGCGCGCACCTCGGTACGCGCCGTCCTTCGGGTCGTTGCTCTCACGCTCGTCGTGGCGGTGGCAACGGCCTTCCGCTTCGTTCCTCCTCGCTTCTTGGGCGGTATGGTTTGATCGTCCTACGGGTTGACGGTGGCGTCTTCGTGCTCCCGGTGGTGGCTGCGGTCTTCGTCACACGGCTTCTTGCTAGTATCCCACAGACGGCGCCAACTGTCGTAGCAACGAGGCTAGACAGTGAACTTGTGGCACCCCCGTACGGCTCCACGGACCGACGCAGGGTTACACGGGAAACTACGTCGTGCGAAGACACCGCTGCCGCACACGCGGGTTACCCGACGCGAAGATGCTCAAACTCGCGGCGAGGTTGCAAACCGAAGAAGTGGAGGAGCAAGACAACTAGTGATTTCAGAATTTCTGGATCCCCCAAATGGGAGGGGTGTCCCTCTATTTATAGGGAAAAAGGAGGGGTACGGGAGATTACAGGGATGCCCTCAAGCGTTTTACAATTATGCCCCTAGATGTACTAATGCCCCTAGGGGCGCGCAAGTCTTTCCCTTCGAGAATATTCCGGGAATATTCTGGGGGTCCCGCTCGTCATGCTTGGACTTGTCGCCGTCACGGTCTCGTCTTTGAGCGGTGTTGGTGTCGCGACGAGGTTGGAGTTGTCGCGGAGTCGGCATTGAGCGGTCTTGGCGTCGCGACGAGGTTGGAGTTGTCGCGGAGTCGGCATTGAGCGGTCTTGGCGTCGCGACGAGGTTGGAGATTCATCGATTTCCCCCAAGTGCGGAAAATGCGTCGAAACCGGGTAGCGCGGGGACCCCTTCCCCAACAAATACCACTTTTATTTAAATTTTCCGCAATAAATTTTCTTCCTTGCCAATCTTATCGCCTCACCACACCGTCAATCTTTCCAAAGCCTGGGGCTCGATTATTGTTTATTTCGCCCGGAACAAAGCCTTCTTCTTTGTCCTTGTTAGCCGAGCCAAACCATTCTCCGGTGAGCCCTGAGTCTTCTAACCGCGTCACAAGCTCACAATGTGCGCTTTCTCTGCAGCTGCACGGAAGTACTGAAAATTGAGCTTCTTCCTCAACTCCGGCCCACAAACTCTCTCGAACGATTCTTTCTTTTCTAGTGAGCTCCATTTCGATTCGGTGTTCCAGGAGCATCATTAACATTTCCTGATTTCTAATGCGCCACTCTTTGTCCTCTTGACGTCACCGTTCACCCATCACCGTGCCACTTCTCAGAGCCTTCCGTCCGCTGTTGACCGAGTGAGCTTCTTGAAACTCCTTGATGTTATCGCTATGCGCAGCCAAATTGGATCGGCATCGTTGTAAGCTTCCACCAAAGCCGTTTATGGCGCCGCGGCTCGCCGTGATCACTGTACTGGTCATTGGTCTCTGTTTTTTCTTAGAGAAATCATTGGTCCCTATTGGTCTGTACGCCACCAGTACGGTCGCGTTGCATCCATCTTCACATTCCATGCTTTTCTTTTGGATAGGATTAAATCGAACATTTTCTGCTACATGATAGAAACATTTTATTAACATATATATAATAAATTCTGTGAATTAATATAATATGATATTTTTATGTAACAAATTTTGTATGATAAAAATATTTTTTCTATACAATAAAATATTTTTTTATTAATAAAAGCTCGTGCTACAAGAAGAAAAACCATTTTCTTTTTCTTTTTAGCCCAACAATGATCTTGGTCGCCATTTTGAAACCTAAGATTGACCTGTTGTTCCGTTCCTGGGGTCCAATGAGTTTTATGCTACGACTCCTCCTTCCGTTGTGGGCTGGACCTTATTTGTTTTGTGCGATGAGAGAAATCCTCACGGGAAAAAAGGGAGATTACCATAATTTTCATTGTCCTAAAAGAAGAAAAATTACCATAATCTTCATCGGCTATCCAAGTGCATCAGAAGGAAAGCTGAAGCCATCCAGATTCCAGAAGCCTAGTTGCTTGCAAATTGCAATCAGTCCTTTTTCTTTGCTCTTTCTGCTATACATAGTTCTATTGGACGAAATGTTCAAGCAGACTACATTTGTGTACGCAGTACACTGCGCTACCTTATTTCCAGATAAGCTGTGACCGCAAGTGTTCTATCCGACAGCTCATTACTGTCTGATGCTGACGTTCCTGTACTTAAATTGCATACCAAGAACATAAACCAATGCCCGTTTATAAATCAACAAACTATTATCACACTGGTCTGTTTTGAAGAGTTAGCTACCCAGTGGCGCGTGTAGATTTGTTATTTTTGTACGATACTCTTGTGACATTTGCTACTAATAGAATCCAATCCCATTAAAACAAGTAGTGTATCTTTTTTCTAGAACTAATCTATATTGTGATAGTCTAGTCCTACAAAAATAAGCAGTATAGTTTTTTTTTCTTTAAAACTAATCTACACCGTTATAGTTTACTTCACCAAAATAAGTGGCGTAAATCATTTGTTTTCTCAGTACTTCACCAAAATAAGTGGCGTAAATCATTTGTTTTCTTGGTGGTAGGGAATCTAACATTTTCTTGTTTCCTTTCATATTATCTAGAGATGCTAACAAAATATGTAATATAGTGATGGAGAAGGTTGTATTCTCTTATATTTAATATTATTATCTCTATTTTCCCTTAAGTTTAGCACCTTTTAGCCTTTCTCTAAACGTTTTTCTCCTTGCTGTCTCTTTCCTCCATATCAATAAATATTCCGCGAATGACGAAGAGAAGACTGATCATAACCCTATTATATATACCTTGAGACTAATTTACATAAATCCCAGCGATATAGGGTGTGTAGGTTTAGTTATATCGACTAATGTGAAAATTTCCAAGAATTTGATTTAACGTATGAAGTTTTGTTCCTCGTAAGGAATTTGCTATCTTGAATCATGCGTGTTTCCTCTCTGCCAGACGTAAGGTTAGTGGGTCGTTTCAGGAAGAGAAAAGAACTGGCGGAAAGACACTCGTTTGCTGAAACTTTATGCCCTTTTCTCATTTTATTCTTCAGTCATCTAAGCTCAAGATGCAGGGGAGATCGGAAAAGGAGCAGCAAAAAACGAAAACGTAAATTTAAAACAACAGGGCAAGATGAGCCATTGAGCAATAGTACAAAACATAGATACGGGCACCACAAACCAAGCACGCAATCAGCAAAAGATGAGCCGAGGCTCAGCTCGGCGCGAACCGGTCGAGGAGCAGGCAGACGGTGGCTTCCGGCATCGCCGCACCAGCGCCACGAAGGCACGTCGATCCCAGCCCGCCATTCTCGCCCCCGGCCGCTGCTAGCATGGCTTCTTTCGCCGCCTTCTCCTCCGTGCGCTGGGTGCCGTTCTTGACCACCTCAAGCTCGCCGTGGCTACCCTGCAGTCGGGAGGAGATCTGGCAGAACCAGACGCCAAAAGGCGGCGACGACGACGACGACATGGCCACGGCCTCTCTTTCTAGAAACTGTTGTTGCGACTATGGAGCAGAAAGAATGGATCACTTGGAATTGGATGAGCCAACGGTGGGTCTAGTGGCTCGCTCTCGAGATTAATAACAGAATATGTGCAGTGTGGCCGGGCGCTTCACCATGGGGAGATCTTTGGCGTATATAATAGGTGTTGGCACCGTCTGGTCCATGATTAAAATTTATACATTAAAAATTACTTTTTAATACAAATCTACACATATGAGTATCTAATATAGATATTTTCTTTAAAATAAAAAAATCCATTAAGTTCCAAAAAACCCGGAAAAGGAAGACACGTTCTGAAAGTAAACCATGAGCTCTCACGCCTCCATCACCCCTCCAACCACATCGCCGATAGTTCGCCACCGCAGCTGACTGCTCACGGCCTGTCCCATTGCCATCCTCTAGTACGGTGACAGCACATGACGACGTATGCGGGTCTTCGCATCCTCAAGCGTGAGCGGCGCGTTTTGAATCTGCTCCTGCTGGATCCCCAACACCTGGCCATATCCCAACCTCTACGGGGAAGCAGGTGGAGCGGGAGGATGACACAGGGGCTTTGCCACATGGGAGAATGAGATCATCGAAGAGCACTTCGAGCAGTTGTGGGTGGTGCCTTTGTGTCGTCCACCATTGATTGTGGTTTTAGCTCCGAGCCACCACGCCTCTCTCGTGAGGATTCACTGTGATCTATTTTGGATGAAGCCAGCTCGTCCCACAGATCAATTGGTCACCAAGCCCAAGAAATTTAGCTTCTTTTGAGATTCTGGAGTGTGAGATTAGGGCGGGAGACCTACACTACGGTTATGAAGTTGTAGTAAATGGAGGGTCGTCAGCAGGAACTAGAGCATGCACTAGTACAGAAATCGATATCCGAGGCGGTTCAAATAGCACATCCGAGACGGTTATAGCAGTCGCCTCCACAGAGTGGTTATGGATATGGGGGCAATGCATCGGAGATGGTTACGCAACCGCCTCGGATAGAACTTATCCGAGGCGGTTGAAATGCGTAAACCGCCTCGGATAAACACTTATCGGAGGTGGTTAAATTTTCTTAACCGCCTCGGATAAGTTTACGCATTTCAACTGCCTCGGATAAGAGCTTATCCGAGGCGGTTGCGTAATTGTAACCGCGTGCAGAAGTGAGATATTCGAGGTGGTAACTTACCACGTGCAGAAGCTTCTAAACTTATCAGAGGATATGTTTTTAAACAGGCATTATTTTGCCTGCTTTACTAGCCTCCCTGAAAAAGCAAATAGTTCATATGAAATATCCAAAGCACAGCACGTATATAACAGATTTATATAGCACACTATTCAATCATTCATTCTCGCATCGATCACAAGACATAAACTTCAAACATTCACATACATACACATATAAATAATATTACAAAACTTGTTCACTTGTGACATATACTCAATTCACAGCGAAAATATTGATCAAATTCAAAAAAGTAAACCTCTCTTAAGTTCTTCACATGAATAGAACCACTCGCCGCAGAAGTTTGATGCTTTCGAACTAATGACATAACTAATGACCTAACAAGAAACCTAAGTAATGATCTAACTAATCACAATCCTAAGTTCCTAGCTTGCCGCCGAGAAATTGAAGCGTTCTTCGACACTAATGACCTTGTTGTTTAGGAAGCTAGCGATGTGCGACTGGATCTGAGCGATGTCCATATCTTCCAACTATTTGATTACCATGGTTTTCGCCCCTTCCTGAAAACATGAAGCTTACACTCAGGGCGAATAGCATGATTAAACACTAGACATTAGTAGTGGCGATTGTTTTGTACCGCTAGATCACAGGACTTTGGGTTGCTGCAAAGGGTTAGCATGTGGATACTACAAAAGGGATATCGATTAGGTATAGAGGGCAGAAGTATGATGGCATTAGTTCAAGGAGTCAAGGACGTTATGGAATACCTTAAACTTGGAGTCATGGCATAACTCGACGGGCACTCCTTTTTTGTGCCTCCCTCCTTGTTTGACGTACATGTCAAACGCTCTAGGTGATGCAAAATAATTAGCATCGAATTATCTTTTTCTTTGAGAAGAAGAAAGAATAGGCATGGACGAAATCGAAAGTTTTGGTACTCACTAGTCGAGTAGACGCATGATGTCCAAGTACGCTTACTTGCGCTCGTCAATGCTACGCCTCATGGAATCAAGGTAATATACCTTATTTGCTTTCAGCACGATCACGAGGAGGATCCAATGGCCCCTGGTTATACGATGCGAAGTTATTACATGTTTAGCCGTCGAATGATGAGAATTTGCAAAGGATGTGGCTTACCCGATGTTATAGGCAACCTGGATGTGATCTCGTGCGGAGTACTCATGGAGTAAATGCACGACGTAATCCCGCACCAGGTTCCTATTTGCCGTGATGCTTTGGGCTGAGATCAAATGTGGGTCGCCGAACCCCACAGAGTTGTTGATCTTTCTTCTGTCATTCAGATCAACCATGTATCTGAATATAGGAGAAGAATGAGTTATACTGCAGGCACTTAGCGGTGATAAAATAAAACGGTGCTGTGTTGTAAGGACATACAGCGTGAAGCATCTCATGAGCCCGGCTTCCAGCTCACGGAAGTGGAACATGTTGAAGATATCAGAGAAATCTACGGGAAACATATTTCCTTGACGGTGCTTCCTTGAAGTAGAAAACGATACCGACTGTTGTATCTGGGAACGGCCTGTTCGACATCTCGAGGTAATGATCATGAAGCATCCGGCAGACTATGCCCAGGTTCATGTTAGCGTCCACCATAGGTTGTCCCGGTACGTGTTGGCGAGCTAGCTCCGTCATAGGATATTCAACATGAGCCCCCAATTTCGAAGCAGACTTCTTGGCTCTGTGTACTTTAAGCTTGGATGTGACCCCTTGACTCTTCGTTCGAACACGACTTGGCCGTGAGCTCTCCACTTGTGGTATTGCCGGGAGTTGAGGGGGTAGCGAACGATGAGAAACCTCCACATGTGGTACTGTCGGCATTGGCTGAGGAAGGGTGAGCTGCTTCGAAACCTTCGGTGGAGATCGAGCAACCACCGGTGAAAATCTCATCATCCCAAGATCCGGCGAACATGGAGGATCGGACGGTGCGTTCGGTGCTGATTCGAGAACTATGTCATTCTTTGGCCACTGGACGAATGACCCGACCGCGTCGCTTAGCAACTACATCTCATTAGATTCTCGCGCGTTCGGCAAGGGACAGTTAGCAAAGGTCGGGTTGATTGACTCGACTTGCACTCGTGCAAAACCTGGCGTTAACGGGACACCGTGTAACACCGTTCCAGGAGTAGATGGCCACACCTGGCCGTACGCGGCATCCATTGTGAAGTTCGTCGTAGCGAACTGTATCTGCATCTTGCACCGCGTCGAACCCCCAATTTGGTCGATGGGAGAACAATCATCTACACCCAAGGCGTAGCTACTGCGGCGGGCACCCGGGCTTGCGACTGGCACCCCATCTTGCAGGTACTGTGCTGAAAGCCTCTCCTCCATAGCTCTTGCTTTCTTCCTCTACCGATGTGCCTCCTGCATATCGCCGGTGAAGGCTTTGCCCCATGTTGCCAGATTTTCGAAACCCCTAGTGCATCCATAGGGCTCCCTGGTGCCGATGGCCTCGGAGAGTATGTCTTTCTCCCGACTTGACACAAACGAGCCTTGAGATGCCTGCTCATTCAGCCCCACCATCTCTAATAGATCTCCTCGTCTTATGGGTTTCACCATACGCGTTGACCACGAGGATCCACCTTCGTCCTCGACCTGCACCAGTCCCGGATGCGGCTGTCACTGAAATCCAAGAACACCGGCTGCTATCCGTGCTTCTCCGCTTCCTCGTCCTCCTTTGCCCATTTCTTCTTAGCACCGACGTACCCTAAGGTGCCGAGATAATGCGGGTGCTTGTTCCTCCTGGCTAGCTCTTGCCCCTTCTGGCTATCTATCTGGAACTCTTCGGATGACTTCAAGGCATAAAATTTTGCCCAATCTTCTTCGGAGACATCCGAGTATGCCTGGCAAAGCGACTACTCTTGCTTGAGATAGTCCCTCACCAGTCTGTGCTTGAAATTCCTCCAACACTTCCCAGCCGTCAATATAGTAGCTCGAAAGAAATCAGCTTCGACCTCTTCGGGGTACATGAATGAGCCCTTCACTTCGTCAAACAGGGGGCGACCACCCCCGCATAACGTTTGCTACTTCTTCCGGGTTTCTTCCGGCTCAGGAACTCCGATCACCAGATCCAATCTCTCAACTACCCATCTGTCCTTCGGCCTCCCCGATGGCTTCCTTGGTTTGCGAGAACCCTTTCCTAACAATGTCAACGGTCTTGGCGACCCCGACGGTGATATCGTAGGGGAGGGCGGCGGAGAGTTCGTCTCCATTCTACTAGCATCAGCATAAACAATTCATCGTATACAATTTGTGAACATAAGCCTAGTCATCTCTAAACAATATGCGAACATAAGCCTAATCATCTTTAAACAACATGTCAAATTAGTATTCTCCATCTTTTAACACTAATCTTAAGCATGCAACATATGAAAAAGGAAACATGATAAATAGCTAAAATATTATCAATTATGTGCACATGAACGAAGTATTATAGAATGTATAATGAACTTCACTACTCTCATTTCTTTATGAGCTGGCAAGCATTTCATTAACCGGTGTGTAGCATAGTCACAAGTCATGATTATCTAGAACACAAACTGAATCCAATGACACCAGCACATTCATATCTATCAATAATCATCTATGCATACTAGTGACTACAAGACAAGATTTATAAAGACTAAGCAATACCACTATACTTGCACATGCAACCTATATCAAAAGAACATGGCCTACTTTTGACAAGAACTAATCTCAGCAACATGTTTACATCTATAATCCGTAACAGCAAATATTATTGCAAGAATTAAAATATGATTAGCAATTTAGCATATGCAAACAAATATGCGTACCGTAGAACAAAACCTCATCTTCTATAGCGTAGAATAACATGATCAAACAAACATATAGAAGCCATACTTGTTAGAGATTAGGCAACATTCTCTGTTCATCATAAGCATCATCTAAACCCTAATCATCCATTAACCTAGCAATGTACATCATCCTTCGACTCAATTGAAATATGAACAACCACAAAGAAGAGGCCTCCTCTGTTCAGTGATCTCACATGGGCACACATTAGTTCAAGTTACCTGGCAATGTGGCGCCACTCGGGGAGGAGGCCACCGCTCGGGGGACAAGGCCACCGATCAGGGAAAGAGGCCGCCGCTTGGGGAAGAAGGCTGCCGCCGGTCGGGGACTCGCCGCCGGTCGAAGAAGGCGCTGGGGGGAGGAGGCGGCGCTGGTCGGGGGCAGCGGCGCTAGTTGGGGGAGGCAAGGGCTTGACAGTTTGAGTTGATGCGCGCGGGGCTTGGCAGTTTGAGTTGATATATGGGAGATATTGGAGGTGGTTAAATCGATCTAACCGTCTCGGATAAGGATAAGGATATCTTCCTCTGGTCGTACGTCTGCTTGCGTAGCACAATTAATACTGTGAATCATATTGGAGGCGGTTAAATCCACATAACCGCCTCGGATATCACTTATATGGAGGCGGTTATATATCAGCAACCGTCTCTGATATGTACTCACTTATCCGAGGCCGTTGACGGTTAATATGGCCATTATCCGAGGTGGTCAGAAATAAGTAACCATCTCAGATAACATTGGAGACGGTTACTTATTTCTAACCGCCTCGGATGTGGTCGTTATCCGTGGCGGTTGCTCCCGAATTCATTATCTAAGGCAGTTTTTTGTACTGACCGCTTCCGACATATGTTATTCGTGGCGCTTTTACTTAACCGCCTCCGATAAGGCGCCTCGCATGGACGATTCTGTAGTAGTGATGGAGGTTAGGGCCATGGCAGAGGCAGAGGGCCACCTAGTCCCAATCCTCAACCACCTCAGGAGAGGCATAATTCCTACCTGTACAATCATCCGCAACTCCAAGCTCCAAGTGGTGGTGGGCCGCTAGCGCCGACGCGTCCCACGGTTCCTCGTCATTCACAGCCGCCATGTCCTCAATGGGCTTCAACTCAAGAGCAGCAGTCTCCGGCTCGCCCTTGCCCACCTACTCAAGCTACTGTGGAGGTATTGCAGCCTTTTGATCATCAGTACAGAGAAATTGTGTGCTACAATTGTGGGGAACCGGGTCATTACATTGGGAATTGCATTAGACCTAGGATCTGTTTCATGTGCATTACGCCAAGTCATCATATAAACAACTGCCCTAATTGAGGGAAGCAAATTCCTATGACTTAGTTCGTGTGTACGTAGTGCCAAGTGGTTTGGGCTTCTATCATGCTTATGTGGATAAAAAAGTTGTCAATTAGTGGCTTAATCTAAAGAACTATGGGGTTATTTTTGTCACACATGGGGTGATCTCTCTCAAGGAATTGGGAGCTAAAATGTGTAAGGCCTAGGATGCCAATTGGCTCTGGCAAGTAAGACAGTTAGAAGAAAAGAAGTTTGTAGTTAGATTCCCTCCTCATAAGGAAGTGCTTGATCTAGTTGACATACTCTCAATCAATCTGAAGGATGGTGTTGATCATGAGAGTTTTTTTTTACTAGGAATGTCCAGGTTTTATTAAACCACAAACATACAATATTCTGATTGCAAAGCTGCAATCAAGAATCTAGGAATTACATCAACGCAAATAGCATAATACTAAGAGAATGTTTGGCACATACATGCACCCATGATTTACGTCCCTCCTGACATAGACAAGTTTGAAACCCTGGAAAGTAGAACTCACCGTCTTCATCTCCTGCACAATATGGTAGCCCAACGTGTGTTGCTCCTGTGTGTTATGCCACATGGGAACTATAATTTGCAATCCGTCTCCACCATATAGAAGAAGCAAACTCCATGGCATCGTGGCACGCCAGCAACTCAATTGTGAACAGGTCCTCAATCAACTTGTATTGCCAGCATTGTGCGGGAGAACCCTCCCCTGATCATCTTGGCAATCAGACCCACCCTCGACACTCGGACCTGGAGGTCAACATCTCCATCCGAGTTCAGATTGACCTAACCATTGTCGGGATTTTTCCATCTTACTTATTGAAACACATGACCCGTGATCCTCTGGTTCGGTACCTCTAACGGAGCTAGCAGCTTCTGTATAAGTTGTGGCTTGGGAAGGTGACCTTCCACACATTGGTGAACTTTAGGACGTTTGGGTTAAACTTAGGGGCATACCACCAAAGTGGGTTTCCTGGGAGGTGATAGCTCAGATTGCAAAATATTTTGGCTTGCTTCTGGATGTGGATTCGCCTGGTATTTTCAGATCCTTCTATGAGGTGGTAAGAGTGAAGCTAGTAGTTAAAGATGTAGGGAAATTTCCTTTAGAAAGGATGGTGGTTATGCAGAAGAAAATGTGGATTGTCCTGGATTTTGCAGTAGAAGGGCTAGCAACAGGGGCCTCATTTGGATAAGCCTACTCCTGAAGATGATGATGACTTTGATGATGAAGTTTATGATCTAGATGACCCCGAGGGAGAAAAGTATGGAAAAGGCATGATATGAATGCTAAGCACACACCTACCAACAATGTTTCTGAATTTCATATCGCTGCAACACCTTCAGGTAAGAAACAAGGTGGTAAGACTTGGGCTGGCTATTCTCTGAATTGGGGCAATATTAAGACTGGGAGCAATAACAAATTTCGAGCTCTAGTGGGTTGCAATCTCATGGATTCTGATCACGAAGATGTATCTCATGTTCATGATGTAGATATTATTATCATGAAGCTCCAGGATATCGTTTTATTTGAGAAGGGTGGACAGAGTAAGGTTGGTATAGTAGGGGATAATGGTGGAGTCTCTCCGAAAGAGAATGAAGGTGAGGTTGATAAGACTGAGCAGTTGGATTAGGAGCTGAGTCTCACACCAGCTAAAGTTGCCAACAAGGGTAAGAAAAGAGGAGATCAGAGAAAGAAGTGGGTCCAGTTCAACCAAGCCAACAAAGTGATAGGATTCCTTGGGATGGCAAATCTCAATTGGACATAGCAAAGGAGATGTTGGAGTGCAAGGATCTGGAAGGAAAATTTGAGGATTTGCCCCGTTCTCCCCGTGCCCTTGATCATATGCCCCATCTCACTTCTTAACTGCTGAAAACAACTAAATGGGGCATATGATCAAACCCTGAAAAGAAAACGGGGCAAATTCTCAAATCTCCCGATCTGGAAATAGCCCTCCCTCCTAAATGTAAACAAGCCAAACTACTTACCCACTCTTTTGCCAGTGTATATAGTAATGTTCTTACAAATCATGCTTCATAGATTAATGTTTCATTATGGCACAATAGTGCAACTATTTCTCATAATATAGAAAAAAATTAAACAAGTGGAGTCTAATAGGATGGTGAGTTTTTATGACGAACAACTTGATGTTTTTCTACCTTCTAAAATTGACATGGTTATGGAGGATATTATAGAAGAAGGAAAGATTTATGCTAAACAGGCTGATAACATGGAATATAAATCTGATGATGAGTTAGGAGAACAAGTTTTTGATCAGGAGGACAATTTATCAGAATTGTCATATAGATAAAGGAAAAGTGGAAAGTGTATTTCAATAATAATACCAATCAATCTAATGGCTAGTCTAATATGGAATGTTAGAGGCTTTAATAGCCCTGGCAAGCTTACTTGTGTTAGGGAAGTGATCAGGAAATATAGTCCTAACATTATTGGTTTTTCTGAAACCAAAAAAGAGGATTTTAGTTCTCAAGTTTTGGTCTCTCTAGACAACGATGGCTCTTTTGTTGGAAGTGGCCATTTGCTACTAGTACTACTAGTGAGATCCTTGTGGGAGTTAATGAGGATATGTTCGAAGTAAAATCCTAGTCTATTAGGTCATTTTCTGTCTTGGTAACCATCAAGAACACAAAAGATAGTTTTACTTGGAATTTTGTAGGTATGTATGGTTCTTCTTATGAGGAACATAAACATGACTTCATAGATGAGTTGAAAGTGATTTGTCAGATTAGTACTTTGCCTATTTGCATTGGTGGCGACTTTAAATTAGTAAGATCTTGTACTGATAAGAAAAATTATTTAATTCACTAGTCTTGGACAGATTAAGTTCAATGACTAGATTAACGGAGCTGGTCTCTTAGAGCTTAAGGTGACCAGTAGGTTATATACTTGGGCTAATAACTAGTGAAATATCATTATGGCAACTATTGATAAAATGTTTGTGTCTACCTATTGGGAAGCTCATTTCCTCACTGCTTTACTTGCAGCCTTAGCTAGAATTGGCACTTACCATACCCCACTCTTTTTGGACCGTGTCCATATCTCTCCTTCTTCTAAGAAGGCTTTTCATTTTGAAAAATGATTGTTGGAAAAGGAGGAGTGTGTGCAAGTGGTGCTTCATTCCTGGTCTCTTCCTTGTCTAGTTTCTAGACCAATTTAGGTGTGGCAACATAAGATTAGGAGACTTAGGAAGCAGCTGAAAGGATGGAGCATAAACTTAGAAGCTGTGCAAAAGAAATATATGAGACAATTGGTAGCAGAATATGAATTTCTAGATATCTTCTCTAAAACAAATATTCTTCTCCTTGCTAATAAAGAAAGATTGAAGCACATTAGTGCTGAGTTGAACTCAATTTGGAGGACGGAAGAGATTAAGGCAAGACAAAGAGCTAGGGAAAAAGACATCTTAGAAGGGGACATAAATACTGCCTATTTTCACCGATGTAGCCAACCAGAGAAGGAGAAAGAAAAAGATCATTTTGTTCGAAGGTCCAAATGGGATAATAGAAAATACGCCTAGCATGTAGTACTATAAAAACTTATTTGGTAAGGAGCCTAGATTAGATATTCAACTGGAAGAATCCTTTGGACCCCCTCTGAGTTGGTGACAGTTGAAGAAAATGATTAGCTAGACCATGATTTTTCTGAGGAAGAGGTCAAAGAAGCTATCTTCAACTCCTACGTTGATAGTGCTCCTGGCCTAGATGGTTTCAGTTTCCTACTCTATCAAAAGTTTTGGGACATTAGTAAAGCTGAGTTCTTAGTCTCTTTAGAGATTTTGAGATTGGCTCTGCTGATCTTTTTAGATTAAAGTTTGCTATGATTACTTTGATTCCAAAGGAAGCTGACACTACTCTTAAGAAATATAGGCCTATTGCACTTAAAAATTGTAATTTCAAGATTTTTTCGAAAGCTTGCACTAGTAGGTTGGGTAAGTGTGCTAATATATTAATCTCTGCTAATCAAACAACTTTCATACAAGGTACATATATCTTAGAAAGCATGGTGACAGCTCATTATTCATGACTTATATCAACATAAAGAAGAGGGTTTGGTTCTCAAGTTAGACTATGAGAAAGCATATGATAGAGTGGATTGGATTTTCTTAGAAGATATGTTAAAACAAAGAGGCTTTAGCCAAAAGTGGAGAGATAAAATGAGGGCTTTGATTTATAAAGGGTCCATAGGGATTTGTATAAATGATGTGGATAGTTTCTTTTTTGAAACTTGAAAAGGGCTATGGCAGGGAGACCCTCTTTCTCCCCTGTTGTTCAGCTTTGCTGCTAATGTCTTTACACGCATGCTTGCTAAAGCTGCTGAGAGGAATTCGATTGCAGGTCTGCTCACTAGATTTACACTTGGTGGTATTATAAGCCCACAATATGCTTTTCTTGAAAAATGATGTTGTGGTTGCTCATAATCTTAAGTGGTTTTTAGCTATTTTTGAACAGCTTTCTAGAATGAGAATAAATTTTAGTGTAACCTTGTACCTATATGTTAGGGAGGTTTTCCGCGCTAGTCCGAATCGACACTGTTCAGAGTCACTGCCGCGCCATTAGGATTTTCGTCGTCACCCTCCGGCGTCAGGGTTAGCTCCGACGAGCCCACGCTCCGCGTCGGGGCTGTCTCCATCAAGTCCGCGCTCCGCGTCGGGGCTGTCTCCGTCAAGTCCGCGCCCCGCGTCGGGGTTGACTCCGACGAGCCCGTGCTCTGCGATGGGACTGTCTCCGGCGAGCCCGCACGTGGGACCATCTCGCCATCCAAAAAGATTCTCCTAAAAAGATGCCCGGGAATATTCCTCCAAGATTCCTTAGGGGTAGGAAAATGACCGTCATGCCTTTGTAATAGTTCCGTACTTTCGGGACAAAACTGTAATTTTGCATTCTCCTTTTTGAAACCCTATAAATACCCCCCTGGGGGTAGAGGGGAGGGGATTTCATTTTTTCCATTTCCTCATTTGTAAGCTCTCATTTCCATGCCCTAATACAAACACCGACTTACGTCATCGGCTGCCTCACGCGTTCGCGCTCTCGCTTGTTGTCCCTTCGCACGCCCGGAGGTCGTCGTAACCGACCGGGGGTGCCACAAATTCACTGTCTAGACTTGTATCTACGACAGTTGGCGCCGACCATGGGGCCTCGAGCGAAAAGCCATGGCACCAAGGAAAAAGAGCACAGCCAGGACGATCGCACCCCGCACACCAAACTCGACGCGTCAGGCAAGGACGAACAACACGGCCGTCGCCGCGGAGCTGGGCAACGGCCGCGTCAGCAACTCGTCAACTGCTAACCTTCGAGCCGAGCGCGCGCCAGCCGATGTCCGCGCGGCGGGACTCCCCACAGCCGCGATCAACGCGGCAAACCCAAAAGCACGCGTCGAGACGGAGGCTGAAACCTTGAGGCGCGAAGCTGATGAGCTCAGGGAGGAGCTCGTTAGGGCAAAGGCTGAGGCCCTCCAGGCCCTCCAAGCTTCAAACAATGCTCGCGCCGAGGCAGGCTTGCTTCGCGCTGAGCGTGACGCCGCACGAACCGCGGCAGCTCCCCCGCCGGTCCCCGAAGCAGCCGAAGCCGCGGCAGTGCGGCGTTGCCTGGACGAGACCCTAGCTGAAGCGCGAGAGCAAACTCGCCGTAACACCCTCGCCGCCGAGGAAGTCATGTAGGAGGTAGCAGAAGCCCAGGCGCGCGCCAGGCTGCCGTCCCCAGCGGGAACGCATGAGGCCGCCGCCCTCCGCCAAGCCATGGCCGACAGCCGCACGAGAGCAATCCCCCCGCACTAGCATGCGCCGAAGAGGCCGCAGCCCTGCGGCATCAGTTGGAGGCCAGCCGAGAGATGGCCACGGCATCCCTCTATGGCGCGGGGGAAAGCCCCAGCTACCAACCCTTCTATCACTCCGTCGCGCAGCCGGGCGGGCAGGCCCCAGCCTCGCCACAACGTCCAGCGGAGCACTACCCTACGTGGGTCCCAGTGCCTCCGCCGCATCCTGAGCTCCACCATCCAAGATGGATAGCCGGGCGGCCCGCCAACGTCGTCCCGCACCAACTCGAAGTCAGAACCTGCCAGCCGTCGTCAAGCGGCCCGGGCCTCACTGACGTGTACAACCCGCTGAGCCCGGGGCTGGCGACAACGCCGTGGCCAAGCAAGTATCGGGCACCCAGTATTGCCAACTTCGACGGGAACACCGATGCCGTCGAGTTCCTCAGGGTGTACGAGACCGCCGTATCCTCGGCGGGAGGCGGCGAGTCGATCATGGCCAAAGGATTATTGCTGGTGCTCTCTGGCCTAGCTTGGAAGTGGTACCTCGGGCTGGCTCCTCGCTCGGTGTACTCGTGGGAACAACTCCGCGACAAACTCACCAGCCACTTCATTGCCCACCAGAATAAGGAAGTCACCTCCGCGGACTTGTTCTCCCTCAAGCAGGCCCCCGACAAGTCGATACGGGACTTCACGCAATGCTTTGCTCAGGTGCAATGCCAGATCCTGGACATCACCGACAAGAGCATGTGCGAGGCAGCCCGCCACGCGATCTATAACCCCGACTTGGCAGGAAAACTCGACAGAAAAGAGCCCAAGTCAGTCGCAGAGCTGTACGAGATTATGCGCACCTACTCCAAGTACGAAGACGGGAAAACCCATAGGCAAGCAGAGGCACAGGCGCTTGCCGCCTGGACCGGGCCGAAAGCGGAAACCTACGACCGGCGCGCCAGGAGGCAGAAGGATGTGTACCACGTGGAAGGGGAAGAGCGTCGCCTCGCTAAGTAGGCACGTAGCGGCGACCGGGGCTGCGAGCCAAGCCGTCCCGAGCAGGACTCCCGCGGGCACGGGTCGGGCCGTCCCGAGCGGGACTCCCGCGGGCACGGATGCCGCGGTCAAGGCCAGGGGAACGGAAATAACTCCAGGCGCGGAAGAGGCAGTAACAACGAAAGCGGAGGACGAAGGCCCGGCGGAGACAATCGAGTATTCTGCGAGCTCCACGGCTGGGTCTTCCACACCACCGCAGAATGTGACCTAGTCGCCGCAGCCCGTGCGATCAAACAGCGCGGGCTAGCCGCAAGGACCGACGCCCCGCGACACGATCGCGTGGCAGCTCAAGAACGCCAGGCCCTGCCACCCCCGCCGCTGCTTCCGCTCCTTGGGGAGCCACCGAAGCAGGTCGATGATCTGCGGCGCCGCATCGTGCATGTCATCACTGGTGGCCATGCCCACACGTTCCCATCCAAGCGACAACGCCGGGCTTACACCCGACAGGTGCACCACATCAACTCGTCGCCGCCCACCGAGCTACCTCCGTGGGTCGGCGCCATGGTGACCCTCGGCCCCGAGGACGCCGCGGGGATCAGCCTCCCCCATCACGACGCCCTCGTCATCTCAGCGGTCATAAACAACTGTGAGGTGCGTCGTGTCTTCATCGACGGAGGAAGCTCGGCGGACATCCTGTTCGCATCTACCCTCGTAGAGATGGGGATACCATGGGCTTGCCTCGCCCCCGCTGGCATCCCACTCCTTGGCTTTGGAGGCGAGCTGGTCCCGGGGCTCGGGAAGATTGAGCTCCCGGTGGAGTTCGGAGAAGGGGAGAGCAAGCGGCAGGAGAATATCGTCTTCGACGTGGTCGATCTCCCCTACCAGTACAACGTCATTCTTGGTCGGGTCACATTGAACAAGTTTGGTGCCATCCCTCATCATGCTTTCCTCTGCATGAAGATCCCGTCCCCCTGCGGTGTCATTACTGTCCGAGGCAACCAAGATTTGTCCCGCAAAATCGACAGCGACATCCAGTGGCTATTCGCTACGTCCACACTGTTCATGCTGAGGCCGAAGCTGAGAAGACTGCGCTAGGAGCCGCCGACCCCCCAACGTCCAGGTGGTGGGTCCCGAAGCCCAAGCCCGATGGCGAGACACGCGAGGTACCACTGTCAGACGAAGACCCAATCAAGACGGTGCTCGTCGGAGCAAACCTCGACCCAAAGGTCGCCGAGGCTCTGCTTGACGCACTCCGGGGCGACCGCGACCTCTTCGCATGGGAGCACGAAGACCTCCCCGGCGTGCCTAGGGAAATTGTTGAGCACCGGCTGTACGTCAAGCCGGATGCGCGCCCAGTAAAATAAAAGCTCCGGAGAATGTGTGTAGAACGTCAAGCCGCGGCCTGTGAGCAGGTTGACAAGCTCCATAAGGCCGGGGTCATCCGCGAGGTCATGTACCCGGACTGGCTCGCCAACCCTGTCCTCGTCAAGAAGGCCAATGGGAAGTGGCGCATGTGCGTTGACTACACCAACCTCAACCGCGCATGTCCAAAGGACAACTTTCCACTCCCGCGGATCGACCAGCTAGTTGATGCCACCTCGGGATGTGAGCTCATGAGTTTCTTGGATGCGTACTCCGGGTACCACCAGGTGTGGATGGCCAAAGAACACGAGGAGAAGACAAGCTTCATCACGCCCTCTGGAACATTCTGTTACGTTCGAATGGCCTTCGGACTCAAGAACGCCGGCGCAACCTTCGCACGGCTCGTGTGTAAGGCCCTCGCGTCTCAGATAGGGCGGAACATTGAGGCCTACGTTGACGACATTGTCGTCAAGAGCGCCCTCGCTGACACCCACGTAGCAGACTTGCGGGAGACATTCGACAACCTCAAGAAGGCGGGCATGAAGCTCAACCCGGAGAAGTGCGTGTTCGGGGTCCAAGCGGGGAAGCTCCTCGGCTTTCTTGTGTCAGCAAGGGGTATCGAGGCCAACCCGGCAAAAATACAAGCAGTGCTCGACATGCGACCACCAGAAAATGTTAAGGAAGTGCAAAAACTGACAGGGCGTCTCGCCGCGTTGGGGAGGTTCATCTCTCGCTCGGCTGAAAAAGGACTCCCGTTCTTCAAAACGCTGCGCGGATCCTCCAGCTTTGAGTGGACGAGTGAAAGCCAAGCCGCCTTGGAAGAATTGAAGGCATACCTTGCCTCGCCGCCCCTGCTGCAGAGCCCTTGTCCCGGGGAGGCGTTGTTGCTCTACCTCGTAGCCACCCTGACGGCAGTGAGCGCCGTCCTCGCCAAAGAAAAGGACAAAACCCAACATCCCATCACTATGTGTCTGAGGCGCTGCAGGGCGCGAAGGTGCGGTACACCGAGCTGGAGAAGCTCGTGTACGTGCTCCTCATGGCATCAAGGAAGCTGCGACACTACTTCCTCGCCCATTCGGTCCGAGTGCCGTCGGCCTTCCCCATCGGCGAGATGCTTCGCAACAAGGAAGCATCCGGGCGCGTGGGCAAGTGGTCGGCCGAGCTTGCCCCGTTCTCCATCGAATTTGTGCCAAGGACAGCAATCAAGTCCCAGGTGTTGGCGGACTTCCTGGCAGAATGGGCCCCGTCGGGGCATGCCGCGCCTCCAACCCCCTCAGACCCGCTGTGGACGATTTACGTTGATGGCTCATGGTGCTCGGAAGGCGCCGGCGCTGGAGCAATCCTCGAGTCCCCGGAGGGCAATGTCACCTCTTACAGCGCGTGCCTCGAGTTCCAGACCACTAACAACGGGGCAGAATACGAGGCGCTCCTCCTCGATCTCCGAAAGGCACGCGCCTCGGGCGTACGGAGGATGGTCGTCAAGAGTGACTCACAGCTCGTCACCGGCCATATTGACAAAAGCTACCAGGCCAAGGACCCCGAAATGATCAAGTACTTGGCTCTGGCCCGGGCCATGGAGAAGCACTTCACCGGCATAACCGTGCGCAGCATCCCGCGCGCTGCGAACACCGACGCCGACATCCTTGCAAGAGCCGCGAGCACGAAGACCGAAATCCCCCAAGGGACTTTCTATGAAGTGATCTCGGAGCCCGCCACGAAAGGGCTCCCAGAGGTGTGCCTCATTGGCGAGCAAGACTGGAGAACCCCGGTCCTGAGTTACCTCTCAGACGAGACGGAGCCCGCCGACCCCGTCGAGGCACGGAGGCTCAAGAGTCGGGCCCGGGGCTTCGTCATCCACGACAGCGCTCTCTACAAGCACGGGGTATGCGCACCCTATCTTCGGTGCATCTCCAAGGAGGAGGGACTTGAGCTGGTCCGTGAAATCCACCAAGGGCTGTGTGGGTCGCACCTCGCCCCCCGAGCCTTGGTGTCCAAGGCATTTCGTCAAGGGTTCTATTGGCCCACCGCCCATCGCGACGTCCAAAGCCTCGTCAGAACATGCCCCGCGTGCCAATGGATGGGGCGAGGCACGAAGCTCCCTGCGAACGAGCTGCAGCCCATCCCACCATCGTGGCCGCTGGCCCGCTGGGGCGTCGACCTTGTCGGCCCATTCGGGTCAAGGAGTCGCGGACACAAGTTCGTCGTCGTCGCCGTCGACTACTTCTCTAAGTGGATCGAGGCCGAGCCCTTAGCCAAGATAACGTCGGCAGCCGTGCAGAGGTTCGTGTGGAAGAATCTCATTTGCCGCTTCGGCATCCCAAGAGAACTCACCGTCGACAATGGGACTCAGTTTGACGCGACTCCCTTTTGAAAGTTCTGCATCGGCCTCGGCATTAACTTGTGCTTCGCCTCTGTGGCCAATCCAAAGGCGAACGGCATGGTCGAGCGAGCCAACGGGATCGTCCTTTCGGGCCTTCGCAAATGCCTCTTCAACTTGCCCAAGGGTCTCTGGGCTGACGAGCTCCCTAGCGTCTTGTGGTCCACCCGCTCGGCAGCCAGTCGGGCCACCGGCCTCACTCCCTTCAAGTTATTATATGGAGAGGAGGCGGTGACCCCCGAAGAAATCAAGACCGGGTCCCTGCGCACCACGACGGCCGTTGACGGAGATTCCCAAGAGGTATCCCTCGAAACGCTGGATGCCGTCCGGCAGGAGGCTGCTCTTAACATCGATCGATATCAGGCCACCATGGCGAAGGCGTACAACAAGACCGTCCGCCCATGGCCCATCCACGTTGGCGACCTCATGCTCAAGAAGAAGGCAAACCCAGAAGCCGACGGCAAACTAAGCTCAAAGTGGGAAGGACCATACGAGGTGGTCCGCGCCACCCGGCCAGGAGCATTCCGATTAGCAACCCTCGATGGCAGCGAGCTAAAGCACAGCTGGAACGCTGACAATCTCCGCAAGTACTATGTGTAGCTATAATTCCTCTAAGTATGGCCGCTGCGTCGGCATGTTTTGTATTTTGAGTAGTACGGCAGGGGGAAGGGCCGCTGCGTCGGTCACTGCCCCCGCTCATTAGTTCACTTAGGGAGAAGTCAACATATCATGCGTCACCACCTTTTGTAATCGGCCTTGGCACCACCAAGTTGTTAAACCGTAATGGAAAACTCAGCACTATGGCACCACACCCAAGTGACAAGTTTCACCTACTCCGTCCGGGATAGAGTGTCCCTGCCCTCCGGGGTCACGCGACGAAAGCTCCCCGCGATGTCGAGCCCCCTCCGTCCAGGATAGAGTGTCCCTGCCCTCCGGGGTCGCGCGACGAAAGCTCCCCGCGATGTCGAGCCCCCTTCGTCCGGGATAGAGTGTCCCTTCTCTCCGGGGTCGCGCGACGAAAGCTCCCCGCGATGTCGAGCCTACTCCATCCGGGATAGAGTGTCCCTTCCCTCCGGGGTCGCGCGACGAAAGCTCCCCGCGATGTCGAGCCCCCTCCGTCCGGGATAGAGTGTCCCTTCCCTCCGGGGTCGCGCGATGAAAGCTCCCCGCGATGTCGAGCCCCCTCCGTCCGGGATGAGTGTCCCTTCCCTCCGGGGTCACGCGACGAAAGCTCCCCGCGATGTCGAGCCCTCTCCATCCGGGGTAGCGTGTCCCTTCCCTCCGGGGTCGCGCGACGAAAGCTCCCTGCGATGTCGAGCCCCCTCCATCCGGGATAGAGGGTCCCTTCCCTCCGGGGTCACGCTCCATGCGTCTGGGTAAGGCAGGAACATTCTTGTGCACACTCTAAGTGTATTTGGACAAGGAACGAGTACGGTGCTACGTACCCAATGACATCTTTATTTCTTTGTTACCGCATTCTACAATCGCTCTCAAGCACGCCATCGAGCGCTAAAGGTTTTTGGATGGGAGGGGGTACAGCACCGTTCGCTCAACAAACGCCCCTTCCATCGCACACCTTCCATCGCACATCTAGTACAGGTCAATACACCAATACACTTACAATGCGAAAAATTCGAACTTATTGAGAATGCCGCGCAAGGCCCGCAAGAAACGCCAAGACCTCTGCGTCGCTCAAGACACGCACGTCGTCATCCTGCCGCTCGGCCTTGCTTAATTGGCGTGAAGCATGGCACTTGCTGGACTCACGCCTAGCGGGCGCTGTACCTAGGCGTCCCGCGGCAACTTTCCATCGAAGGTCATCACCCTACAAACCAGATAACAGATAATTCAAGAAACGCAAGTGGGGCAATTTTCTGGATTTTCATTAATAACTAGCAAAGTCGCTTTGAGAGTTACAAAAGAAAGTCCGACCATGTAAACCCTAGCAAAAGACGGGCCACTAGACAAGGGGCTCTCGTCGACATAGCAACAACCCTAGCAAAAGAACACTACAAAGTTAAAACAAGTCCTAAAGCTATGCGGAAAGAGAAACCAAAAGAGTAGTGCAAACTTTGCAATATATACATGACATGCAAAGCCAAGCTGCGAGCCTCACACCTGCGGAAGCAAGACTGGCTCGCCAGGGGCTCCCTCCGATGCCCCACCAGAAGATCCCCCAAGGAACCGTGACTTCCAGAGCGCAGCAAGGTACTTCCCGCCGCGCTTGTCCCACACCTGGGCCAGGAAGGCTCGAACTCCATCCCGGACAAGAGGACGAGAGTCCAGGATGGTCCTCTTGCTCGGGGCCGCGTATGCCTCCGCCTCAAACTTTCCCGCCGGATCGCAGCCGGCCTCACGAAGGCAGACGAAGGCTAGCTCAGCGCAAGCCTGCGCACAGTCCCGCGCGTGCGCCGGGATCGCGTCCCTCGAGGCAGCGGCGACTGTGATCGCTCACCGCAGTCTGGCGGCCGTCGCGTCTCCGCCCGAGAAGTCAGCAGGAGCGGCGGAGACACCAAGGCCACTGCCGAGCTCGCCGACCTCCGCGGCAACTGACACCGCCAACGTGTCCACCTCCTGTTGCCGTCCCATGGCGCCCCCCTGCTCAACCTGTAGGGCGCGAAGCTCTGCACGAAGCAAGGTGATGGTGTCCTCCGCCTCGGCCAACTTCCTCGTGGCTTCCGCAGCATCGGCCTTGGCGGTCTTGGCAATCCCCTTCTCTTCCCGGACTCGAGCACGTGCGCCTTCGATCGCAGAATCGTTCATCTCCAGGAGCCGCTCAGTCGCGAAGAAGCCCTAGGGACACGAGCCAAGAGTCAATAGCCATCGAGAAGATAGGATATGCAAGCAATTTGAGAAACCAAACACTTGAGATACCTTAAGCAAAGCCGACTTGGAAGCGTCGCGAACCTCCGTAAGCGACATCCCTTCAAAAGCAACGTCAAGGTCGGCCGGTGAGATCCGGAGTGCCGCGTCGTGGTAGAAGCTAGCCTCGACCTCCGAGTCGGTGAAGTGCCCCGGAAGCAGTCGTCCGGACACCAACAAGGCACCCGGGACAGCCCTGCTACCTCCGCCACCGTCAGGCGTCGGTGCGCAGCGGACTGGTGGCGGCGGCCTGGTGGAGCGACCATCTCCGGGTTCGGCAGCCGGAGAGAGCGGCGTCGGGCGCGCCGTCGAAGATGTCGTCACCGCCCCTACAGGTGCCGCGCCGACCAACATCGCCGCCAGCGCCCCCGTGGCGGCGGAAGTACCGGTGTCGGCCTCGTCCGTCCTATCTGCGCCGAAGTCAAAGTCACTTGACGACGCTACGTCCGGGGGCCGAGAGGGAAGGTCGCCACCACCTGAACCCTCAGGTGTAGCCCCGGACCCGTCGTCGCTATCCTCGTAGTCCTCAGTGCTCGACTCGGAGTCAAGCGAAACGGGGACCCCCATCGGGCCCTTCCCGAGTCCGGGGCGCCGGCGAGGCAGCTCGCGCTGCGGACTCAGAGAACACCCGTCAGCCGTGGCAGTAACCGACGCCCCGCAGGCTCGGACCCTCCGGGGCGGCGAGATCGACGAGTCCGGCCGCGTCCACTTGCCCTCGGCGGCCTCCTCGGTAGAAAGAGGAGACGGCCACTCGGGCACGGCCCACCCGAAGGCCGTGCACGCCCTGTTGCGTCGAGGCTCCTTGACCAACAACTTCACATCCGTAGCCTCGATCTTGGAGTAGCGGCCGAGTAGCGCGACGGCCGCCTCCTCTCCTTGCCTCAAAGAGAAGTCTGCACAACCGAGAGAAAGGAGAACAAGAAAAGGGCATGAGATCGAAAGGAGCAAATGACCTCAACACGACGGAAGCCACTGATGCGGAGAACCAGAAGTCTTATATATCGTAGGGAGGTACTTCCCCAGTACCCGCAAGCCATGTGGATCTCCCCGGCCCTTTGGCAGTAACCGCAATGTCCAACCGGTGGCAAGCGGTGAAATCCCCAGCAGGAGATACTCCTCCACCAAGTCCCGCACACTCAGCACGAGGGCCAAGCACTGGAACAAGATCCGTTGCACCTCCCCGCTCCCGGTAAGAGCCGGGGGCGTGATCACCGGCGTCGGGATGCTCGTCGTGCAGAAAAAGCCCGAGTCGTGGGCTCGACAGTAGAACCAAGCATCCCGCCAATCGCCCCACTTGCCTTTGACAGCGAGCGCCGGGAACTCAAACTTGGTGCGGCTGCGGCGACGAGCGAAGCTGACAGTCCCGTACATCGAGTACAGCTTCCCCGTCGCCTTCGTCCTCGTCACCACCGCCTGGTGGTTCCAAGCAAAGACCTCCGCCCGGCCGGCCGTCTCCAGGCTCCGCATCACCTACTCAAAAGCCGCCAGCCGGACGAAGGCGGAGGGGTGGAGGTCGGAAACCTCTAGGCCGAACAATGTCAGCACCTCCAGCAGCAGCGGGGCAGCCGGAACGTGAAGCCCAGCATCGAACTGAGCCGCAAACACCACGATGTGTCCGTCCGTTGGCTCCACTCTCACCGCTGAGGATACAGGGAGCTCGACGCCGTACGGGCCGTCGGGATCCGGGATCTTGCCCTCCGCCGCCAGGCGGTTGACGAGCGCTTTGTCCGCGCTGGAGGGGCCCAAGTAACGGGAATAGTCCTTTTCCGTCAACTCAAGAGCGGCGATCACCCTGCTCTTGCGCTTGGTCGACGACATCTCGGCTCGCTCGGCAGTCCAAGCTTGTTGGTGTGTCGCACGTCGTTTGTCGGCGCGTCGCGCGTCGGCGCGTCGCTCGTCGCTCGTCGGCGCGTCGAACGTGTTCGTCTGCTCGTTGCCGCACTCACGTCCGTTCGTTTGCGCTCGTCTGCCCGTCGCCGCGTTCGTGCGCGCCCGTCCGCTCGCCGCCGCGTTCACGGTCAACCGCCCGTCGCCACGTTCGTTGCTGGTCACCACGTGAGTCCGGTCGTCGCTGCGCTCGCCCGCGGAGCCTCGGTCGTAGTCACCCGCGACACCGCGCCCACACACACGCGCAGCTGTCCGCTGCCGCACCCTCGTCCGCTCCCGCACTCGCGTCGCCCGCCGGGGCTCGCAAACCTGAGCCGGCCGGAGCCCGCCACGCCTCGGTGTCGCCCGCCCGAGCTCGCTTGCAGGAACGGGGGGTCGGCCGCGCGCTGGGTAGCCCGCTGGAGCACGGGGAGGCGAGGTCACGGTGCGGTAGGGACCGGGAGGCGGTGCCCCGCTGGCCCACACCCGAGGCAGCCGAAGCCCGCCAAGTCCCGCTAACGCCCGCCCGCGCTAGCCCGCCGGAATGGGGGGTCGGCCGCGTGCGGGGTAGCCGGCCTGTGCCCCGCCGGAGCACGGGGAGGCGAGGTGGCGGCGCGGTAGGGGCCGGGAGGCAGCGCCCCACCGGTAGACGCCCGAGGCGGCCGAAGCCCGCCAAGCCCCGCCGTCGCCCGCCCGAGCCCGCCTGGGGGCACGGGGGCTCCGCCGCGTGCAGGGTCCTCCGCCTGCGCCCGCCGGCGGCATGGGGAGGCAAGGTGGAGGCGCGGTGGAGGCTGGGAGGTGGCGGCGGTGTGAGAGAAGGTGAGAGAGAGGGAACGGTGGCGGGTGAGAGGAGAAAAGGGAGAGTGCAGCAGGGGCCTTCTTTTTTCTTTTTATATTTTTTATATATCCCGGTTGCCCTAGTTCCTTTGGGCCACAGCCCACTAGGTGGTGGCGGGGAGAGGGCCGGCGCATGCAACCAAGGCCCGTGCGGGTGGAGCGCACGGGAAGGAAAAAATAAGAGAAGAAGAAAGAAAAGAAGAAAAGGAAAAAGAGGAGGAGAAAAAAAAGAGAAGAGAAGAAGAAAGAAAAGAAGAAAAAAAAGGGAGAGAAAATCTGGGCCCCGCCCCCCGCACCCCTCGTGTTGAACTCCGTCAAGTAGGGGGCTCCGCCCCCCGCACCCCCCGCACCCCCCGGGGATAATTGTGCACCTCCGAACCCTTGGTCACTTATTGAAATTCGGATCACATGCCAACGCCCCACTTATGGAAGGGGGAGAAGGTGGAGGTCATCGTCGATCCGGCCCGCGCACCAACCCCTCGAGATTAGTGTGCCGGCTCGGACGGACGCTGTTCGACCATCCCAACCAGCAAGGGGCTACTGTTAGGGGAGGTTTTCCGCGCTAGTCCGAATCGACACTGTTCAGAGTCACCGCCGCGCCATTAGGATTTTCGTCATCACCCTCCGGCGTCAGGGTTAGCTCCGACGAGCCCACGCTCCGCGTCGGGGCTGTCTCCGTCAAGTCCGCGCTCCGCGTCGGAGCTGTCTCCGTCAAGTCCGCGCCCCACGTCAGGGTTGACTCCGACGAGCCCGTGCTCTGCGATGGGACTGTCTCCGGCGAGCCCGCACGTGGGACCATCTCGCCATCCAAGAAGATTCTCCTAAAAAGATGCCCGGGAATATTCCCCAAGATTCCTTAGGGGTAGGAAAATGACCGTCATGCGCTTGTAATAGTTCCGTACTTTCGGGACAAAACTGTAATTTTGCATTCTCCTTTTTGAAACCCTATAAATACCCCCTGGGGGTAGAGGGGAGGGGATTCCATTTTTTCCATTTCCTCATTTGTAAGCTCTCATTTCCATGCCCTAATACAAACACCGACTTACGTCGTCGGCTGCCTCACACGTTCGCGCTCTCGCTCGTTGTCCCTTCGCACGCCCAGAGGTCGTCATAACCGACCGGGGGTGCCACAAATTCACTGTCTAGACTTGTATCTACGACACTATAGATGTACCTCCTTCTGAGGTACGGTTAATGTCATGTCTCAAATATTTGGGTGCAAAATTAGTGAGTTTCCTCTAAAATATCTGGGTGTTCCTCCGCATTTTACTAAACTCAAAAAGGAAGATTTGCAGCCAGAAGAAGATAAAATCATCAAAAGGGTAGCAGGATGGAGGGGTAGATTGTTACCTTTTGGAGGAAGACTGGTGTTAATCAGATCTTGTCTTGCTAGCATCCCCATATACCTTCTACCTACTATTAACTTCCCATCCTAGTTCATTTAGGCTATTAATTCCAAAATGGCACATTGCATGTGGGATAATTATGAGGGACACAAGAAATTTCATCTTGCTAATTGGGATTTAGTCAGTATGACCAAAGAATATGGAGGGCTAGGTATTCCGAACCTTAAGGATCTGAATATCTACCTTTTAGTTCCATGGATAAGGAGATATAAGTTGGATGATAGTAAATTGTGGAAATAGATTATTGATCATAAATATGATGCTCAAGCTCCAAATATTTTTCATCGTAAAGATTCTCAAGTTTCTCCTTTATGGAAGGGTGTGCTTTGGCCTTGTAGAGCTGCTAAGTTTGGTTATCAATGACTGGTCGGTAATGGTAAATCCATGAAGTTCTGGGCTGACCACTAGTTTGGGGGTCTAGCCTGGCTATTATGTTCTGGGAGTTACATTTTATCTGTAATGAGCAAGATGCAACCATTGCTAATATGTGGGATGGTTAAATGTTGAAGTTAACTTCTAAGAGGGTTTTTAACCCACACGTGATGCAAAAATGGTTTGAAGTGGAAGAAATTATGTATTCACTGATCCTCAGTGATGAACAAGACCAGATGGTGTGGAAATTACATGATTTTGGCCTATTCACTGCTCAATCTCTTTATGCTGTTATCAGTTTCAAGGGGGTATCCCTATTGTTTGTTCCTTCTCTGTGGCAACTCCATGTACCCACAAGGGTGCATATGTTTCTTTTGCTGGTTTGTCATAAAAAACTGCTTACTAGAGAGAATTTGGTTAAGAGGCAAAATAATTTGGTTAAGAGGCAAAATATTTTCTTGTCTATCTTATTTATTGTGTGATGAAAATGAACTATTAGTCATTTGCTGTATGAATGTCATGTTACCAAGCTTATATGGTCGGATATATGTGGTATAATTCAAAGGGATATAGGGGATAGGTACGAAAATGTTATGTTGCTAGTCTATGGATCAGTAACAACAAAATTGGGGTGGTTAATATGATTTCAGCTGCTGTGAGGTGGAATACTTAGGAATTCAGAAATGATTATACATTTTGGTCATTTGCGTGGTCTCCAATGCAGGAATTATGGCTAGAATGCAGAAATTATGGCAGAGATTATTTCGCTTGTTAAAGCGGTGGCGTCATGTGTGCCCAAAATTGGATATCCAAATTCTGGACTGCTTCCTGCTACTCATGGAAGGCAAGTTGATGGAAGCACTGAGACCAGCATCAACCTGAAGAAGCGAAAAGGCGTGAATGGCGTGATCTGGTCTACAAGACCTAAAGCTGAGATGGAAAAGGCTGGCATGAAGCATTCCCCGTGGTGTCAATGGCTCAATTTGCTGCTATGGGGATCATCACATTTTGACTGTTACTTTGGGCTACTTTGGCCTATTTTTTCTGTTTCGTTGCTCTTTTGCATGGTGCCTTGTTAGGGTTTGTATAAATTTGAGCTGAACTGGTGTGTTTCATTTCAATGAAATGGAACAGGTGCGAACCTTTTGCTTTAGCAATATTTTTAAAAATATATATAGTTAGATATTTAAAACTTTAACTTAAGTCATGTTTAAAACGTTCGTTTTTGTAAAATAGAGGTAATAGTTGCTTCTACGAAAATATCTCTGGATGCCGTCAAATTATGCAAACCCAGCAGAGTGAAGAGTACGTACGTCCGATTGACACGATCGAGAGACGGGGAGAACAGTGACGCTGGTGGATGCATCCAAAGAGAGGTCGCTGCAGCTGTCGACCTTATTGTCCGACTTCTGATCCAGCCGGATAGGCAGGCAGTGATGTACGTGGACACGTGACAGCGAGCGGTGGGTCCTATCTCTGGAATAATTATTGGTCGACACCACCAGCACGCCACGAACCTAGCTTCCGCGTCAGCGCGTCACCATCACCCGCGCGACGTTTTTCCAGCTCCGCGCCCCGCTGCTGTAAGTGTACGCTTCACGTGGACTACACTGCGACCCGCTCGCTGATGCTCCACTGTGAACTGTCCAAGGGCATCCACGATATTGCAGAAGGTTGAGCGAGCGTTGGCGTTGTAGTCAATTTTAGAGGGTTTGGTTTCAAGGGGAAGAACAACGAATCGACCTGAGGCTTGAGGCCGATCTGAAGGAATTAAAACAACGTGTTGCATGCGATGGTTGTTGTGGTCGCTAGCTACGTACCACGTCTACAACTGGGAGTTCTAACTTCAATATTCGAGATGCCTAATTAAGTAGTCTGGAGTCTGGACTCTCGAGAATTGCGGTTCACCATAGTTGTCACAATTGATTTCGACTGTTATTTTCTAGCTATTAATAGTTATACAACATTATGGTGATACTTCCTAAAAAACATTACTATGATACATTCAACTACAAATAGCAAACTGACATTATAACATTATCTACCGATGTTTCATTTTACAGTCAATTAGATGGTTTTGTTTTTTCTTTTTTCTTTTTTAGGGAAAGACAAATTGAGGGACTAGTATACTAACTCAACTGGGGGAGATGAGGAGGAGGCGCTGAGGAACAGCGCCGGTGACAAGCCGGTAAATTGGTGAGTGCCGGAGAGATCCGGTAGCACCATTCGTACGACACCTACGAGCTTCTGAATGGTCAACAGTGGGAGGGCGATGTCGAGCCAGCTAGCGTGAGAGGATCTTCATCATGCGGGCTACTCAAGCGAGAGGCTTTTCGTGCAGCCATGGTTTCATCAACAGAAAAGAGATTGATCATCGAGCAATTTTGGGTCCACGTCAACTTCACGGATCGGTAGGATCAAATCTGGGAGGAGATTTCTGACGGAGAAAGGGCAAACAAGCCATATGATATGTTCAAAACGTATCTATTTTATTTTCTCATGCACATTATCATTATAATTGACCATTATTTCACTTTATTAATATTTATTTTTCACTATTGCACAGTTGCCTTTTTATTGCCTACATTGCATAGTTCCATATTTTATATATTTTAATGCATTTTTGTATTTGATTTCTTTTAGATGGATGATGTCTTGGAACCCTAATAGAGTTACCATTAAAGTATGAGCTAATTCTGAGATGATTCAGATGAGTCTCGGAAGGCAAAAAATGATTTCTCGGTATTTTCACCATCACAATGACCTCAAATCAAAAAGTTTACGACAAGGAAGTTGTTTGTCTCATTGAGCTACTCGAAATGGGCACATGAATAGCCTAATTAAGACCTCAGATGAAGAAAACTACATTGGGCTGAACCTAGACTTTCAAAGCCCAATATGAGCATCCGACAGGAGGCTCGGGAATTCACATAACCTTCACAATCCAACTCCAAATTGAACATGGTTTTTTTACATTAAATTCATGAGGAGATAATGAAGGCTTCAAAAGGCTCTAGAAATACCCAAGAGCCCTTGGATCCAAGTGGTTTTAATCGGTTAGCTGAGAGAAGACTTTAGAGACTATTTAAAGAGAGAAAACCCTAGTCTTCATGATACTAATCTAATCCACCACCAAGGCCATGAATTTCCACCTCTCCACAGCCACCATCCAACCAAGAAATCATCTACTACAGGGGAGAAGACCAAGGAAGAAGGAAGAGGATGGGGCACCGTGACGAGGACATGACCTTCGGATACAACCATTGTTGCCCATCCTCAAGTCAAGAATCAAGCTCAATACAAGACATAGAGCAGCTAGGGAGTGATCAAGATTCAAATATCAAGCTACAAAAGGATGATAAAATGGATGATCAATTCTCGTGGGGGCCTCCCCGTGGTTTCAGTAAAAAAAAAGGATGATCAAGTTGAATCTGCACGTGAAGATGATGAGCTTCTATCTGCCATCTTGGCTGCCATCCGTTCTTCTTCTTGATCTTCACTGATCCACCATGATTCCATTTGGGTAGATAAAATTCTCTATTCCTATTGTGCTTTTTTATGCTATTGATTTCTTTTAGCCAGTTGGTATTCAGATCCTAGTTCGTATACCGAATCGTGTAGTTTTTATTTTTGTTAATTTTTGCAAGGGCTTGGACTTTAGATGGATATTTACATGGTTTGGTGTCTATCATATAGTTATTCATATAGCCTTGTTGCTTCACATATTTGAGCCTTCACTACAAGTATTGTTAATATCTTCCTTTATGATGTTGATAATAAATGTCGATGTAGTATAGTGGTGAGTAGAAACCTTAGTTATTTTTGCTCACTACCTTTCTTTTAGTATTGTTTAATGCACATAGGGGCGCACACTTATTTATAATTTTTTCTCACTTACACTTAATTAAAATTCTAGGAGAGTCAGTCTCCTTACACATAGATTGTCAAAATTAGCATGGTGCTTAGGTTGATGAACCTAACTATTGAGATAAACACTATGACTTGTGCTTTGTCCCATTTAATTGTGCCTTATTATTATGAAAATAAAAAATAGAAAAATAAAATAACAAAACATGCTTTATTGCTTTTCTAGTTTGGTTTTCTACGCAAGATCTATTGGAGGATGTTCATCGGGCTTCAAATTTGAAAGTCTAATTATTATTGAAGCTCAAGTCTATGTCCATTAAAGATAGAGGAGTTCACTTTACCCTCTCTTTTACTGCAATTTCTTTTATAATTATCCCAAGCTAAGTCCTTGTAAAAGTCCTAAACTTTGGAAAATTATTTTTGCATGATCATACCACCCATATACAGTGCTTTTCTATCATAATGATTTTTGTGCAAAAGTGAGTTTGCTATTTTAAATGCTAAGTTCAATTCAAATTATTTGCACCTATAATTAGGAAACTCTTACTCTTATTAGACCCCATAGCCTAGGTTGAGCATCTAACTGTTGCTTTTGATAGTATTTCTCTAGCTTGTAGCATGCTTAATAAATTCCAAAATCAATGTCATGCTAAACTTAATTAATAAAGAGAGCAATAATTGATTTTTGTAGTCACTAGAGTTGAGAACACTAATATCCAAGTGCTCTATTTAGATTATTAGATAAGAAGTTTGTTACTAATTGATCTCCCTCAAGCTAGTGTAATGACGTTAAAGCTACTTTCTAATTGTTTCATAATTTAATCTTCTCCTACCAAAGGCTATATACATATCATTTTTTGTGAGATGGGGAAGGCTTTATTGCAAAATGAATATGGTTAATATTTGTTGAGTTTGTTTTCCTCTTGTTAAGTTGTGCTTTAAAGCCCGTCATTTCATTCGTTCATCTTATTTTTGCTAGTCTATGGTACTCAGTCTGGCATTTTCGCATTGATATTTTGCGTACTTTGCCGGTATATCCAACCCTTGTGGTATATCTTTCTAAAAAATAAATAAAATAAATATGACACCGAGGAGGCAATAAAGACCGTTGAAACTGAACACGTGGTGCAAAAAAAAAGAGACATCTGAAAAGCCCTTTGGTTTCACCATTTGTGTCCACCATACCTCTCTATCATGGCTTTACATCCTTTGCCATTCGAGTATCTTGCCATTGCACAAATATACTCTTGTTTTTATTTTCTCGTTTGTTATGTCATGTAAAAGGCTCATGTTTGTAAGATACCACTGAGTTGTAGGGTTTTTTGTAAAGAAAAAAAGAGAAAGAAGGAAAAATAAAAAATAAAAATAAAAATTACTATAAGAGAGGTGCCATGTTCTTCAAGAGCTCTAATTATTTTTCTATGCAAGATGATCATTTGTAGGCTAGTGCATGCATATATCATTTTTAGTAACAGTAGCATTTTGAACAGGTTTTATTTAGCTCATATGCTTCACTTGTATCTTTTGGGCTTCATTTATTAGCTCATGATCTTCACTTATATTTTGCTCCACTTTGCTCAGGTTCTTCACTTGCATCATTTTGAGAGCACTCAGCTAGCTCATATGCTTCACTTATATCATTAGAGAACATCTCTTTTATGTGATATAGTTTTCATTTTGTGCATTCATATGGCAATCGCTACTGCCCGTATGACATCGAAATCGAGAACATCACTAGTGCCTTCACTACCTCAGGAAACACCAGCACTGATGGGCAAAAAAGGGCAATCACTGACGGGTTATGCGCCCGTCAGTAAGCTCCTGTCAGTGGAAGTGCTACTTCCATTGGAGGGCCCGTCAGTAGACACAGATTCTCACTGACGGGTGGATCCGGCCCGTCAGTGAAAAGCCTTCCAGCGCTGCCTGCGCGGCATCCTGAGAGGACTTTCACTGACGGGTGGGAAACTTCCGCCCGTCAGCGGTAACTATTTCCTCTGACAGGTACATAGCCTGTGCCTGTCAGTGGAAGTATTATTCAGACATTTTTTAAACATATCTGAATAGACAATATTAAGCATACATAGCAATTAATATTAGAAATATTAAGCATATATAGCAATTAATATCACAAATATTAAGCATATATAGCAATTAATATCATAAATATTAAGTATATACAAGCTAGTTTATAACGAATTAAAACGACAAATATATGAATTTATCAATGTTTATTTTCACTAGCCCTATTCTAGGTCTATGATGCTTGGCTAGTACTTGCATGGCAGCGGTAAGCGGGTAATTGGACTCCCGCGTAGAAATCACCGCTTGGCCGAATGACTTCATTGTTGATAATGTACGCGAAGGTCTTCTGGATGCGGGCAAAGTCCTTCCTCCAGTCGTACTTCTCATTGGCCAGATCGTGTATGAAATATTGAATTGATCCTGGCTTCATTGCGGGTTATGGGATATGACGAACGCGTCTATGTGAGCAAAGACGTAGTACCCACATGTCACGCTACCTTCCGGCTGTTGCCTACAAGGAAAGTTGAATTTGTGGATCAGCTTTTTGCTCTTGCATTCTGCTCCTCCCCCTCACAAGTTGTATTCCCAAAAGGCGGCTTCTAGAACTTCCTTAATTACTGAGTAGTCCTGCTTGGCACTTCTTTGGAATCAAAAGAGTATATCATTCTTCAAGGCTTGTGAATGACAATGAGGATCCAGTGGTCGCTGCGTAAAAGGTAACAAATGAATATAAACAGACGGGGATACGTGCTTAAGAAAAGCATACTAGGCATGGTAGTAAGTAACTTACAGGGGGTTGTAGGGCAGGAGTATGTAGTCCTTGTCCTTATGGTATATCAATGACTCTAGGATGTAATTTATTAGGACCGGCATCGCTTCTCGTACATAGTAGTCGTTCATGATGACCGGATCCATTATTCCAAAAACGCAATTGGGCAGACGCCTACACTCTTGGGCTTGGTGAAGCGCTCACAGCTTGACGAGCATGGTGTCGAGCCGGAAGAGGTTGAACAACATAAAGATATCTTCAAAATTGATGTCAAAGGTGTCATGCAATTTGTCTAAAAAGAAACCGTAATCTTTTGGCACCTGGACCTTAAAATGTAGTTCATATTTATCCCGATTCTGTGACCTCATCATGATTGTGTCATGCAGCAATTTCATCTGTACGGGCAACCTCTCCACCTCATCATCTGGGAGCAAGGGCTCACCTGTATCGTACACTATTTGTCGAGGCTTCTTGATAGTTTCGGCAGATGTCTGGAAGGATAAGGCTTTTTTCTTGCTTGCCTCCTTCACAGCAGTGCCGCCCCGTTTGTGTGTTCTTTTTGTTTTCCTCTCCGGCTCTAGAGAGGAGACCCTCTTGCCTCCCGTCAACGCTTCGCCCCTTGCGGCATTGAGTGTGTTTGGAAATAAGACCTTCTTTCCTGCTGCCTTCGGGTCATGGTGATGCTTGGAGTGCCTTTCACGGGGCAGCGAGTACATCTTGGGTTGCTCCTCCTCCTGGGACGGAAGGATCGGCGTGTGTTGCTGCTCGGCAAGATCGTCATCCTAATCATCGAACGAAACGGGCATAGTGCACAGGCCGAGCAGAGACGGGCCGACTCCGGTTGATGGAGAGGGGATGGTTGATGTAATAGGAGAGTACACCCCGGAGATAATTATCTGATTCTTCAGCCACAGGATGTAGTACCCTTTGCAGTCTCCTAGCTTTGTGACATACTCTTCAGGGGCGACAGGGGCTGCGACGTCATTGAACTCGACGACGACATGGTCCACCTGCACCCTCGCCATGTGGGAAGGTATAGCAGCATTGTGGCATGTCGCGCCCCCTACTGTTGGGAAGACTAAGCCGTGTGCAACCGTCTTCTTCACGCCGGACAAAGGGATAGTGAGCTGACATTTTGTGGGGCTTTGCATAATAAACAATGTGTCGTACCCATTGTTATCCACATAATGCTGTGAATTAGAGCCCTCATACAAGTGATTCATGGTAGCGACGAAGCTTACAGTGATGTCGTCGACGGGATTTGGTGACTCGGGGGCGATGACGGAGGCTGAGGCGCAGCTACTCCATCCAGAAGAATAGGAGCTTTGATGTCCATGAGGATGCAAAGGTGGACGAGTTGCATCGCGGGTGTTGTAGCTTCTAGACTCTAAAAATTGTTGCGCCGCCAGCTTGCCAGCCTCCTGGGCTGCCCTTATTATCGCTTGCATAAGAGATATTTGCCTTCCTCTCCTCCTCTGGCGGGCAGCCTCGCGGTCTTGAGGAAAAATTTCATCCCAGATAGCGCCGCTCCCGATCCCTCGGACACGTCCTGTCTTCTCCCTCGTTCCTAGAGCCTTCGAGAGATGGTCTTCCCACCGCTCACTCTGGACGGAGTCCTGGGAGCTTTCAGGCTGCTGGGACAGCTGCCTCTGCAAGGGAAACAGCACAGGTAGGGGCCGTTAGCGTATTGGAAGCACAATAGTACATTTCAAGAAGACATTGGGTTTAGATTATACCAAATGTTCGGAAACACGCCTGAAGCTCGGGGTCCGTGATAATTGGTGACCTAGTAGATGGGTCAAGAACTGTGTGTGCCCTCATCCAAATCTGGGCGCGTTCCTGCTCGATATCGGCAAAAGGAATCGGTTTGCCAGCCGCTATTAGCACGACGTCCTCTTTGGCCCAGATCGATCTCTTCCCTGCAATACCTCGGCTGCCAAGATGGTGGGGGAATTTGTTCTTCGCGCGCAGCTCCTTCCCTCGGCGACTCTTCTTCTTGAATGTGTCACTCTTCTTGTCAGCAATAAATTCCTCCCAATGTTCGAGTTCTACCTTTGGCCATTTAGTTTTAATTTCAGTTTCGAAATCGGCATCTAGCAGCTTTGTTGCTTCGTATCGCCATGTCCTTAGAGCAGCACACATGATGCTGTCGGCTTTCTTTTGCACTCTTTTCTTGTCAGCCTCTGGGATAGAGTACATATCCCACAGCTTGTCGAACATGACCTTTTTCTGGGCATCGGTCATTTTTTTGAAGTCCCGGCATGTGATCCTGACATGCTCACGGACAATGCACCCGTAGGTGTTGCTGAACGACCTCGCAGCCTTCTCGGGACTTGAAGGAACACCTGTTATGCCGACTCGAGTGACGACGAATGTCTCGTTCGTCAGCTGGTTGCCTCCTCTAGGGTTGTACCGTCTCTTCGGCTTCGATAGTTTTGCTGACGACGGCTCGGGCGCCTCCTGTTCTTCTGATCCCGACTCGCTAGACCGAGAATCGTCAGACAAGCTAGACGCACTCTCTTCATCTCGCGCCGAGGGAGGTGCAGGTGCTGAAGATACCACAGCCGGCTCGATGATAGGTTCACTGGCCAGCTCGGGGGCTGTTTGATCGGTTCGGGGCGGGGCGTCAATCAGGGCCGCCACGACTAGGAGCGCCGCCTTGTCATCATCTACGCGGGCTAGTTCCCAAGTTGGCGACGAGTCCATTTCCGATTAAGAAACTTAAAAAATGAAAACCATGTATCAGAACAAGTAACTAGAAATGAAAACAATGTGTTGTTCTATTTTGTAGACCGGCATGAAGTGAAGCAAGGAAAGAAAAATATTTTATGCAGGAAAGTAAGATAAAGGAGATAAATATGATGTGCATTTCATCAGTCTTGAAGTACCAAAGATTGGAACTCATATCCTATATTTATCAGACATTCATGGGATAAAACAAGGGAGAAGAATCCTGAGCCTGAACGCAGGTGTTTACACTAGCTTGTGAGTCTTCAGATTATTTTTTTATAATGGAAGAGGTATCTCCCTTGGTCGCTGCATCATGAGATGCACAAAATCAAATTTTATTACACGGCAATGAATCAGCTTGTGAATCTTCAGATAAGGATTTTAGCAAGGATCAGATCGTCGATATAACACCAAATGCATAAGATAAAAGACAAAAAGAGAGTGGGCACATCACATGTGTCTCAATTGTTCACATGACAAAATTTCGATAAATAATTTGATTTTGTTTTTACCAACAAAAATGATTAATAGTGACCTAAGTATCTATAAATTATCACCGTAGGTCACAACTCCTACCAATCCTAACAACATAACTAATTTGATTTGATAGCATCGTGATTTTACCATGTTTTTCTGAGTTGTCAAGATGTTTGCTCGGCTATATATCCAAATTCATCACATCTAGTAGATGGAAGAGAAAAAATCCTCCTAATCACATTAGTACTCATATTATGACATTAGTTTGTGTATAGCTGACTATATATCCTCCTAACCACATGACTCTCAACATTTGAAGCATCTCAAGGCCAAGGAGATTAATACATGTAGCTGATTATAATACTTGGCATGCAGGATCTTGACCCTAAGCAAAGCAGAACGCCAGAATACCAGTGCATTCTAGTTTGACACTAATAGAGCCGCAAAACTTCGGCCTAGAGCCTCGTACGATCTACTCGTGGGAACAACTCCGGGACAAGTTACACGGGCACTTCCAGGGGTGCCGAAACAAGGAGATGACCTCGACAGACCTCAGCAACCTCAGGCAGCGACCGGGCGAGACCATCCGCACCTTCCAGTGCCGCTTCTTCGAGGTCCAGTGTCAAGTGAAGGGGGTCGCCGAGCAGACGATCTGCGAGGCGGCGCGCCGGGGCATCAACAACGAGGCCCTGGCCGACAAGCTTGAGAGGAAGCGCCCCTCCCGCGTCGAGCAACTGTACGATATCATGGAGGTGTACGCCCGAGTCGAGGAAGGGCAGATCCTGCGAAGGGAAGAGGCCAGAGCGTCGCAGGCATACCTGGGGGGCGAGAAAACTGAGGCCGAGCGGCGACGGCCGAGGCGCCACGAGGTACATCACGTATCTGACGAAGGACGGCCGCGAGAAGGCCAAAGGCGGCAAGTCGCCCGCTCCCCTCCTCGCGAGCCCCCGCGTCGCCACGGCAGGGAGCCCTATGCCCGTCCAGGGCTGGGCCGAGGAGCCCCGGGCCCTCGCCCGCGAGAGCCACCTCGCCCAAGAGGGCCCTGACGAAGTACTGCGAGCTTCACAAGCTCTGCTCGCATTCCACAGACGAGTGCGAAGTCGTCGCCCGAGCGCGAGGCGGCGTCCTCCCGCCTCAGGCAGAGGGCGAGCGGCGCACCCAGGAACCACGGGGCGAGGCCCTGCTTGAGCTTCCTCCCCCTCCTCCCCGGCATGGCTCTCCGCCCAGCGGCCATGGGCCGCGTCGCGTCGTCCACACGGTTACCGGCGGAAGTGCCTGCACTTTCCCATCGAAGCGCCAGCGCAAGGAATACGTCCGCCGGGTTCAGCACATCGGTGCATATCCACCGACCGAGCTCCCCGCCTGGGCAAACACCCCGATCATGTTCGGCCCAGAGGACGCTGTGGGCGTGGTCCTCCCACACCACGACGCCCTGGTCATCTCGGCCCTCATCTCCGAGGTAGAAGTGCGACGCGTCTTCATCGACGGTGGCAGCTCGGCGGACATTCTGTTCGCCTCCGCCTTGGACGAAATGGGCATCCCGCGGTAGTGCTTGCAGCCCCCCGGAGTCCCCCTCCTTGGTTTTGGCGGCGAACCGATCAGGGCCCTCGGGCGAATCGAACTCCCGGTAGATTTCCGTGGCAACGGGCTCTCCCACGCCGAGATCGTGCTCTTCGACGTCGTTGACATGCCTTACCAGTACAATGTCATCCTCGGCCGACTGGCACTCAACAAGTTCGGGGCAATCCCCCACCACGCCTACTTATGCATGAAGATCCCCGCACCCACTGGAGTCGTGACGATCCATGGCGACCAAGCCCTGTCCCGCCGCATCGAGCAGTCCGTAACCATCAGATACGTTCACGACGTCGTCCCAGCGGCCGAGGTGCCATGCCTTGACTCCTGCGGAGTCGCTTCGCCTGCGCCAGGCGAGGTCCTCGACATCGACCACGTCCCCGACCAGTTCATGTCTTCTACCACCAGGTGGTGGCTCCCCAAGCCCAGGCCGGACGGGGAGACCCGGTCAGTTCTGTTGTCCGAAGACGAGCCCCGCAAGACCGTCCTGGTCGGGGCCGACCTCCCGGCCGAGGCAGAGTAGGCTCTCCTCCTCGTCCTGCGGGAAAACGCGGACATCTTCGCCTGGGAACCTGAAGACCTGCCCGGGGTCCCCCGGAGCATAATCGAGCACAAGCTACAAGTCAGGCCAGGGGCTCGCCCCGTCAAGCAGCGGCTAAGGAAGATGTCGGCCGACCGACAGCTCGCCGCCCGCGAACAAGTCGCCAAATTGCTCAAGGCCGGGGTCGTTCGCGAGGTCCTGCACCCCGAATGGCTGGCGAATCCGGTCCTCGTCAAGAAGGCCAATGGGCAGTGGCGCATGTGCGTCGACTACACCGATCTTAACAAGGCGTGCCCAAAGGATGACTTCCCTCTCCCCCGCATCGACCAACTTGTTGATGCCACGTCCGGCTGCGAGCTCATGAGCTTTCTGGACGCCTACTCAGGGTACCATCAGGTGTGGATGGCCCGGGAGGACAAGGAAAAGATGAGTTTCATCACCCCGAGTGGAACGTTTTGCTACGTGCCTCGCGCCGCGCCTCGACTTAGTGGCGACACGGTGCCGCGCCGCACCTCGACGTAGTGGCGACATGGCCCCACGCCGCGCCTCGACGTAGTGGTGACACGGCCCCGCGCCGCGCCTCGACCCAGCGGCGACACGGCCCCGCGCCGCGCCTCGACCTAGTGGCGACATGGCCCCGTGCCGCGCCTCGACCTAGCGGCGACACGGCCCCGCGCCGCGCCTCGACCTAGTGGCGACACGGCTCCGCGCCGCGCCTCGACCCAGCGGCGACACGGCCCTGCGCCGTGCCTCGACTTAGTGGCCACACGGCCCCGCGCCGCGCCTCGACTTAGCGGCGACACGGCCCCGCGCCGCGCCTCGACCTAGCGGCGACACGGCCCCGCGCCGCGCCTCGACCTAGCGGCGACACGGCCCCGCACCGCGCCTCGACCCAGCGGCAACACGGCCCAGCGCCGCACCCCGACTTAGTGGCGACACGGCCCCGCGCCGCGCCCCGATTTAGTGGCGACACGGCCCCGCGCCGCGCCCCGCCCTAGCGCCACGCCGTTAGCTGTAGCCACGCTTCGGACCCCATCTACACTACATTACCTCGCGACCCCACACTACGCCGTTTTTAATGGGGAAAGATGATCGACGACTCGCAACCCGCATAAACAACAAGTGCCTCGCCCATTGTATAGAAGCAAATGAATAAATAATCGGATGAACGATTACAAGGCAGGGCGACCGCGACTACTTCGCGGTCGCCCCTTTATTTTGGTAGGGGAAGGCTCCCCTTCAGTCCACGATGGGTTACAAGTCGCGTCCGGCACGACGAAAAAAACTACTAAGTCGGAAGAAACATCCCAGAATCCGGGGCGAACTAAATAGCAAAGCAATCCTACTCACCATCGTTGGACAGCTCGACGGCGAGGGCCAAAAGAATCAGGTCCTCGTCTCCGTGGGCTTCAGCCAAGTCGCCGCCCGAGTCGCCACCCTCGATCTCCTCGCTGACCACGGCGAGCAGGCCGCTTCCTCGGGCCGCGACGGGCCCCAGGGCGACATCCTCCACGGATTCCCCGGGGTCGCCGTCATTCCTCCGAATGGCCGGCAGGGCGGCCAAGCAGTGCTTATGCGACATGGCCACAAAAGGGCGAGAACCGCGTCGCCCAGCGGGCGACTTATACCGCGACGACGTAGTCTGCAAACAAGCATGATAGAAATGAACATCGATAAAAATGAACACCACCAACTCATGACAACCAAAAAACTACGCCACGCGGCGAGTTCACAAAAGCGCCACAGGCGGCGAGTACGTCGACGCAACGACGAAAAGCAAAACTTTGTTAACCGGCGCCAAAGGCGAACTTTAATCCTTTGCCGGCGGAGACGACGTGGTTGCCTTGCCGCCCGAGGTACCCTCCGCGCTCCTCGAGCTCGCCCCCGTACTTGGCCGCTTCCGGGATTTCTGAATCCCCTCTACGTACTTCTGCCCCTTTTTGCGTGAGTTCCACACCGATGACATAAAGGCTTCAGCCTCGCCCTTGATCTGGCCTCGGACCCCAACCACCTCGACCGTCTCGGGGCGGTGTAGCCTGGGGCCGAGAAGACGGAGGACGCGGAACGAGTCGCCAGGAAGGAGCACCCAAGCAGGAGCTCAATGGCGGCCCGAGCGTTGTCTTGAGCGAAGTACAGGGTCGCCAGGTGGGTGTCGTGGCAAACCTGAGTCGCCCACTTTATGCCTTCCACGGTGGAGGCCTCTGCGTCGTCGCAGCTGAAGGGGGGCGACGTCGAGTTCGACCACGTCGACCGTCACGTGCGCCGCGTGGCAAAGTCCAGACACGAGGCGTTGAGTCTGGGAGTGTCGGTCGGCATGGAAACCGAGCCTCTCATGCACCAGGGCGAGGTCGGCGCAGAGCTGCTCGACTTCCCTTTGGGCCGAGGCAGACTTTTTCTCCTCCGAGGCGAGCAAGGTTGCTGCCGCCTCGGCCTTTCCTCATTCAGACGCGAGCGACTGCTCCGCCTCAGAGGCACGCTTCCTCGCTGCCTCGGCCTTCCTGCGCTCGGTGGCGAGTTTTTCCTCCGTCTCCGCTAACTTTTTCTTTAGGAGCTCCACCTCGGAGGACTTCTCGTCCAGGCGCGTGGCGAGTGCGGCCGACTTCTGCCCTTCGGAGTCCAGGGCGTGTAGAGCGTCGGCAGTACGGGCCCGCTCCTCGGCCAAGGGACCCTCGGTGTCGGCCGCGCGCGCTTCCAAGAGCGCCAGTTTCTCGGCGACAAACAGGCACTGAAAGAAAAGCGTTAGCATCTCATCTGCTGGAAGAAACAAAGGACTGGCAAAGTTACCTTTAGCGCTGCAGCCCGAGCTGCCGCTCCAACCTGAGGGGCCGACATCCCGGCGAAGCTCGCCGCCACGTCTTCCTCGGACAGCCTCGCCCGGGGATGGCTCACAAGGTCGAGCTCCAGCGGCGAGGTGGAGAAGAAATCTGGCCTGAGTCGACCAGACAATTCCACGCAGGGGCGAGACGGTTGGGTCGATTCGAGGGAGCTTCTGCTCCTCGTTCTCTCCTTTGGGGACGACGAGGACAGCACCGTCACCACCGCTCCTGGCAGATCGGGGGGCGGAGACCTTCTCGGCCGCCGACGCCTCGGCCGGACCAGCCTTAGCACCAGTGCCTCTGGGCAAGCACTCCTTGGACGTCTCCTCCAGAGGCGCGCCCTCATCTGCCGCCGCGCCTTCGGACACAGCTTGGCCCAGATGGGGCTCCTTGGGAGGCGACCGAGCATGGGCGACCGGAGGGTCTTGAAGGGATCCCTCGGCGACGTCGTCCCCGGCGACTCTGACCTCCTCGCCGATATTGACGTCGAACGAGGACGAGGAGGATGATTCCCAGGAGAACCGGTCCTTAGCCACGGCCGTCGAATGAACCGCGGCGAAGAGACCGCCCATCGGTCCCTTGCCGGCGCCCGGACCGGCCCTGGTCACCACGTCGTCCTGCTTCTCTGCCGCGGGCTCCTCGTCCTGCTTCTCCGTCGCGGGCTCCTCGTCGCTCCCGACGCGCGACTCTTCCTCGGACTCGTCGTCCTCGGACCCCCTCGGTGTTCGCCCCGCCTGGGGCAGACGACTCGCGACGGTCGCTGTTGGCGTCGTCATCGTCCCAATCCACCAACTCGGCGGCGAGGCTCTTCGACTTCGTCTTCTTCGGGAGCGGCTTCGCCTTCGGGGCCGAAGCGGCCTACTTTCTCTTGTCTCCTGCCTTGGAATCGCCGGCCGGAGCGATATCTGGGCGAGGAGGCACCTCCCACTGGAACAGCTCGCAAGCACGGTTCCGGCGGACCGCGATCATCTTCGAAACGATCGCCGCCTCGGACGGCAGGTATCGCCCCAGAAGGAGATTCGCGTCCCGTTCCGCCCGGGCGAGGTCATACCCCTTCGTCGGCTCGTACCCATAGAAGGCACAAGGTCCGATGGGTTGTCCGTCAGGGGTAGGTTTGCACTTCATCCTCCAACCGGTGGCGAGCGGCCGGATCCTCAGGAGGAGGTACTCCTCGACCAGGTCGCGCGACGAGAGCTGGTGGCTCATTACCTTCAGGGCGTCGCGTCTCGCCAGATCCGCCGAGGTGGCGACCGGCGAGCGAGTGGTATACCCGGGGGCGACCTTGCTGCCGGTAAAGCCGAGGTCGCCGACCCGGTAGAAGAACCACTCGCTCTTCCAGTTCTTCCATTTGTTCTTCAGCGCCATCACCGGGTACGAGGCGTCAGCACCTCGGCACCCCCGGAAGCCGATCGTTCCGAAGAGGGAATGAGCGCCGTTGTGGACGGCCGACGTAGTCATCACCGGCTCGTGGAACATGACAAAGCCGGCCGCCGTGCTCTCCAGCCGCATCGACTTCATGGCGAACTCGAAGATGGCCAGGCGAGAAATGGCGGTCGGGTTGAGGTCCGAGATTTTGAGGCCGAAATGGTTCAGGACGAGCCGGACGATGGGCGCGGCAGGGAAGGAAAGCCCGGCCCTGAACTGGTCGGCGAACACGACGATGTGCCCCTCCGGCGGGGCAGCCCTTACACTTCCTTCCTCGGGGAGGGCAGCCCGTGCTCCTCCAGCCCCAGGGGGAAGCATCCCGCCGCGCTGAGGCGAGACAGTGTGGTCTCAGATGCCTGGGTCGCCCCGAGCCACCGGGAATAGGTGACCTTCTCGGCTGCTTTCTTCCCCTTTTGCTTCGCAGCTACGGCAGTTTTGCTGGTCGACATGGTCTCTTCCTCCGCGAGTGCCAAGTCGTCCTGCAAACGCTAAATCGCGATCCAGTGAGAGCGGCAAATCGTGCCAAGGACGGGAACCGAGCGCAAGGTTTGAGGTTTGGGCGCGGAGAGCAGCGAGTTGCGGGCGAGGAGAGCGGTACCGCCGCAAGGAAGGAGTGAGGGGGTATTTATAGCTCGGGGAGGGGGGTCCGATCCCCGAGGCGGAGTAACGGGCGGAAGCGGAACAAGCGGGTCGAGCGGTTACGGCCCGCAACGCGATGCGGGATTTGTGGACAAGCGAGCGAGAAGGCCGGGAGTCGGGAAGGTCGGAAGGGGCACCTCGCCCGGGGCTCTCTGACTCCCGCTGGAGGAAGAATGCGGGCGCGAGCGGCATCGTACTCCTCGCCATTCGCACCCGCAAGGGGCTAACTGTTGGGGTGTCCGGCCGAGGCCCCGGGCCGAGGTACCCCCTATCTTCTATACGTATGATGCTTGACAAGCGTGTTTTGTAAGAATCTTCGGAGGGTCTTGGACGGCGCGAAGTCGTCCCGGTTGGGCGACATAGGTGCGGGAGCAGGGAGCAAGTCGGCCGGCTAGGACGAGGTAGGGGGACGCCTCGGCCGGGACGAGAAGGAAAGGAAGGCGAGGCCGTCCGGCACGGACGACGCACGGGCACAGAGGACGGCGAGGGCGGAGGTGCACCGTACCGGCGAGGCGAATCTAGGAATATGCCGGCGCATATAGTAGGTAGCGGCGAGGTGGAGAGTACGTGTTGGGCCGATGTACGGTGACACAGGCTAGAAAAAGATTGTAGCCTTTTAAGGGGTAGCGATGTATTTGCACTTGTAAGCCGGTTTCGCCTATATAAGGGCAAGTTGGCACCCATGTGAACCAGAGAAGAAATATACGCATTGCAACGCTTTCACCCGAATCCCTGTGTTCTCGGTGGTAGTTGGGTAGTCCCCGTGAATATTTGGCTTCGTTTCCCAAGTCTTCCCCTAGCACCTCGGTCTCCCGACCCGGGGTGCCCACACTTACTGTCCGAGGTACTACTCGTTGACAGTTTGAGACTTAGAGCCTGATTTTTGGGTTTGTGGAGTTTTGCGGAGTAAAAATAGAGGCTGATTTTAGGGTTTGCGGAGTGGACTTAGGGGCTGATTTTAGGGTTCACGGAGTGGACTTAGAGCATACAAGCAACACATGCCTATTTCACCAAGTCCCAAACATAACCATTCAATTCATCAAAATGATATTATTACACACTGAGGTTTGTTCTGAATTGATCGAAAAGCTAGGTTTCGTCGTCTTCGACACACTTCTCAATAGTAGTTTTGACCTTCTTACTGGTATACGTCAGTCCTTCAGCGTGACTACGTCTTATGTAGGGATACGCATCTTGGGTACCTTTGTGCCTTTTACTCATTCGATCATCAACATCTTCTTCTTCTATGTCCAGATTGTCGAATTGGTCGTAGTCCTTTTCATCAACTACACCATCAACTCCGACAATACTCATTTTCCCTTTCCTCATGACAACGCGCTTCTTATTCTTTGGGTCGGTTATGTAGAAGACTTGGGCGAGTTGTTTGGCTAATACCCATGGCTCATCTTTGAGACTGATTGATTTGACTTGTCGTGACTCCATAGGGATCGGTGGAGGTATAACTATGGTACTAGTGTTCATATCTTCGATTCTGACGTCTTTCGTCCATCTGACACGAAACATGGGGATCTTGGTCACGGTGTAGTCAAGTTCCCAGATCTCTTCGATCACGCCGCAGTACCTACACTTCTTGCCCTGATGACCAATTCTAGACTCCTGCGTTACACTGCAATTCTGGTACGTACTGCGCCGGTCTTGAGCCTCCGTATAGAATGTGTATCCGTTGATATCATATGATTTCCACGTCACAACTTTGCTATCGGGTTCTTGTGACAACATTCGGACAGTTTCTTCTTCTCCATTTGTCGGCTCCCTTTCATACCAGTAGTCCATTAGCCACCCAGAGAACTTTGAGTTATGCTCTTTCGTGAGCACAACTGTGCCCTTTTTGGATTCACTTCGCGCAACTGTCTTATGTGGATCTAAATATAACGCCGTACCACAGCCAAGTGTTGCAATACCACGACATCTGCTCTATTGTAGTCATCTGATCTTTCCAATCGATACACATGTAAATTTTTATGCTTGATCGCACCTTTACCATCGAGCCTGCCTGTATGCCGTGAAACTGGAACACCTATAGGTTTTTCATCACGCATGTAATCCATGTAGAACTCGACGCCCTCTTCGATAGCATAGCCTTGGATGATGCTACCTTCCGGATGCGCTCTGTTACGAACGTAGCGCTTGATAACCCCATTGTACCTTTCAAACGGGTACATGTTGTGTAAAAACACGGGACCAAGGTCCAGTATCTCCGGGACGATATGGATCATGATATGTACCATGACATCGAAGAATGCTGGAGGAAAATACATCTCAAGTTCGCATAGTATGACAGTGATCTCAGCCTTCAGTTTCAGGCAGCGTTGCACCGTGATTGACTTCTGATAGATAGTGTTGAAGAAGTTACAAAGATCCGTGATAGTCTTGTGGACACCTGGCTCCATGATACCTCTAATTGCAACATGCAGTATCTGTGTGATCATCAAATGGCAGTCATGAGACTTCATGCTAATCAGTTGGTGAGTCTTCATGTCAACAAGTTTTTGGATGTTTGCTGAGTAACCCGAAGAAACTTTGATACCATAGAGGCATTCGCAAAAGCTATGGAGCTTGTCTCTACTCAAAGTGTAGCAAGCAGCAGGACAGCTGTTCTTGACTCTGATACCATTTTTCCCCGTCTTGGTCGTTTCTCTGGTTGCCCACAGCTCATGTCTTATATTCATGTGTTGCATATCTGCTCGTACCTTCGGTCCATCTTTTGTCTTGTCCGGAATGTTGAGCAAGAGACCAAGAAAGCTGTCGTAGACTTTTTTTCAACATGCATTACATCTATGCTGTGACGTGTGTGTAGGTGAGGCCAGTAAGGCAATTTCCAAAAAACAGATTTCCTTTTCCATACGCCCTTTACGGGCGGTTGTTTCTTTCCTTTTCCTGGCTCACCTTCGTCCATTTCATTCAAGAGATCATAGATTTCTTGTCCGGTCTTCTCGCGAGGCTTTGGACAGATTTCTTTTGTTCCATCGAACCTTTCCGTGTCCTCTATCCATGGGTCATTCATGGTCAGCCACCTTCGGTGGCCCATGAACACGATTTTTGTAGAGCCCTCTAAGAAAACACTTGTGGTTTCTTCCATGCACTTAACACATGCTTCATATCCTTTGGTACACTGACACGCGTTGTTCCCGTACGCGAGATAATCTTGCACCGTTGTGAACAACAGGCCTTTCAGAGTGAAGAATTCTTCTTTGTCCACGTCCCAGACCTGAGCTCCTTCTTCCCATAGCGTAGCTAGTTCGTCCTTCAGTAGTTGTTGATACACATTAAGATCCATTCCAGGTTGTTTGGCCCTTGAATGAGAATATATACGTGCATGTACTTCCGCTTCATGCACAACCATGGAGGGAGATTATAGATCCAAAGAACCATGGGCCATGTGCTGTGTCTGTTGCTCATGTTGCCGAATGGATTTATTCCGTCCGTACTCATACCAAACCTGATATTCCTCGGATCACTACCGAAATCTAGGTATTCGGCGTCGATTGCCCTCCACTGACAAGCATCAGCTGGGTGTCTTAACACCCTGTCCTTTCTTCGCCCCTCTTCATGCCAACGCATCAGCTTTGCCTCCTTCTTGTTATCGAATAAACGCTTCAAATGGGGGAGGACTGGAAGGTACCATACAACCTTTGCAGAGGCACCACTCGTCACTTCTTCCTCATCATCGTCTTGGTTTCTGCCCCGCTTATATCAAGATGTGTTGCACACCGGAAATTTGTGCAGCTCTTTATACTCTTTGCGATAAATAATACAGTCATTTCGACAAGCATGGAGTCTCTCTAAATCCAATCAAAGGGGGCAGACTACTTTCTTGGCTTCCTCGGTGCTCGTAGGCAGCACATTCTCCTTTGGAAAAACTGTCGTAAGGTAAGCCAGTGTCTCATCTGAGCTTGCGTCCGGACAGTTGTGGGCTGCCTTGATCCTTAGAAGTTCTAGCGTGACTGATAGACGCGTGTGCTTAGGATCACAACTGCGATATAGTGGTTTTATCGAGTCTTCCATCATTTTCACAAACTTTGCAACCTCTCTTTCATCCTCGGGGTCTTCGACCAACTGGTCCGCCATGTGACTGTCCCTCAACATTTCAGCCAAATTGTTCCCCGCCTCTCCCGTCAAGTCATCCCTACATTCAGAAATATGGTCTTCATCTTCTTCTGCATCTTCATGTATGTCCTCTTCTTCTAAACATTCAAGAGTAGCTAAAATTTCTGCCTCCTCACCATGACTTGTCCAACGTGTATAACCTTCCATGAAACCTCGAGTCAACAAGTGTAGCTGCAACATGCCTCTCTCCCTGAACATTATAGTGTTCTTGCATACACAACACGGACAACACATCTTGTTCGCACCCTTTTTCTCCCTATCTTCCTCTGCGCATCTAGAAACTCATTCAAAGTATCGACGAAACTCCGTGTTGCCCTTTCGTCGTACATCCAACTTCGATCTATCGATTCCTACAATAACAAACTAATTGATTATAGTCCAAATTAACAAAATAAACACAAAATTAATTCTTTTCTTTCATGTATTATATCGTACCAAAGAGAGCTCGCTAGCACCGCCAAGGAGCGGACTCGAGAGCCTTCTGAATAGGGTAAGGAGAGAGAGGAGGGGAGGAGGAAAGAGAGGGGAAAATGGGTGGAGAGGAGGAGGGAGGGTTAAAAGAGATCTAAATCTAGATTGTATATCTAGGAGGAGGAGGGAGGGAGGAGGGGAGGGGGGGAAAGAGAGGGAAAAAGGGGTGGAGAGGAGGAGGGAGGGTTAAAAGAGATCTAGATCTAGATTGTATATCTAGGAGGAGGAGGGAGGGAGGAGGGGGAGGAGGGGGAGAAGGAAGGAGAGGAGCAGCATGCCTGTGGCGCAGTCGTGGGAGGTGCTTGTAGCTGGCCGTGTGAGGCGCGCGAGCTCACCGGCCAGCTGTGGGCTCCTCCACTGTTTTATATATGTGCAGAATTATCACTGACAGGCAAAAAATTGTGCCCGTCAGTGATAAGTCCAAGGCAGTCCTGGAGCAACATTCCACTAACGGGCACAATGGACCCGTCAGTAGAGATACAAACTTCACTGACGGGCACGTGAGGTGCGCTCGTCAGTGAAGGTTGTCCGTCAGTAGAGAACCTCTCGTCCCACTTTTATTGACGGGCGGATATTGTGCCCTTCAGTAGAAGTTGGCTGCCTCGCCTTGTGCATCACTACTACTGACGGGCACGATCTCGCCCGTCAGTGTTGCCTCTAATTAGCAACAGGTCTCCTCGTGCCCGTCAGTGATGATCATGTAGCAGAAGTGTTTTCTGAGGTAGTGCTTGGGGTCAATCCGTCTTGCATGGGCCTTTCTTTTTCCTTGACCGAGTCATTTCTTTCTTTGACATTAATTCTTCTAAATGACTAGAATGACGGAACTTCCTACTTATTTAGATTCTCATTCAACTTTGTTGATCTAGACTTCATGTTTGCCCTTACCAAGCTACACATATATAGCCAAATTTTACGTAGGGGTATGGTGAGGTCACTTTAAATACATTATGTGAATGAGAGAAAAATTCTGAAACATGAAGAAGTGATGTTACTAAAGACTACTCTTGGTAGAATAAATGTGTTCTTTAATGAGATGAATTAAATTAACCATTATTGCTTATCCTTTCATATCAAAAGTGAAGTATCTTAGTGACTTAGTGCTCAAAAACCTTGAAAGCTACCAATGATACTACTCACTCCCATAATTTGATCATTCTTTTACTGTCTTTGGCATTGACTGAAGGAAAATATTGAGTTGTGTTTACTTGTTAGATTTATGTCTGACATTGAACAGTTCGTGCAACACCAAAAGCTTTTGTGGAATGAAACTTATTGCAAAAGCTTACTAATTGAGAAGTGTATCCTTTTTATTTGTTTGTTATAAATTAGTTAACCTTACATGTTTTAAATAGCATGGGTGAGTGCTATAGTCTTAAGGTGCAATGAAAGTGCAAATACTTCTTTTTCTCTTTCTTTTCTTTCTTGAGGACGAGAATGGTTTTGTCGACGATCGGTGAATCGGCGATCTTACGGTATTCGTGGAATGAGGATTACTGGGGGGTAGGGACCTCTAGGGCCCAAGTGCCAGGAGCTCTGACAGCAGGGGACAGCCATTTTTATACAGGTTCGGGCCTCCCTCAGGATAATAACCCTACGTCCTGTTGCTATATATTGATGGAGAACACGCTTACAATGGGGGGTGTATGTTAGTGGCTACCCTAGGCCTAATCGTAGACTAATCTAAGCTAAACCGCCGGGCTCGACTCCTTCGAGGCAGCGGGTCTTCTAGGGCTTCGCCTCCTGAGATCCTATGCTGCTTGTGCTGCGACTAGATTGATCTGTTGGACCTGTCCTCCCCTATGGGATTGCTGATCCTTATATAGGGGGTCCCCAGGGTCGTACTGGACGTGGACTTGCGCCCGAGTAGGACTCTGGTCTCCTTAAATGTCGGGATTGACTTCCTAGTTTAAAGGGAGTCTTCCCTTCCTGAGAGGGGTTACCTTGTCGTCCAGGGCTCTTTACCGGGTACGCTGTACCTTCCTAAAGTCCCGGGATTCGGTATACGGATACCCCTAATACGCGGGATACCGTACTATTCATCATCAAGCCCCCCATCAATACGTGAAGTGAGGTCATGATGGTTCTGTTGGAAATCTGCCCTTGTCGGGGAGGAAACTCCGAGTAGGCGATCCGAGTAGGCCTTGTCGGCGACTTCCCCGAGTAGGCTCAATTCCTACCGAGTAGTCGTGAAAGCCTTATCGGAATAATCCTTGGGAAAACCCCAGAATACTTTCTGATCCGATCTGATCCGTTGATCACGGACACGCGTCCGCCTGGCATATTTTTAGGAAACCGAACCATCGTGGCAGAAATTTCGCGTGGTGATGAAGAATCTTTTCTCTCTCTGCGCTATTGTGCCGCTAACGTGTGTTGAACCACGGCGCGCTCGTTTGGGTCGTGGTTTGTCAGACCCTCTTTTTCCCGCGACGTGCCCTGTAGGCGAAAAAAGCAACTGTCCGCATTAAATGCGATGGAACTGATCGTGCCGTAAACCGCGCTCGGTTCCGGCGAACGTTTAAATCTTTAGGAGTCCAAGAATTGGGGTTTTGCCCGCATTGTTCTCCTGCCTCCTAGCCTTCTTGCTCCCCTCATCTTCTTCCTCTCCGCGCCATGGCCGGGAGCCCGTTGGTTGACGACTCATGGCCGCGCTCGGAAATGACCGAGACGAAACTCGCATCTTCCCTAGAGCTGACTCTTATCCAATCGACCCGCCAAGCCGAGTTCCGCCATGTCCGGGGTGAGAGAGTTCCTGAACCCGAATCTGGCTGGCTGGTTGTCTTCCCCTGACTTCTTTCGATGCGGGTTCTTCTTGCCTCCTTCCACCTTCCTACATTCGATCTTTCTGTTCTATCGAGTTGAGGTGGTGAACCTTGACCCGGCATCGTACACTCTCCTGAGTGTGTTCGCCCATCTGTGCGAAGCGTTCCTCGGAGTTCGGCCATCGTTGGATTTATTCAGATACTACCACAAGATGGAGAGGACCAAGAAGAAGGTAGTGGGAGGCGCGAGTGTCCGTCTTCGAGAAGATAGGGCCGCGGAGTACATTGACGCCACCGGAATCCGATCCTTCCCAGGATGGGAGCATGAGTGGTGCTATTGCCGTCCATCGATCCCCCTGAGCATAAGGTACTGGGGAACTCCGCCCGACGTGGCATCCACTTGGACCGACGAGACCCTGCTCGACTCCCGTCTCCAGCACCTGGTCGGGGAAGTTAAGGTTCTCCGAACCCGAGGCCTGTCCTCGGCCGATGTGGTCGCCGACTTCGTCAGGCGCGGAATTTGCCCCTTACGGTTCAGGGAGACAGGCGCTTGGGACTCGACAAGCGATCCATACCAACGGTGGAGAAAAATGGGTAAGCTTTTCCCTCACAACCCAGTAAGAAGGACTTGTCAGGGTGTCCTAACTCTTTCTTTGTTTCGAACAGCCCTCTCGGAAGCGGAGGTGTCCGAGAAGGTAAAAACTCTCTTCAAGCGTGTACCTCCACCCAATCGCCAGGTTGTCCCTACGTCGCTACCTCTTCGACCTTTGCACGAGCGGGAAGAGGTTCTAGCGGTAATCCTTTCTTTTTTAGGGCCTCAGATCCTTCAAGCCCACCTCACACTGGTTTTGTGGGATGGACCCTCTCTGCAGAAAGAAGGACGGGGAATAGATGATCCCGAAGCTGGGCCCTCTATTCCTAGTCGATGCTGACCGCGGCTGAGGACCAGCGCGACGAGGACACCAAGCCCACCGAGAAGGTGGAAGAGGCTGCGCGGGGTGAATCGAGATCCATACCGCCGCCCTGCCTTCGTGGAGCGGGAGATCCTTCGGTCCGACGAAGACGCTCTATTTCGCTGAAAAGGGCAAGGTACCATCCTTCCGCTTCTTGCTTTGTCGAGCCTACGCTCCTAGTTCTGGGTTCTGAATGCGACCTGCAGGGACGCTTCTCCATCGAAACCCGCCCCTCTTGCTGCTCCGCGGAGGAAGCGGTCTATCAGATTGCTTCCTAGTCGGAGCCCGGTCGGCGTGGTATCCCCCCTTCACCTATCAAGGACCAGCCGGCGCCGAGTCACCAGGGCGGGGAAGCCTCAGTCGAAGATGATCCCATAGCGCTACTCAGACCCTTGGTGGAGGTAGGAAAGGTTCCTGCTCGTCATTGGTTTTGTCAGATAATACTGTCAGCCTATCTGACCTTGGCGTTTTCTTCTCAGCGTGCTCATGATAGGTGGAACTCCGTTCGCGGCGAGGTCCAGTCACTCCGAGACCAATCGGCCCGGCTTTCCGATGCCCTCTCTCGGGAGAAAACGCGAGCCTCGTCCGCCGAGGAGAATCTGTTGAAAATGGCGGACCGCTTAGAGCTGGTGCTTACCACGGTCGGTGCGTCTATCCGAGCCACAGAGAGCTTTCCTGATCGCCTGGCGGAATTGGATCGAGTTGCTCAAGATTTTTCTGGGCGTTTGCGCCTACCCGACTTGTAAATGCATAGCCTTCGTATGTACGGCAGACATGTGTAGAATTTCTGTCTTTTCTGATGAACGACTCCTGAGTCTAAGTCTTTGGACCAGCCCCCGACTGTCCACTCGAGGGACGCTCTCGAGCGGTCAGTCGATTAGCCTCAAACGTAAAACTTCTGGAGCTGATCGATATTCCAGGAATTTGTTAGGACTCGGCCGTCTTCCATCGCTAGTCGAAAGATCCCGGTCGAGTTACTTCGACTATCGTGTAAGGACCTTCCCATTTGGGAGACAGCTTATTGCTATTGCTTTTATTTTGTACGAGTCGTAGGACGAGGTCTCTGACTTGCAGTGAGCGTTGTCGAACATGTCTGTCATAGTAACGACGGAGGTTCTGCTGGTAGCGGGTGGCCCAGAGCAGAGCCTGGGTCCGCTTTTCCTCAATGAAGTTGAGGTCATCCTCTCTTCGAGGGATTTCTTCCTTGTCGGTGTATAATTCTACCCGTGGTGATTTTAGGGTAAGTTCGCATGGCAGCATGGCCTCGGCTCCATATACCAAGCCGAACGGAGTTTCTCCGGTGGCCCGATTGGAGGTTGTCCGTAAAGCCCAGAGGACGGAGGGCAACTCGCGTACCCAAGCCTTGGCGTGGGCGGAGAGTCTATCGAAGACGCGAGTTTTCATCCCCTGGAGTATAAGTCCGTTGGCGCGTTCGACCTGTCCGTTACTCTGCGGGTGTGCAACCGAGGCATAGCATATCGTGGTGCCGAGCTCGGTGCAGTACTCGATGAAGTCGGAGCTGGAGAACTGAGTACCGTTGTCGGTTATGATTCTGCTCGGGACGCCAAACCTGGTCATAACGTTTCGCATTATGAACCGCTTGGCTGCTTCCGACGTGATCTGTGAGACAGGTTCGGCTTCGATCCATTTGGTGAATGTATCGATCGCGACGAAGAGGAACTTATAGCCCCCGGGTGCCACCGGGAACGGCCCTAGGATATCGAGGCCCCATGCGGCGAATGGCCATGACAAGGGAATCGTCTGTAATGCCTGGGCGGGCTGGTGAATGCGTCTGCGGTGAAATTGACACTGACGGCATCGCTTCACTAACTCGCTTGCGTCATGTAGGGCTGTCGGCCAATAGAATCCTTGTCTAAAGGCCTTTCCGACCAGGGTTCGGAAAGATGCATGTGCCCCGCACACCCCTCCATGGATCTCTTCGAGTAATCTTATACCCTGCGTCTGAGGGATACACCGCATGAGCACTCCGTGAGCCCCTCGTCGGTAGAGGGCCCCGTCGACCAGGGAATACATCCTGGCGCGCCGGGCAATTTGCTCGGAAAGCGCATCGTCCTCAGGCGTAGTTCGATCGAGAAGGTACCTGCGGATGGGCTCTATCCACGAATCTTCAAGATCGAGGGGAGCGACGAGACACCCCGCCACTCCCCTCGGAGCGTCAATACCTGGTGACACCCTTGAGTGGTGCTTAACCACCACTCCTTCGTCCCCGGGTTCAAGAGAAGCCACGGACGGCGTCGAGATCCTTTCTACAAAGGCCCCTGGGTGGGCATGGAGACCGTGAGGAAGCTAGGCGGGCAAGACTGTCGGCTTGGCAGTTATCCTTTCGAGGGATATACCGTACTTCAAAACCGACGAACTTCTTCTCTAGCTTTCTCACCTCCGCAAGGTAAGCCGCCATATTCGGGTCTGTGGTCTGGTACTCCTTGGACACTTGTCTTGCCACCAACTGCGAGTCTCCGTTTACGAGAAGGCGGCGAATTCCGAGTGCTGAAGCGAGCCTGAGACCGGCTAGCAACCCTTCGTACTCAGCTACGTTATTCGTGGCCGGGAAGTCAATCTGTAGTATATACTGCAGGCGTTCTCCAGTCGGGGAGGTCAAGATTATCCCAGCCCCCGCGCCTTCGATGGTTAGGGAACCATCGAAGTGTAGTGTCCAGATATCGTCCTTTACTGCTTGTGACGCCGAATAGTCGGGCTCCGTGGATCGGTGAATCGGCGATCTTACGGTATTCGTGGAATGAGGATTACTGGGGGGTAGGGACCTCTAGGGCCCAAGTGCCAGGAGCTCTGACAGCAGAGGACAACCGTTTTTATACAGGTTCGGGCCTCCCTCAGGATAATAACCCTACGTCCTGTTGCTATATATTGATGGAGAACACGCTTACAATGGGGGGTGTATGTTAGTGGCTACCCTAGGCCTAATCGTAGACTAATCTAAGCTAAACCGCCGGGCTCGACTCCTTCGAGGCAGCGGGTCTTCTAGGGCTTCGCCTCCTGAGATCCTATGCTGCTTGTGCTGTGACTAGATTGATCTGTTGGACCTGTCCTCCCCTATGGGATTGCTGATCCTTATATAGGGGGTCCCCAGGGTCGTACTGGACGTGTACTTGCGCCCGAGTAAGACTCTGGTCTCCTTAAATGTCGGGATTGACTTCCTAGTTTAAAGGGAGTCTTCCCTTCCTGAGAGGGGTTACCTTGTCGCCCAGGGCTCTTTACCGGGTACGCTGTACCTTCCTAAAGTCCCGGGATTCGGTATACGGATACCCCTAATACGTGGGATACCATACTATTCATCATCAGGTTTAAGTTTGGGGGAGTTTGATAAGTCCAAAATGTATCTATTTTATTTGCTCATTCCGCATATTAACATTATAGAGTGTCCATTATTTCTCATTATTAATATTCATTTTGTCACTATTGCACAATTGCCTCTTTATCCCCTACATTGCATAGTTTCATATTCTTTTTTATTTTTAAGTACTTTTGTATTTGGTCTCTTATATACAAATGATGACTTGGAACCCAAGTGGAGTTGTCATTAAAATATGAGCTGATCCCGAGATGATCCGAATGAGTTTCAGGTGACAAAATATGGTTTATGGGCATTTTCTCCATCCAGATGACCACAACTCAGAAAGTGTACAACACAAAAGCCTTTCGCCTCATCAAACTTACCCAAAATAGGCACAATAATGAACCAACTTAGACTCCAGAAGAAGAAACCATGAATTTACATCGGGCTGAATGTAGACATTTGAGACCCACTACAGGCATCCGACGCGGGGAGGCTTGGGAATTGGTATTACTTTCTTAATTCAAATTTGAACGTGACTTTTTTGTTGTAATTAGGAGGGGATAAGGAAGGCTTTAAAATGCTCTAAAGATGCCCGAGTGCCATTGGATCAAAGCGGTTTTGATTGGATGAATTAGGGGGCACTTTGGAGGCTATTTAAATTGAGAAATCTCTAGCCATAATGAACCAATCTATTCCACCACCAACGCAATGAATTTTCCACTTCTCCACAGCCACAATCCATCGAAGAACTCACTTACTACAGGGCCCAAAGACCAAGCAAGAAGGACGAGCAGGGGCGCCGCCGCCTCTGCCACGGGTGCACCCCCACGCCGTCGGCCGTTGATATCACCACCTCTTTTCCTCCCTTGTGTCCTATTATTAGAATGTTGAACATTATGTTGGATTCAATATATTATTTTCATATGATTTATTGTTTGTTTCGTCTATGTTCGAGTATTTGTTGTTTCGTGGCATCAGTAATGTAGTATCAAATGGTTTGCATGTATTAATTGTTGGCATTGATAAAGTATTTATGCTACTGTAACAGTGCTTGAATAATACATATGTTTGCAACGTTACGTGACAATTGGTTAGGGATGGATCGGGGAGAGCAACCTCTTTCTAATCAATGAATTGTGGATACGGGGGATTTATAGGACTTGCACGCTCCATGTTATGGCTAGAGAAATCTTAATTTTCACGAGTGTGAATTAGCTACTGATTTTATTCACATTTAAGCCTCACTCTCTTTACATGCAAAAACCTTCACCTTAGTCAAGTCATTGAATTGCTTGAAACCGATCGCTTTGGAACGCTTGTTTGCATTGAGTTTAGTATTTTTATTTGTGCATTGAGTATTTATTTTCAGTAGCTATTGATTACTTTATTGCACTTTACTATTGCTTTACTTGCTCTCTTTACATTACCAAATAGTTATCTTATCATTTGCAATAGTAAAGTAAGCTATTTTTGTTTTTTCCGCTATAGAGCAATTATATTTTATGCATATATTGCAGAGCGAGGTGCTATCCTGCTTGCTCCTTAGGTTCAATACTCAATACTTTAACATTGAAAATTGCTATGAGTAATCATATGCATTTGTAGGCTGTCACCGCACATCAAGGATGTCGGAAATTCATCGAGTGAGATACTTTTACAAGCTCCTGTGTCACCGAGCCTTCCAGGATCTAATGGCTGGTTCTGGGTGAAGGACGGAGGAGGGGAGGCCTCAGAGTCCGATTGCGATGGTGTTTCCATGATGTTGCAACACTCCAATGGTCTTTCTTATCCGAGCATTGCAGCCAGTACTGAGGCCGAATGGATGGTCGTAGGTCCGAGGAAGAAACCCCACAGCGTGTGCTTGGAGTCGGTGAGGCCCAGGCCACGGACGGCATGCCCCCATGGCGAGGCCCTCTTCATCTAGCATGGTGCTCTGTTTTGGCGACGCTTTAGCTGGTGCTATGCGGGATTCGAAACATCCGAGAATCCAAAACTCAAACACGCGCTCCACTTTTGTCTTGGATGCCAGCCCACGAGATGCACCTGTGCACATTTTGTGCATGCACCGACGGGACTGGGTTCATAGAGGTCTATGGACCCAACGTGCATCAGATCTGGCTCCATCTCTAGGGTTTTTATGTCTCTTTGGGACAAGATCCAAAACCCTGAAAAGCAATCACGTAAAAGTTAAGTTGATACCCTTCGCTTGATGGATGGTGTGTTCCGTGCGGGTGCCAGCGGCGGATATGGTGGTGCTGCTGGATGCGGAGCGGGTGGAGAACATGGTGTTGTAGGTGGTGGAGGCGTGGGCCATGCGGTGTCCGGTCACGATGGTGGCACGAGCCGTGATGGAGCTGACAGCAGCCGCGATGCGAACACGCCCAAACAATGGGGGACGACAAGCTGCACGGCAGTGCTAGGCTCGGGTGCAGGGCGGCACACGCGTAGGCAGTGACACTTCCGAGGGCTGCAGGGCAGGATGCACCTGTGACTGCTGCTGCACTTGCCCCGCAGATTGCGGGTGTGGTGACGGCAGCGCTAGCTGCATCGATGGAGCCACAAGCGACGGACTAGGGAAGATCCACGGGGAAGCATCGGAGTAGTGATCACACCAAGAAATTCTTTCGCTGCAAGGACCAAGGTTGCGAGGTGGCCAATTGTCCCATCAAGGTACCGCTCGACATCTGTGAAAGCATGGAGCACTTGGCGCCGCTGTGTCCGCTCTTGCTCTTGCCGAAATCAATGGCAAGCCTCTGCGGCTATGGAGCTTGAAAGGATCTAGATGTCATCTATATGGAGGTGAATAAATGTTTTAAAAACTATTACGGATTTGACTTAATCCTAATACCAAATTAAACTAGACATATTCTTTTAGGAGCACGAATCCTAAATATGCTAGGCTCAAATAAGCGCACCATCACCCTATGTCGATGGAGCCATGAAGTCTTCTTGTTTGATCTTGTTAAGTTTGGTATATGTAATCTGTTAGTGCTCATAGTGCTTGGTTATACTATTTGTTGGATATAAATTGTTGATTTCACTACTACAGAAATCATTTGTCCAGACGGTTCGGAAACACCGGGCGGGACGGTTTTCCGAACCGTCTGGACCAAACAGTCAGCACAAATGAACTTTGTCCAGACGGTTATTGAACCGTCTGTACAAATACTTAGTACAGACGGCTCCACACACGAGCCGTCTGTACTACTCTCTGGTACAGTACCTCCGTAGCATTTTTACAGACGGCTCCAAACCACAAAACCGTCTGCACAAATGCATTGAACAGTACTTCAATAGCATTTGTACAGACGGTTCCATTTTCAGAACCGTCTGCAGAAATTATTTGTACAGACGGTTCTACACCTGGAACCGTCTGCACAAATGCTGTGTTAGGAAAGCGTTGCTGCCGCGGCAGCAGAAACAACCGTTTCTCTGCTGTCGCGGTAGCAGTGCGGCAAGGCGCCATGCTGCCGCGGCAGTGGAAATGGCTGATTCCGCTGCCGCGGCAGCAGTGCTGCAGGGCTACGGTTGTGCCGCCTGCTGCCACGGCAGCTGAAACGGACATTTCAGCTGCCGCGCCAGCCGTGCGGCAAGGCGACGTTGCGGCCGCCTGCTGCCTCGGCAGCGGAAATGACTGATTCCGCTGCCGCGGCAGCAGTGCGGCAGGGCGACAGTGCTACCGCCTGCTGCCACGGCAGCGAAAACAGAGGTTTCTGCTGCCGCGGCAGCAGTGCGGCAGGGCGACGTTGCTGCCGCACGGCTGCTGCGACAGCGGAAACGGTAGTTTCCGCTGCCGCGGCAGCCGTGCGGCAGGGTAACGATGCCGTGCGGCAGTGAAAACGCTAGAAACAAAGTGATCAATCACAGGCATAGCATACATAGACACACAATGTACTCACTGATCTCAGACATAACATTCAGAAGCAAACTTAAAAGATCATTCTCGACAACCACAAAGTCATTTACATGCATTCTTAGTGAAAAAAACTCTCAAGTCATTGAGGAGCAATTTGAGGACAATGGAACTCTCCGGTCTCCTTCAACACCTCTCTAAATATGAAAGCTATTAACCGTTTTTGAACAATCCAGACGCCCTCAGTGTCGAGCTCATCTGTAGGGAACTGCAAAGTCTGCACAAGGAAATTAAATAGCTAGGTTAGGCACGACGTCCGAACGATGAAAAATGAAACTACATATAGTGTAATGACACTAACCTCCAGATCTACCGGACTAGAGCCAACGATCTGCATCATATATGTCGCCACATAGTATGCACAGAGATTGCTGCCCGCCGGCTGCTTGTGGCAGGGTAATTTAGTTTTACCGAATACATATTAGAACGTGCGAGGTGATTATTCTTGGGCGAGGGAGGAATTATTACCGGGAAATGAAATCGGTGGGTAGGTTCGGTTTTTGTTGTTTTCACAAGCCCCCGCTTGGCAACATATTTCTTGAACGCCCCGTTGAGCACCGTCGTCAAATCTGCGTACTTATCTGGTGGGTAGTCCCTAGAGTCGAAGTACGTGGCATGTAGACGTTCTAGCTCAAGGCCGACGAGCATCCAGTGGAAGTTATAGTTGTACGGTAGAAGAATGGCGTGCTTAGTACATTGAATGAGCATGACGTCCGAAATGTAATCCTCGACCTCGTTCGGCTGGAATTGGACCATTGTGCATATGACCACTCCTGGATCGAGGAATCCGATATTAGGGTTCTCTGTCCTAGCCTCTTGAATCATATGTCTGCACATAAAAGTAATGTCATTGAAAGAGCGTATCAATAAGTTAGGTAATTCATTTAGCTTAAACAGTGATTGAGAACACTTACAGTGTCCAGCATCTTAATAGGCTGACATCGAGGGCGTCATGATGGTAGAGGTCTGATAAATCCGAGAAATTGATGGTAAAGGTTCCACCTGGATGAAGGAAATGTTGCCGCTTGTACGCGGCGCAGATATTTTGAGGAAGCTCTGTCTCCTCGTTGGACCTCTTCATGTAAAATTCATGCAAAATCTGAGCTGCCCAACCAAGTCGTTCTAACGCCGCCCGTGTCACTAGCGGCTGCCGTTCCGTGTATTTTCTTATCTCGGGTTCTTCGTCTACCTCTTTGCCCTTGGCCGACTTGTGCTATTTCTGGTGGCCCTACGCTGAGCTTGAGGAGCTGTTTTGGCAGCCTGTTGGCTAGATCTGCTAGATTGCTGAGATCGTGCTGAAGCGGATTTCACCTTCGGTGGAGGAGGACGGAGTGAGAAATCTTTACCATAAGGCACCGGAGACAGTGGCCGTGGAGGAGGTGGAGGGGCAACCAGGGAAATGTACTTCTTCGGCCACTGGATGAACGTGTGGAGGGCCTGCCCCAGTGTCGTGACGTCGTCCTCCGGCGGTACAGGAAGTCTGAAGGATCTGCAATTCGCATGCACCATGTCCACTGACACCTTAGCGTTATCCGCCGCTAGCGGAACTCCGTGCACCGTCATCGTGCTTTCTGAAGTTGGAAATACTAACCCCTGGCCAGCCTCAATCATGTCAGCGGGGCCAAAACAGCTGGGCACGAGGAGCTTGCACTTGGTTGCCACCGCTATGTCGTCGAGAGGGAATCTTTCATTGACGTCTTCATGCGGAATAGGGTCGAAAGGTAAGTCGTCGGCGCGGTCGTCATCTCGAACGTGCTGCGGTGGGGATTGTTCTTCCACGTCTTCGGCATTCTCGTTTTCCACGGATGCCCAGCTACTCCGGCGCCGACCATGTGGGGATGAGCCTGCGGGGCTGCGTTCGGCCCCGGCGGCTGCATCCTCCTGCCTTATTTGCCGTACCCGTTCTTCGACCCTTGCATCGATCCTCTGTTCTAGGCCTGCAAATATTTCGTCCATCAGCTCTTTCTTCATCCGTTCACGCTCGGCTGCCTCGCGCTCTGCTTTTGTTCTCCTCCGACTCCTGTACTGTCCCGCATCGTCGGGGAATCCCAGCTTCCATGGAACCGTCACCCCCAGGCCACGCGTTCGACCCGGGTGCTCTTTGTTTCCCAGAGCCGAGGTTAGTATGTCCTTTTCCCTGGCTGCTTGGAAAGTTCCTTGAGCGGCTTGTTCTGACAGTCGCATAATGTTTTCAGCCACCTGGACGGTTTCGGGCTTGTTGAAGGCGACGGTGCCATCAGCCGAGATGTTGGCCCTCGCGCGATACCAGTTCCGGGCCCGCCTCTCTGGGATCTGGGAGAACGGCGTGTCGCGACTCTCCTGAGACGCCCGCTCGTCCTCTGTTCTCCATTCCAACTCCTTGCGCGCATACCCACCGCTTCCGAGCCTGTGGGGGTGAATGTTGCATGCCTGGCGCGCCCTGTTTGCCTGACTCCGCTGCACGAATTCCTCCGACGTGCACCTCTCCACAAATTCCGCCCATTGATCCTCCAGGTACCCATAAGTGTTCGGGTCCTGCCTGTAGGGCATAAGATCGTTCTTCACGTACGTGTTGTACAGCTCGCTTTTGAAGGTCTTCCACGCCTTGCCCATCTTCGCTTTTGCCTGTCTTTCCACGGCCTGCTCGGTACCTTCCGGGAAGTCGAACTGTCCTTGGATGGTGTTCCACAGGAACTCTTTCTCGTTATCCGGCACTGACGGCCAGCTGGCGTACATTATCGGGATCTTTTCCCTCGCCAGTGACGCGCACGCTCTACGGAATGCCGCCTGACCCTACTGAGGCAATATGGGCACACCCTCAGCACTGACTTGAGTTATCGTGAAGTGACCCGTGGGCATTTTATTTTTGCCTCGGCCACCTCATTTTCGCTTCTGCCCACCCGATTCTTCAGTTTGCTCACGAGACGAGGCTTCTGCAGGTTGGGAGGGCATCGATTGAGCCGGTTGAGGAGACACGTGCGGCTCGTCTTGTCGGGGAGAAGAGGCCACCGGCTGTTCACGTTCATCTCCTCCGGACGCCATCTTCAAAAGACGAAAAATTCAGATATGCAGTACACGACTAGATTGTAGACATTTTCATATAAAGACACATACTTTGTGAATTAAACAACAATGAGATACATATGTACAACAACTTCGTAAATAGTGCTAATGTTCGTAATCTCATAATAAATATCTTCCTGAATTCTTTTATACATGAGGGCTACATGAGTTATATATGTCTTTGCCTCCGACTTTGCTTCACTCTCCGATGACTTAGACTGACGCTTACGACGGAGCCACGACGAACTGTTTACTCTTTAAATCTAAATGTACTCTCTATTTACTTCTTTCTCGTTTATTACTCTCACCACTTTTCGTTTTTTCTTCTACATCTCGTATCTCGTTCATTTGAGCTTTCTCTCAAGTTCTTCTCACTCTTATATCTCGCACAAATACTCTTCACAACTACTCGTATAAATTCATTCTCTATTCAATTCATTCGTTTATCTAGATAAAGTTATTCTGTTATCACTCTTCTCCATTCTCTCGATCGTGAAAACAAAGACGATTTGGTGTCTCCGGTGCATTTACTTAAATAAGAATAATGAAGTGGGCACGGTGAAGACGGAGACGGTGAAGACAGAGATATACATGTACAACTTTCAGCAAAATACAGTCAGATTTGCAATGTCATTATCGAGAGTAAGTATTGATAATACAAAAGACCAAAGTGAAGATAACGAGAACACACGTAGCCAATATATAGTAATTTTGTCACTCATGGCCTTCTTTAATTCTTCCCAAGTTTTGATTGTCCATCTATCTGGACCACACTTCGATCAGTAGCTAGCATAGTCTATGGACTCCTTGGTGGCTCTTGACACTTGGTTAGGAACCATTAGGACCTTCTAAATTTCAATCTCCATATGTTGTACCCAATCAAGGTATTCCTCCAAATCAGTGCTCCCATAGAATGATCAATACTCATACACTTGTAGTCTGCCATGATCAATGGCACAAAAAGATGTATATTGGCACAAAGTATGTGGAATCACTCAATCTCACCATTCTGAAACAAGTGTGATCTTACCATTCCGACGAGAATTTAAAAATGCAACATACACTTGTAGAGAGAATATAGGGCACTACCAATTATAGAGAGACACTACCAATTGCTCAAACAAGAATATAGGGCACTTATTGCTCAATAACATAAGTACACGTAGCAGCATAATTTCTCAACTTTAAATATAGCTCCAAAACAAGGAGGTATTAGCTGAACACTTTTCAATAATACTTTGTTTCTTTCTCTTGTTTTTCTATTTTTTTTGTTCCAAGCGAACAAGATGTAAACATGAGCTCTAACAATTTGCTAGTAAAAGAAACAAACACTGGCCCCTAATAAGGCATCCTAGGCATTAGTTAGAGGACACATGTATTTTCACACATCACAAGCAATGCATCTAATCTTTCAGTTCAATAACTGATCTACGCATACACATAGAAAATAAAGAATGACTAAAGACAAGTGTAGCATCTGTTGTTGAATAAAAGGAAAGCAAACTAAGAACCAAGGTCAATATCTTTTCTTATCATTTGTAAACATACCAAATCAAAAGTGAGCATCTGTTTTCTTAGTTTAAACAAATGACATAATTAATCTATTCATGCACTCAGTCATGAACAAGCATGATAACACCAAATCCCAGCAGATTTACTTCGATCAAGCAATAGAGCATTCATAACATATACATCTGCATATGAGTTATAGTCATTTGGAAAATAACATAACATCCAAAACATGCCTAAGCATGCTAACACGCACCTAAATCATACATCTGCCTTATCAACATATATCTAACATCAGAGTAGCTCGGCAGAGCAGCGCAGACAGGGAGTGGCAAGGGGCTCACATGGGTGGGGCTCGGCTAAGGAGGAGGAGCGGCGGTGGAGCTTGGCGTGGGGAGCTGCCGGAGGCGGCTTGGGGAAGAAGGCCCGGACGGCGGCGACGTTGGGCGTAGACTTGGAGATGACCTGCAGCGGGGAATCCGAGGGTGGCTTGGCGGTGCTCCTCGGGGGCGGCGGGGAGCTCGAGGGCAGCGGCTCGGAGGCGGCGGGGAGCTCGGGGGCGGCGGGGAGCTCGGGGGCGGGGAGCTCGGGGGCAGCGGCGTCGGCCAGAGAGCTTCGGGGCGGCGGCGGCGTCGGCCTGATGGCTTCGAGACGGCGGCGGTGTCGGGGCAGAAGGCCGGGCGACGGCGATGTGCGGCTGTGGCGGCGGGGAGCTCGGGGAAGACTAGGTTTAGGGACTTAGCGAAAATTGAACTGGCGGCGCGGGATTGGAAAGAGGGGATTTATTAGAGAAGTTAGTCCAGACGGTCCGCAATACACAACCGTCTGGACTAATAGTCCAGACGGTTCTCAATATGGAGCCGTCCGCACTAACATTAATGCAGACGGTCCGCGATACACAACCGTCTAGACTAATGTTGTAGGCGGGACCCTGCTACATTAGTGCAGACGGTTCTCCATATGGAGCCGTCCGCACTAACGTTAGTGCAGACAGGTCTCAATATGGAGCCGTCTGCACTAATGTTGCAGGCGGGACCCTGCTATATTAGTGTAGACGGTTCTCCATGTGGAGCTGTCCGCACTAACGTTAGTGCAGACGGGTCTCAATATGGAGCCATCTGCACTAATTAGTGCGGACGCTTTCCTTCATAGAACCGTCTGGACTATTAATGCACCGTGCATAGCCAACGCGGGGTGGGACTTTTAGTCCCACCTCGCTAGTTTACGAAGGCTTCGACCGGTTTATATACCGATCGGTGAGAGGGGTAGCAAGATCCTCTCTCACCCAAGCATATTCGGCAGATCTGATCTTTCGCCCTATGGGCCTGGCCACTGGGGCCGCTGGGCAGTACGGGCCTGTGCCCGAGTCGCCTGTGATGGGCTTGATTTGGGCTTGTGCCCATGTCGCCTGTGATGGGCTTGATTTGGGTGCAGGCTTTGGAAACCAAAACCCCAGTGGTAGGCAAGCATTTTTTCTTTTTTTACCTTTTTTTAATTTCATGTTGCATTTAATGGCATTTTTTAAACAATGTGAACCATATTTTATGTAAATTAATGAAAATAGACATTTCTTCATGGTAAAAAGCCAAATTAAATGCCAAATTAGCAAGGCAATGACCAAATTCATGGCTTATATGCCAAATGAGCTAGATGATGACAAAATCCATGTCATACATTGTTCAAATCACCCCATATTTGGCACACATGTGCATCTTAGCATACAAATCAATGTTCCGAAAGGGTGTTTTGAAATGTGCTAAAAAAGTGATTTTTCATTTTATAAGTGCCAAAAATGGGTTTTTTTGTGAAGCGGATTTTGAAATTTCTTCAATTAGTGAGTCACACCACCATGTACAAGTAGTAGCACTCAATGAGGAGCCGTCTGCAGTAATAATGTGTAGTAAAATAAGGTTTTATATTACTGATTCATTGGGAACTCATAAAATTGAATGCAAAAAATGCCTTAAACTTGTAAAATTCATAGAAACTTCATATGAACTCCAAACGAGTTGAACTTTTTTTATAAATTCATATTTTCATATGTACAATTTCATGGTACAACTATTTTGGGGTTACTGTACACTACAATTTATGAACCGTGAAGGTAAATACGTAACAAGCGGGTTACATCACACAAAACAACCTAATCTCCTTTAACAACCAGTCCTTCTTGATGATCGACGTGCAGATAGCAGGTGGCCCCGAACGGTAGTTGTTCTTCGTTGAGCGCGGTGCCGTCTCCAAGAGGGTACTCATCAAATTGATTGTACTCTTCCTCGTCCACGACATTCTCAACTCCGACAATCCTTCTTTTCCCCTGAAGGACTACGTGAAGTTTCTGATTTGCCAGGTCTTGGACATAAAAGACCTGAGTAGCTTGTTTAGCGAGTACGAATGGTTCCTCTTTGTATGCGGCACGTTCGAGGTCCACTGTAGTCATGCCGTACTTGTCGACCTTAACACTTGAGAGCGCGACCCAACGGCACCGGAAGAGGGGGATCTTGAAACGTACATAGTCGAGTTCCCAGATCTCCTCAATGTACCCGTAGTACGCACACACCCCACGTTTGTCCTGGAAGGCATCTATGCGGACACCGCTGTTTTGTACCGTGCTCTTCGTATCCTGTGCTCTGGTATAAAAGGTGTACCCATTTATGTCGTAGGCTTCAAATTTTAGGATTGTGTGACTTGGCCATCTGGCCAACCAGCCAATATTCTCCTCTGTTGTACTATTAGCACTTCGAACCCGCAATCAGTTGTTGAAGCTGCGGTTGTGCTGTCTGGTAAGCCAAGCCTCCGTACGGCCTGGATTCTCTCTGCGCAGCTCATCCTTATGCATGTTGATATACGGGGCTACTTCAGTCATGTGTTGCAAGACTGCGAAATGGGCTTGAGATAACGACGCGTAGTCAGGGATGAGTGTTTTCCTTCCTACGATCCCTTTGCCATCCAGTCTCCCCTCGTGGCGAGACATAGGCACACCTATCTGTTTGAGCTGGTCCATGTAATCGACACAGAACTCGACCACCTCTTCGGTTGTGTAACCTTCGACGATGCTGCCCTCTGGACGAGATCTATTTCGTACGTACTGCTTGAGAATTCCCATGTACCACTCAAACGGGTACATCTGGCGTAGAAATATCGGTCCACAGATCTTTATCTCTCTCACGAGGTGGACGGTAACATGGACCATGATATCAAAAAACGACGGAGGAAAGTACATCTCAAGATGACATAATGTCTTCACCAGATCAGCCTGCAACACATCTAGTGCTTCGGGATCGATGACCTTCTGAGAGATTGTGTTGAAGAAGTAACACAGCCTAGTGATTGTGTCTCGGAGATAGCTCGGCTGGATATTTCGGATTGCAACAGGAAGCATCTGTGTCATCAACACATGGCAATCGTGGGACTTCATGCCGACCAATTTTAGATCTTCCATCGAAACAAGTTTCGAGATGTTGGCGGAGTAACCGGACGGAACTTTCACACCTTGCAAGCACCGGCATAGTTCGGTCCTCTCGGCCTTTTTCAGGTTATAGCAGGCCGGAGGAAGCCTTGTTCTGCCTTGTTGGGAGGGCTCAAGTGCCAACTCGGGCCTGATCTTCATGTCTACTAAGTCGAGACGTGCGTTGAGGCCGTCCTTCGTCTTCCCTGGAATATTAAGTAAGAGACCAATCAGGCTGTCACACACATTCTTCTCTACGTGCATAACGTCGATGCAGTGGCGAACTTCAAGGTGCTGCCAGTAGGATAACTCCCAAAATATTGATTTCTTCTTCCACATGCCGCTGGCCTTCACTTTTTTACCACTCTTTCCAAGGACAACATCGATATCCTTAACCATATCGTACACCTCTTGCCCGCTGTAATGCCTTGGACATAAAGCTCTCTCCCTCGTCCCGTCAAATTGGTCCTTCATATTGCGGTACGGGTGATTCCTCTTAAGGAACCTACGGTGGCGCATGAACACCGTCTTACGGGAGTGGGCCAGCCACCTACTCGCGGTACCATCCAAGCACTGAGGGCAAGCCTTGTCTGGCTCTTTACTCTGGCCCGAAAGGTTGCGTAGGGCAGGCAAATCATTGACCGTGCAGAACAACATGGCGTGTAGGATGAAGTTCTCTTGTTTGTACGCATCCCATACCTGCACCCCTTCGTTCCACAGTGTTTTCAGATCTTCCACCAAAGGTCTTAGGTAGACGTCAATATCATTCCCAGGTTGCTTCGGCCCTTGGATAAGCAGTGACATCATGATGTACTTCCGCTTCATACACAGCCAAGGTGGTAGGTTGTACATACTAAGAGTAACTGGCCAAGTGCTGTGCCGGCTGCTCATGTTGCCGAAAGGATTCATTCCGTCCGTGCTCAACGCGAACCTTATATTCCTCGGCTCCGCACCGAAGTTTTTGAAGATCATGTCGATGTTTCTCCACTGCGTGGAATCGGCAAGGTGTCTTAGCTTTCCATCTTTCTTACGGTCCTCCGAGTGCCAGCACAACAATTTGGCCTCTTTTGGGTTCGCAAACAAACGCTTCAGATGTGGAATTATGGGCAGGTACCACACCACCTTAGAGGGAATTCCTTTCTTCGGCTCGATGAAAGACTCGCCGTCGTCTGGTTGACTCTTACGGTTGTAACGAGATGCTTTGCACACTGGACATGAACGCAAGTTCGATAATTCATTACGGTACAAGATACAGTCGTTCCGACATGCATGTATCCTTTCTACCTCCATCCCTAGGGGACAAACCACCTGCTTTGCTCGGTACGTATTTTTGGGTAGCTCGTTACCATCCGGAAGCATCTCGGAGAGGAGACCTAGGAGCGCCGTGAAACTCTTGTCTGACCAACCATGGCTGGCTTTCAGTTGGAGCAGCTCGAGCACGGATGACAGCTTTGTGTATTTCGGCTTGCAACCCAGAAACAAAGGTTTTTCTGAGTCCTCAATCAAGTACATGAACTTGTGTAAGTCTCTCTCAGTATTAAAGTTCACGTCGGCATCGCGCAGCATCTGATCCAACCTATCATCGTCCTCTGCGCCACCACAGTCATCGTCTGCACCTACTTCCTCATGGCGGCCACAATCATCGTCTGCACCTACTTCGTCGCCATGTTCTCTCCTTTCGTTGACTTCGGGTTCTTCGACGATGCCAACGTCTTCGTGTAACATGTTCTGCTCTTCACCATGTTTGGTTCAACATGCGTAGTCCGGTTTGAAGCCCCTAATAATCAAGTGTGCTTGGATCTGTAGGGCTGAGTTGTGTCCGAGAAATGATCTCTCATTTCTACAATCGCAACAAGGACAATATATATATTCAACACCCTTCTTCAACCTATCCTCCTCGGCAACTCTCAGAAAATTCGTCACACCGTCAAGGTACGCTTGGTTCGTACGAGAACCGTACATCCACACCCGATCCATCAAGCTACACGTGCTGCACAACAAGGAAATTAATGTTAGATTGACCTAATAAAAGAAAGCGACCTAGCTTCTCATCGGGAAAAAAGAGCTTATCTAGAAATCGTACTGCACTTTAAGGGTTTAAGGGTATAAACATAAATATCAAAATGCGAAACATCGGCATGAGATGAAATGCATGTCATGGAATCGATGACATAAAATAAGGACTAATGCAAATAGAATCAATTTCATCGGAGTCCGGACGCTCAAAATATCACGATCCTAATTTCTCCGGCGGTTCCGAAAACCCTAATTTGAGTTTTTAGTCAATTTTATTTTTTCTACAATGCAAACACGAATGAAAATGACATAATTACGTAGATCTTATTTTTCTGAACATTTTGATATATTATTTGCATTTTTCTGACTAATAATGATTTTTATAAGATTTAATTATTTAAATACTCTTTTTGATCTTTTCCTCAGTAAAAATAATAAATAAATAAATAAATAATAATATATCCTGACAGGTGGGTCCCACTGTTTTTTTATTTTTTTTATTTTTTTTTCTTAAGTGGCCTGAGGTCCGGCGGTCGGCCGGGACGCCGGCCGAGCTCGCCGGCGGCAAACGGCGGTGGCGAGGGACAGCGGCGGCGGACGTGGGAGGGCGGCGGCTTACCGGGAGGCGGCGGGGCGAGGAAGGCGGCCGGCGGCGAGGTGGAGGCGACGGCCGGCGACGGGGAAGCTTCGGGGCGGGCCTGGCGGCGGCGACGGCGGCAGCAGAGCGTCGGCGGGTGGCGGCAGCGGCTCGGGGAGGTCGCCGGCGGGCGACACGAGCTCCGGTGGCGGCGGCGCTTGCGGGCGGCTCAAGAAGCCGGAGGGAGTGGGAGTGAGGGAGTGGGAGTGAGGAGTGAGCGAGCTACATTAGTACAGACGGCTCCAGATAGGGTGCCGTCTGTACAAATAGTACAGACGGCTCCCAACTGGGACCGTCTGTACTGTACGGGTTAGTGCAGACGGCTCCCAACTGGGACCATCTGTATTATTTGTACAGACGGTAGCGGTTGGGAGCCGTCTGTACTGTATTGATTAGTGCAGACGGTTTCCAACTGGGACCGTCTGTACAAATAGTGCAGACGGTCCTTGTTTGGAGCCGTCTGGACTGTTGTGCACAGTGCAGATGGCTGCAGTTAGGAACCGTCTGCACTATTTGTACAGACGGTTCCCAACTGCAGCCGTCTGCACTGTGCCGTCCCGCTTGTTCGGCATCCTTGGTCGTGATTTGTGCAGACGGTTCGTGTTGGGAACCGTCTGTACTAAGAATTGTGCAGACGGCTCCCTGTTGCCGTCTGTACAGGTGGCGTCCCGTTAAATGCTATCTGTAGTAGTGTTTGCTGATTAAGATCAGCATCAATGTGGGCTTGTATATTCAAGGTGCACTCTGTTTTTTTTATGCGTTTGCAATTACTTTTTCCTGACAGAATTAACCTGCCAAAGATTGTTTTCCGAACAGATTGTCCTGACGGTTATATTGGGTGAAGGAACTATGTCAAAATGGCTAGCTTCCCTTAGTTTTGGCGCGGTGGGGTCAGTACATTTTGCCCTCTCTTGCTTGTATTCTTGTATTTATCTCCTTGTAATATATACTATATAGGCCTTCCTTAGTGTCTTTCTTCAACAAAAAAAACATTGCCTACAACTGGATTTTGCTCTCCTGTATTAGCATGGTTTTCCTTGAAATTTCCAGTATCGGAGGACTGCCGAACACACTCTAGACACATCAATCGATGCTTTTATTCGAGTACTAATAAGGAAGGCTTTTAGAGTTGCTTTGGTTATTTGAAGCAATATAAATTACTGGTCTTGCTTCAACGAAGCATCACATTCTCTCTTTCCTCGGTCGTGAGCACTATTGATATCTCTTACATGCTCCGTTAGGCTAATTTTTTTGTTCCAATTCAACCAACCAGTTGTACCAGATGCGTTATCCATTGCTTTTTTATTATTGCATGTAGCCTCTAAACAAGACATAACAAACAACAATATGCTCGCTTTGGACTAGATATACTCAAGCCAAGTCCAAAACTGGTCACACTAACTCCATATTTCACCAGCAATCTATTTAGTTGGAACATCAAAAGTGCTATTATTGACAAGGCCTATTATCTAGGTACCAAATCTATTTGGTTAGAAAGGTTCTCTATTTGTCTCCTACTGCCAGGATTAAATTGAATCTCCCCTTCCCAATTGATGGAACTAAAAGTGAATTTCCTTCATTAGTGGCATTCTTATGTTCACTAGCAAGTGTACACATGTAACACATGTTTTTAAAATATGTATATGGCGTAAAAAGATAATCTATATTGCATCGCGTTGAAGGAGACAACGACAGTGACGCATGGGCACGGCCAAAATGTGGCGTGGGCGCAGTAGCCACACGTGGTTCAAATTCGGGAGAGAGGGGGTATAGCAATGGCAATGGTGAAAAATTATCTATTAACTTTAAGTAAGGACAATGGTGAGTAATACTATCAACTTTAAGTGAATGGCATGGTGAGTAATTTTTAGATGGCAGACCATTAAAGTAATATTAGTCATTTGGTGATTACGATCGGATGGTGCAGATTGAGTTGGAGATAAGAGGGGAAAACTCTCTCTTTTATTAGATAGATAAATAGACAGATAGATAGATAGATAGATGTGATGGGGCATCGTTCTATTCATGTGATGGACAGTATTCTCTTCCTATGATGGCATTTCTCTTTTAGGAATATTTCCATAAATTTTCTTTCTGTTTTTCAACTAGCACGTGTCTTGTGCAATTGCGTGGGAATTGCCTTTAATATCTTTAATGTTTTGGACTTGTACGCGATATGAAATTAATATATAGAGTTAAAGTTCATATCACTGGTCATTAACATTAGACCAATAGGTAGATTTGAAGGTTAGGTAGCTCTTTTATGAGGTATTAAATTATGAATATCTATCGATTGGGGGCTACTAATAATTAAGGTACACCAGATCAATGACAAATGATGTTTAGGTACAATTATGGCGATCTATTAGTTGTGATCTATTAATAATAAGGGTCCACCAGATCAATGGTCAGATGGCATTTAGGTGCAGTTATGAAAAATGTATCCGTTGTGATATCTTTAGGTACAATTGTGAAGAGCCATCGGCTGTGATATGTTTAGATATAGTTATGATAGTAAGGTAGTTGCAACGGGACAAAAGAGAGATATCTAAAGACATTGATGAAGCGGTTGCTCTATTTTGTGAATAACAATCGTCAACATCTCTCTCCCTTCCCTCTCTGGCGATCACCCACGCTTCTCTCTCTCTCTTCCTCTCTCTTTATCATTCCCTTAGTTGTGTTCTTGACTTTGTCGTTTCTTCATTTTGCCATCATCCTGATCCAATCTTCATCGCTCCACCATTATGTGCGTGTCTTCTTCAACTTCGATGGTTCTTCACCACGTTTCATAAAGGGGTCATTCTATTCTGTCAACATGCGTGTTAAAATTGATGCGCGCGTGGTTTTTCACAATAATTATCGGTGTCATTCTCTCAGTTCCTTCCCTCTTTGGTGATCACCTAAATTCCTCCATTCCTCTCTCTTTGTCATCCCCTTAGCCTTGCCCATGAATTTGTCGTTTCTTCACTTTGCCGTCATTCTGATCTAATCCCCATTACTCCACTGTTATGTGCATGCCTTCTCGAACTTTGATGGATCTCCACCATGTTTCTCATCACCTCTAACTGTAACACTCTAGAATTAATTAAAGAAAGGTCGAAGTTGTTAAAAATCGAGGTTGACCAAAAACCTGGGATTAAAGGGTAAATTTTACTTTTTAAACCATGCATTGAATGGAAGATTCAAGACCGTGATTGTGTTCTTCTCGTAGAATCGATCAAGATAGACTATAAGTTTGTTCAAATCAAAGTTTGAACGAATTTGGAGAGTCCGATCAATATAGACCGTCGGATTTCATTATCTCCTAATCCAACTCAAATTCAGAAAAAAGTAATAAAACCCATCCGAACCCTAACGCAGTGATGAGGTAGATGTAGAACAGCCTTGATGCGGTGATGAGGTAGAAGGACAAGTTGCGCGTGAAGGGCGCGGGCAGGACGGCGAAAGGCGAGGTGTTGAGGGAGACGGAGCGCACGACGAACGTGGATACGAGGCCCCCATGGAGAGGATGGCAACAAGCCCTGCCTACGGCATCTCGCCCTTGCCCTGTAGCACGCGGCGGAGGCAAACGCGTCAGGGGCGCCGTTCCCCAGGATGAGGTGTGTGAAAACTAATGGATGTCGCGGAGATGAGAAAATTTCGTGGGTTTGTTTGTTTAGATAAGGCAGATTATTTCTGCTAATTGAGAAAAAAGGGACTGCTAGTTGAGAGAAATGGGAAAAGCAAAATTTAGTTGAGCTAAATGGGGACTATTAGTTGAGAAAAAGAGGAGAAAAAACTAAATTTAGTTGAGATACCACGAAAATGAAGGCTTCTATTTGTGGGACGGGAGGGTGTGACATCACCACAACCACCAACTGAAATTTATAATATAGTACACATGATCTATCGGTTGTGATCTATTTATGTACAATTATGATGATCTATCAGTAGTGATTTGTTTAGATACAGTTGTGATGATCTATCAGCTGTGGTCTGTTTAGTTACAGTTATGATGATCTATTGGCTATGATTTGTTTAAGTATGGTTATGAAGATTTATCGGTTTTGATCTTTCTAGGTACAATTATGAAGATTTATCGGTTGTGGTCCGCTAATAATAACAGGGTTCATCCGATTAATGATCGGATGTTTTACTTTTTTTAGGAATTTCTAACATATCTTTTTACTTATTGTATTGTACTTTTAGTATATAAATGTAACATCCCTAAAGTTGATCCCTAGTAAATGTGCATCATGGCATGTTCGCGTCATCTGAAACTCGAGAAGAATTTTAAACTTTTGAATCATCAAGGAAAGCCTTCTAGAAAACCCTAAATCGATTAAATGAGTAAAACCTTAAAGCTCAATTTGCTTTAAAAAGTCTGGGAATAAAGTGTTGTTTTTGAAAGGAAGTCAAAAACAGAAAATTTTAGTTAAAATTAGTTGAAATGGGGAAAATTTTTGTTTGAAATTTTTTCAAATGTTCAAAGGAACTAAAACAGAAAACAAAAATATAAAACTAAAAAGAAAACCCTCCCCTTTCTCCCCGGATGGGCCCTTCTCTCTTTTAGCCCATCTCTCCCTCCCGCCTGGGCCATCTCCTTCCCCGCCGGCCTGCTAGCCCACCTCCCCAGCCCGCTTACCCGCTCGGGCCGCCCCCTGTTCCTTCTTCCCTAAGCCACCCACCCCTACCCCGGCTGCCTTATCCCGTCGCCACCCTCCCTCTCTCCTCTACCGTCGGCCTTATCCATCCCCGCCCCCTCCAGCTTAGGCAACCGAGCCCCTCTCCTTCATCTTCTTTTCCCGGCGCCCGAGCTCCTCTCCCTCTCTCTCTCAATTGCTCGCCTCCGCCGCTCGGTCTTGCCACGGCCCCGGTGCCTCTTCCCCACGCTGCTCCGGCCTCCGCTCCAACCGCCCCGGCCATCGCCGTGCCATCCCAACCCGACGAAGCCTCGCCTCCTCCTTGGTTCCCCGCCGCCCGACCGCCTCGGCTTCACGCCCCCCCCCCAACTGGAGCTCCCCGCTCCTCGGTCCGCCGCTCGCCTTCCCCTCACCGGAGCCACCCGCCATCTCCGCCGCCCCTCCCCGTTGCCGCCCTCCGCCGCTCCGGTAAGGTCCCGTCGCCGCCGGCCTTGCCGCGCTGCCCCTCCCCCGGCCTGCCTCACCGCCGGCGGTGGCTCCGCCACGGCCGGACCAAGCGCACGGCCGAGCACCGGGCTGAGCTCTCGACCGGGCTCAATTAGGCCACTAATAGCCTAATTAATGTGCTGCTAAGACACATTTAATACCAATAAATGTGTATTAATTATTAACCGTGATTAAAACTATAATTAATACCATAAGTGCTGTCTAGACACATTAATTACTTCATTAAATGTTAATCATGTTTAATTATGACTAAACCGACATATTAATGACCTCATTTAATAACTAACAGTGTATTAAATGCACTTATTTATTATGTCCGAATGACAGCTGGGTCCCACCTGACAGGAATTAAAATAAAGATTAAAGAAAAAGGAAAAATATGACAGTGGGCCCCACTTGTCATAGACTAGTCAACATTTGACCAGTAGGGCCCACCTGTCAGCCTCTGTTATTATTGGAATTTGTTTAAATATTATTTTTACTGAGAAAAATACAAAAAAGATTTTAAAATGGATTAAATCTTGGAAAATTCATAGAAAATTCATTTTTAATCAAAAATGTAAATAATATATCAAAATGTTTAGAAAAATGAGATCTACTCAACTATGTCATTTCCATACATGTTTGCATGCTAGAAAAAGCATAATTGACTAAAAACTCAAATTAGGGTTTCCCCGATTAGCCAGAGAAGTTTCGGATCGCAATATTTCGAGCGTCCGGACTCCGATTAAAGTGATTTCACTTGCATTAGTCATTATTTTATGTCCTCTACGTCATGGCATGCATTTCATCCCATGCCGATGTTCAGCATTTTGATATTTACAATTATGCCCTTTCTTTTCCAGTGTTTTCGTCCTTCTCCGATAGAGCCGGAAGTTCCTAACGAGGATAGTCCCGATCACGAGCAGGGTTTAGTTGCAGAGCAACAAGGCAAGCAGCCCCTTTAATCACATTGCAGACATCTACTATTTACAAAGTATTAGTTGTTTTCAAATTCATTATCACATGCGTTCAAATTCTACTTTCCGGTAAGCAGAAACCATATTCCTGTGCATAAAACTTACTTTGTCGCTCAATCAACTCCACCACCATCCCAACCTATCTAGAGTAGTATAGTATGCACTGTTATAATGCTTGCTATGTTACTAATGCTTAGACATGCTTAGACATGTATAAGTCATAATTTCTTGGATGGCAGGCGAATCAACACCATTGGATGGGTTACGTGGTAGGTGGGTGTTCACCGGGAATTAACTAATGAACTTGACTAATAATCATTGGGTTAGACGAGAGGCCATGGCTGGGAGCATGGTGAGTTGTCTCGTTTTCCCGCAAGCATCGGTTCTCGACGTACATTGACCCAAGATTTGCGTACTTCTACACGGGTGGGATAATGGACCACCCACGACTAAATAATTTGCCTAGACTTAGAGTATAAGCTACATAGTTTGCCATTTCTATTCACTGGGTGAGTGAAAAATGTTGTGGTGGTGTGCTTCAATATAGGTGTAAGGGATACACACGGTCGAGGACCGGGGATGTATCACCTGCTACAACTTATGGGACCGTGTCATAGTTACGGTCAGACTGATGTACATGGATTGGCCCGTAAGGGTGGCTCATACCTAGGTCGAAAGCATTGTAAAGGTCGTGTTCAATCACCCTCCGCCAGCACACCTCGTGAAGTGTGTGAATTGCATTGGCATTAGGAGTCGGTTGATGTGTGTAGGTAAAGATGTACACCCCTACAGGGTTTGAACTGTTTGAACAGCTGTGTCCGGGGTTATGGACAACTTGGTGATTACCTGCGTCGAATTAGACAACTACAACAATACCTTAAAACCTGCCAACTCTAAGCCTGTGAGATTAGCGACTGCTTCCTCCCAGGGTGGTTGAGGAAGAGTCGGGGTATCTAAAGTGTGGTGATCTGCAGTAAAGATTGATCGTGAAGTGTTCGACTCATCCCCTTTGAAAAAGTATTCTGGTAGTCGATTTTCACCTACTTAATCTGTATTGTTAAAAGAAAACTAGCTTTCTGCAAAATAGTCCACAATTACCCATTTATTGATACCTGTCACATCTATTACTAATTTTTCACTGTAAGTCTTGCTGAGTACAATTTTTGTACTCACCCTGCTATCGTTGATATTTTTTATTGCAGAGGAAACTACCCCTCCTGAGGGTGGTTTCTACCTAGAGATCGACACCAACGACGACTAGTCGCTGGAAATCCCAGGCAGTGGTCCTGCCCCCGGGGTTTGGCAGTTTGGTTTGTTCTGCTGCCACTTTTGGCCTTACCGTTTTGGCTTCGTAGCCATATATACTTTTCCGCTGTGTAGTTGGATCTTCGGATCCCTTATGTGAATATATGTTGTTAAGTTTCAAGAACTTATAATATTGCAGTTTCAGTCGTAGAGTTACTGCTGTGAAATCTGGTTGTTTTCGCCTGCTTCATGTGCTATGTGTGTATGTTGATGAAGCACATGTTGTGGGTAGGGTTTTAGAGTTTATATCATAGAGTTATTAGGTTTAATCACCCCTGTGAAGTGATTCTGCTACTGAGAGGTTGAGAACTATATCATCCTACTCCAGCCGAGCATTAATTTGTCGGGACGAGTTTGGGATTGACGTTCCGGCTTAGTAAGAAAAAAGTGAGGAGACCATATCACCCTACTTGATCTGTGCATTAGTTTGCCGGAGAAAGTTCGGGGTTGACGTCTCGGGCTATTTGGAGCCATATCACTCCACTCCTCTTGGGATTGATACCCAGGGGTTGAGGTCGGGGTTGACGTTTCGACTTAGCGGGTGGTTTCACTTAAGACTCTCTGTTATGAATTCTGGGGTCCGGCAATAAATATAAAATAAGTAGATAGATTATGTCAACACTACGTTTGGTATTTCATATTTACACCATATAGCAATAGAAGCATACATTAGTAAATATTAATTAGTTAATTTGAATTGTACTGCTTAGGTACAATTAGGCTTACTTGACGTTGTGTCTCAATTCTCAAATAGTCAAAACGAGAGACTGACGGAACGTTTCGCCTCGAACACAATTGATCGAAAACCCTAACCTCCAATTTGAGAAATAGCAACCAGCAATAAGCAACTGGAACCCATAAAACACACTATTAGTGTCTCTCCGTCAGAATTTGGGGGGAACCAGAGCTTGAGTCACATGGATCCAACGGCGAGGAGGGAGAGGTACGTACTAAAGTGGCCGGGTAGGAGGCGACTATGGGCAGTTCTCCGACGAGTTGACTGGCAATCAGGGCGGAAGTCCAAGTGGCGTACAGAGCGAAAGGCGAAGGAGTTCAAGAACGACGAATAAGCGAAGCGAACAATTCAGTGCATTTGATCGAATAGGAAGGGCAGCAGAGCTCTCGCACGCGCTGTGGCTGGCTTGGCAGGTTGCACGCCGGTTGTCCCTCGTATTGGGGTGTGTCACACACTATACATGCATGGGCTATGTCAGCTAAAGACCATGTATTTCGAATTAAATCACCAACAAGACAAAGTTAAGAAACTAGCTAGCATCTCTCATTCTCATTCTCTCCCCCCAGGAATTAGAATCAGCATCGAACGACCATTCAGTTGCACTTTGATTATTCTTGAGGAAATTAACTCCTACCTTAACTAGCTATTAATTTCACAAGCACTTTACTAGGTTAGCTCTTTGGAGTCTGAGGCCTCCACTGCTGTTGCTCCATGCCATTTTGCCACCCCTGCCTCCCTAGGCTCATCTCCAGGCTTGGTATCCTTGATGGCACCACCTGCTGTTTCATGCATGCTTGTTCTGTGGCGCTGCTAATCCTGCCGTTCATCTGTAGTGGGGTCGACGACGAGGACAACGATGACCAGCCCTTCGCAAAACCTGTGGTCGACGATCTAATCCTGACCGTCTCATCATGGCCTGCACCTGCACGCAGATGGTCTCCTTTGTCCTGCCCTAGGCGATGGAGTGCAGCATCTTGCAGTAGTGCACCTCCCTTCCATACCTGTACAAATCATGAATGCTCAAGTGATTATTCGCCAATGCAATGATTATGATTTACTAGTAGTTAGCATGTAGCTGAATCCCTAGCTAAGGTGAATATGGCATCATGCATGTCTATATGTAAATTTGGACATGTTTATGTATCCAATATTGAGCCAGTGCAACCAGCAGGAGCTCCAAAGGCAAAGTGGCATGTAGGTACAGTGCTAGCTTGCAGTAATTAAGAGAGAGAAAGTACTGCCAGGAACATTAAAGATATGCTGTTTGTCCCCAACACTGCAAATATTACTCCCCTTATTAAACCGCCGCTGAGAGCCCTCTACAGGACAGCAATACACATGCAGGATGGGGATCCATATAAATGCATGCCCATCCTGCGATCGGTACTAATCCTGTTGGGAACATCCAGAGAGTAGTTATCTTATATCAAATCTATCCTCGTTTGGTCCAAAAGTTTAAGCTGTTAGAATCAAACACACTGCCAATTCGCGTGTATAAACTTTCTGCCTTCATTTTGACAGTAACAAACTAACAATAAGGATTAAGGCGTCATATATGCTCGCCTTCTTGTTTTTTTCCAGGAACTGTAGTTGCTAGCTTAGATGAGGGGCATATATATGAGTTTACGAAGGTCACCTGATTTTGTTTGATTAAGCAGTGGTGAGTGGACATGAGGTAGGGGCGCCTAGGCAGCGGCAGCCCGCCACTTTGCTGGTGGTGGGCGAACGGCGGCAGGCACCAGGCGCTCTCCTGCTGCCCCCTCGACACCAACTGTCTTCTGCAACTTGTAACGAATGATGTTTTCCTCAGATTAGCTAGTTCTTAGCAAATAATTATTTTTTACTTCTAACATGCTAATAGATAGATGAAATATATATGTAAAATTAGTGAGTGTCCATGCTTGCATGCTATGCTGGGTAGCGCGTATATCATGTGGAGTACTGCACAAATGTACGCCCGATAGCGAGATAAGTAGGCCGAGAGAGAAAAGTAGCGACTCTCGTGACGTATCTGTAGGGGTGGGGGATACAGGCAGCAGACACAATGAATACAACATGCAGAAAAACAGTTAAAATCATCCGATTGCAGGAACAAAGATGCATGCATGGGAGCAGCGCGCAGCACGTACGTACGTACGTACGGTACAGCAGGAATTAACTCCGCTCTGCCATGCAAAGCAAGGCCCAGAGGAGAGGAGAGGATCTAGTCAGCTGGGTACGTATGACCAACACGACAAGCAGAAGAGGCCTAGTGCATGCAGTGCTGTGAGTGTTAATGCAATGCTGGCAAGTTGGCTTGTCCATGCTTGCCACTACTGAGGCATGCACTCACTATGTATTTAAGCTAAGGCTAGGGTGGGTGTGGTGTGGTGTGGTGGTGGTAGTACTGGATGCGGTGCAGGCTTTCTTAACCGGTCAAGCTATAAGGCCGATGGATAATGGATGGAGGCAAGCTGCGTGGCCTGTCTTCTTCTACTTGTTTTACGCCAAGATTCTGGCTAGCGCTCGGTGCAAATGACCGGCCCTGATGGGCGCAGGGGACAATTGATATGGATCTGAGATGAAATAAAGATGAATGAATCATCACAAGGCAGCGCGTCTTAGGCTGTTAGCTCCTGCTGGTTCTGCTTTGCATGCTACCCCTCTTGCACAATACTGGCATCTCTCTCTCTCTCTCTCTACTGCAACTGTACTGCAAGTTAGGAGAGGAGGGAAAGGAAGTCTTGGCATACATCATGATCGATCTCCCCGACCGGTGGCAGTACTGATCGCTGTACAATGTTTTGCAAAATTGCTAGCTATCCAGACTTTACTTTTTCCTTTAAAGACCTGTTCCCCGTGGCCATGGTCACCATGGGTGCTAGATGCCTAGATGGCCCTATATGTCCCTGTGCTGCGTGATTAATTGGAGCATAGCATGGCACCAAGGGTGCGTGTAGTGCCTTTGCATGCATGAGAGTTTGGAATCACTAAGCCAAGGACAATATGGCTGTATACCGGACATGCAGATCGAACTCTCACCTTAGCTAGCTAGAGACGCACGGCTGTTGTTCTGCGTGTGATAGGTGTACTTAGATCGATGAGAGAGAAATATGATGTTGAAAATATAATACTTTCTACTAATTTAACATCATTATAGTCTGGCCTCAGTGAATAATAAGTCTTTACTTTTCTCTCTAATATACAACGTTATAACCTATCCCTAGCGGTGTAAATCTTTTTTCTCTAAAATAAACATAAACCATTAGAATAGCCCCAGATCTTTTCTTTTTCTCTCAATTAATGTGAGAATTTTTAAAAATTTTGATTAATATGAGAATTTCCATCCCTCAGGAAAATTTTTGGTACCTTATATCTCACATGTTATTTATAGATATATATAGGCAGAGTTTTGTTTAGATAATAGGATTTTGATTCGAATCATTAGGGTTTAGTTCAAACGTGTATTGCATCCTAAAAATTCCCAAAGAAAATCCCTAAACAGCCTATATATATGTGTGTGTGTATATATATGATATTTTCTATCATTTATGGGGGATAAAAAGTATGCTTCTTAACCCCAAATTTGCTTCATTAATAGTGCATGTCGCCGTCTCTCTATACGTATACAGCTCATGTACTAACCAAAACAACCTAATTAACTACATGCACAACTCAGACATTGAGACTCCCAATTCCAGCTTCTGTCACACCAAGAATCTAACGAGAGAATTTGACTAGGAGCATCTGAATATGGTAGATTGGTCGTATTTTTGTCCAATATCTGCATGACAATGTGCTAAAACATTACTTTTTGTAACAGGAACCAACTAAAGTTAATCTACAATAAGTTCATACCAAATTATCATGTCAAAGCTAAGGTTATTGAACTATAAGGTACATGTTAGGCACTAGCCTTAATTTGACTATACATAAATATGAAATTAAGGCGTATAGTTTCAATTTAATTAATTAATAAAAAATTATGTTTGGATAATAATTATTGAGTAGTTCATGTGAAAAGGTATCATGTAAATTATTGGAGCAAAAAATCTCGTAATTCTTGAGAACAATTCTTTCAAAAATCAAGAGAGTATAATATGTAGATTTTTTTCAAGATAAAACATATTAAGGTATTACACTCTATTATTAATATTTTATATTATCGTTTGATCTATACTTTGTGAAGTATTATAGACATGTTACATGACATATATAGATTTTAGTGTCTTGCTGGATGTCCTTCAGCTTTCTTTCTTAAAAGGGCCCTAGCTAGCATCCCTTCATCTCACCCACTTACTTAGACTATGATGGTGCCTGCGCAACACATTAATCACATGCATGTTGGCTTATGTATTCGTATTTCTAGGATTTGGTCTCATGATCACCTTATTATCCTTTCTTACTAACGTGGTAACACCAACTATTTTTTTCTTATTTCAGCTCGATAAGTGGCATTCTTCGGGATCTTCTAAATGGTATTTAGTCATACATAAAAATAAAAATAATATTAGAAACGCACCTGATCTAGATTTAAAAACTAAAAAAGCTGTTATGATAACAATCATATGGAAACAGCAGTGAGAAAAACTATTTAGTAATATGGGAAATGCAGGAGTACACAAGGGTGACTGCACTCGATTTTGAATTACGTAGTTGTCCATCTCTCAGAAGAACCTAAAAAATGCATCATGAATATTCAATGCTTAATACTAGTAAATTTAATATTTCAATTGCATCCTACACAAGGCTTAAATAGGAGGGCATGTTTTGTGTCTATGACATGTGGGCTTAGGGGCATATAAAGGTTTTGTAAGGGCATATGACGTTTTGCCCCTATATAGTATACATTGTATAATTCAAGCTACCTAATCACCACATCTGGTATCAAACAGGTGCTGCTATCTATAGTAGCATTTAGTCCACATTGAAGAGTACTTGTCGTGAAAAATACTTTCATAATATCATCTGTAAGTTAGCAAGTTGCCTTGGAGATTCAAGATCCTACTAAGTTTATATATACATAAACAAGAAATGAAAAACTTACGCATCAAACCTTTACCATTGACATAGAGCTAATCACCATGCATTGTACAAATAAATGCATATATATAAGCCTTGTTCTAAAAGGGGCAAATATCGATGGAGCACCCTAATTCAATTCTAATCTGGTCATACCAATGATTGTAGTAGATCAAATACCTCCAAACTTCTGCCTTGCAATTCAACTTCTTAAATATGCATTCATGTATATCAAACACATCAGTTTAAATTAATGCATGCAGACAGAACATACTTAAATTAAATAAGAAATCCAAATGCAGCAAATGGAGGCTGCAGACTTGCAGTGACATGACGACAAAGGGAAAATACAAAGCATATGATCCAACATGATTATGCAACATTAGAATTAATGAAATAAATAATATGCGCAAACCTAGTATTGGAAGTGATGCTGCGAAACATGTCAAAGTCATCCATTTCACCACCTACTCTCCTCAGAAAGCCCATATCTCTCATCTGGCCATGGCCTGCAGTACACCATGTACGCATGTCTGAGCATAATTTATAATAACATACGAAGAAAGTATGCGAGTATATGTTTGTCTGTGTGTGCATGGAACAATTCAGTATGTGTTTCCACAAACATCACTATATAGTACTTAATTATCTGCTCAATGTGGCAGTGCTAGCTTTGTGGGACTCATGCATAGGCAAAACCACACATAGCCCATGCCAATAATTCACTATCATTATGTGATTTGACCTTACTGAATGATCAATCCATAGAAAAGAAAATTTGTCTCTGAAAAGATGAATGAAAACTAACACCTAGGCAATATTTTACCTGCAGCACATGATCTGTCTGCGGCAGTTCCCTTCACTGTTCTATACATCTGCATCAAGAGTCAAGCAAATAAAAAAAGAAAGAAAGGGAAAGATTAGACTAGGCCCCGTGTTGCCATTTGGTTTACCCTTGCAATGTGCTAATTAAACAAGTCATACTGATATACATTAGATTCAAAGGATTAGTTGAAAGAGAGAGTATATATTGGGCAACAGCAAATAAAAAATACCAGGGAGAAAAGAGTTTGATGATATGATAAACAAATTATAAAAAGGCTATTTTCTTGTTTTGTTCTTGAATGTTGAGAAAATAACATGGCAGCTATATATGCATGAGAGAGAGAGAGGGGACTAGTTACTTGCCTGCAGGTGGCTCTTAACATGAGCCAGTGTGAGGTCCTTCACGTTCATCAACTCCAAGACTGATTTTGGTGTTGCTCCTAAAAGGCAGCGGACAGACTTAATATTATAACCAAGGTAGATATTAAATTCATATGATTCGACAAAGCAATATGTAGTTAGAGATAAGCTAGACTTAGATCAAGATAACTTTTTGAACCAAAATTAATAGGAAAAACATGGAAGCAAGATACTGATGATTAGTTAGAAGGTTTCTTTAAAATAATTTTCTGTTCACTTGAAAACAGAATCATGAAAGCAAACGGGACTAAGTATGGTGTGCGCAGGGGTGCAAAGGAGTCATGCACTGAAACTAACATTTAAGTGACGAGATTAGACTATCAAATTGCACCACCCTATTTTTGACTTTTGGAAATTCAGACATCCACAACAGAACTTGAATTAATTGTAACATATGAGCTAGCTAGGCAAATTGGCTCACGTGGTTACGAACATAAGTGCCAATGAAACCAAAAGCACTTCTTAATTGAAACAGCAAAAAGAGCAATTGAGTGCATAACGGCATATATGCATGAACGTACTCTCATGGCCGCCAAGGAGCTGGACGGCTTGCACGAAGTGCGCATGGAGTGCCGTCGTCCACCGCATCCTTGGAGCCCTCGAGCTCTTCTTTCCACTGCGATCACGGTTCCCAGATCTCGCTGCACCGCCGGAGAAATCCTGGCTTTCATAGGAGCTCTTCTTGAATCTCGGGATCTGGTTAGGTTGGTCCAGCCGCTGCTGCTTGCCATTGTACACCCCGTCCTGCTGCGCCGTCGCCATGTCAAACCCTAGACACAACCTTGGCTCGGCCGAGATACCCATTTCGTGGCCACCGCTGCTCCCGGTGATGTTGGTCGGTGACGACGGACTGATGTGGAGCGACAGATCGGGTACAGCAATAGTTGCCATTGCAACACTAGCCGTGAGAATAATTCTGTTGCGGTCGATGAGCAAAGGAGAGCCTGGGGAGTTGAGCAATGTGTGTGTGGGGGGGAAGCTTTCTCTTGTTGTTAGAAGGGAAATGGAGTGAGAAGGATCTAAGTGATTAGGTCATGAGTGGTATATGATTCTTGTATAGGGGTTTGTGTTCGTGGGTGAGAAGGTCTGGTAGATGCATAGGGATGGGGGCTAGTGAGAGGGATAGCAATAGCGAGGTTGGTGGATGGTGAGAGAACGAGACCCCAGAATCCAGAAGTGTACCTAGCTTCAACCTTCAAGATGGAGAGAGACAAAGACAGAGAGAAGATGCCTTGTTGAGGAGAATGTGGGGATAATAGTTCCCGTTCGGTGAAATGCTTGGGGTGGTGGAGCAGGCACCAAAAAAAATAAATTCTAGGCCATTTTGAAGGGCTGTGGCAACGAGACATGGTCTAACCGGGTGGGATGCTGGACTGCAACTGATTTGACATGATATGCGCGTCCCTCTGTACGTTTCTGTGTCATTTGTATTGTATGTACTTACTAGCTTTATATAATATATTAATCCTTTTACCACGATGTACTTTGTTAAGTATCACTCAGAGGCCACAATATATATCTAGTAAATTTGACCATGGCTTGTTATCATTTCGTTGCTGAGAGGTGGCAGAACATTCCATTTAACAGGGGTACATTGGGTCCATTATTAAAATATTATTCTTTGATCGTCTCCTTGGTCTATGCATATGAGGGGCTTGAACTTAAACATATATATACATATATAATTAAACTAGTTCAATAATACATTTTAAAATATTTAAAAACACAACCACTATGTACTACACAACCAGTACTATAAAAATCATCATCCTAAATGCCTTATCACGGATGGGTCACAAAAACCATCTGTATTAAACATCGTCACAGACGGTTTTATAGAAAAAACACATCAAAACGTTTTTTCTTAAAGAACATTTATGATGAGTAGGTCATCATAGACGGATTTTTTATTAAAAACCTTTTGTGATATGGAATAAAACATCACATACAGAACATTGGATGTGTTAGTTCATATATGAATAGATGTGCTTTTGTGAATTTTTGTGTTTAAGGGCAGGCCCAAAAATAAAATTAGCCCTATTTTTTTTATCACAGATAGTTCAAACCATCAAGCCGACTACGATATCAACTTTTCCCAGTCTGGTAAAAAACTGTCTATGATAATTGATTATCTCAGATGGTTGCATCTCCTGAATTGTCTGAGATAACCAATTACCCTAAATGGTTCATTTTTATGAATTGTCAAAGATAGCCTATTCTATAGTAGTGCTTGTTGGTAGCGTCGGATGTCACTGACAACCGTGGTGTCTTATTTGCAACACTCGACATTACTGTGTGACCCGTTATCGTAATACTCATCATGCCTATTGACCAACACCATAACGTGAATATTAAATACTTAATATGATGGACATGAGGTTTAAAAGTTACCTAGTCGTATGGACTGATTCAGGGTGGTGCAGTGACCCCTCTCGTAATAGTAACTCCTTGCCTCTCTTGGCGGGAGAAACGCTTGTCTGGATCGGCGTTTTAATCCTAACAGGGTTAATGCGACATCCAGATCATCGTGTTCAGGGGAATAATGATAATTCCTCATCATGCGTTCAAATGGTATACAACTTGAGCTGACCTAGATGGATTACTCATCCTCCTCTAGATGCATGCGGATACACAGATAAATAGCTGAAGCAAGAGTGCACAGGCGCAAACAACAGTGTGGAAACGGCATCTCACCCACCACGGCAGTGCACAAGAGGGAGATGGTGCTTGCCCGGCGAGGTGGGCTTGTAGCGCACACCACCAGGACGAGGTGGTCTGGGGGCACAGCAGCTTGGGTTGGTCGGCGCAGTGAGGTGGGCCTACGGGTTGCGTCGCTGGGGCGAGGTGGACTGGGGCCGCAGCAGGGCACGAGAAGGCTCTACGCACTCAGCAGGTTACAGCCGGGCATCCTGGACTTGCAACGAGGTGGCTTGGGCTACGCGGCTAAGCACCCGGCCGGGGTGTGCCCTGGCGACGTGTGCCGGGGTGTACGTGCGACACGGGATGCAGCAACACAGTGTGCAGCTCAGAAGCGGGACGACCAGGCCACGGCGGGGTGCGGCAACGTGCACCTTGTGGTGGCCGGGGCGGGGTGCTGCCGGTGGGGTGTCACGGTGGGATGGAGGCGCGGCGTGCGGGCGTGGGGTGTTGCGTGCAGGGTGCGTGCCCGTGGGTTGCTGCGCACGGGATGCGGCGTGGAGTGTCGCGCGTGGGGTGCGGCGTGGGCTGTTGTGTGTGGGGTGCGAACAAGGTGTAGGGCAGGTTGGCAGCATGGCTGCGGTTCGGCCCGAGGCGTGATTCACCTCGCCCGCGATGCTTGCGATGGGGTGTTTGTTAGAGCTGACTCTCTCAGCCCCTCTCACTACTACAGAACAGGTCATCTCTGACGGGCAGGAACAGCCCACCTGTGACGGGTGGAGCGCCCGTCAGGAACTAATCGACAGTGGTAACATATGTTACCACTGACGGGTGCCCACGCCCGTCACAGATAACATATTTCCTCTGACGGGCAGGAAACAGGGACCCGTCACATATGACCAGTTCGGGGGACGCCATGGAAGACCTGTAGTAGTCATCGCTGACGGGTGCATGGAGAGGCACCGTCAGTGATGACATCTAACGTTGACGGGTACCATTATCGACCCGTCAGTGCTAATTTGTTACCTGTGACGGGTTAAAAATTTCCAGCCGTCAGTGCTAATTTGTTACCTGTGACGGGCACTAAATGTTGACCCGTCAGTGATAATGGATTACCTCTGACGGGTCAGTGTTTTCTGCCCGTCAGTAGTAATGTGTTACCTGTGACGGGTAGCTTATTTTGACCGGTCAGTGATAATTGGTTACCAGTGACGGGTTTGGATTATCTGCCCGTCAGTTATGATTTGTACCGTTGACGGCTCTCTTTGTTCTGCCCGTCAGTGAGAACTACCACGGTTGACGCAGGAAAAGCCAGCACCGATGTTGCGCCCGTCAGTGATGACCATATCCTGATGCATCCCTGCACCATTTTTTGCTGGCTAGCCTCAGGATTTTGCTAGCCATGCCCTCTGTAAAAAAGCCCAAGCTGTGCAGCCCCAGCTACACAGCCTCTCAGCAGCCCCAGCTGCGAGGCACAAAGCATCAAAAGCACATTCATAATTATATGAACTTCAGAAATCGGCACATATATATTGACAACATAGTACAAGACATTCACAATATATGAAATTCACAAATCTAAATTAATGCACATATATTACACCCAAGCACATTGAAATTCATAATAAATATGTCATCAAGCTTCTATGATGTTGCGGAGGAGTCGTTCGATGATCGTGAAGATGTATATCCTGCAAGAAGATAGTAGACGGCACAATATAACAACATTGTATTGAAACAAGAATAAGGTAGAAATCTACGTTGATAATGAATGAACCAATATTATTTGACAAGTCTGAATAAACAAATAAGTTTGTACAACTAGTCCTCAGAATGATGAGATGTAGCGGGTGGGGGCAGCTCTACGCCGGCGTAAAATTCACCGCCTGGCCGGACGACGTACTGGTTGAGGAAGTACGCAAACGCATCTCTGATGCGGCATTGATCTTGTAAGTAGTCGTAGTTGTCATGCTGCATCCAGATTTTGAAGTCTTCTTCGGTGGACCGTGGGTTCCAGCTTTGGACGAACGCGTCCATGTGCGCGCAAACGTAAAACCCACAAGTCACACTATTCGGCGGTTGCTGCCTGCATGGGTAGTCAAACTTGTGGGTGAGCTTAGGCGCTGGCTTTTTCCGACGCGCCATCCCTCCGCATGCCCTAAATTTGACGTACGCCCCATCAATGCACCGCCGAATCTTCGAGAAGTCCCGCCGGGGTAGTCCTTTCTCTCGGATAAGAGAATCAAAGTAAAATACTTTGTTCCAATCGGGGACTATGGTGATAAGGACCCAATGGTCGCTGCATAGACGAGATGACATGCATGTAAACACATTTAGCTATTTTATTACGTAGATGAGAAAAAATTGACAGAATTAGTGAACAACTCACGGGGGGTTGTAGGGCATGAGTATCGCATCCTTGTCCTTTTGCGCGAGCCATGCCTGGAAGATGTACTCGACGACCGATTCTTCGGCCTCGTCAATTTGACGATCCTGCAAGAGGCACGGATCGATGAACCCAATGTCCGCTTTGATGCGCATGGCCTCTTTGTTTTGCCAGAGTGTCCAGGCCCTTAGCAGATTGGTCTCCAGCCTGTTCAGGTTGTACATGTACCAGAGGTCTTCAAAGTCGACCCTGAATGTTGGAGAGTCAAACTCTCGATAAAAGTGATAGCTTTGTGGCACTTCGACCGTGAGGTAGGATACATATTGATTCGGTTGACTCGCATGCTGCACGATCATGTCATGCAGCCGTCTTGCCTCCAGTCCCAAAGATTGTACCTCATCGTCTGGGAGGAGCGGCTGTCCGGGCATGTACTTGTCAGCCCTAGCTGTCAATTTAAAGACGGGAGTTGACGCGTAGGACAGGGACTTAGCGGCGCTATCTTGATTTGCTTTCCTCTTTGATGTGCCGCCCCGTTTGGTGTTCCTTCTCTTCGGAGCCTTTTGGACCGCAGCTGGATCACTCTCCGTACGTATTATGTTTTCCCTAGGCGTAGGGCCAGCAAATGCCTCCTTCATTGCGCCGTGAAGTGTGCCTGGAGATAAAGTCTTCGCGGCACCTTGCGCACTGTCTGGCTCCGCTGGCGGTACGGCATTCTTTGGCTCCTGCCTATGCTTGGTGCGTCTTTCTTTTATCGGCGGCTCGGGTGCATCGACAAGTGGCAGGTCAACATCCATTGGAGTGGCACCTGCCTCCGGTCCCTCATGGGCTGGCATCGGGTCTTCGTCTCTCCGGTCGAACGACAGATGTGTTTGGCTCAAGGCCAAAGGAGATATCCGGGTTGATGGAGAGGCGCTGGCCGGAGATGTGCGAGTCGAGGCCCCTTCTACAACCACTTGAGCCTTCGGCCACTGGATGAAGGTCATCAGGCATTGTCCTAGCGTGGTCGCATCCTCTTCAGGAGGTACAGGGACAGTCATGGCACCGAACTCGGCAACTACCCTATCCACCTGTACCTTCACCATGTCCGGCGATGTTCTCTGATGGTGCGTCAGGGCCCCCGAAGAAGCTGGCATCAGTAGGCCGTGTGCGACGGTAACATTGGCGCCCGGCACAGGATAAACCAATCGGCATTTCGTGGGCACCTGCACCTGTGGAACAGTTAAAGGTTGGTTCTCGGCCATTAGAGCAGTGTTTGAAACATAAGATGTGTATGAAAGATTCTACTAAGTGCCATGAACTTACATTTAGGGTTTCGTACGGATACGTTGTAGCTACCCCATCGGAGGTGGCCGCGTTGGTAGAGGCGCAACTGCTCCCTCCAGGAACGTTCGGCGCACGATGCGTGGGTGGCAGCTCCCCATATAGCCTCGCGAACTCCTGTCTTGCCGCCTCTCGTGCCGCCTCTTCCGACCTTCTCACCAAATCCTCGCTGATCTCCTGTCTCGCCGCCTCTCTCGCCTTCTCCATCATCGCTTCCATTAAAGCCTCGTGCCTGCTCCTCTTCCTTTGGCGGGCGGCATCAGCTGATTTGGGAAAGACTCTATCCCATGTAGCGGCTACACCGACACCTCGTATACGCCCAGTTTTCTCTGGGTTTCCCAGAGCAACCGATAGAGGTGTTTGCCACCTCTCGGAATGTACGGAATCTTGAGACGATTCCTGCTGGCTCAACTGTACCTGCAATAGAGACGTACCATATTTCACTACCGAGCGTTTAGGAAACAAGCTATTTACGATGGATTGACAGGACAGGTCGAGTGAGTACCAATCGATTGGACACCGCCTGGACCTCCTCCGTGGGGAACGTCACATCCCCCGTCGTCGGGTTCACTTTCGTGTGAGCCCCTGGCCCAGTTTCTGGCGCGAGGCTCCGATATTTCCTCGAAAGGAACTGGTTTCCCAGCCGCTCGTAGTGCAGCATCTTCTCTTTCCCATTTACTCTTTATCCCGGCGTACCCGCGGCTGCCAACTCTGTGGTTGAATTTATTCCTCGTTCGCAGCTCCTTGTTCTTCTCACTCTTGGCCTTGAACTCGTCAGTGCTCCTCGAGGCGACGAATTGGTCCCACTGCTCATCAGTTACTTTCGACCATCTTCTTCCCGGATGGCGATTTTTCATCACGTACTCCTTGGTCGCAGTGTGTCTCCAGTTCTTGTGAGCATTACACATCGTTATCTCCGCGTGGTGCTTCACCGTCTCCTTCAGGTGCTCCGGGACCTCGAACAGGTTAAACAGCGAAGTCAACAAGGCATCTTTCTCTGACCGGGGCACATGGTTCCATTCGGGAGTAGTGATCGGGATGTTCTCCCGTACGAGCACCCCACAGGCGTTGTTGAATTTCGACGCCGAGCTCGGTGGTTCACTTGGTGCGCCTGTGTCGGGGTCGACCCCCGTGATGACTAAGGTCTGCGTCGGCAGCTTGTTCCCCGTTCTTGGTTTGCGCTGCCTTCTTGGTGCCGTTACAACTTCGGCCTCGACCTCATCCCCAGGATTGAACGGTCCAGAGCCTCTTTTTTACGTAAATATATGAACTAGGTTAAATAAAGACCTAATATGTTTATAATAAACATAATTGAATTAAATACACAAGAGAAGTAGAGGGTACGTTGTGGTGGCTTCAAGTTCTTATAAGTAGTTTTATTTTCTCCTATACAAATAACTCAAACTAATGCATTCATAGGTATACTTATGCAACAGCCAGGAATTATAGCAATGCTTCTATTTTCTTAAGGCTTGCATATTTATGCATGGATATGATATGAAATAGCTAACTACATTGTGTGCATATATATATATATATAAGCCAATCTAGTTCGTATTAGAACAGGCAGTAAATAGTCAACAAAAGAACCGCGCGATATACATACCCAAATACACTACAATAGCCACTTGACTTGCAATAATTTCTGTGGAATTAACTCAAGTTCAACAATTCATATACGATACAAAAAATACATATAGCTTGAAATAAAAGAAGATTTGGCATGTGCCGCAAATATATGTAGCACTGACAAAGGAAAAAGGTCGATAGGGTTGGGCTTGAGAGCATGAAAAGCCACATCTAACCCTAAATTTGTATCAAGTAAATCAGCCCCTAAATTTATCACTCCGGGCTCTTAATTATTTGTAGCTTCTGCTTAATGTATAAAGAATGCTTGATCAATAGAAAATGTATGCGCAAATCAGTCCAAAGAAACAAAGGAATGAAAATGAATTACCCGGGCATGGCGGAGTGGGAGGAAGAGGTGGCGGCACCGGAGTGCGAGGAGGAGGAGGCGGCGACCTCGGTGGCGGTGGCGGTGGCGGCGACATCGGTGGCGGTGGCGGCGACCTCGGTGGCGGTGGCCTGCGCGGTGGAGGCGGCCCCGACGGCAGCGGGAGTGGAGGAGGTGGCGGCGGGATCCATGGAGCGCGCGCGGAGCAGTGCAGATTCGTCGGCGGCGGCGGCGGCAGTTCGGCACTGTTAACTAGGGCTCGCTGCTGGTCCAGGCTTGAACGGACGCGCGGGCACGAAAATTTTTCTAAGTGTCGAGTCCTACATATAGAACAAACTCATCACTGACGGGCACCACACAAGAGCCCGTCAGTGTTGAGTTGATCAACACTGACGGGCCCCATTTGGCGACCGTCACTCATAAATACCAGTGACGGGTTCGCTTTTGTGCCCGTCAGTGGTAACACTACCGGTGGTACCGCACAACTTTAGTCCCACCTCGCCGAACGAGCAGCGCGCGCACCAGCTTAAAAGGGCAGCTGCGCCTCTGGGTTCCGAATTCCTTACAAGCTTCACTGATACTACGAGCCACCGCCGGTCCCCTGCGCGGCCTGGGCTCGTGGGCCAGGGCGCTGTGCTCGGGATAGGCCTATGGCTGGTCCCCTGCGCGGCCTGGGCTCGTGGGTCTGGGCGCTGTGCTCGGGATAGGCTGGTGCGCCTAAGTTTTTTGCTTCATGTCTTAAGTTCGAAATTTTTTGCTTCATGTCTAAGTTCTAACATTTGTTCTTGTGTGCGCCTAAAATGTCTAAGTTCTAACAGTTGTTCTTGTGTAAAGTAAAAAATTTAGGCTTACCACTGACGGGCGTGCCTTCTATGCCCGTCACTGATGAACAAATTACATAAAGCAAAAAAATCGGGCACACCAGCCTATCCCGAGCACAGCACCCAGGCCCAAGAGCCCAAGCCGCGCAGGGGACCGGCCATAGGCCTATCCCGAGCACAGCGCCCAGGCCCACGAGCCCAGGCCGCGCAGGGGACCAGCGGTGGCTCGACGTATCAATAAAGGTTGTAAGGAATTCGAAAGCCAAGGGCGCAGCTGCCCTTTTAAGCTGGTGCGCGCGCTGCTCGCTCGGCGAGGTGGGACTAAAGATGTGCGGTACCACCGGTGTAGCGTTACCACTGACGGGCGGCCGTTCTTGGCCCGTCAGTGATGATAAGTTAACACTGACGGGCCTTTATTTGGTGACCGTCACTTGTATTTATGAGTGACGGGCGCCAAGAAGGCCCGTCAGTGTTGACTTGATCAGTACTGACGGGATTGTATTTGACCCCGTCAGTGTTATTTAGCAGTGACGGTCTCCTAATAAAGGCCCGTCAGTGTTAACTTCATCTTAGTGTGTTTCCAGAGTCTAAGACTCGGGTGGATAGCTTGAGTTTGTCACCTGAGAATGAACAGGATAGCTTGAGTTTGTCACCTGAGACTCAGGTGGGTAATCTCACCATCGCAGACAAATGGTAACCATAGCAATCCATCCATCCAACCAATTAAACATAAAATTGGCTCATCATATCCAACTTCCATCCATCCAACCAAATGCTTGCTAAGTGTAAAGGATTCATCACTTGCTGGGCTTCCAACATAATCAAAATTGCATATCCTTATAAATGACAACACTTATATCGCACATATATATTTATATCTACATCACATAAATGACAACAGTTATCTCGATCACACATATATATTTACATATCTACATCACATAAATGTCAACACTTATATTAAGTTCCGTCCTTCTCGTCATCGTCATCGACTAGCTTCTTCCCTTGATATGTCAGTCCTTCGTTATGATCAGTACGTACGTACGGCTTGGCACTGTTATCAGTATGACGTTTCATCTTTTTCTTTGTCTTCTCATCTTCATCTTCGGTATCCGGATCATCGAATTGGTCGTAGTCTTCTTCGTCCACTACACCATCCACTCCAACGATACTCCTTTTTCCTTTTCTTACAACGTGGCGCTTCTTATTAGATGGATCCAGTACGTAGAACACTTGCGCGACCTGTTTAGCCAATATGAATGGTTCCTCTTTGGACCCGACACTCCGAAGATTCACCGTGGTGAAGTTCTGATCTTCGACACAGACGTCCTTCAGGTGCACCCATCGGCAACGAAACACCGGGACCTTGGTCACGGTGTAGTCAAGTTCCCAAATCTCTTCGATGATGCCGTAGTACCTGCATTTCGGGCCATCAATACTACTTTTAGCTTCTATCGTCACCCCGGAGTTTTGATATGTGCTTTTCCGGTCTTGGGCCTCCGTATAGAATGTGTATCCGTTGATATCATACCCTTGCCATGTCACGATGTTTGTCATGGGTTCTCTTGCCAACCATTTGACGATTATTTCTTCTTCACATGTCGGTTCCCTGCCGTACCAGTACTCCTTTAGCCAACGGCAAAATTGCGCGTTGTGCGTCTTTGTGATCCAATAAAGTCCTCTATTAGGGTTTTCTTTGCGCAACAGTTGCTGGTGCATCTCTATGTAAGGCCCAACCACTGACAGGTGTTGCAAGACCACGAAATGTGCTCTATGGAAGTCAGTTGATCGATCGGTACGTAAAGGATCGTACTGTCTTCTTCCGAGTGTGCCGACACCAATGAGTCTACCCGAGTGCCGCGAACTTGGCACACCTATAGGTCGATGTTCAGCCATGTAATCTGTGCAGAACTCGACACACTCTTCAGCAGCATAGCCTTGCACGATGCTTCCTTCAGGCCGATATCTGTTACGAACATAGCGCTTCAGAATGCCCATGTATCTTTCAAAAGGATACATGCTGTGTAGGAACACGGGGCCTAGGCTCAGTATCTCCGGAGCGATATGTATCATGAGATGTACCATGATATCGAAGAATGTAGGAGGGAAGTACATCTCTAGTTCGCAGATGGTCACGACGATCTCTTGCTTAAGTTTATGAAGGCGATCTGGGCTAATTGACTTCTGAGAGATCGTGTTGAAAAAGCTACAAAGGTTGGTGACGGTCTTGCGGACTCCTGGCTCCATTAGGCCTCTAATTGCAATGGGTAGGATCTGTGTCATCATCACATGACAATCATGAGATTTCATACCAATTAATTTCAAGTCCTTCATCGATACAAGTTTCTTTATGTTTGCCGAATATCCAGAAGGAACTTTGACCCCAGCAAGACACTCGCACAATCTCTTCTTCTCTGCTTTGCTCAGGGTGTAACAGGCGGGAGGTAGGCGCGTCTTGACTCTCAAATCACCCTTGTTTGTCTTTGACGTTATCTGTTCGGACCACAGCTCTGGTCTGACGCCCATCTGTTCCATGTCAAGCCGTGCCTTGACACCATCTTTTGTCTTGTCTGGAATGTTCAGCAAAATACCAACCAAGCTGTCGCACACATTTTTCTCGACATGCATGACATCAATACTGTGACGGGTGTGTAGAACTTGCCAGTAAGGCAGGTCCCAAAATAGCGACTTCCTCTTCCAGATGCCCGGTCTTAGCTCTTGTGTCTTTCCGGGTACAATGTCGATATCCTTGACAATCTCGTATATCTGTGCACCGGTCTTCTCCACCGGCTTCGAACGATTTTCCACTTCTCCGTTAAACTTAATTGGGCACTGCCTCCATGGATCGTTTTTGGCCAGCCACCTTCGGTGACCCATATACACGATTTTCCTCGAGTTCTGTAAGAATGAACTCGCAGTCTCTTCTTGGCACGAGACACAAGCTTCGTATCCTTTCACACTCTGGCCAGACGAGTTTCCGAGCGCTGGATAGTCATTGACCGTAGTGAACAACATAGCTCGTAGCTGGAAATACTCTACTTTATCAGCGTCCCAAACCTCAGCCCCCTGGTGCCAGAGTGTCTCTAGTTCCTCCTTCATTGGCTGCATGTACACGTCAATATCGTTTCCAGGTTGTTTCGGCCCTTGGATGAGTACGGAGAGGTGTATATACTTGCGCTTCATCGACAGCCATGGAGGAAGGTTGTACATCCATAGAAGGACTGGCCATGTGCTGTGTCTGCTACTCATGTTGCCGAATGGATTGATCCCGTCTGTACTCATCCCAAACCTTATGTTTCTCGCCTCCTCCCCGAAATCTGGAAATGCATCGTCCACTGCCCTCCATTGGCATGCATCGGCAGGGTGCCTCAGGATTCCATCTTCAATTCGACCCTCCTTATGCCAACGCATTCGTTTTGCATCTTTCTTGTTGGCAAAAAACCGCTTCAAACGGGGAAGAACAGGAAGGTACCAGCAAACCTTCGCAGGGGGGCCCTTCGCTTCATCGTCGTCCTCGTCACGATCGAGCTGGTTTGCAGTACGCTTGTACCGGGATGTCTTGCACACCGGACATCTTCGTAGGTCTACGTACTCTCTGCGGTACAAGATGCAGTCGTTTGGACACGCATGGAATTTTTCAACGTCCAATCCGAGAGGGCATATAACCTTCTTTGCCCTGTAAGTGCTTGTAGGCAAGACGTTCCCCTCCGGGAGAACGTTGGAAAGGAGCTCTAATAATTTTGTGAAACTTGTGTCCGGCCAGTTGTACGCTGCCTTTAGCTTTAGAAGTTCTAACGAGACGGACAACCGCGTATGCTCGAGTTTACATCCAACAAACAACGGAACTCTCGCGTCTTCCAACAATCGTACAAACTCTGCGAACTCTCTTTCATTCTCCGGGGTCGAAGTCATTTCTTCCATATCATGCAACATGTCATTCAAATTCCCCATGCTATCCTCTGAAGATTCTGAATTAGCTTCTTCCTCGATAGCTACGCCGTGCTCATCCTCAACGAGGTCCACCGCTTCTGTCGGGTTTGCAACTTCTTTCTCTTCACCATGACATGTCCAACGTGTATAGCCTTCCATGAAACCCTTCGTCAGCAAATGTAGCTGCAACTCCCCCGTCGTCGATAACATTTGCGTATTACTACATTTACGACATGGACAACACATCTTCGCTTTCCCCTTGATCGCCATATCCTCTTGAGCGACTCGAAGAAACTCGTTCAAAGCGGTGACGAAACTCTGTGTGGCACGATCTCCATACATCCAACTTCTATCAATCGATCCTACGGCAAAATAAACATAGTTTCATAAAATAAATATATTAAATTAGCCATTTCTTCTCTCAGGCGAATAAAATAAAGTACTTACCATGTTAGAGACTAAAAACCCTAGAGGAGCTAGGAGCGACGGATATCGTGGGCCTTCGGGGAGAGGGATGTTGACAAGGAGGCTGCTGGGGTCTTTGAGAGGGGGATGGGGACTGGAGGAGAGAAAAATTGGCCTTTTGAGATGGGGGGAGGAGAGAATCAGGAGCCCGGGTAGCTAGCAATCTTTGAGAGAGGGATCAAGAGGCCGGGCTGGAGAGAAGAGGGCCTTCGGGAGGCGCGGGCCGCAGCAGTTTAGCTGGCGACGGCGGCGCACGCAGCTGGTCCTTGGGACGCGCGGGCACAGAAAGTTATTCGCGCCTGGGCTGGATTTATATAGGAAGGAATACCACTGACGGGCATCAAATAAAGGCCCGTCAGTATTAACTTATCATCACTGACGGGCAAAGAAGGGCGCCCGTCAGTGGTAACGCTACAACGCTGGTACCGCAGAAATTTAGTCCCACCTCGCCGAGCGAGAGCAGCGCGCGCACCAGCTTAAAAGGGCAGCTGCACCATCGGCTTTCGAATTCCTTACAACCTTTACTGATACGTCGAGCCACCGCTGGTCCCCTGCGCTGCCTGGGCTCGTGGGGCTGGGCGCTGTGCTCGGGATAGGCGTATGGCCGGTCCCCTGCGCGGACTGGGCACGTGGGTCTGGGCAGCTGTGCTCGGGATAGGCTGGTGCGCCTAAATTTTTTGCTTCATGTCTAAGTTCGAAATTTTGTGCTTCATGTCTAAGTTCTAACGTTTGTTGTTGTGTGCGCCTAAAATGTCTAAGTTCTAACAGTTGTTGATGGACGGTCATCACTGACGGGCAAAACATACCGACCCGTCACTTCTATTATGAGTGACGGTCATCAAATAAAGGCCCGTCAGTATTAACTTATCATCACTGACGGGCAAAGAAGGGCCGCCCGTCCGTGTAACGCTACAACCGCTAGTACCGCAGAAATTTAGTCCCACCTCGCCGCTCGAGAGCGCGCGCGCACCAGCTTAAAAGGGCAACTGCGCCTTCGGCTTCGAATTCCTTACAACCTTTACGTACTGATACGTCGAGTCACCGCTGTCCCCTGCGCAGCCTGGGCTCGTGGGCCTGGGCGCTTGTGCTCGGGATAGGCCTATGGCCGGTCCCCTGCGCGGCTGGGCTCGTTGGGTCTGGGCGTTGTGCTCGGGATAGGCTGGTGCACCTAAATTTTTGCTTATCGTCTAATTTCGAATTTTTTGCTTCATGTCTAAGTTCTAACGTTTGTTGTCTTTTATAATTTTACTTGTGCGCGGCCTAAAATGTACTAAGTTTAACAGTTGTTGATGACGGTCATCACTGAACCAATAAATCATATTCTACCACTTAAAAATAACCCCATAATATTTTGATGTCCAAAAATTAATTAATTAAGAATAATATTCAATTAAATATTACCCGATCGACGGTAATTGTTAAAACCCTAGTTTTCGATACTAGCCTCAAAAAGACCCGAACTTAATTACAAATGTTTTCATCCCTAAATGATTAGCTAGTGTCATGCATTCCATACACAATTCATGCCATATCATCTTGAATGCTTATGTCTTTATTTTCGTTCTTTTCGTCATCGCTTTTGTAAAACCCTAGAAACCAGCGACGAGGGAGTGGAGCCTCAACAATTTGATTCCCAGGAATCCGAAGAATTCCCCAGTCCAAGCAAGCTAAGCTTGTGACATTGCCATGCTATTTCTTTTTTATCGTCATTACCTAGTTATCGCATGTCATGTTTATGAATTGTTTACCTCAGTTGAATGCTTTGTGATGCATTATCATGCTAGGGTTTAACTTGATGATCAATCAACTTGAACCCTTAATAAGTGAGGTGAGAGACGTGGGAGCATGGTCGTGGGATGGGCTGTAATGACGGTGTGGTTGCTCGAGCCTGATATCGAGATTGGTCGCTCGAGCTTGATATCGAGTCATCGGATGTTACAGCGGCGATCCTGACGGATGCTTCCTAATAAGCCGTGAGACAGTTGGTTGTGAAGGAACCATGGATGTCGATGTCCTCTGGTTGGTTCCCGCTCGCTGAGGACTAGCTACCCTTATGTGATGGACCATCTGAGTCTCTGTGGGGATATCCCATGAGAGGATTCATGGGTTAACAAGCAACCAATGTCTCCTTGATTGAAAAAAAATTAAACTGCATGATGTTGATCTACTCGATCATCTCATGAGTTTTTGTTGATTATATGATGTTGATCTACTCGGTCATCTCATGAGTTTCTGTTGATTATATTATGTTGATCTGCTGGATAATGTTATGGACTGGTGAATGTCCGCTTGGTTATGTCATATTATGGGTTCTCGTTAAATGAAGATGTTCACTAGCATGGTAGGAGTGATGCTCTTATTCCTGTTAATACCATGTTAACTTCATGTCCAAGCACTACTAAGACTTGCGAGTACGTTTGTACTCATTGGTAGTTGTTATTGCATGCTTAGGAACAGGTGAACCCTCCCTCATGACTATTTTTCTGAAGACACTTGATCGGTTATCTCTTCGGCTTTACGAACTTGTGGACCTATGTTGGGTATTTTGGGACATTTGAGATGCTAGCTTGCATCTTGGGGTTAAAACTGCATATTTCCGTTGTTTACTTCTCGTACTTAAGGCCTTCGGGTCGAATGTGTGTAAATTAAGTAATTGCCCAAATGTAAGGGACGTGTACTATCTATCTGGTAATCCTCCCTGTAGAGTTTGTGCAATGATATGCGAAGTTGTTTACCACGACTCTTCGTACACAGTGCGTGTATGGTTGAAGTGTGTACGAAGAGGTGGTAGGGAGTTCATACGAATCTTCTGTACAAGGTTCGTGATCACGAGTCGAATGACCCGCCAGCTGCGATGCGACTGCCGGTTGGGCAGGGTGTGGACGTCAGTGTCGGGCCTTCGGGCGACCCACCAATCTGTGTTACGGCCGATTGGGTTAGGGTGTGGGCACGGACGTCGGGCTCACCTCGTGATTGTGATTCTTGTCGCGGAAGCCAAGTATTAACCCACTACAGGGTTTTGGAACTATATTTGGCTTACTGAATGATATCCGTTTCTGGCCGACTGGACCAGCAGTGAGACATACGACTAGGTGGTCAGGTGGAGTTCGTATGCAGTGCTGGTTCGGTGTCAGATCCTTGACGGTGTATACACGTAAGGTAACGTGTATCCATGTTAAGCGGTTGCTCGGTCTTTAACGACGTATCATACGTTAAGACAGGTACGATTCCGGGTCCCGACAACTAAAATGTTATGTATCTGATTGATTAAACAATAGGTCCCCTGCATAATAGGTAACTGCTTTTCTAAAAAAAACAGTTGATTTGTCCGAACCGTTGGATCTAAATTTAACGGTCCGAGCATCTTCTTCTTACTCAGTCTTCTGCTTCCTTTGTTGCTGTCGCTGCCTCTCCAATCTAAACTCGTCTTCGTCAGCGCCACCACCTCCAGCTCGTCGTATCTAGCGGCCACTGTCGTTAGATCAAGCCTTCCCTCTAAACTTTTCCGGGCTCTAGTGAATCTCCACTTTAATCACCCCTAACCCTAACCCTTAACCACTTCAGTACGGTCTCCTCCCTCGGCTCCACCGCCATCACCGCTCCAGCGTTGTTGATGGCTCCGTTTTATGATCCTAACCATTCCGACGAGTATTGACTACGATAAAGAAAAGGCAGTCACGTCCGTAATAAGAAGGGTCGGTGTTCTCCTCTCTCAGCCGCGCCGTTATTACTGTTTTTATGTTGTTGATGGCTCTGTTCATGACTCTAATCATTCCGACGAGCATGGACTATTTATTGATAAAAAGAAAGACAAAGACAGTCGCATAAAGTAATAGCAATAGCGTTACACTATCAATATTACGGTTGGAATTCATGTTACTAGACGACAAATCCATGTGACGACAGAGCCATAATAGTAGTACGTGCGAGACCCGGCCAGATCTGATACCAGCCGTACGGCACGGTGGAGTCGATCATGTCAGGCTCTGGCCACCGCCCGTCGCCCGAGCCGATTAGTCAGTCCTACAACTCGCCTCGCTCCGGGCGTCGCAGTGCAGCACTGTACTGCACGAGTACTGTGACGGCCTTGGATCTCGTGGGGCGTCAGATCTTCGAACCGGGCTGTCGGGCGCTGACGGTGCGCCTGTACATCTGCTGCCTCTCCATCACCACTTGTACCCTGTCATTGAACGTGTGTCGTGCCATCCGGACCTGATCTCCTCGGAGGTGCCAAGCAATTGTATGTTTGCATGACAGCGAGACTCTGTGACACGCTTTGCTCACTAGATTGTCATAGGTTACAGAAACTAGGGTGAAAAAATCGGTCACTTTCTTTTACCGACGTTCGGCAAAAATTCGAGTATATGACTGATACGACAGACTAGAAAGAAAGTCTGACACGTCACAGTTATAATTAATAATTTATTCATTATTTTGATTGATTTAAATAAAATTTTAATAATTAATTACTCTATTAATATATAATTTATATGATATAAAGTCATAATTATAAGTAAATATTTTTAAATATAAATATAATGATATCAACTTTTATGTCACATAGACCATATAATTTTTTTGAAAAGGAGGATAACCTCCGACCTCTGTATCAATTGATACATGCGGCCATATTTATTGAGCTAACATGTCATTACAAAGAAAGTCAAAATATAAACCCAAAAGCGCTTAGCAAAACAACTCATGAGTTACAAAGCCTCAAATTAACAGGCAATCCATATTGGGTAGAGAAGTCCCGAGCTGCCATCCCCAAGCGGTTGCACCCAATTTCCATAGTATCCTGCATATCCAGCCTTTGCAGTAATGACCACATACGGATCCAATGGATAGCTTGATTAATGACCTGCAAAAAATAGAATATTTTCTATTATTAAAAACCACATCATTGCGACAACGCCACAATGACCAACATAAGACACAAACGCCTACAAATAGTTGTGGGCGTGTTCATCTGTCTAACCCACCAAGGCAATTCCCGAACATATTCGGAACGTTGCGTGGTGCTGTGATGTTGAAAGCCATGTAAATCGCCTGCCAGGCTTGATGGATCAATCTACACTCAATGAAGAGGTGTTGTATAGCCTCATCCCCGCTACAATGACTACACTGTTTATTGCCTTCCATTTAAGTTTACAAATGTTATCTTTTGTGAGAAGAACCCCCTCCAGAGATGTATACAAAGATCTTTATGCGGAGGGGTATTTTGAGCTTCCAAATATGTTTATGTCGAAACATGCAGTGGGTATCAATCAAGGTGGCATACATGGACTGGATCATAAACTGTCCAGAGGCATGAAGCTTCCAACGAAACACATCCGAATCATGATTGAGTGTAACATGAGCGAGGCGCTAGACAAGCTCATTCCAGGCTACTAGCTTGGGATCCACAATACCCTGACGGAAACAAACATTAAGCTGTGTAGTACTCAAAACTTCCGCTACAGTAGCATGCCATTGTTGAACAATGTTGTACAAAGAGGGATATTGTGTGCTTAGAGGCCTGTCCTCTAACCTAATGTCATTCCAGAAACGAATGGATTGTCCATTGTTCAGGATGAAATAGCCCAGTTGAAGGAACTGATCCTTAATATGCATGAGGCCAGACCAAAACTAGGAGTCCCCTGGTCTACCATAGCACTCGGTGAGGGTTCTAGATTGTAAGTATTTATTACGGAGCACTTCTTGCCAGACCCCGTCCTCATTTAGCAGCTTAAAAAGCCATTTTCTTAATAAACATTGATTATCGAGTGCAAGATCATGGACACCAAATCCACCTTGATCTTTGGGACGGCATATCACATTCCATTTGGTCAACCTATATTTCTTCTTATGCTCATCACTTTGCCAAAAGAAACATGAGTGATAGAAGTCCAATCTTTGCTGCACCCCTTTGGGCAATGGCAAGAAGGAGAGCATAAACATGGGTAAACTTGAGAGGACAGAATTGAGAAGAACTAAAGTCCACCATATGACAAGTTCTTTCCTTTCCATCCACTTAAATGGTGCTCAAAAAGGTCTTCAACACTTTTCCAGTCCTTATTGTACAACCGGCAATAATGAATTGGGACACCGAGATATCTAACGGGAACGTGCCAGACTCACACCCGAAAAGATATTTGTAACGAGCCTCTTGTTCTTTTGCTTGACCAAAGAAAAGAGTTCACTTTTATGAAAATTGATCTTCAGGCCCAATTGTTGCTCAAGAACACATAGAATCAGCTTTATCAGTTTGGCCTCTTCAAGATCATTATTCATAAACAGAATTGTGTTGTCGGCATATTACAAAGTCGAGACCGCACCCTCAACTAAATGAGGGACTAGGCCTGTGATCAACCCTTCTTCCTTTGCTCTTTGAAGAAGGATGGCAAGCATATCTGCAATGCATTGAAAAGGATAGGAGATAGTGGGTCTCGTTGACGAAGTCCTTTCTTCGTCTGGAAATAATGTCCAATGGCATTATTGACCCGATTGCCCATATACTAATAGAGCAATAATTGATTAAAGTTTTGTCTCAACTAATCAAAATACATCTTACATTATAGGATGGAGATAGTAGTAGCTATAAACAGCTGTCACATCTGTGAACAAAATTTGATAACATCTAGCGATAAACTAAATATTACATGTCCTAAATCAGGGCAGGTGGATGTAGTCTCTAGCATATAACCAAATTGTTCGATACTGTCTCAAATCTCAAAAATAGAAAATATTTATGTGCACGCCTTTACTTGATGGTGAGAGAAACCTTGAGGATGCATTAAAAAGTTTACACGAATTTCTCAGAAATCAAAGGAAACAATTCATTCCTGGGGACCCAGAAAAAAACCCCACATCACAAACCAGGGCTGACTACTTTGTTCTTTCGCTTTTCACGACGAGACAAATAGGTACAATGTCAATTATTAGAGCATAGAAGCAAGAAGCGGAGGAGGCCGCATCACAGTCAGATAGCCTCTATCGAGAGGGCATATCCCATAAGCAGTTAATCACAACAGTGATTAATCTTCAAAGTTTAGTGTTGGAAACGACAGCAGCGCCGCAAGCCGGGCTTGCTTGAGTTTCTTGGTACTCGCTAGAGTTGGACTTGCCTGCGCGAAAACAGAAATAAATAAATCAAGCATATCTAAGAAAAGTTTACGTGTGTGTACGGACTATGGAAAGTAAGAACCATCCATGTGAGAGTATTCCAGATCGCTGGCACAATTGAGCAGTTACAATCCATTTTTTAATGTGCAGCTGGGATTACATTAGCTGTGGTACTGCTGTACGGACTTAGGAATGGTTTGTTGTACGGAATCGTAAGATCGCTGGCACAATTGAGCAGTTACAATCCATTTTTTAATGTGCAGCTGGGATTACATTAGCTGTGGTACTGCTGTACGGACTTAGGAATGGTTTGTTGTACGGAATCGTAAGAGCATATGACAAATTTTCAACCACTTAACTTAGGAAAAGACAGGCAAGCCCCCGGCTTCGTGCACCATTTTAGTTTTATTTATAATTGTAGTTTCAGCCTGTCTGATAGCTCCAGCTCTGCTCTTCTTTTTCTTACCTGTAGTGTTCCTTTTTTCCTGTCAGCGAAATGTTACGTATCCTGCGGGGAGATTTTGGTTGTCGCCGAAGCCTAGGAGGAAGTATTGAACTGATTAGCAAACATGAAGGCGTATTTCAAAATTTGTAGTACGGATGCACTACTACAAAATATGTCTTTAGAGGCGGGTAAAAATGATCATTGGAGACGGTTCGCCCAACTGACTGTGCGGGATGGTCGACCCCTAAGTTCACAGTCGGTTGCCAAAAAACCGCCCGTGATGACTCAATCATCAGAGTCGGTCCCTTATGCCAATCGGCTGTGATGACTAAGTCATCAGAGTCGGGCCTTTAGGCGAACCGGCTGTGATGACTAAGTCATCAGAATCGGTCCCTTATGCCAACCGGCTGTGATGACTAAGCAGAGTCGGGCTGTTATACCAACCGGCTGTGATGACTGACATCAGAGTCGGGCCGATATACCAACCGGCTGTGATGACTGTCATCAGAGTCGGGCCTTTATACCACCAGCCTCTGATGTCTGTGTTCAGAGGGCATGATTTCCAGTATTTTGGGCTAGCCTTAGGTTTTGCTAGCCATGCCCTCTGAAAAATTGACAGATGCACATACATAATAACAGATTCATAGAATAGAGCAACTGACAGCCAATAATCACATCACAATAAAGCAAATAATCACAACACAGTTCACAACCAACAATCACAAGTTCTGAAATAATCGCAAGTTTTGAAATAATCACAAATTCTGAAATAATCACAAAGTTCTGAAATTATCACAAGTTTTGAAACAAAGCTAGCTACTCCGCTACACCTCCACCATAGAAATCTCCTTGAGGGTTTAGGACTTGAGTGTTGATGAAGAATGCAAAAATCCCTCTAATTCGCGCTAGCAATGCTTGATCATCAAGTGGGCCTCCCTCATCTTCTACCTTCCAAATCTTTCGCAAACGACGGAGAGGAGAAATTATCTGACATGCAAATACATATATGAATATATATTGAAAAATAACAAACCTTGATATCTTGTTTCCTTGTGATGAAACTCATCACCTTCTCCATGTGGAGGGAAACGTAGAATCCACAAGTGTTAGTTCATTTAACTTGTTGTCTGCACTGCAATTAGAAATGAATGTATTGTTATATACATTGAAACGGTACTTAGCGGAGATGTGATATAATAACATATATATTACCGAAAAGTTAAATCTGTGCGATAACTTGGATCCTTTGCCCTTCCCTCCCTGAGCACGGAATTCCAAGAATGCCTTGTCAAGTATTTGCCTAATGGGCTTGAAGTCGCGAGTGGGATTTATCGAAGAATCAAGGTATATCACCTTGTTATGTCTTGGTACGAGGACTATCAAAACCCAATGGAAGCTGTATATATAGATGTGCTGTCATGGGTACTACAAAATGTTGATCTAGTTTGAAAATAACCAAATAGCGGAACACATACCCAGGTTTGTATGCAAACATCAAGTATTCCTTATCCTTCTGAGCCAACAACGCCTTTGTAACATACTGCAGCACGAATTCTTCGTTGTCCCTAATGGCTTCGTCCGTGACCCTGCATGGGTCAAGGAAACCAACCGGTTCCTTGAGCGTCTTGGCCTCGTTATACATGTATCTACAGAAAATTGTAGGACGATATTATAACTAGCATCTACATATGTAGATATTCTAATTATGATCCGAGTGAGCAGACTTACAATGTCCAGCATCTCAAGAGGGATTTCTCGAGGGCGTCGAGTCTTAGCAGATCAAACAAGTCCTCGAAGTACACATAGAACACCCAATCGTGGTCTTGGTGCAACAAGTGCTCCTCTCAAAACTTGACCTTGAAGCTTTGTGGCCTGCTTCCAGTGTCTCCTCGAAGAATGTTGCTCTGTTCCATGTACCACTGGTGCAATCGCTGACATGCTGTTGACAAGGATTTGAACTCATGCTCGTTCACCATTGGCTCTCCGTTAACGAATTTCAGAGCCAACTGCATCTTCTTAGGAGATGGTGGACTGATACTCTTGACGCTCTTCCCACTCTTCGTGCTCTTGATGCTCATGCTCTTGCTGGTCCTGCTTCTCTTCTGACCTTTTTCGTCCTTTTCTTCGGAAGGCTTTGCAATTGACATTTCTTGGTGAGTTGTTGCCACAATGCCATGCTCCTCTGGCGGCGGTGCTATTGACTTGACGACATCAGGGATGTTCTCATGCACCGTCTCCGCTACAAGCTCCATGGGGGTTGGATTCTTCTCGCACGCCTGTGATGCCGACTGCGATGAAGGCTGGTCCAATAGGACGACGTCCTTCTTCGGCCATTGGATCAAGGTGCCGACGGACTCTTGCAGGATGGTAAGCTCGTCAGGTACGGGCACGGGCACCGGTAGGAGCTTGAAACCATCAACAACAAAGTCCACCATAACCTTCACGAAGTTAGGGCGAAGGGGCACACCATGCACCATACTCCCCGGCTCCGAAGGATGTACCACCCCAAAAGCAGCATCAAGGAGATTGTCACCCATCACTCTGGCCATGAGCTTGCATCGAGTTGGTTCCTAGAAAATAGCGTGAAGATTTCGTAAGACATGTTCATAGTATAATTGAACATGCGACAACAAATAGGTTTATTGTTGTTACCGTGATACGCTCAACCGGTAATCCTTGGCTGCCTCCTTCATCTCCAACCAGACCACCGGATGCGCAGCTACTTCGACGGTTGCCGGGGCTTGCAGCTGCAGCAGTCAGGGCGAACTATGCCCTCAATTCTTCCTTGATAAGATTCACCTGCCTCGATACCTCCGCTCTTATACGCTCCTCCATGGCAGCGTGGTCTGTCTTTGTTGTTTGAGACTGCGTCTGGCTCCTCCTAGCCCTTCTTCTGCGCTCGTATTCCTCCTCAGTTTCGGGGAATCCCTGGCGCCATGGAACATCACTTCCTATGCCTCGTGTGCGACCAGGGTGCTCGGGGTTTCCCAGTGCAGTGGTGAGGATGTCGTGTGTCCGTGATGACACAGTCACATCACCTTGGGAGGGCTGAGAACTCATTTCCACCTACAAGAAGAAATTCCGACTCAAGTACTATGAGTTTTACTAATTCTATTCTTTACATTCATAAGGACTAAAGTGAGTGAGTTATACCATGCGTTGTGCGACTTCCTCATCTGCGGGATTTGGAAATTTTGTGGTGCCGCTTGAAGGGTCAGACTTGGCACGAGCTCTTAACCAGGACTGGGCCCGCCCTTGCAGGCCTGCAAATGGAGGGGTTACATTCTGCGCCCTTGCTAGTTGGTCCTCACGCGCCCATTTCTCCTCCGCCTGTTCGTATCCCCCTATGCCGAGGTGATGCGGGTGCTTGTTTCTAGCCGACAATTCTCTCTACTTTGCACTGAGATGGTCGAACTCAGGAGTGGACCTCATCTCAACAAAACTCCTATACACTTCTAAATCCAAGAAGCCATACTGATCGAACGGACTCTGTCCCTTCCTTATGAATTTAGTTGTGAGCTCGCTCTTAAATCTCCTCCAAGCCTTCGAGATTTTCGTGAACGCGGCTCGTTCGATGCTTTTCTCAAATTCTGGAGGGAACTGGAACCACTCCTTTATCTCCGCCATCAATTGATTTTGCGTCTCAACGGTGACTAGCTTCCAGTTATATATACGGATGTCCACCTTCTCACGCCCGAGAATCCCGCAAAACGATCGGAATTTGGCAGCCACTTTGTCCGGCTTCTTCGGGGCCCCAGTTCGCGTTGATATTTCAGTGATTACCATACATCGCGTCAGTCTTTGCGAAATTGTTCTAGGTTTCCTGATCTTCTAGAGTTTTTTGGACGAAGAATGGGCAGGCGAAGAAACAGGCGGCGGCGATGTAGAGGACGACGAGTTTGAAGAAGATTGTGCGTCCGACATCTTGACAATTACTATTAAGGTCAAACTAGAACACTCATGATTTTCTTACTTTGAGAATAACTCGGCTAATTTCTTGACAAAAACAAGAACAGGAAAGTAACCAACATTAGGAAAGCAATGAGAAAACAAGAAAATCTTAACGAGGTAAATAGGACAGAGCATTACAACATTATTTTTAAATTAGTTCCTCTAGTAATGAACCACTTGCTAATTATTTGGAAATTAATTAGTTCTAACAGTGCTAACTAGTTGTAATTGTGCACTACCCATAGAACTTACAGCTGAGAAATGAGAGGCACTAGGCAAATGCTTCAAAAATATATGCTAGAATACTCGTTGTTGTACGCATGATTGTCCCTACAAAATTCTTAACTCACCCCATCCACATGATCATGAGGGGCATTTCTAACAAGTTATTTTTCACCTTTTTACTAGGACCCATAAGCTTCTAAATAGCAGGCATGATCTGATAATTCAGGAGTGACTACTAACAAATTACATATCTCCATTTGGATGGAAACAGCACATAGTCAAAATATACACAACATTTATCTCCATTTGGATGGAAACAGCACATAGTCAAAATATACACAACATTAGATAGTTTAATTATCCTATATATTATCCAATAGTGGAGATGGGTGGGATAGCTACTTCATTTGGATGGAAAGAGCACACAAATATTGCAATATGCACATAATTTATTGGACAAATAATTTCAACAGGAGAAGTTTGAGCAGGGATCACAAAAGCAAAAAATAAACCACCCTAAATAATTCATATGAACATTCTTGCCTAGCTCAATAGCGAATTGCGGTGATACCTTGAGCTTCGGGGACGCCGGTGATGGGGAGGAGCGGTGGCGTCGGGGTGGCCGGGACGGTCGGCGTCGGGGTGGCCGGGGCGGCGTCGGGGCGGCGTCGGGGTGGCCGGGGAGGCCGGGACGGCGTCGGGGTGGCCGAGACGGCGGCGGGTGGCCGGGGCGGCGTCGGGGTGGCCGGGGAGGCCGGGGCGGCGTCGGGGTGGCCGGGGCGGTCGGCGGGGTGGCCGGGGAGGCCGGGACGGCGTCGGGATGGCCGGGGCAGTCGGGGTGGCCAGGGCGGCAAGGTCGGGCCGGGGCGGGGGCATCAGGGAGGATGGGTTGGCGCGGGAGGATGGGGCAGCGAATTCGAAGGGGCTGCGTTCACAACTGGCGGGATTGAAAAAACCTTAAGTCCACGGTATTTAAAGGAACCTCATCAGAGGCGGGTTTGTACAACAGCCGCCCCATCCTGAGGCGTTTTTTGACTCGTAACCGCCTCTGATATGTCCTTTAGCCAGACATAAACATCCCTCTTTTTAGGGAAAAACATCAGTTTTCATATGATTTAAACGACAGTTCAAATATCATTCATCATTTACACAAAGTTTTCAGAGAGATCATAATTCACACAGCACATAGAAAGGTTTCACATTACAAAAGGATCACATTCATTCCGATATAGATTATGAAATTTGAAATGCAATCAAAGTTCAAATGCTCATTTCAACACAATACGAGCATACATAACCATTTGAACCTGCACCCATATCACTAATCAAGCACTAGCCTTTTTCCTTTGAAAATAAGACCTTCATGATGATCATTGCGGATGTAGGTCTCATTGTCATGACTTTGTGTTTCTTCGCACGTCACTTCGTCCGAATTACGGATATCGCCAAATCTGTTGTAGTCATCCTCATCGACCACTTCATCGACACCGACGATACTCCTCTTTCCATTCCTTACGACATGACACTTCTTATTAGATGGATCGACTATGTAGAAGACTTGGTGAACATGTTTTGCAAGCACAAATGGTTCACTTGCATAAGCAACACGACCAAGGTCCACGGTAGTCACGCCATAACTGTCAACCTTCACGTGGGAAAGATGCACCCAACGGCACCGAAATACGGGGATCTTGAACTTCACGTAGTCGAGCTCCCATATCTCTTCTACGAACCCATAGTATGGCCGTGCTTCATGGGCAACACCATCTACAGCATCTATACGGACACCACTGTTCTGATATGAGCTTTTTGTATCTTGAGCCTTCGTGTAAAATGTATACACATTTATTTGGTACCCTTGATATGTCATGACTTGGTACGATGGTTTTCTTGACAACCAAGTAAGCATATCATCGATGGATGAGCTATTGGTGATTCGGTTGTGTAGCCACTGATTGAACCTCAAGTTATGTTGTATAGTGATCCATCTTTGAGATTTATTCGGATTCTGTTTCTGTACCAACTCAAAGTGCTTGGTGATGTAGGGAGATACCACATCTATGTGTTCCAAAACAAGAAAGTGGGCTTTCGCAAGTGCATCCGGATCGGGATTGATTCGTTTTGCTCCGAGAGTACCAATTCCTTGTAGCCTCCCAGCATAGCGTGATTCAGGTACGCCAATGGGTTTCACATTCGACATGTAGTCCAAACAAAACTCAACGACCTCTTCGGTTGCATAGCCTTCAACAATGCTCCCCTCTGGGCGGGATCGATTACGTACATAGGACTTCAAAATTCCCATATATCTTTCAAACGGGTACATGCTCCGAAGAAAGACAGAACCACACATCTTAATCTCTCTGACGAGATGAACCATGAGATGTGGCATGATATCAAAAAATGTCGGCGGGAAATACATCTCAAGATGACATAGAGTTACCACCAATCGTTGTTGCAAAGCATCTAGCCGAAGGGGGTCAATGACCTTTTAGGTTATTGCCAGAAAGAACTGGCATAACATTATGATTGTCTCTCTAACCTTTGTGGGCAAAATGCCTCGAATAGCAACAGGGAGCATTTGTGTAATCAGAACATGACAATCATGAGACTTCATTCCAAACAATTTCAAATCTTTCATCGACACAAGTTTCTTTATGCTGGCGGAGTAACCGGATGGAATTTTGATACCACGCAAGCACTTGCAAAGTTCGGTTCTCTCAGCCTTTGACAGGGTGTAACTTGCAGGTGGAAGGAATGTTTGACCTTTTTCAGATTTCTGAGGTGCTAAATCAAGTCTGATGCCCATATCGACCATGTCAAGCCTTGCGTTCACACCGTCCTTTGTTTTATCAGGAATGTTCAATAACAGACCAAGCAAGCTATCACATACATTCTTCTCTACATGCATGACGTCAATGCAGTGGCGAACTTCCAGGTGTTCCCAGTAAGGTAAATTCCAAAAAATAACTTCTTTTTCCATATGCCCTTTCTCAATGGGATTCCTTTACCGAGAACTACGTCAACGTCCTTCACCATATCGTAGACCTCCTTTTCTGAATAAGGCTTTGGAGCCATTCCCTCCTCTATTGTACCATCAAACTCCTTTTTGAGATTTCGGTATGGATGATTCCTTCGCAAGTACCTACGGTGCCGCATGTACACTGTCTTCTGCGAGTGCTTGAGGTACACACTTGCCGTATTATCCGAGCATTGACCGCAAGCGTTAGCTCGGTGAGTGGTTTGACCAGACAGGTTACCATAGGTAGGATAGTCATTTATGGTGCAGAACAGGAGGCCGCGTAAGGTAAAGTGTTCCCTTTTGTCGGCATCCCATACATCGTCAACCCCTTCGTTCCATAGAGTCTGAAGATCTTCCATCAAGAGTGCTAGGTATACATCAATATCATTTCCAGGTTGCTTCGAGCCTTGGATTAGCATGGCCATCATGATGTACTTTCACTTCATACAAAGCCAAGGAGGGAGGTTGTACACATACATAGCCACCGGCCAGGTGCTATGTCGACAGGTCATGCTACCGAAGGGATTCATTCCGTCCGTACTCAACCCGAACCTTACATTTCGCGACTCGGCTCCAAACGTTGGATACCTAGTGTCGATATTTATCCACTGGATTGAATTAGCGGGGTGTCTTAGCATGAAATCTTTCTTACGGTCGTCGGCATGCCATCTCATAAGTTTCGCGTGCTTTTTGTTTGCAAACAAACGCTTCAGACGCAGAATTATAGGAAGACACCATACTACTTTCAACACCCTCTGATTCATCACCTTGAACATCGAGCTGCTTGTATCTGGATGTCTTGCATACTGGACACACATGTACGTTCGCATACTCTTTACGGAAGATGATACAGTCATTCTTACAAGCATGGAGTTTTTCTATTTCTAGACCTAGAGGACAAAGAATCTTTTTTGCTCTGTATGTGCTCGTGGGCATCTCATTTCCCTGTGGAAGCAAGTCTGCCATGAGTACTAGGAGAGAGGTGAAACTTTTGTCGGACCAACCATTGCTTGCCTTCAATTTGAATAGTTCAAGAACAGTTGATAATCTTGTGTATTTTGTCTTGCAACCCGAAAACAAAGGTTTCTCTGAGTCCTTCATCAAGCCCAGGAATTGCTCGTATTGTCTCCCCTCTAGGTCGTTTCCTTCTGCGTCACGCAATATTTCCTCCAATTCATTATCGACCGGCTACATATATTCATCCTCCTCGCAATCGGACTCACCGTGGATATCATCTTCGTTGCTAGTCGACTCATCTCCACCCAGTAAAATTATGTGCGCCTCGCCATGATTGGTCCACCGTGTATAACCATTTACAAAACCCCTATGAATCAAATGATCTTGTATCTGGGTTGTCTCCTTGAACATCTTCTCGTTCTTATAATCATAGCACGGGCAACACATAAATTTGGCTCCCTTTGCCAACATATCGTCTCGCGCTACTAATAGGAAATCATCTACACCATTAATGTACTCTTGGGTCACACGGTTCTCGGGATACATCTAACTTCGATCCATCTCGTACATACTGTTACACAATACATATGCAAGAGACTTATTAACCTACCACATACTAAAAGATCCTCACTATATGATTAATTTTCACTTCATCATCTCCAAACAACTAAACATAATTATCTCATCCAACAAAATGAAAGCAAAATAGGGAGAGAGGGGCAAGTAGTACTAACCTTCTTCAATGTCCAATGCAATTACTCCTTAGCATCCACTCTCCCTCCCTTCAAAATCGCCCCTACCCGAACCAGCCGCCACCCAACAGAACAGATCAGGGAAAACCTAAAAGACTTCCTGATTATGAAGGCGACATTTATCACAGTCGGTTGGGTCACTCAAGCCGACTGTGATATCCCTCAAATAGTCATCATAAGCGGTTCACCCCATACCGCCTGGGATATGTGTTACATCTCGAACCGCCTCAGATGACTCAATATCAGAGTCGGTTCCGTTTGCAAACCGCCTCAAATAACTTATCTGAGGCGGTTGGTCTCCAAACCGACTCGGATGTCTCCATCTGGGGACACAGCATCAATATCAGAGACGGTCCCCGTGGCAACCCGCTTGTGATGAGTGAATCAGAGGCGGTTGAGCTTTGCCCGACTGAGATGACACGTCCCGGATGAGCCTTTTTGTAGTAGTGGCGGTGTATACGATTTGCAAGATAGACAAACTCCGGTTAGGACATGTGTAGGCCCCCTTCTTTTGGTTTAGGCTTGTGCATAACCCGGCTTGAGCTTAGCTGTCTAGGGAAGCTGTGATAGGAGGAAGCTCTTACTCCCTTCTTTTCGGCTTATTTCATATGAGCTTATTTTATGTGATGAATTGTGTAATATCTAAAATACCATTCTAATTGTTAGTGCTCTAAGTATTTGCGTACATGCATCTGAATTCTTTTACATACATGCTCGGATTCGGTATTTTAATTTCTGCTACACATCTCATGTAAGAATAAATGTAAACTTGATTTGAACAAATGTATCAATTAGAAACACCTAACACAAACAAAATTTGGTGCATCACCATATACATTCACAAAACCACCATATACATTCACAAAACCACATCAATTACCAGTTCAATTATCACATCAATTATCATACATCAATTACCACAATTACCAGATCAATTACCACATCAATTATCAGATTTTGCCTCCAAACAATGTGATCAGCGGTGAGGTTGGGTGGAGGCCGGCGAGCTCAGATGGGAAACGGTGAGCTCCGGTTGCTCGGGACCGGCGGCAGATGCGGTGAGGTCAGCGGCGGGCGGATGCGGTAAGGGAGGAGAAGGGAGGGAGGTTGGGCGGCGGTCGACTGGCCTCGGGACCGGTGGAGATTTGGGGCGGGATGTTGAGCGGCGGCGCGGCGAGCTCTGCACCGGCACACGGGGGAGCGGGAGCGGCGGGGGAGGGCAGGGAGGAGCGCCGGTGCGGGGGAGGGGAGGGCAGGGGCGTTGGCAGCGGGGAGGCAAGAGGAGCGCCGACGGTGTGGGGGCGATGAAGGGGCTGGGAGGTCCGCGTCGCCGGATCCGGGCCGATCGGGGGCAGGAGGTTGGCGGCGGCGTGGTGACCTCGGGATAGGCGGGTAGGGGAAGCGGGCTGGGGCGAGGCCGCTGGCGGGGGCTGGGATCTCGGGCGGGGGCTGGGGTCTTGGGGTCTCGAGCGGGGGAGAGCTCGGGAAGGGGAAGCAGGTGGCAAGCGTGGAGGGGTGGGCTCGGGACAGGGAGGGATGTGTGAGGGTAGGGCAGTGGCAGTTTTCCGTAATTATGTCGCCAACTCCGAGGGCAATTGCAAAACCAGTTCCACAATAAGCTCAGGAAGCTGGCTGAGACCAGCTTCTTCCTACCCAACGGAAGTTTGAAAGGATTATTGCCACCGCCGGGCCTTCTTTTGGAAGCCAGAAGCCCAAAAGAAGAGGGCCATAATAGGCATTATGAGCTTCTCCTTCGAGACCTTACATAAGATATTTGCTCATTTGAAATAGAGAGCGATGAAACATAACATTGTCTTTCTTTCGTGAAGGAAAGACTAAAAAAAGCTTATATCCTAAAATTAGAAGCGTGTTCTCTGATGATGTTTTCAGACAATTCAGGTGTGTCATGACAGCTAACATGTGTCCTACGTCCATGTTAGTATTTTGGTGCTCATCTCTTGGTGCCCAATATCCTCTTCATTGCTTTTCACAAATAAAAGTCCTTGCTTTGTATTTCTCCATTTGTGTGACATATCTCCAACATCCAGCCAGCTTAGGGCCTTCTTTTTCTGCTCGAGTGGTCGAGGTTTCATCTTATCGGTTGTGACGGAGTGGATCGACACTATTGTCAGCATCTTGCTCATCAGGACGACAATCGGACGTTTCCATCTATGTTGGTGCATGTGCATCCTCTAGATTTTGGGGCCAGCAAGCCATGGTGCTTCCATCTCCTACAAATCTGGAAGTCGAGCAGCTTTTGTCTCTTCAGCCGTTGCGCAGGTATCTTCAAGAAATTGGACATTGGCATCTTCACATACAAGTTATAGTTCCCATATTCGGGGTCAGACGGAGGCCCTTTACCTTGGCATAGGTCTCCAACCAGCGCCTAGTGGTTGCTTCTCCTCCTTGTTGGAGGTGACCGGTGGTAGCGGTTGGTCGTAGGTGGTCAAGTCTCTAGTCAATGTTGACGAGGTGCTCGCGACGCATAGAATCTCACATGGTAGCTTTGGAGACGTGTTGCTCTCTTGGTTCTGGTTGTGTGTGCGTGTCGTTGAGGGACGGTTTTGTAACTTTTCTCTTCTTTTTGGCCCTTTCATTTAATTGTGAGTTGTACTCCCTCCGTCCACGAATGTAAGACATATTTTGATTGGTTAAGACAAGATTTTGACCAATAATTACTTTATTAATATATAATTTATGTGACATAAAATTGATATCATTAGATTCGTATTCAAAAGTATTTTCCTATTATTATTATTTTTTATCACATAAACCGCATATTGATAGAGTAATTATTGATCAAAGTCTTGTCTTAAACAATCAAAATATGCCTTATATTTCTAAACAAAGGAAGTATTGTGGTAGTGGGATCATCTGGCCCCACCTTTATTTAATATAAAGTAGGGTAAAAGTTCCTGAAAGAAGAATAACATGAACTTGCACCTGCTCGAGTGTGTCATAAATATAGACTAGTAGTACTCACTAACCGTGAACATACGGAATACTCCCTCCATTTTAAAATATAAGGCATCCGCATATTTTAGATTAAAGTTTAACCAATAATTAGATCAATAATCTATATTTTATTAGTCTAATTGTTGGTTAAACTCGGATCGTAGAGATGGTACATTTTGAAATGATGGAAGTATAAAAGGAACATGTTTTCGTAGTTGATCCATATAAAAAGGTAATGCAAGTAGTAACAGAATATTCTATAATATTCTTCCAGGTAAAAAAAGAAGGGAATTTCGTGAATAGACCAAATGAAAACATACGGACACAAACAGAAATTGACTTTCATATTGTTGTGACGAATGTCAATGAATGGACGCTGCATATTCCACATTTCGGCTGATAGTTACAGGATGTCAGTATACGATGCCGTTATGTGTAAGATTCCCCCATATATTCGTGATGCAACAGTGCATATATTGTGGCATTTGATGGGCAGGGAATCACCACGCTACACGCTCATCTGACTTAAGAGTTAACATGAGTTCTTCTTTAAAAAAAGACTTAGTGGTTACAGTAACATGCATTTGCATGATATTTAAACGGCGGCTCCTGGTTCTGGTCCGCCCTTCCAGTACGTACGTAGGAGTAGTTAGATAGTGGACATACAACATCTGTATCCACACTATTAGATTCAGTTCTTAACGAACTCAAATATTGCTTGGATTTGAATACAAGCTTCAGATTCAGCCCGCGGAATAGACAGGCCCACACGACCCGAGCAGAGGCAGGCCTCGGGCAACCGCACGGCGCGCGCCCGCGCCGATCCCGGCCGCCCGTCCCCGATCGGACGCACGGAATGCTCGGGTGAACGGGAGGGCTCGGAGGGCGCCCAGCTTTAATATACTTTAATAAGACGGGACCGGGTATTAATTTACCCAATTACACCCATATAGCGATTCTACTTGAGGATTCACACTCATTCCGTGACAGTACCAAAATTTTGGCAAGTTTTAAAAATCCCGAGTCCATCTCTGGGCTGTTTTCCTCTTCTCGGCCCAACCCATCTCCCATCTCTCGGCCCACTCGGCCTGCCATCGGCATCGCCTTCATCTCTCTCCTCTCGTCTCCTCCGCCCCATCGCACCGCCCGAGGAGCACCGGCGCCGGCTGCGCCGTCCGACCTTGGGACTGGAGCCAGGTGGGACCGCTCCGTCCTAACGCCGCGCCCGAGGCCTCAGTACACGCATCGCCGAGCTCCCCTCTCTCCGCGCCTCCGCTCGCTGCCGCTCCCGCCACCTCACCCGTGCATGCTGCGCCGAGCACCTCCGCTCACTACGCCACCCTCGCCGTCGCCACGAGTCTAGACCCCTCGAGCTTCGCTCCCAGCGCCACCCCCTCTCTCCCTCTTCCCCGCTCGGCTATAAAAGCCGGCGAGGCCGAGCTCCGCCTCCCCTTCCCGAACCCCTCCTCTATTTCCCCACGCGCTAGAGCTCGTCCCAAGCCACTAATCGAGCTCCTGAGCTCCCCGTCCACTTCCAGAGCGCCCCAAGCCTCGTCCTCCGTTTCCCTCAAACTCCGGCGAGGTAACCGAGGACCCCGCCGCCACCGAGCTCCCTTCCCGGTTCGTTTCCTTCTCTCCCGAGCCCCTCTGTCACTCCCTCGAGCAACCCGAGCACCCTTACCTTCTCCCAAACTCCCCGCCACCTTCCTTTCCTTCTCTCCCGAGCCCGGCAACCCTGCCACTGTCACCTTCTCCTCCGGCGAGCCAAGCCGAGCCGCTCTCCCCGTCACCAGGTCAAAACCCCATGGCAACTCCTCCCTTTTCTCTAAAAATGGAATCGTTAGCTCCCTTGGATGCTTCCCGAGTCACCAATTTCATCCGGCGAGCTCTACCGGCGACGAACTTCACCCCGCCGTCGGCGGCCACCGTTCCCACATCCCCCTCCTCTGTTCTCCCTCTGCCCGACTAGGCCACCGGCCTTTTTCCCTACCAGGCCGGCCCGTTTTCCTCCTCAGGCCGGTCCTGAACACCACGGGCTGAACAAGCCGGCCCAGCTTCTTTTGCTCCTTTTCCTTTTATCTGTTATTTCTATTTCTCTAACAGGCCGAAGCCCATTTACCACCCAACAACAGCCCATTAGCCAACAAGTTTAGGCCCACTCGCACAGTTGATTTTCTTTTCTTTTTTTCTCTTTTCTTTTTTTCTTTTCTGTTAAACCCTAAAACCCTAACCCAAGACCAAGCTCAGCCCAGCCCAAATCTAACCCAATCGTAGCCCAGGTCTAGCCCAACCCGAGGGCCATAGTAGGCCCAATACCTTTGCGGGCCTGGGTCCGACCCGTTGGGCCCGAAACCCAAAAAACACTATTATATACCGTTTCGATCGTCTCGACGACACGGTTCCAGTTTTCCACACCAGTCCTCCAAATTCTCACTTTTCAACACCAACACCCACAAAATCCTCACCCATCTTGAATAATCCTACTCCCCTCCGAAACCCAAATCCACCCTCCGCATCTTTTTCACCCCTTTCAACACTCTGATTCCGACCACCCACCCCCTTCTTATTTTCAGTATTATTTTTAATTATATTATATTTTGCTCCCAACTCGCATTCGTCGAGTCTGGACTTATGTGTGTGTTTGCTTATTTGGGTTGTCTTGCAACTAGGGAACGATAACAACGAACCGACGCTAGGACAGGATCCCGACGGTGAAGGACTTCACGAAGACTTCTACCCAACATATTCCAGTGCAGTAGGCAAGTCACATTTCTTTGTTCATGTTGAACCCACATGCCATGTTATTTACTGTATTACTAGTCTAGTTAATATTTTCTGCATGTTAATTTCTTACGTGTTATTTTTGAATGACATGATTGAGTAGTTAATACCTACCACCCCACAGCCCAGTTAACTTTTGTAGGCCATATTCACCTTGATAACCCTAGGATAAAAATAAGTTATATCAGTGTCATTCACCGGCGTTAGAGATTGGGTTAGATAATAATCAGCGATATTGGTGACCCTAGTTTAAACTCGGAGGATGTGATTTCTTAAAGAGAAATTACCAACGGTAGGGGATAGAGAAGATGGGGCCCTTCATGTGTTGATCGTGCCGCCATGCCCCTAGCCGTGGAGTAAGGATAATCGGGTGGATTGCCTTATTCAGGGCAGTTAAGGACAAGACCCTTGTGCTTAGTGATGAACATAGAATCCGCTCAACCACATGTTCGACTCGTCGAACCTGGCCCAGTAAATCTGCTCTACCTACTGAACAACTACAGACTAGCTTGCCGTGCCACGTCTTTGGACGTCCTGCAGAAGCAAAGGAGGTGATAGGCCGTTTAATCGGAAAGGTCACAACTGGAACCCACTCAAATCCCAGATCGCGTAGTCGACCGTGGCCCGTCGGCTCCCAGGAGAGCGAGTGATAAAGTGTTCCTAGGTAGGAACTTCAAAAGATAGAGCAGATAAAAAGCCTTGTTATCTTACTTCTGTCGACACACCGATAGGAGTGTGTTATGCTCTAGTGACATTAAGAGGCATAGATATCATGTGGGTAAAGCTGAGCAACTCTGTAGAGTCAAATCAAATGGTATTCGAATACACCGTGCTTCCAGTCAAAGAAGCTGTGTTCAAGGGTGATTCCTACTACGAGGCATAAGTAGAACTTGATGATGTTTAGTTGAATTTGACGCTGACCTAGCAGGGTTACTAAAATAACAATGATTTGTGGATGAAATGTTTTAAAATGAAGAGATTTCTAATCGCTAAGGCGGAGACTAGGACTATGCATCCACCAGATATTAAGCCGAACATCCCTCCATTGAAACCCAGTGCATGTAGTCAGTAGTACGCTTTCCCTATGTGGCTTGCTGAGTATGTCGTGTACTCATTACTGCACCAATCATAACAGATGCACAGGACGACGACAAAGGACCATTCGATGAAGAATTCTTCGACGGCGATGAATGCGATTACTAGGTCTTATCCGCGCTCAAGTCGCCTGTGGTGGAGGCTCATTTTGGTTGTAATATAACTTTGGGCTCAAATTCCCCAGTCTAATGTAAACTTAACTGCTGCAAAGCTTATTTTGTCGTTCTGTAATAAAGTTTGATATTTAAACGCTGTGCTGGTGATGTAACTGCTCTACCCCCGCAACTGGGAAACTCCTGGGCAGTTGCGGGCAATACGTCGCGGCTCCAAAATTTGGGGTCGTGACACATTCTCTATTCTCAAAGAAGATCCGCACCAATTTTTCCCTGCCGGTTAAACAGACCAACAGTCAGTGTGTAGTGCTAGAGGGGAGGGGTAGCTCGTGCTAGTTGCGCAGCTTGCACCCATAGGCTGGGCATCCCATCAATCGCGTTGGATTTGAAGGGTTGGATCAATGATCGATATCTCCATGTCTTGTCACTTATCCTTTATGGAATAGACAAGATGTGCTAAAGAACAACTATATACTAGTACAACATGGTCCTCTTCCATCAAACCACCGTTATTTGGGATGTTTACTGGAAGCTTGAAAGCTCTCCAGGAAACCCTAGCTAGACGTCCGTCCATGTTTTGACGCTACGCCACTGGTTCCTTCCTCTTTTTTGGTGTCCTTGCTGGTGTTGAGTGGCCAGGGAGTCTATTAATTTTCAGTAATAATATTAGGTTTTTTATGTTTTCTTCTATATCAGGAATTCTAGTATTGTTTATTATTGGTAAATTAGTTGTCAGATTTTCTTTAGCGGTGATTGGTTTCATCAGACCAAAATCACATGGATGACGACGAAATCGACATGTACTTTGGAGATTGGCCTCGGGTTGATTTTGGTACAAATAGTTCTTATCTAATTTTCTCTCGATAGCAACTCCACCAAGGCCAAGTCCATTACATCAATGGAAATCATGAACATTTCTATTCTTATTGTTGTGATTATCAACAATCATGACATCGTTATAAGATCCAGAGTCTCTGATGAGGAAGACAAAGAAGTTCAACACTCATCAACTTAAGGATTTGGTGGCATCATGCATGTTTTTCTTATAGAATCTTCAGCATAAGGGCCTCTTTGACTCATATGATTTTTAGAATCACAATTTTTAGGATTTGTTTTCATAAATATATTGTTTGACTTGTAATCAAATCGCTTAGGAATATTGTAGCATTTCTATGAAATCAAATAAATTTTATAGGAATCTAAACATCTACCACAACCTCATTTTACAGTCCTACCAAATGAAATGAGTTTAAATCCTATGTTCTCCAATGCTCTATTTTGTACATACACCTCTATCATATTACGTGTTTTTTCTTATAGTCCCATTTTAGAATACTGCGTATCGAATAGTCGTGTACTTTTATCCGTGAGTTTTCATGTTCTTTTGGGTGCTTGATTTAAACATTTTTAACGAAAATATCGGCAAGTTAATTTACATTTCAGAACCAACGATAGCATAGTCCGTGACCAAACATTACACTTGGGAAAAAAAAACTCTTCTCTCACACAGTAGAAGGAAAAAAGTGTCTATTGCATAGGTAACTGAACTGAATTTTTTTAATGATTTGTACCACCCTAAAAGTCATTACAGTATAGTTTTTTTCTTTAATCACAAAATCACAAATCAAATCTAAAATTTGAGATGATTGACTGGCATTAACAATTCTGAGAAAAGAAAACCAGCAAATGGAAGCGCAGAGCGCCGGGACCCAGTGAACGTCAGGCTGACGCGGCTGACCCGAACGTGTTGGCCCTGGGGCAGGACGCATGCATGTGAAAGCGGTGGGCCTGCCGCGTCGCACGCAACGGCCGCTTCCTGCCATGTCAGCAGGCGAACGAGTCAAAGGTGCGACTCTGCATGCCGTGCCCCTCACCTACTCCAAGCCAAGGTCGTCCACCACCCACTGACATGTGGGCCCACCGTACGGAGCCCCCGTGTCGGCGCCCAAAAGGTCAAAGCCACGGGCAATCACGAAGCCGTCGCTGTGTTTACCGCCGCTGATTTCTTCGTGATTCGTGCCGAGATTGGTCAAGAAAGACACGGGCGTGATTTTGACCTTCCAATTAATTGACCGGCCGTACGGATTAGGGCACGGCTACAGCTTGCAATACGGTTTGACTCGTAGGAAAACTGTGTGAATCCCGTGTGTCACTGTTGAATTTACTCAAGCCGTAGTATGTCACGCCACCATCTTTTCTGCGTTATCTTGGTCCTAAACTGAATCATCATCCATCACATGCCGTCATACTCGCTTGAACTTGAAAATACAAATTTGAAATTATGAACATGGCCACATGCTTGGGTTTTAATACATGGTGAGCGTGCACCGGTCTCACTTGTTTTGTGTGTCTCATGTTAAGATTCTACTGTGCGTTATTGATGGAGTACAGTATATCAGACTGCACTTGTTTCAAGATTCATAATGATTTTGAATGGATGTTAATGTACTGTTTATTCTACTCCTATGTGTGGACCTCTACACACCACAAGTTTATACGCGCAAATAATTCCCTCTCTAAGTCATATATGTAGCTGCTGCAACAGACAAAACATGTCGTTATCCTTTGAAAAATGTAAATATAGTGTGTTATGTTCAAACACAGTGGCCCATTGATCAAGAAAAGAAAGGTTCAAAACATTATATTTATATTATTTGATTTGCGTGAGAATGGTTGTCCAATCCTATTAGTTTCCCTATGTAGCCTAGTTAATTAGGTGTCGATGTGTTAGCATACATATATCCTGCTCAGCATCGATAAGGATAGAATGTTTTGTGCAATCCATCTTATGGATATAGTGACAAAAAGATCAAGTAGACTCAAATTGCACATGGGTCAACATATATGTCATTTTTGTTATAAGTTTATAAAATCATTGTTCCTTGTACAGCCATCTAAGATCTAAAGGTGTTAGCCTACATAACATAATCACCACTAACAAGAGTAGAATGTTCCATACAATACAGCTAACATAAATTATAGCGAAAAAATTCAAATATGCTCAAACCCACATTTATCACATTTATGCTCCAATATCGACGATAATTTAGTGGTAAATGTTCTCAAAATCTACTTATTTCGTCATATATCTCATTTCTGAGATGTGTATTATTTTAGCGTGCATACATCTTTGATCAATATCAAGAATAACAAGATGTTCTACGCACTGTTCGAACCTATATATACAATGTAGCAGAAAAGGAACATACTTAGACGATCGTTCATCTCATTGACAATCTAGCATAGACTGTATTCCACTGAGAAAGCTGCTCGAATTCTACAATTAATACTTTCCTACTGCGTGCACCAATACACCACGGCACCATCTCCCTTTCTCGCCCATTTGACATGCCACAAAGTCAAGTGGTGGCTGCGCCCACGCCGCTATGAGACCACAAGCCCCGAGAACAAGAAGAAAAGAAAACCCAAGGAAAGAAAAAAGAGAGAAACTCATAGCAGCATAGACTGGTAGCACTCGGCCCTTTTTAGGAGGGATCCATTTTTAGGAGGGATCCAATGCCCTTGCCCACCATTCCTCTCTCCTCACTCTCCCCCCTCTCTCTCCTTTTACCCTGCCCCCCTAGTCTCCCCCTCTCTCCCAGAACAATCAATAAACTAACAAAAGTCAGCGCCTCCCCCTTATCTCCTCCATAGCCCAACCACTACGCGTCTCTTCTCCGAGGTTGCTGCCAAGGCCAAGAAGCAACGAGCCAAATGGAGGAGGAGCTCTGCGGCAACAACAACTGGGATCTGCACGCCGTCGTGCGCTTCGGCTGCCGACGACCCGGCCTCTCCCCGCCCCCGCCCCCGCCCCCGCCGCCGCCGCCGCGGTCGCCTGCCGACCCCTTCGCCGTGCTCCTGTCCCCGCGGGAGACGTTTGCCGCGCCGGTGCCTGCTGAGAAGCAGGTGGCGGATGCCGGGTGGTGCTTTCCGGACCTCGGCGCCTGCTTCGGACAGGACGCCGACGAGCTGCTCAAGGCCTTCTGCGCCCCCTCTCCTCCCCCGCCGCTGCCTCTGCCTCTGCCTCTGCCGACGCCGACGCTGACACCGACGCCGCAGCAACAGCAGCTGCAGATGCTGCAGCAGTCGGTGATGACACCACCAGACGTGCCCCTCCAGCCAGCTGCTCCGGCGAAGGCGCAGCCTAGCGGTAGCGGGCGGCAGGTGTCCGGCGGCGTGCCGAGATCCAAGAGAAGGTAAGCTGCACGTGCTGCTTTTCTGCACCGAAATGGTACTGATTTCACCGTCCGTAAGCTGAGATTTGCGGGTTGGCTGTGCTGCTCCTGCAGGAAGAACCAGCAGAAGAAGGTGGTGTGCCACGTTGCGGCGGACGGCGTGTCGTCGGACGTGTGGGCGTGGCGCAAGTACGGGCAGAAGCCCATCAAGGGCTCCCCCTACCCAAGGTCTGTCTGCCAAAAAATATGTCCTGCGTTTCTCGTCGCCGTCGTTTGTGGGAAGCAAATCTCACCGGCGGCCGCTCTGCTCTGTTTCTTGAACAGGGGATACTACCGGTGCAGCAGCTCCAAGGGATGCGCGGCGCGGAAGCAGGTGGAGCGCAGCCGCGCCGACCCCAATACCTTCATTCTCACCTTCACCGGCGAGCATAACCACGCGGCGCCCACCCACCGCAACTCGCTCGCCGGCACCAGCCGCCACAAGTTCCCCTCCCCGTCCTCCTCCTCCGCGGCGCCTCAGCCTCCACCGCCGTCGGTGGTGGTGGCGGCCGAGGCGCACGCGCACCCCAGCCCGCCGTCGACGTCGGCGGGGCTCTCGCCCACCACGCCGCTCCGCACGACGTCAATGGAGGAGGACGAGGAGGAGGAGGAGGACGAGCTGCTCGTGGAGGACATGGAGATGGCCGGCGAGGACGATCTCCTGTTCCTGGCCGGCGACGGCGACACCGCCACGCCGATGTCACCGCTCTTCGACGTCGACGAGCCGTTCTTGGGCTCCCCCTGGGCCAGCGAGGCTGCCGCACGGGCAGCCGGCGCCGGGAGTTGACTTCGGGAGATCGTCATGCTGCTATTCTTGGCTTCTTTTCGAGGAAAGGGATGGGAAGAGTCAGGAAGAGAGCATCCGATGCACCATTTCAATCAGCAGTAGCACCATACTAGTACTAGTGTTTCGCATTGGTAGTCAGTCCAGTACAGAGCTTCATCAATCCTGCAGCTCAAAACAATCTCTTTTTCTTCTTTTTTGGGCTGCTCCTTTTTTAGGTATGTATAAGACTTTGCATCTCTTGTCCTTAGGTGTCTGGTTTTTACAGTTGTATATAGAAAGTTGCAGATTATGGACCAACCAAAGTAGAGCAATGAAAAGGGAAGAATAAAAGAGAGAGATGCTGCGTGTGTTCGGGTGGCTCTTCCTTTCTCTGTGCAACAAAACTTCATTTCAGGATGTAAGCTTGGGCTGTGTGATCTTGAATAGAAGACAACCCTTTAATGGCAATCTCTACTCTTTTTTTTCAGGATTGATATCTCACTCTACATATATCTCTAGTATTTGATAGTGCCTTTCTATTGCTCTTTTTTCCATTCTGATGCTGGGATTTGTTTGTGTGGTTGTGTGAAGTGCTAGCTGGTGCTTTGGCTGCTTGCTGCTGTAGAGGAAGAAGGGGTCAAGGTTTCTATCATTATTTTGCTTGGTTTTGTTTCTATCTCCTCTGACTTTTTGGGGGGAGGACAGAGTGTGTTCCCATGGAATCCATGAGAGCTTTGGGAGAGTCAAGGAAAAGCAAGAGCTGTATTGCTAGGACCACACACATGAATAAACCTACCGCCTGCACTGCAGTGCAAAAGTTGCATAGGCCAAACAAGTGGGCCAGGAATTTAAAGGAAAAAATGCATGATAATGGAATGGCATGTATGGGAATATCCTCTGCAAATGGACAGTTCTCTAAGTTTTTGCAAGTCTCGTCAAAATCACACGGCTGCTTCAAAAAAAAATCTCAATATTCATTTGTGCTAAAAAGACAAATCTATAGTGAATCGTGTATTGAATACTAATACCAAGTATAGTATTGAGTATTGACACAGTTACACATATGATTTATAATTTGTATCTCGTAAAGTACTTAGGATTTGAAAATTTCATATGGAGTAGAGCATATCCTCGTGGTAGTACAGTAATATTGAGATTTTTTTCTTTAAGAAAAATACGTGCAAATTTTCACGGAATTTGCAACTTATTTTTTTTTGGAAAGATGCCCATTTGCACCTGATATGCCCCTACCATGTAGTGCTTAAAATTGGTTGGCTCCGTTTGTATAATGTTCTACTCGTACTTTTTCCTACCCCTAATTTCATCATTAACTCGATTCATTCAATTTTTTCATCATCACAAGTAAGGGCCTCTTTGGATCGTAGAAATTAGAAAATATATTAACAGGAAAATATGAAAATGAGATGTCACGTGCTATGAATTTCTATAGAATCTCAAAACATAGGAATGAATTTTAGAAATGATGTCTTTTGGATGGTTCACAGAAAATAAACACAGAGATATTAGAAGAATGAAGATATATATATATATATATATATATATATATATATATTCCTTAATCTACAGCTGAAAGTAAAATAACTAACCTCCGTGCTGACCACCGACCGAGCCAGCTAGCCTAGACCCACCACGTCCCTCCTTTTTCACCACTAACCATAAAACTATTCAGTAGATATAATAAATCTATCGAACTATATTACTATCGAACAGATCCCTCACAGTCACGTAACTTCACATGTAAAATATGGTAATTTTATATCTGTTGAGTAGTAAAACAACATGTGTCATCGTAAAATGCAGGACTGTAGTAATTTTTGTATAAAGCGTGTCGCAAAATTACTATTATATGTACACGATATTACGATCTCGCGGCCATCATTTTACTGCATGTCTGATCGTTCCATACTAGAAAGAAAATATTTATTCTATTTGTTCACAATCACTTGCATAGCTCAATTGGTCAGTAGAGAAGAGCAACGTGCATGAGGTCCAGGGTTCAAATCTCGCTCCGTCCTTATTTTTTCAATTAAAACGGATTAGGGGAATATAATATTTTTTCTATTTATTCACAATCACTTGCATAGTCTAGTTGGTTAGAAGAGAAGAGTAACGTGCATGAGGTCCACGGTTCAAATCTCACCACCTCATTATTTATTCAATTAAAAACAGACTGCGCGTGACTGTGAAAGTGTTGCCAAAAAGTCGTAAAACTTAGAATTTTTTTACTGTCGAGATGCGCGCGAGATAGTAAAGTTGTGTATAGGATGTCGTAAAATCTATCACAAAATGTAGTAAAATGTCATCAAACTCAGAAGTTTTTTACGGTCGAGATGCGCGCGAGGTAGTAAAGCTGTGTATAAGATATCGTAAAATCTATCGCAAAATGTAGTAATTTTAAGTCACACTAAAATCTCAGCAGTAAAATTACCGTTCGACACTTCACGTCTTACCGTCAAATTTGGATAGGGGTGGGCTTACATGTTCGGGTGGCCTGGCTGGCTCGGTCTGGCGCGTTTCGGCCGGAGCGCAGATTAAGCAATTCTGCGCTCTCGCGCATATTAGCGCTGCCGTGTATATATATATATACATATATATATATATATATATATATATATATATGCGTTAGACTCAACAAAAAAATAAAAAGAGTTTGAGTTCGTGTTGGTTTTTCTATAGAATTGAGATCACACGGATGCATTTCACATGAATTTGAGAACCTGGATCCTATGATCCAAAAGACACTTGTAGGAAGTACTAAGCATTAAAATTCTATAAAATTTATATGAAAATCGTAAAACCCTAAATTCTTATAATATTCCTTGCTTGGATGAGCATCTGGATTATTTTGGCCTCACATACTCTAAATGCACACTATGGGTCTTAAAAAGATACGTGTATGCTAAGAAGCATATTAAAATAATCAATATGATGTAATCAAGTAGTAATAATAGAGATATGCATGCTATGAAGTGTACTTTAAAATCTGTTATGAACTGGTTTTATAGTAAAGTAATAATAATACATATGCATGTTATGAATTAAGTATATCTTAAGATCAAGTAGTAACGCTATGTCCAGTCTGCTAGCTTATGTCAGTAAAATCAGTAATCATGATCAACCTGGTTACGTTCCAGCATACTTCATTTTAGTTTTGGTTAACTAAACCAACATCTCGTTATACTTAGTCAATTTGGTTTAAGAAATATTTTACACATCATAATAGCATACTATTCACTATTCAATTATTTTTGTGCAGGATGCTTATGGTTATATTTATGCACCAAATTTCACAAGTGTATATGTTACTCCCTCTAGCCTAAAAGATAAGGCACACATGTATTCTAAGATTTACAATTAGATCTATAATATTTTGGTTATGTGACACAAAAATGATATTATTGGATTTGTTTTTCAAAGCATTTTCCCATGATATCACTTTTGTGTTACGTAACCAACATATTATAGATCTAACAGAAAAAGTATATCACTACAACATCTATAATAAGCTTTTAATAATATTAAATTATAAATTTTAAAAGCTTCATGAGGAGAGAGAACGCTAGATCCGGGTCCATTTGAATCTGGATCTCTAAAAGAGTTTGTGCTGCAAAGATCGCTGAAATTTCATATTTATTTAACTATAGATCCCATCAAGTTCTATCCCAAGAAAGAATACCGGGTCAAGTTAGCCGTGTACACCCAAGGTTTCCGCTGCTGGGAGGCCGGGACTAGGGACGACTTTTACTGCTGTGGCTCATGGCCACCAACTCCCAAAGGTCAACCGGTCAGGCAATGGCCGAGACGCTGGCCCCGTCCAGACAGTACGTGCCTGACAGTCCAGACTAATTAATCACTCGCTGTAACACACCACTACACCCCACTAACTGATTAATCACCACGAGGTAATCTTAGGCATGCGCTAGACAAGATTAATCGCAAAAAATTAGCACCAGATAAGATTTAGATTAGCGTTGAAGTAACTAAACTGGGCAGGCAAACCTCCTATCTGGCCCGGACTGGGAGGGACAGTTGTCGGGCGAGCTTTTGGCACGGGACCGCGTGCGGCCGTCCGATCCACATGGGACGGGACGCAGCGGGGCGAGCTGTCGCGCGCGGAGCTCTAGGTGGGCTGCCACACGCCCACACTACCTCCTGGAGGAGTCCAACTTACGAGGCGCTACTATTCCAATCCCTCCCTGCCCTTTGCGCTGCGTGCCACTTTTTGGCACTCTCGGACAGAAAAAACTACAACTAGATGCAGTGGCGACGCTGAAGCGTGGACCAGGTGGTACATGGACCATCCAAACCTCAGCTCATTTTATCTGAATTTTTTTCAAAAGCTCAGTAGAAGTCCAGTCAATCAGTCATTCACTCATTCGGCCACTCCAATACTCTATGTCTCCATCTCCATTCTCCAGCCCCGTAGCCCCCATGCCAGGCAGCAGGCGACCTAGCGGCTAGTGCACGCGGCGGGCGGGCGGCGACGGCGGCAGGCAAGCGGCTCGACCAGCAGTAGACGGCCGAAGCTCGGACCCCGTAGGCCGGCAGGCGGCAGTGGCAGCCGGCAGGAGGCGCCGGCTTGGGGTCGGTGCCAGGAAGCGCCAAGCGGAGGCCGGAGCCGAGTGGCGGTGGTAGCTCAACCAGCAGGCAACAGGCAGGCGGCGGCCAGAGCCCGGGCGCCGACAGCGGCAGGAGGCGCCCTTGGCGGCTGTGGGCCTACGGCTCGGGCCTTGGGCCCGGGGTCGAGCCGTCGGGGAGCAGCCGAGCAGGGGCAGATCAGCAGGGGTAGGGGCCTCGGGGTTGGGGAGTAGCCAAGCACGAGCAGAGGCAGGGGCAGATCGGCAGAGCCATAGGGGAATGGGGTCTTAGAGTTGGACAGGGAATTGAGGAAAACTGAAAATGAAAAGGAATAAAGTTGGACAGGGAGATATTGCATCTCTTTTCCGGAAGCATGAGGCTAAGGCAAAGAACATTGCCATGGAGGTTCCACATGTTGACAACACGGTTGAAGATGAAAATCAAGAACAAGAATCGAAGGTGATTGAAGAGCTAATTCAAGAACAAGAACCATCTTTGATTGAGCAAGAAAAAGATTATGATGTTGACCTCCTTCCACATGATCCAGGGGAAAGGATGCCCATTGCAAGTTATCATCTCAATGATCAAGATGCAGTTCGGAGAGCATATATTCTCAAAGGTCTATGCAAACCTTATGCATATGATTTTCCATCAAGGGATATTGGAGGTAGAGATCGCCACTTCAGTTTTGTTTGGTTTCATAGATACAGTAGTTGGCTTGAATATAGTATCGAGAAGGATGCTGTGTTTTGTTTGATATGTTACTTGTTCAAAAACAAAACCAAGGGGGGGTGATAGCTTTGTTAAAGATGGTTGGAGAAATTGGAATAGAAATGATGCACTAGATAAACATGTGGGTAGTATAACAAGTATTCACAAAAAAACTCAAGAGAAGTTTGACCTGTTCACAAGAAAGCCCAATACATCAATTGATAATATTATCTTGAAGGTGTCAAAAGATGATCTATGCATTTACACGGCTAGGTTGACTTATTCACTTAAATGCTTGAGGTTTCTTTTACATCAAGGATTGCCATGCCGTGGACATGATGAAAGTGAGGAATCTAATAATAAAGGGAATTTTCTTGAACTTTTGAAATGGCTAGCATCAAGTAATAAAGAAATTGATAAGGTGGTTTTGAAAAATGCTCCAAGAAATTGCAAGTTGACTTGTGTTGACATACAGAAGGACATTATTCAAAGTTTTGCCAAAGAAACTACGAGACACATATTGGAAGAATTTGATGATGACCACTATGCAATTCTTGCCGATGAGTCTAGTGATGTATCAAATAAGGAACAACTAGCTCTTTGCTTGCGTTATGTTGACAAACTTGGAAGGGTATGTGAGCGGGTTCCTTGGAGTAGTTCATGTAGCTAGTACTACTTCTTTGTCACTCAAGTTAGCAATTAAGTCTTTACTTATTGAACACCGGTTGACTGTCACTCAAATCCGTGGGCAAGGATATGATGGAGCTAGTAACATGAAAGGAGAGATCAAAGGCTTGAAAACATTGATCATGAAAGAGTCACCTTCTGCCTATTATGTTCATTATTTTGCACATCAACTCTAATTAGTTATTATTGCCGTTGCCAAGGATAGTAATGCTTGCGTGTGGTTTTTTGATCAAGTTCACTACTTGCTAAATATTATTGGATCTTCTTGCAAGCGTCATGATATGCTTCGAAATGTTAGAGCTTAAAAAGTTTTGGAAGCACTTGAATTGGGTGAAATAGAAAGTGGGCATGGATTAAATCAAGAGATGGGGTTGGCTAGGCCCGGTGACACTCGGTGGGGTTCTCATTATAGAACTATTTTGCATATCATTGGTATGTATTCCACAATCCGTGAAGTACTCATAACTATTGGAGAAGATCGCTCACAAAGGCATGATTGGACAAAAGTGCATACTATGGTTCTAGCCTTTGGGTCATTTGATTTTATTTTCAATGCACATTTGATGCTTCTCATTCTTGGATACACAAATGAATTGTCTCAATCTTTACAAAAGAGAGATCAAGATATTGTCAACGCAATGTCACTTGTGAGTGTGGCAAAGAGTAGAATGTAACATTTAAGGTCTCATGGTTGGGAATGATTTATTGGAAAGGTTACATCTTTTTTCAATGAACATGGCATTCAAGTTCCAACATCATGGGATGATATTTATGCGCCACATGGAAGATCATCGCGGTTTTACCCAAAACAATCAAATGATAATCATTTTAGAAGAGAAGTATATCTTGGGGTGATTGATCAAATTAATCAAGAGCTTGAATGTCGCTTTGATGAGGTTAATATGGAGTTGCTTGTTTGCATGTCGGCATTGAATCCCTTCAATTCTTTTGCTTCTTTTGATACACAAAAACTAGTTAGACTTGCTAAGTTTTATCCTAATGATATATTGAGCATAAATTTGATAAAAATTGAAATCCAACTTGAGAACTTCATTGATGACATGAGAAGGGATGATAGGTTCAAAAGCATAAATAGTCTTGGTGAGCTCTCTATTAAACTTGTTGAGACACAAAAGCATGTGCTCTATGATTTGGTGTATTTGCTTCTCAGGTTTGTATTGATTCTACCGGTGGCAACAGCAAATATTGAAAGAGTATTTTCTGCAATGTGTCTAGTGAAGACCAAGTTGAGAAATAGTATGGGTGATAAACTCTTGAATAATTGTATGGTTACTTTTATTGAGCGAGATATTTTCTTCAAAGTAATTGATGATGAGATAATCAGGACTTTTATGGCCATGAGAAAGCGCAAAGTGGAGTAGTATTGTAATATTTTAATCATGTTATCTTTTATTCATGTAAGAGACTACTTCATATTTGAACTTATTGGTAGAATTTGATGCCGTGAGACCTTATTAAACAATTTGCATTGTGTTTTTATTAAAAATTGTATTTATATATGCAGTATATATGGAGTTTGTGATGATATATATATTTTAATAAACTTGTACTTATATGTTTATTTATGAAGTGAAAAAATATTTAATACCCTAATCATCGGGTGAATCCTAGCTTCGGCACTGACTAGATGGCACCTCGAGTAGACCATTAGGAAATGGAAACACGTTAATTGTACTCTAGCTTGGATGCTCTTCTTTCTAATTACATAAAAAATATTGAAGAGATGAGAATAATAGTGATTTAAAAAAAAGCAAATATAGCCTCTATCCGAGTCTTAGTCAGATCTGGCCGCCCGCGGGAATCAACAGCAGAACTGTCACCACGATGCACCAGACTGCGGAAACGTGGAAAAATTGCAACGAAAGAGTGCAACGCGGAGCAATTGCATGTGGAGACCACAATACGTGGTGGGGCCCACGCGGAAGCTACGACAGGTCACGTGCCACGCCCGGGAGCTACGATCGGCCAAGTATGGTGCCCTCGGGCCCCGGACGCGTATGATTGTGTGCACCTGGACACGCGAAGTGGAGCCAAAGGCACAAAACGAAAATGGACTGCACATTGTTTGATTTCCCATGCACATATTTCGAGCTACTTTTTCAGAGTACGTAAGAAACCTTTGGCTGTGTCAGCATGGGGCTGGACAGGATTCTGACTAGCAACCTAATATTAGATCATAATTAATCTATCATTTCACCGCAGATTACCAAATGAAGAATCAATCACTTCTGTTCATAATAGAGTACTATGTGCTATATGTGTGTGCGGGAGGGGCCGAGGCAGCCACGTCGTGGGCTACACGCACGATGATGCTAGGCGTCTCAACCTAGGGCGCGATACCCGGTCAGTCGAGGCTCCAGGCGCGGCATGTGGTCTATCGTGGCTTCCGTCTGGGCCTCGCCACGTATTGCGGTCTCCATGCGTGATTGCTCCACGTCCTGCTCTTCCATTGAGACTTGGTTAAGGGCTACATTTGCTTGTTTTTCTAGTGATCTTGCTTTAGACTTCTCAAAGCAATGTCAAAATAACAACCGAGCTCATGTTAATTCTCCATAACATGAAGAAAAAGACATCCTTTGTCCATTTCTAATATTTATCGTACACTATAACGGCGACACTTTCTAAAATTGTACTGTAGTACTTTAACAGTCTTTATTCAATAAAAATATTATAATGAAGTACTAATAGTTGCTTATACAAACAATAGGTGATATATTAATTGATAAGGAGGCATACATTTTTTGCCAGAGTCGTAAAAATATCAAGATCTATCAAATAAAGAGTTACAAAAAAGATGTATCAAATAAAGATCCAACCGAGGAAAAAATCAGTCCACTAAATATAGGCCCGTAGAATCTTAAGAGTATAAGGCAGATCTTGGGCAATTTTCTCGGTAACACTACAACGATCACACAAGTTGGAAAATAACGTCACGTGTCACTGACATATGCTCCCATTTCGTTGCCCTGTCGGTATGCTGTTTTTCAGTTTATACATCTTTGAAGCGTTTCTAAGAAAATTCCATCCAAATTAAGCATATGCATGCCACGCGCAAGCCGAGAGGGCGCCCCCGTAGACATGCAAAATTTTTTTTTCTCCCTGCAAGCGTTAGACATGCATCTTCAGAAGAAGGTACATTTCTTGAGATCCTCTTGCACATCAGGGCAACAGAACGAACGCTGCTACCGCTGCGACTGCGCACGAAGCATTTTTGTTTTTTCCTTAGGGCGTCGCAGGATCTAAAACCGTACAAATAATGAGAATTGGAAAACATAGGATTTTTGTAGTCTTGACTGTTTGATTCGCCGGAATAGGAAATGTATAGAAATCCTAACAAGCACAGAAAAAATCAAAATCGAGCATGAGCAAAAATAAATTAAGATGTTATTGTATCATTAAAGACAGTCGTCTCGTTCTTTATGCGTAGGAATTCTACAAGAGCTCTAAGTAGATTCTAGAATTCATGTGTTTTTTCCCTAGAAACTGAGATCGAAGAAATTTTTTCTATATTTTTTCTTTACTCCCTTCATTTAAATCAAATAGATGAATAGTATCATCAAAAGAAAAGAAATTATTTCTATGTTTCTCCTTTATTTTTCGTATGAATAAAACAGATCTTATTTAAGTATACAAACCGTACTCCTCGAAGAAGAAGAATCACAAGCTGTACAATACATCCCACAGCAGCGACGACCGCACACCGGGGCTCCCAGATCATCCGACGCACGAGATCCCCGCCGCGCGCCTGCCTGCCTGCCTGCCTGTCTGCTAGACGGAACGGCGGCAGGGACGGCTCGATCTATCGCGGCCGCGTGAACTTATCGCCGGCCGGCCGGTCGCTACGGCCTATGTTGGAAAATTAGACAATTTCGTGATTAATTCCAGTAAACAATTCATGACTAAAACAAATATTAGCATGCATAGCTCTAGCATACTAGGTGAACAGAACAGCAGCATCGCACATGCAACAGTAAGCATACTTAAAAACAGGATCAGATCACGATGCACGTACTGATCGTTTGTAGATGAAGTAGCCGTGACTGTTGCAGAAGCGATGTTGTTGACGACGACGTTGGTGAAGACGGGTCGAAGCAGACGGCGGCGGAGACGACGGTATGCGGCACCGCCTGACTTGGATGGAAGACGACCCGTGGTGACGGACGTGAGCAGTCGCGCGTAGCGCTTCCCAAAAACCTAATTCGTCCTCTCCCGGTGAGGTTCCGGAGACCTGCTCTCCTTCTCGCTGGTGCACGCCGGCGTTCGGGATGGAGTAGGTTACTGTGACGGCGCAAGTAACAAGAGGAGGCAAAACCCTAACTCGTTTTCAATCTATCTTTGGCTGCGGCCGGTAAGTCATATATATAGGAGAGCCCACGCGGTCTCGTGTCGCGATCACGATCTAAACCGATTAGGTTTCCAACACGTAAGACTTATCTAAACCGATTAGGTTTCCTGGTCAAGCAAACAACAAACTTGTCTGCCAAGAAACCAAAAATTAAAACGGCAAAAGGAAGCCGCGCTCCTGCAAGGTCACGGACCGGATTTCGGCGGACCATTCACGCGTATGTCGCACGCCCGCGCCCTTCGCCCCGGCCCCGGCCCGTGCCCGTGCCCGAGCCCGGCCAGGCCAGGCCAGGCGAGCGCGCGCGTGTGTGGTGCTTCCTTTCTCTCCTCATACCAATCACTAAGTGTGGTGGGGAGAACTCACTATATAAAGTGGTCTCCCTCCTCCTCCACTAGCAATATGGGACTAAACTCTTGCCCCACCTCTTGCCATTTATTCATGGGCCTTTGAGATTTATTAGGAATTTCAGAAACTGCACATGGGCCAAGCCCATTAGTTCTAACAGCCTAGCTAGCTTCGCGTATTAACAAGCTTATCTCACCTCGTGTCTCCTAATAACCTCACATCCCCTTGTAAAGCGATCGCAAAGTGCAGCACAGCTTGATCGATCGACAGTTCTAAGCCCACCAGCTGATTAATCCGATCCTCGTCGTACTAAAAAGATGCAGTTATAAAGCACTAGTTGCACTTGGACTTTTCACGTAAGGCCTCGGCTAATCACGTAATAGTTAGCTAGAGATGCACTAACGCAATAGTAGGTTATGATTTTTTGTCACCAAGCGCACCGCCACGTACGATTCTTCCAAAAGGGATGGCTCTATATTCGCACATGTTTCGTTAGTGGGGGTTTAAGGGTATAACAACATTTTGTCCCGAATCATTTTATTACCATCCAATGTGGAATGGAATATTTATTCCATGTTTATTTCTGAGCTCAACTTCCTGTTTTTCTTCTTGCTCATGTGTTATTGTTTTGTTCTTATGATCCGTATGCAATCGGATGCTAGAAGAAAGACGTGTTTCAACTCAAAATTACTACTACCTATGTTAATTAAGGTAGTCCTAGTAGATATACATACTCCAACAAAGTCCCTGCCTTTCCATGAAATTCTAGATATGTCTCCTCCGTTCTATCACAAAAATCAGCACACCGATTGCTTCACAATTTGTGGTTTGTTTGTTTACCCTACAAAGATCAAGCCAACCGTAGCCTCTGCACACATCGAAAGAACTAACCTACACAAACTACGCCCATGCCGTACAACGGAGTTTGGTTAACGCACGTAACAAACGGAGAATAAGTTTACGAATTTTGAGAATCGACCTTTATACTCGATTTGTTCCAAAATGTAAGACGCTCACGTATTCTAAAATTTAAATTTAATCAATAATTAAACTAATAAAATATATATTACATGACATAAAAATAATATCATTAGAAAATACTTTTAAATATGAATCCAATGGTATAACTTTTGTGTCATAACATTTTATTGGTCTAATTGTTAGTCAAATTTAAATCTTGAAATGCGTGGGTACCTCACATTTTAGAATAGATGGGGTATATGTTTATATCCTTAAAGTCGGCGGGGTGTGTGTACACCCTTCCCACATGGGATCAAACTTTATGTTTATCTCTATACGTGTTTCACGAATAAGCAACCTTCTTTTAATCTAGGCAACATTGCAGTCTCAATATAGCGCCAATGGTGACTTTATCGATCTTCCACGTGGTCCTTCCTCTCTTTTCGCCGTCGCCCTTCCTCTCTTCTCTCTAGCCCTCCTCTCTAGCGGAGCCGGAGGAAGAACGCCTCTAGATCCATGCACTCAAGCGCAGGGGTTTGACGAGCCGTTGGCCAAGACCGACGTGTGGCCGGAGGATATCGGGGTGGTTAGCATCAACTCTAGCCTCTAGAGCAACAGTGAGGTGAGCTGGAGCAAGGTCGTGGCTGCCGATGATTTTTCTTTTGGCAACCAAAAATCTATATCACAGACGAGTAAAACTTGGAACCGTCTGTAATACTCACCTCATCACAGACAAGGATTGAACTGTCTATGATAAGAAGTCATCATCACTAACGTATACGTTCAGAAGGTTCATAAATCCAAAAGTCTTTTGTCCATCCGTGATGACTACTTTCTAGTAGTGACACGACTTGACAATTTGGAACAAAAACGATTTGTTGTTACACGCCTCCAAACGACGGACGACGTAATGCGTGTGAAACTATACTTTCTCGGTTTTCCAATGCTGTGCCGCATGCATATGCCAAACCTTTCCATAATGGCGCAGAAATAGTTGTGAAGCTGAGACAAGTTAACTGCATGTGGTGCTGGCTTACTAGGTTGGTTGATGCCGACGGTTTTTAGTCGTAAAGAGCTGCCTTCCCATGTATCGTGAGTACGGGAATCGTCGAAAGGGCAGCGCATGTCGCCGCGCGACCACGCAAAACACTGACGACGCCATGGCGACAGTCAGACCAAGCTTCTAATTATTGAACTGCAACTGAAATTTGTCCCCGCAAAAAAAGAAATTAATTAGATTTGCGTTTCAAACAAACTGAAATTATATTTAGTCGATTTTCTCACTAACTCGACGTAGAGATCCGTGCGCTTCTTCATCTCTGGTGAGGCCAACGCACTCCGGCAAAGCTCGAGGCCTCCTCGTTTTCCTTTATATAAAAGAGAAAGGAACAAGGCCAGTGTCATTGTGACCGCCAAGGAAGAGAAAAAATGGTCACTTGGATGAGGGCCAAGAGGGGAGAAAATTGGATTTTTGCCACTCTGTTTACGTGGCTTCGTAAAATTGCCACTCTCAAGATTTGCTTCGCATAATTGCCACTTAAGTTGTTGACACTTTGATTAGTATGCCATTAGCTCCTCTTTTATTTGTTTTTATTTTCTTTTCACATTAAAAGGCTGGTGAAAGGGCCAAACTTCCCCTCTACATATACCTGTCATGAGGGGTCGATGTGCTGGATCTTCCTGAGCACATCACGTTATCTCAGCGATTTCATGGTCGTTCCCTAGAGACAGATCAACAAGCTCATGCAATCTTTGGTCCTTTCACACCAGCTCATACCTTCATCCCGGACGAGCGGCCCGACGAGCGGGCGGTCGGCGTGACCAGCGAGCGGGCAGGCGGGGCGAGCAGGGAGCGGGCGGGCTGGGCGAGCGGCGCGCGGGCGGCTGGTGCGAGCGGCGCGCGGGCGGTTGGTGCGAGCGGCTAGCGCGAACGGTGACGGCGAGCAGATGGCCGGGGCGAGCGGAGAGCGGCGATGGCAACTGCACGGGCGAAGCGAGCGGCTCGGTCGAACTGACTTCCCTGGTCGAACCCGATAGATACAGCTAGATATGCAGAGGGGCAGTTTGGTCCTTTCACCAGCCTTTTAATATAAAAAGAAAATAAAAACAAATAAAAGAGGAGCTAATGGCATACTAATCAAAGTGTCAACCATTTAAGTGGCAATTATGCGAAGCAAATCTTGAGAGTGGCAATTTTGCGAAGCCACGTAAACAGAGTGGCAAAAATCCAATTTTCTCCCAAGAGGGTAGGGAAGGGTCAGCGGCGATTAGTGTTGGTGGGAGGTTGTTTAGGGCATTTTTAACAGCGTAACATTAGCCTTCTCTTTTAGTCATGTCACATAAGATTCATGTTGACCTCCTTTTTTAGGGGGTGTTTGGTTGGGCTGTGGCTGTTGTAAAAGCTGTTGTTAGCTGTCTGTTTGGGAAAACTGCTGTGGCTGTTGGCACCTGAGCCTGTGATTAAGGGTATTTGGTTGGGTCATGGCTGTTGGCTGAGTATAAAGGAATTGTCTGAAGTGTCCCTACAGTGCTGAGAGATATATGTAAGCTGATTTGAGTGTTATTACCCTAATGGAAGCTAATAATTACCCTAAATTGAGTTTTTTTTTGTACGTACAGAACATATTCTATGTGTTTTCAAGCTGAATTAGTACACAACATTCGTTTTTTGAGTTAATTAAATTAAAATTACATGTTTACATATAGGTAAATAGAGAAAACAAGTGATACATGCCATAATTAAAAATTAAAACACAAGCTAACGGTTTCTCATAGCATACAGGGAATCAGCAATTCGTTCTCGAAAAATATTCATGTTATTTCTATCCATCACAACACCATTTATATCTTTATTTCCTGCGGAGGTTGCCTCTCCCACATCTGGAATGTAGTTCTCATCAGCATCGCATTTATCGAACTCCTTATCAGCTAGTGTGCTTTTCCGTATAAAATTGTGAAGAGCCATACAAGTATGCACAATTTGGGTTTGTGTCTCCTCTGGGTAACTTGGAACATGTAAGAGGATCCTCCATTTCATCTTTAGGACTCCAAACGAGCGCTCAATTACATTCCAAAGCGATGAGTGAGCATGATTGAACACCTCATGCTTCCCCGTTGACGTGCGCGATATGCGAAACTCCGGTGGATGATATTTTGTCCCCTTATAAGGAGCTAAATAACCGGTCTTGTTAGAATATCCTGAATCAACAAGGTAGTACTTTTCTACACATAACAACCAACCACAGTATAAGAGTATAAGAATCATTATGTGCAAAAGCAATTAAAATTTTTTTTGCACAAAAAGTAAGGTACTTACCCGAAGGAGATTTTGGATATACATCAACAAACTTCTCTTGTGCATTATTTAGAACCCGTGTGTCATGTACCGATCCTGGCCAACCGGCAACAACGAATATGAAGCGCATGTCGAAGTCACAAAAAGCTATGACATTTTGCGAAGTATATCTGTGACGATTTCTATACTTAATTGACTTCTCTATCGGGACAATGGTTTTGGCATGCGTGCCATCTATTGCACCAATACAACCGTTGAAGTGTGGATGGAAACGGGATTCTAGTAGTTTTGGATGGACTTGGTTGAATATTGGATCTTTTGGTCTAACGATATCATGGGACATATTATAGAGACAATTCAACACTCCATAAAATTTTGTATGCACTGTCCAAGTTGATCTACAGAAGATTACTTCAGCATCGCCAAACGAGTTAGGTCCTCCAACCATCCACAAAAACACGGCTAAACTCTCTATAGATGCCATGTCCCTAGTTGATGTTAAGTTATAATTCTACACTAGAGATCGATGCAATGCATCAAAAATTCTCCTAGACATTCTAAACATCATATAGCAAGATCTTTTATGATTGAGCTTCTCAACTATCCAAGAATAACCAGTTTGTATAGGACACTGATAAGGCTGTTTGTTCAAGTACCTTTCTTCATATTGTTCACCCAACATAGCTAGTTGCCTCAATTGCTCTAAATTTTGTAACCGATTTAGAGATGTCCATTACGCACTATTGTTAGGTGCATGTCCAGGTTGTTCCTCAATGTTGTTCTCATCATCCTGAACATCATAATCTTTCTCATCACTCATCTGCTCAAATATACATACAGAAACTCACATAAATATCACATAATAATCGAAATAATAAACATGTCAAATAGTTACTACAAGTAGTACAACCTCTTAATAGTACAAATAAAATAATATAGCAGTTGATAGTTACTAAAAATAGATCAACATCTAAATAGTACAACTACAATACGTGGCATGGAGGAGTTACTACAAATTTTCAACATATAGATACTACATCCCATTCCCATGGGACCTCTCTAGGTAATCAAACCTTCTCTCATTGCTAGGTATTGCCACAAACAACTCCCTAATTTTCGGTTTCAGAGCAAAGTTGTAAGCTGTGAAAAATAGAGGAGTCCCTTGTATAACACCACACTCAATCATCAACTGTATGACCTCCTTGATTGTAGGGATGGGGCTAGCTCCAGATTAGATGGAGGCTGTGCATTGAGAGGAGATAGCACGTGCTACCTTCTTGTACTCTTGAAAGTATTTGTTGTTCTTTGCTTTCCCTTTGCTCTTTGCTTTCTTCTTTCTCTTTGACCCTGATCCAGTCAACTCCTCCTCTGTTGGATTTGTACTAGACCCTGAACCCTCAAGAAGAACTGGACTAACCTCCCCACCGACAACCATTCCTGGGACAGTGGCAGTATCACTGGTCACAAAATGCCTTATTAAATATGACCTCCAAGCACTCCAAGTTTGCCGATGGACCATCCCTGAATGTTGCAAACTCCTTATTTAACTGAAAACCAAGAAATAAGAAGTGTTAATGATCATACCGATACTTCGTCTACTTTAAAAATAAACAAAACATGTAAATGGACATATCCCAATCTGCATTTTCCACCACTCATCTAATGCATCAACAGTCTTTCTTATCGGGCATCTACCAAGCCCAATTGCTGAATTGTTCAACTCAACCCATAGCACATAATCTTTCTTCATGAAATCCCTCCTATTCTTGAATTGCTTCCTTGTAAAAATTTTCCCCGTCCGCTCAAAAAATTTGGCCTCTAAATTATTATACCCAACGGTACTCAACCAACCGCTAGGCCTATTCCCAGCTATGGTTTTATCCTTGCAAATCTCAACAAACGCCTTTGTTGCAAAAGCATCCCAAACTGCCTTGGGGGGTAGCCATCTAACACAATCACAAATTTAAGCATGGCAAAATCCAATATGGACAACAGGTTTTCCAAATTAATGAAGACACGATGCTAACATCACAGATTTTGCAAATTATGGACATAATGCCCTTGTTCTATAATAACTAGCCCATGAATGAGGCACCTATACAATGAATTAATATTAAAATTGAAGCACCAATGCAAGCCATTTTTACTCTACTATCCATTCGAGATTACTCATTTGCATGGAAAACTAATAATCAAAGTTTGTCCTTTACGAATAGAGGGCATGAAAGAACTAAAACCATGGTTCATCATTAAAGAATTTCGAGGCTAATCTACAATCCCGAATAGTATCACTACAGAATTATTATGGTGATTTGCAGAACACATTGCAAATTGCAAATCCATCTTTATCTGTATGGAATTATTCACAGTATTCTTCTACAAACAAACCTATTTCAGCCTTCTACAAACAAATAAGTATTCTTCTACAAAAAAATTGCAAATTGCAAACACTAGTCGTGGCATTCATCTCAAGAAAGAAAAGAATAAGCACTATCTCAATCCATCAAGATTCAGGACACTACTTTTTAAAAATATTGATGTCTAATAAGTTGTAACATCTTACAAATACAAGCATATCATAAAATGAGAATGAGAGAACTAGCTGATTTGTATAAAATACAAACAAAATTTCTCTTCTGCAGTTCATCAATCAAATTGCATACATAAGCTAAAATTCAATGTGCAGTCCACATTTTCATGACCAATCAATCAAACATCATCAATCAAACATGCATATGTCATAACTGAATTGCATCCAATTTGTGTTCCGCATCCAATATCCAATTCCAATTTCTGTTGAGCATCCAATTCACAGAAGAGAGGAAGGTGACCTGGGCTGCTGACCTGAGCAGGATGGAGTTGCTCTCGGACGAACTCGTGGGGAGGCCGGCGACTTGGGCAGGACGGAGCAGCTCTGGGAGGAAGGTCGGCAGAGGACCTGTGGCACTGTGGGAAGGCCGCCCACCTAGAGACTCGGGGTGGTCCACGACGAAGGGATGGATCCGAGAGGCCGCCGGCGAGCTGCCCTCCCTACCGTCGGTTTGAGCATGGATCCGGTGCGGTGGGAGACCTCAAGGAGGGATCCGAGAGGTCGGCGGTGAGCTCCCTTTTCCTACCGTCTGCTTAGGGAAGGGGGAGTGCTCGCTAGCTCGGCCGTCGAGGCGGCCATCGGTGCATGGGCGCGGCGGGTGGAGATGCGCTGCTGGTAGAGGGGCACCACGGTCGTGGGCGGCGGGTGCAGGGGTGCAGCGATGGAGGTGCGCCGCGGTGCTGGGCAGATCCTCGCAGCGATGGTGGGCGGCGGGTGGAGGTGGTCGTCACTGGAGGGGCGCGATGCTGGAGGGGCGGCGACAGTGGTGGGCGGCGGGTGGAGGGGCGCGGCTGTGGTGGCGGCAGGTGGAGACGCGCCGTGGTTGTGGGCGGCGTTGGACGCGTGCGGCGGTGGTGGGTCGCGGTACAGGCGCGTGGTGCTGGTAGGCGGCGGTGGTGGCCGGCGAGTGGACGGGCTCGGGGGTGGAGGCGCCAGATCTAAGGCTGCAAGAAGGAGATCGGGGGGGGGGAATCACTGTGGAGAAGAGAGGGGATTTCGGGAGGAGAAGAAAAAGGGCAATTTGCTGTAAAAATTTTCAAAACGAGGGGCAACTGGGTACACCGTAAGTGACTATTGCGGGAAGCTGGGTTCTACCAGCTTTTCGGTATAGCTCATTTTACACGGAAAAGCTATAGCGGCTGTTGCTAGAAGTTGACTTAAAAAGTCGAGTGTTTGGTTTGACTTGAGCTCAATGAAAATCTGTCCAAAAGCTTAACCAAACACCCTCTTAGTCATGTCACATAAGATTCGTCTTGACGTGGAGGAAAAATTATAGAGACTTGTCTTCCTTAACTAAAATTAAGGCTAGTAGACAAACTAACATTTAAATATAGAGAAACACAATCTTCTATATCATTATACAACATTTTTTAATTACCATATTTAGATGACATAGAGAGACATAAGAGAAAACTATCTTCTCTATTATTGTAAATGTTCTTACCGTAATGTTGGTGGTTTATATATTAGATGGTGGAGATGATAGTATTATTTCATCTAGATCCAATAACTGAATTGAGGAATTTTCAGTTTTGAGAGACAGAGAGCCCCTACATTCTTTCTGTCCACTTTATGTTTACACACAGAGGCCACTGATCACCTGTTTATCTTGTACATCAACACCAACAAATGCAATACCTACTTAGCATCACATTCCACTGATTAATCCCATTCACTAATCTGTAAACATTGCTTTAGTTTCGCATATCAACGACCAGGAGGGCACAACTAGTACAAAAGACTTCCAGAAAAGGAGCTCTGAATCAATAAAGGAGGGGAAACAAGAACAGACAGGCTTTGAGTCTATGTGCCATGGGTAGGCGTGGTCACGCGTGCATCGTCGCGGTCTTCTTAAAGTCGATCTTGTCGACCTTCACCTCGCCATCGATGAGTTCGTACACATAAACGACCACACGGAGGCCATCGATGTCCATGAGCACGAAGCTTGGGTTGACGTCGTAGGTGATGCTGCTGTAGGCGCCCGTGGCAGAGCCAGGGTTGATGACGACGCCCCCCTCGTGCTTGTAGGCCTTGAACTGATGGGTGTGCCCAGTGACGAGGATGTCCACGTCCAGCTGCCGCTGGAGCATCGCTAGGGAGTCCAGGTCTCCCCATGGAACAACCTGATGATGGTTGTTGATACACACAGCAGAGTTGAAATGGTTAGGACAAATATCCCAATGACAGGTCAATAACAGACTGCACAATATACAGATGACAGTCAATAGCACACTGCACAAAATGAAAGGCAGTTTATGAGTCCAATATCGTACTGGTCTACTGGAATCAAGAGCTACATTATTCACAAATTATTCAAGATCATGTTCGATAAAATAGTATGTCTACAGAACGTTGAGTACATCGCAAGAAAATATTGGCTTACTCAAAATTGTCAGTGGTGTGCATGATATGGTGCAGAACATGGTGAATGCAGCAGACACAAAGATGCAAGCATCATGAATGGCTCTGCACAAGTCAAAGTTCAAGGTACTGAACATGCTTGATGTCCCCAAGGAGGGAGTATCAAATCACTTTATGGATATGGTCAGTGCAAATAGGTCCACCTGACTCTCACAAAATGTGAGCATCCATCTTAGTCTGTTGCTGCTGAGCATCCATCACTCTCTTGCTTGGATGCAAATATGTGATGCGGAAATATATGGGGAAAAAATGAGCGCGTGCTCGTTCACTCCACTCAGTCAGTGGTAAACCACATGACATCCATCACTCATTCGAACTTTCAAGGTCACCTTTGTTGTTTGAATGAACCCTGGACCATTTGAACATCTCAACCATGTGGTTTCATTGCAAAAGTAGAACCCGTAACAGCAAATGTCACTGGTTACACTTAATGAGACTCCGTATTTGGAGACAGTTGACCTTCCAAATGACAACTAGATGATATGGTATACGTATGCATGCTTAATAATTAAGCACCTGATTATAATAGTTATTATTACACGCATCTCACTGGAAAAAACTAAGAAATTGCATTGCCACAATAGAGAGGCACAAGACAGGGAGAAAAGGTGCTGAACACTTATCTTCAGATATGTAAACTCAGATTAAAAAAGAACTATGCATTAATCCCATAAATGCCCACGTTACAATAAACTAAGATGCTGTTTGGTTCGGCAATTTCCCAGCATAGTCCCATTACATTGGTACCTAATTCCGTTAACTATGCTTGTTTCGGTTTGTCTGCAATTATATCCCATGTAATCCAATAACAGGCTCATAGCAAAGCAATTCTCCTCCCATCTGAGTGTAATCCCATAGCGACACTGCTTCGTCTCCCTCACAGCGAGCGTTTTATTTTCTCTCGAGGAAGCAGCAACTCAGCTCCTCCGACCTCTTCCTCGTGCGAGCACGGCATCTGCCATTGCTTGCTTTTCCAGCCGCTACCTCATCAAGATAACATCGATGAGGAACCCTGCAATCGCGTCCCCCTCCCCCCATCTCTCCACACAAACCTTCTTCTCTCCTTGTCCTAACCCATCGCTGTCGTGGACATGCAGGCCAGCCAGGAGAGTAGCATCATTGCCGAAGATGGCCATGAGCTTGGCCCTGCACTAGCTCCACCAAAGGGGCACGAGGCATTGATTGATTCCTTTGTGTTTGTTCAGTTCTTCTATGAGGCAATCCAAGCAGCCCCTCCTACTTCTTGCTATTTTTATTATTATTAAGCGGTTCATGTTGTGATGCATCTGTGTAATGTTTGGTTTGGTCAAATTTATTGGTAAATTTCCACCCTATTACTTTCGATTCCTTTCTTCTCTGTTCTGCTAAAAATGTCTTTTGATACCACTTCCTCAACTAAACACAGTAATGGGATCTAAAACTATTCCCCAATAGAACCAAACTAATCAAGGAATTATCCATACGTTACCAAGCCCTGTAATCCCATTCCAATTACGTACACATTACAACTCTTGAACCAAACACTACCTAACAATTATTCAAGCAAGAAACCATAGCAACAACAAAACATCGCAACCATCTTACTAGTGACAAAAACTTGAACCACATTTTCAGAGGTGTACTACACAGGAAAGTAGCTTCTGTAGTTTGTTAACTACCACGATTCCAATTAAGGGTACTATACAACTGTTCATTTTTATCATCGATCAAATTTTGAGTTAATAGTACATTATTTCTAAACAAAAGCCTGCTGTAAACACGGAAGGGAAATGTGGTGGAATGTACTAAATGAGCACTTCATTTTATTTATTCCGAAGAGAGAAATATTCATTCAGTGCAACATGCAGAGATATCACGTGCAAACAGCCCTCCAGGTGAAAGGGTGCAAACCATGCTGATTCAGCATCAAAACATCATGACGGAGGTGTATCTAGACACCTATAGATCTTTAAAATTTCTAGTCTAACCTTCATAAGTGCTGGGAGAAATATATAAGGGAAGGTTGCTATGAATAGTAAATTTTGATTCCTTTCTAAGAATAGAGAGACGGCACCATCGTGGTTTTAGGGATACCCTGGTTTCATTCTGGGAACTGAGAGGATTAGCAGTTTACCAGGCTTAAGCACCACATAAACAAGATTGATCCCAAGTAAAGAACGAATGGTCCATGATGGCAGCACTATCATTTGCAAGGTGTAAAATCTAGATGCTCATGGCAAGGATATAAGCATGGTGGAAAGAAATCCTATAATACCAGGTCTATTTCTTCATCAAGTTAGACCCCCTGGAACATGTGACACATGGCATTGCTAATCTCAAAGCATCACTCGCATTAACCACCCACCAATCCTTTTCGTCTCCATCGTTTACATCTTCTTCCACGACACATAACATTAGGCTCGTCTCGTCGGCGGCTCACTGCCGTCCCTCTTGTCTTGGTGGTGGTGACTCACCTTGCAGGTCACAGCACGACAGCGATGCACCGGGCCGTCCAATTGCTCCTGCGGCGACTAATGCCACAGGGTGTGGCATGACGGCGACGTGCCGGCTATGCAATTGCTCCAGGGTCCCCGGCGGTAGACGGCCTCGTCCACCATCCTTGTTGGCCGCCTTGACGTGGCTCCTCGCATCCTACCCCGTCCAGCCGACGGCACCAAGAGTCCAAGACCACGGCCTCGGTGATCTTAGTCCGCGCAGCCTCGCTGTGCTGTAGCAAAATATTGTTAGGAGACCCAAGCACTTGATGGCTCCACCAGTTCATCTCTCTTGGACCATTGCTAAGAGATTCTAGCTATAGGCAGCTTAAGCTCTGGACTTCATCTTCTTTGGGCTGCCGAGAAGAGGTTCCATTGTGTCCAGAACCCGCGCATTCGGTCTTGCGGTGTCATGCGGCGTGGCTGCTGTTGAGACGAGAAGGACGGAAACGATTCAACAATTAGATGCACTGTGGAAGATGATGATTGGGACCGGGGATTAGTGATTGTTTTGTTGGCATGGATGCTTTGAGATTAGTAATGACACGTGTCATGTGTTAGAGGGGGTCTAACTAGATTGAAGAATAGACCTGGTCTTATTGGATTTTTTTTTCCAACCTGGTAAGCAGAAAAACAAGATTTATTGAGCATGACTTTTTTAAAGAACGTCTATTTAGCATGACTTTGCTAAAGAAGGATCCCTTAACACGGTGCAAGAACATTGGTGGCCAAACTGATTTCTTGTGACTAATGTGTAGCTTGCTCTCAGGAATATTGAGAGAACAGCAAGACATTTGGAAAGAACAGGACAATGCAGCATAATTAACCAGGTCAGGTGACCTCATGCAAAGCAATACATAATTACACGAGCATAGACTTTTCATACCAAGTAGCACATGTAAGACTAGTATATCTGATTCATGGGCATGATTGAAATTAACAGGGATCATAAATATTCTGGTTTGAAAGTGAACCTGATGACCATGGCATAGCCCTAGCTTGAACTGACCAATCGTAACAGTTTTAGTCTCTGGGTAACGAGCATCCTCGTCATATTCACCTCTGGTAATGTGGAGATCAGGACAAAGGCTTTTCAGGTAGTCGTGAACTTCCTAGAGGAAGGTTACGAAATTTGTGAGTTCATACTTCATCATAATACACAATTCATACAAGACATTAGTCTGTGTCAGAAAATTGGAAACCACAACCTTACTAGTATCCTGTTAACAAGTTAATGCAATACCAAGCCCCAAGAAAACAATAATTCAATAGAGGAAATGGTAGACAGTCAATCATTCCTTCACAAAGATAGCTTAGCACTCATCCCGCAAAATAGTTGAAAAGTGACATAGTCTGAGTCATTGATCATCATGACCCAACACTTTGCGGGTACACATCCTAAACCCTGTCGAACACATCAACTTCTCTTTGTTCTTACTTCTTCCCTGGCTTTGAATTAGTTTACCACGCAGCCTTCCAACTTCCTGTTGTTTCATCATGAATTAATAAGGCATTAAGGCAAATCTTGCATTCTTACTAAACAGCTAGGCTGCATTAAGCCATTAACACTTTCACTACGTGGCATTCCAGTGTCTGCCAAGCCAGGATATTGGTCTCTGATACATGAGTTCGCCTCAGCATGCCTCCCATACATGCAAAAGTGTTGGACTATTTTCAGTTTACAAGTCAACACAACATTGACAGGGCAACCTGACTAACACAAACAATTTCATATTATTCTGAACAAAACTAGTATAACCTTTTGAACATGATGTGTTTGGCATGTATAAAGCCTATGGTATAACAAAAAGAGAATGCTAGAGTTGGTTAAAAGCTTTACATGTTGTACCTTAAGTATAAATCGCACAGAGGTTCAGCTTACGGGGCAGGTGCAAGTAGGTCATAGAATTTTACAATTGCTCAAATTCATCACAGAACTGGCTGGCTCATCACAAGTCAAAATCGCACCCAGTGGCATTTTTAAAAAATGTATACAGATCTTGTCAAATTTGTATGCCCCGCCCCCCTCCACACACACCCCGCAAATGGAGCAATCATATTGAGTATATCCAATTATCCACACAACATACAATTTTGAAGTGAATTCCATACAGGCACACACTCTAAAGATGCCATACTGCTACATCAGTAATATTAGCTAAAGACCCATGCTTTGCTATGGACAGAAAAATCGTATTACCTTGAAAAGTCAACCCATGCTGTAAGGCAGTCTACGTTCATGCACCAGACCCACAGCTCCAATGCCACGGCCGAGCTTTTTATGTCATGCTATGTTTTTGTTAGAGACTTTTTAGGGTGGTAGTTAAGTTGATTTATTAGGAGTTTTATCTTATTTGAGTTAATCAGTTCGTTTTTTTCTTGTTAGAGATATTTTAGAAAATGTGGGAAGTGGAGATGAAGAGTGTGACATTACCATCATCACCACCACCAACTCCCATTTATATGATAGTAAAGATATCATGATTGATGTATGGCATGCTGCGTTTCCATGGAAATGTGAGTGTCAAGAGAGAACTGAGTACTGGGTGATTAAGAACCAACCAGCCCATATATTTTAAAGATTCTCGTTTCTCGTGAATGGCTATATGAGATATGGGTGAAACTCGACAATCTTCATGCGCCATAAAAAAAAAGTAAAGTGCAATGAATCATTCAGTACAAAAATTATAGGCAAATTATGATTTGCAAAACAATAATAGAAGATCCATGAGATAGCTGTACTATGCTCAACAAGTTGATAGAAAGTCTCTTCAAACAGTGCATTAAAAGACTAGGTGGGCACTACTGTTATCTTTCTTCTTTCCGATACTTATTTTCAAACGAACTGAGATTGTGATCACTCATTTGACAAGTTTCGGTAAAATTTCATAAACCAGGGCAGGGTGCAGCAACATCTGGATACTTTTTTGTTAACGTAAGTTACTCCAACCAATCAGAACACGAATAACCTTATGACAAGTAAGCAGTGAGAACAAACAGAAATGATGAATTAACAATGTTTCAGTTGATTATTTCAAGCTAGAAAAGACATTCAGGATTAGTGGAACAAAAATGTATTATAGGCATTAGAGAAACCAAACGCTGGCCTTTAGATGCCTATATATTTTGATCAAAGAAGACCTAACAGCCAAATTGTTCCAGAGAATGAAAGCTGATGTCCCTTTTTGCAAAGGTTGATTTTGTGGTTTTTTAGAAGATTTCTATTATTTACATTTAGAGCATTCTATAAGTACAAAATCATCATACAAACTTCTATAAGCACAGGCATAATTCTGTGAATAGACGTGACATCTACAGAATGAAAAAGTACAAGATGATCATACAAATTTCTATCAGCACAAACATAATTCTGTGAATAGGTGTGATATATACAGAATGAAAGTGAGACAACTACAGTTTTCTCTGATTATATCCCTTAGTTGGTACCTCCATACCAGAATTTCTCTTGAAAAAGCCCCACACAGAGAAAAGAAGGTTAATGGCAACAATGTAGGTGAGAAACTGAGACAGAAAGTTCAAGTTGCATAAACTTAAGGACTTTTTTCTTGTCTTCAGTGCCTGGTCGCACATAAACTTGAAGATAGTGAACAATTCTCCTATGAATAGTTTTCCCTTCATAGTTTCTACTGAGAAATGGAGATCTCTGTAAGCAAAACGTAACGTGAGAAACCTTTTGTATGTTGTATGTAAAAAATTGCATGAGCCCGTCAGTCAGTTACATGTGCTATTGCTTTTGAGTTTTGACAAAGTATCAACAGTGGGAAAGAGGTTAAGACTTTTCGTGAAGAAGCCCCACAAGTGTATAAAAACTAAAACATCAAGAGCCAAGTGCGCTACATTAACATTCCGGATCTCAAGGTAAAAGGGACATCGACTATATTCTAGTGCACCTAACGGAAAGTCAATGATCTGTTAGATCGGCTCAGTAGTTTGATAGAAGAAATTAGCCTACTACCATGAGGTGACCAATTATTTGTTTCCAGAACACTAGACATAGTAACAATATCCAAATTGGCATCTATTAGCAAGGTTCTCTGTATAGCTATTATACACATAGGGACAGCTCGAATACCGCTGGGTTGACCCCTCACGGGCATCAAGTCCACCATATTTGATCTGATTTTTGGTTCCATGTAATATCAGTGTAGGGTCAAAGATAAGATACCATCCTCTCATTGCTCTCTCCCTCCGAGAACTAAAATTCCTCACACATAAACTGCCTAACTTAACCGCATCAGGACAAACAATCAAGCAATTGCAAGCTACCCGACCGATAATCACTCCACGGAGCCAGGTCCGGTGCCGCTGATCCCAAACCAACCCCCACGAACTGAACAACCAACAAGATTCGTCGTCTAGCGATGCTAAACACGGTTTTTTACGAACTAGTCAACCAGATTGGACACACCAGAAAAACACAGACGCAGCATCGAACAGGGATCGCGGGGAAGGGAGGAAAAACCCGACCTTGATGCAGAGGTTTCCGGTGCAGATGATGTGCTGGATCTTGCCAGGGACGAGCATGGACTTGAACTTGGCGGGCAGGTCGGGCGCCCGGTGGGGGATATGCAGATCCCCCAGCGCGAGGACCAGCACCATCGGGTTGGGGATCGCGGAGGGAGAGGAAGTGGGGAGGTGGAGAGCGGCGATCCGGATTGCTCCGCTCTGCTCGAACTCTCGATGATCCGGTGAACTCAAATCCCTGGCCACCTGCAGCACGAACGATACCGGTTTTTCTCTCTCTTTTGCAGCGTTAGATGCGAGGGGAGGAAGACGAGCACGTTGGGGCTGGGTGGTGGGCCACAGGGCCCACAGGCCAGTCTATGAAGGCCGTGGCTCGGTTAGAGCAAATCTAAGAGATTCTCTTTCCTCTTCTTACTAGCAAACGGTACGTGCAATGCACATAGGTACTGTAGATAGTATTGTTCACAGAGTACTGTTCATAAAGTATTATAGATGGTATTGTTTATGAATACTGTTCATAGGTACTGTTTATGCGAATCCCTTCAATTTCAGCCGTCGGATTTATGGGATCAATGGCTCAGATTGTTTGCCAGGTCTAGTTCAAATTTGGTACACTATATAGTAGTATAGAAAATTTGTTAAAAAATATTAAAAACATCTCTTGAACCGGGTTCTCCATCTCTCTCCCTATCATATCCCATTCTCCATCTCGTCAGTTTCGTTCTCCAAATCTGGCAAACACCTTTCGCTCTGCATCCCCCTTACCACCTAACCTTCCGAGCTAGGAGGACTCCGTCCCACGAACTCTCCAGTGAACGCGTCGGCGACTTCCAGCGGTGCAGCCGAAGCTCGTTGGTGGCGTGATTCCAGTAGCACCGCCTCCCCTTGTCGCGTCAGATCCAGCAAAAGAGTCCCCTCCACTTCGAGCGACTACAAGACCTGCCACCGCATCTAGCAACTGATTTTCCTCCTGGAGCAGCTCCCCTTACTGTAGATCCGTGTGGAGCAGCTTCCCTTCTACTCGTTGGCAGCTGATTCGAGGTATGGAATCCCTTACTAACTGTAGGTCTAGTCTGAGGACTCTCGGCTGAGACGGATTTTCCTGTGGTTTTGGTTGATTTTGCTAAAGTGATGGTTGATTTTGCTTGCAGATCATGATTTCTGCTGAGCTCCGTGGAGTTCTTGAAGGAGCAGAGGTGGTTTGTTGGGTGGAGGTGTTCATTTTCTTGCATGGTTCCGAGCAACGAATTGTTTTAGAGTTTCCTTAGATTATTGATTGGAGCTCTTTTAGGGTACCCTGGAATAAATATGGACCGTCTATTTACTCTGATCTAATGGTTAATCTTCTCTGTTACTCCAATCTAGATTCAAGGAGTACTACTTTAAATCAAACAAATTAAGTAAGGGAGTACCTTGATTTAGAGGGTAGAATTGCAATGAAATAAACAAAAATAGACTTATGTAACAATCGGTAACCCTAATCCTCTCAAAACCTAATTTCATTTCGGCTTCTCCATCCTCACTCTACTCCGGCCGTACACCGCACGGCGGGGGACGGCGAACCGCGCGGTGGGAGGCGGCGGCGTGCTCGCCCACATGGGCTCTTCGTCAGCCACGCGGCCGCGGGCTCGGCTCCGTCGCGGGCCTCGATCTGGCCTCCACGGGCTCCGCATCCGCCCTCCGCGCCGCCGCGGGGACGGCTCCTCCGGCACGCCGCCGCGGGCTCGGCTGCCTCGGGCTCGACCGCCTCCGCCATGCCGCCACCGGCTCGGCCCCGTCCGTGCCGCCGCGGGCTCGGCCGCCTCGAGCTCGGCCGCCTCCGCCACGCCGCCACCGGCTCGGCCCCCGTCCGCGCCACCGCGGGCACGGCTTGTCCGCCACGCCGCTGTGGGCTCGGCCGCCTCCGCCACGCCGCCACCGGGTCGGCCCTGTCCGCGCCACCGCGGGCTTCGCCTCAGGTGCGCGCCTCTGCCTCATCGAGATGGGGCCTCAGCCTCGCCTCCGCCGCGCCACCACAGGCTCGACCGGCCCCGCGCGGCTCTGCCTCTGTCGCGTTGCCACGGGCTCGGCCGGCTCCGCCTCGCTGCCGCGGCCCGTGGCTCAGCTGCCTCCACGCCGCTCTACCTCCGTTGCGCCGTCTCCGCGTTTGGCGCGCCTCCGCAGGCTCTGCCTAGGCCGCGCACCGCGTGTCAGGTCGACTGCCTTTGCTTGTTTAGGTGAGTTATTTCCCGAGACATTTTCTCCAGAGTTTGTTACTTGCACTGCTATACTTAGTTGAAGATTGGGTTAACTCTTTGTGCTGTAAATCGGTAGTGTTTATGCTGTTGCTGTGAGATGTTAATTTCTCCCTTTTCGAGCGCACGTGGGGAAGAAATATGCTTTGAAAGTGCAGGTGTTTGGTCTTGAAATGAGGTATCATTTGACAGTGCTTGTTCCCTAGAATCTTCAAAATAACAAAACCGTTGTTATCAGTGGTTCAATCCAATAAAAGGGATAACTGCAGTAGTACTAAGAAATGCCACCTTGAACTCGTAGAGTATGACAACACTATTTGTTCTCCAACTGTTTACTTGTCTATGATATGAAAGTAGCATGAACTTGATAAAGATATTACATGAGAATGGTTCATTAGTAATTTGGTAGCTGTATTTCCATTAGCATTCTTTCTCTACTGTACTGTTGTTCCACAACAGGTAAGTTTTTATTTCTTGCTACATAGGCCTCCACAACAGGTTAGATTTTACTGTTATGTTGTTGTGCATAGTTTTTTCCCATTTATTAGCATAATCTCTGTTATATTTGAGTACGGTCAATTTGCACTGAATTGAAAATGGTCTTAAACATAGGGAGACATGTTTAATCTGAATGATAAACGGCTCTGAAGTCTAACAGCTCGTGTTGCATAGATCGGATAAATAGTACGTGACCTACTAATTTAATGGCTTAACAGAAAACACAGTTCATGTAACACAATCTTTTGGACACATAGTTTAACTGCCGTAAGGCCTATCTATAATTCAGAACTATCATTTGGGAAAAATTATTCTTTCATAATTGGATGATTATTGTCGGACACTTGGCCATCACGCAATGCCTCCGAACTATCGTGTGTGTTGATCTTGTTGTTAACATAGTATAGCAGCTGACGTGCCAATTCCCTCCTGAACACATCAACATCACGCTGCATAGGTAGAGACAAGCAGTTAGAAAATAATCTACAAGGAGATTTACAGTTCGTGTAGAAATAAAAGTTCAAATATGTGCACCTGCGTAAATATTTTCAACAATTTAGATCCCATCCATAGTTGTATGAACTTTAGCATGAAAAGGCCGCATGAGGAACTGCATGGATTGTAATATATTAGTATAGCATTCTCGAGGTGACAAAATAAGTTTTTGTTGATGGATGTAACATACGAGTCCTTTTGCCTTGGTATGCCTGCTATAGTCTTGATATCCCAAGACGTCACTTTGAAGTCTAGCCAACTAGTTTTCGGTAGCTCTATTGTTGTTTTTGCCATCTCTATATATGACTCTATTCCTTTGAGCTGTCAAGTGTTCATTTAACTAATGAATAGAATGTACAAAGTAAGAATGTTAACTAAAGGGTACTACAAAATGATAAGCTCACCGAATATGTTAGTTGCATATGTGGCTCTTTATCGTGCGAAGTCCATGAGTCGAGGATTTGAATTTGTCTTGATAGGGCGTTCAACACTCCTAGGTACCAATGTAGACCCTAGTTTAGGGGTAGGAAGATCTGCATGAAGGTTGACATAAAACTATATGAAATAAATGTCTTATGAAATTAATTAAGTAGGTAATATATTTTACCATTAAGTAGGTAATATATTTTACCATGTCGTACTTTAGATATGTAACTGCCTTCTTTTTATTATGTTCTTTTTCAATATCATCCATAGACGAAGCGTAATATTGACCATCTCTAGCCAATGTTTGCACATGACATGTCTGCTCGATGTTGACCTTTCTGCCATCCCTCGTGTCAAAGGGGTTAGAATACCGTTGATAATAAATTGATGCGTCAATGATCTAGCATTGCAATTTAAAAAGTAAAGCTTAGATTATATCGTAATCCATAACTAACAAATTTAGTTTATAACACTTACCGTGCAATGCAAGTATTTGTGCGACCCATCGGTTTCATAACTTACTGTTAGGCACTCTATGGTCTGTCTTGTAATGGTCAGATCATCTATGTGGACCAAAACCTTGGAAGCTCTTTGTCTGTTTATCCAAGCAATTGTGGCAATCGTACCTACTGTGCTTTGTAAGTGGTGAAACATTTAGAAGTAATTGGAAATGCAATGATACATAGTAAGATAAGGGCAACATTTGATAGGAAATATCATCTTCCTCCTTTTTTTACGACGTTGTCTCCATTCGTGATCATAGTAGATATATGGATCTTTCTTGTTGAAGGATGATTTAGATACCCTCCCTGACGGTCCTCGAACCCGCTTGGTAATTGTCTTGGTTTCCTCTTCACTAGATGTTATGTTTGCGTCATCGCCATGTACCTCTTGTTGGGTAGGTGGCATATGTGCAGCACACTTGTCTCCCTTTTGACAGTACGACTTCTATAACATAGGACAAGGAGAATCGCAATGTAATATATAAGTTACAAATCCATGTTTACTTAAGTAGTACGTATTTGGTTTACCTCAACCTCTTCCTCCAATATGGTGGGGAAAATGTACTCCTTATCCTCTATGAAGAATAGGTGAAGCCACACAACAATCTTTAATATATTAATCTTCAAACATATGTGAAGAACATACCTCAAAAGCGATCTGTATACGATGTTGTGTTTTTAGTAATTGTTTCATATTGTGCTCCATGTCATATATAGAATCTTGCAGTGGCTTGTAGAACTTATTTTGATGATATAATGTTGCCTGTCAAGCTTACATTCTATAACGTGCTGATTCAGGAGAACTTGTTTAAGTATGCTAAGGCCCTACATAATAGGATGTAAATGAGTCAGAATAACATGTAATGTGCAAAGAGAAGAAATAATTATTCATAATGTGGTTTTTAACATGTGCCTACATCATCACTTGAGCTGAGACAGGTTGTTCTGTGCAATATATATTCTATATCACTCTTGATTTCCTTAATAATCTGATAAAGAATATAACATTTATGGTTAGTTCGTGCCTTCAAAGATAGCAACTTAAATCTAATTTCGCAAAGAATTTGTATACCGTCCCTTCTCCGAACTTAGCTTTCTCTCTTTTTTTGCTTTCTCCTCATCCCAATACTGAATTAAAGGTCTTTCACGGCCAGTGTAATCTATGTCTATCCCATGCTCAGCTTCGTTCACATAGAATTTTTTCTAGTACCAAACCTGCATTACGACATATTAATGTTAGTTCTAGCAAGTGACGCTATGTATTTGTACTTCGTGCATACTTAAGTAGTCACGGTGTCTTACCTGTAGGAGAGCCAGATTGCCCACAAGGTTTACTTGTTGTTTCGTTTTGTACTGTACTATGCTTTGTATGAGGTGATCTAATATTAGTCTTGCCCAATTGACATTATTGAGGTCTTTCACATCTAACATGAGGTTTAAGTAGTCCGCGCTCACATTAGTCTTTGTTGTAGGGCATAGTAGACGACCAATTGTACACAACACAAATCTTCTGATGAAATGTTCATCATGAGATCCGTTGTTCTTTTAATTTGTTGGAGTAGGCCACTGAAAGAAATTTTGCCGTCGTCGTCTTTGTATGCTTGGAAGAGTTGTGATGTAATAGCGATGTCATTTGATGCCTTTTTTCTAATGTCTGGGACCTCTCCTTCCGACGGTAGTCCTAAGAGATAATCAACATCTTGTAACGTGATTTGTAGCCTAGATCCTGCAATGTTGAAAGCATTTATGTCTACGTCATAAGAGTCAGCCAATTTTTTGCAGGTCTGGCGTCGGATTTGAACTTTTCCTAACTTGAGCAAACCTCCAAGTCCCACTTCTTTGATTGCTTCTTGCTGATTTGGAGCCAACAAACAGATAAGATCAAACATTGCTGTTTGACAATATGCCATTGTTTCCTGTAAATTAAACTAATTTGTTAGAGGATGTGCTGCTGAAAAACAATTATAACACAGATTTCGCAAAGTAACTTAATTATTGTGATGCCTTTTTGCACATGCCCCACCCAACCTAATTCCTTTAACAATGCTAAATTCATTCATTCATCATGAAAAATTGCTCTATCATCATGAAAAATAGTCTCTTAATTGGTTTGCAACTATACCAGAGGTACAAAATTTTCTTATATTTGTGCTTATTGATGTTGAAACTTCCTGCCATTTCTGATTTGTTTGTTTGAACCATCAGTTTCTGATACTACAGCTCTTCATGAAATCTTTGATGTTTTCCTTCTGGAGATGGCAGAAAGAATGCGTTTGTACCATGGTATGCTGACGCACGCCTCAATTAGCCAAACTTGGCTGGTGACTCTTTCACGAGCACAATACTGGATTCAAGTGCTAGAGTTAGTTACTGCATGCTTCCGCAGGCGCAACTGCTTTCTGCTGGTTTGACAGTTGGCGTGTATCCATATGGATGGCCAAGCGATAATCCACTATAGTAATAGCCAAGCTTACACTACTACAGAATGGTCTATCCGTGGCGCCATATCCGAGGCGGTTTAGAAAAAGTGCCACAAATAACCTATGTCGGAAGCGGTTAGCACGAGAAAACCACCTCAGATAACGATTCCGGGAGCAACCGCCACGGATAACGACCACATCGGAGGCGGTTATAAATAAGCAATCGCCTCCAATATTATCCGAGGCGGTTAACTATTTATGACCGCCTCGTATATCGACGTTATCGGAGGCAGTTGCCGATATATAACCGCCTCGATTCAGTCGATATCGTGCGCGAACAGCAGTGGGAGGCAAACGCCAGACCCCTTGGCGTTTGGTTAGTCGCGCAAACGCCGGCGGACGTGGCGTTCGGCGCCCTGTGCCGGGACGCCAGACCTTGGCGTTTGGTTTAGGGGGGTAAACGCCAGACCACTTGGCGTTTTGTTTAGGGGGGCAAACGCCAGACCCCTCGGCGTTTGGTTTAGTCCCACCTCGCCCACGCGACCGCGCGGTTGAGTGGTTTATATACCCGGTTTGCGCGTTGCGGGTTGAGATCTTCTGCATAGTAGTACGCCGTGGGCCTTTGCGTGAGTCCCCCGTGGGCCTTCCTCATTTGATACCGACCCGTGGGTCCCCCGTGGATATGCGCGGGCGTGTGCGTGTGTAGTGGTGATGAGCTTCCGGGCAACAGGGCGCGCCGGCCATTTTTTTGGGCCCTCGGATATAGGAGGCGGTTATCTTTACCTAACCGCCTCGGATAAGTGTATATCGGAGGCGATTGTATTATTCTGAGAGGCTCTAATAATACATTATCCGAGGCGCTTACGAAAATGTAACCGCCTCCGATATGCCCTTATCCGAGGCGGTTAATGAGTTTTAACCGCCTCGGATGAGCTCTTATCCGAGGCGTTTGCATAACCGCCTCCGATGTATGCCCCCATATCCGCAACCACTCCGTCGAGGCGGGTGCTATAACCGCCTCGGATGTGCTATTTTAACCGCCTCGGATATCGTTTTCTGTACTAGTGTTAGTCCCCACTGCTGAGGATAAATTATTTGGATGAACTGCTGGTTACTGTATTACCTATCTGTCAAATTAGTGTGCATTGAGTGTATCGCAATGGATATTATGGTATATTGTGAATAAATACTTATAAAATCGTACTGACTCAGTGCTAACGTTATGCCTTGTTTGTAATTTTTCTGGCGTTGCTGTTGCAACAAGAAGGACCAAGGGAGAGAGGTGCTAAAGCTGCTGACTTTTATTGAAGTGTAAATTACTGTACCTTAGACGTAGCTCAGGCTGATGTATGTGCGGGAGTGCAGGGCTCATGAAATTGCTCCTCCATTGTTCCAGGTGTGTTGTTCATAGAAGGTGGAGCCTGAAAAGGAAAAAAACAGTGCTAAGGATTAAGAAGAATGAAGACATTGTTTATTTCATGTTCTAGTAATTAAGATACAAACCTTGTAGTTCATTGCTGTGTGTTCTGACGATCTTTGCTTGGTTGATTTGGCATGTGGTTGAGGGTGGTAGCCAGGCTGCATGGATGTGGAGTCAGGACTTGCTTTGGATGATCTACTCACACACTGCTGCTTCGTGTGAATATATGCTTAGAATAGTAATTGTAGTCTGCACTAGCGAGCTTGCCGTAAGGCCAACGACTTGCTTTTAATCGTGACTGTCCAGAACACGGCTGTTGATTGTAATTCCAATTGTAATCGTGATACGTACATTGAACGACTTGCTTTTAACCGTGATTGATCAGAACACGTCTGTTGATTGTACATTGAATCGTGACTGCTCAGAACATGTCAGTTGATTCTACATTGAATTGTGGCTGCTCAAATCATGTTCTCCGAAACCAAAAAAATATCAACTTACGTACCAACGTGGGACTCGAAGCTAGGTCCTGAAGGTTAATACCTATGCGCTTTTACAAACTGAGCTAGACAAGGTTGTTATCTTGTATGTCAGGAAGAATAGTTAAGTACGCGAATCATACTACCATTTCACAATATGTAAAATTTGTACCGGATATCCAGTTTTACATCCATCTAACCTAGTACCTTTCGGTCCCACTACCATCTATCGTCGGTCGGTCCACCTGTCATATGCCATGAATATCGGATGAAGTAACAAGTGAAATAATTGTATAGCACTCGATCCGGTCTCACCATCATCTATTGGAGTCGATCGGTACACATGCCATCTATCGTCAATATCGGATGAACTAACAAAGCAAAAAATTATTCTCTGATTTCATGTTTGGCGCTAGAACTCACGATCAGAAATCTAAATTAGTACCAGCTTACATAAAATAATTCTATAACAGCTGTCTGGTCACACCATGTACCCTCGTTATCTAGTCGCACTCACATCCATCCGCTGGGTATGGTTAGACTATTATCTACAGGAGTTGTCCGATCTCACTAACACGAACCATAGGCGTCCTGTTCAGTACCATCTATCTTCTGAGTATGTTCTCACTACCATGAACCTTAGCCGTCAGGTTCCACTATCATCTACCAGAGCCGTTCGGTCCCACTGCCATCTGCTGCCAAGATCAGATGAACTAACAAACCGCATAGATATTTCATCATTTCATCTTCTAGCTATCCATTACTAAAAAAAACTAATATTCGTGCAACCATTGGATACATTTCTATTTACAAGTAAACTGTTAGCAATCCATCAAAAAAGGTCGTGGGCCGTGGGGGTTTGAACCCAGGACCTAAAGGTTAATAGCCATGGTAATTTACCAACTAAGCTAAAGAGGATTTGTGTTTACCATACCAGGTATAGTACTTAAGTAGCTAGGCATAAAATAATGAAAATAAACACACACCCTTGAGTTTGAACCCACGACTACAAGGTTAACAAACTTGCTACCAACTAAGCTAGACAAGGCGCTTGTATAGTTTGGCAGGCACAATCTTTAACTAGCTAATCGACAGAGGTGCATCTCAGAGTACAGAGCAACACGAGCATGGAAACAAAGATTAACTGGTTCTCAAAATTCATCAACACAAGATTTTGTCGTTTAAAACATTATGATTCTGGTGTCCAAAAAGGTGATGATTAACTAACAACAGCAATATGACAAACCTGTTCCTCCTTTGGCCTTCTCAAATTTCCTCCTTAAAGCCCCTGCTGTTCCTCCTTTGGCCATCAATAGAAGTTGTCAGGAGCTGGGAACAAAGTACAGGGCGTCTTCCATGGATCTCCAACATGCTAATTACAACAGAGAAGGTAACAATTAGTGTTCTGTCTTGCTAACTAGAGACAAGAGGTGAAGAGCAGGAACGTACAAAATATTCCTAGTTTTCGTACCTTTATTTCCAACATAAGCACGTGCTTTTCTTTTCGTTCGGGCTTCAATTGCAAGAACTAAAGGAAACAAAAATAATCCTGCTACCAAAGGACCTAATATCGTACAAAATAACAAGATATAAATAATTACTTTAGTTTTGGACAAGTGCGCCTGTCGTGCGTGGATTCGCCACATTCACTGCAAGCTCTCTTTCTCTTCTTGGCTGCATGGGATTGCCTCAATCTCTCATGGAATGACTTCATCCTCTTCTTAGATGGAGCACCTTTTGTAACAATCTGCTTGAGATCAAGGACTTTATCACCGGAGGCATAGCTAGAGGCAGAATAATGGGCGGGCAAAGGACCAAACGGTGTTGTCCCCATGTTCTCATCATTCCCGATGGGGTCATCCATAATGCTTTGTAGCAAATTCATCACCTTTTCTGAATGCTCCACGCTCTTTGAAGCTTTGAATAGAGCAACGCTAGCCTTGTTGCACAGTTCGCGGTACCGACCCATCTGTTCTGACCACACATGCGTATTGGCGTTCCTCTCTGACACAAATGCAGCTTTGGCTTACATTGTCCACCTCATCAAAACACAACAACGAGGAATGGTGTCCAAACCCAGTAAATTCAGAACAGCAAATATGTGTGCACATGGGATGCCTTCGCACTGCAATTTGCGGCAATGGCAGTTGATAGCATTCATAGATGAGCCATCCAAGACACACTGCACAACGAACCTATGTTGCGCTCCATCTTTTAACACAACTACATACCTGACCAAACCATCTTCCTCCCTCACCTCTTCAATCTCCTATGCACATGATTTACAAATACACTCTCTTACCTTCTTGAACATCTTTGGTGTATAGATACGTGCAGCACTTTTCTCTAATGGGTGAGCACTTATTCTTGTGAAAGGGACTGATTGTGAAGCTTTTGCATCCAACTCAGCCTCATTCCTCCGAATACGCGACATGCAATGCTCAGTGTGCTCCACCAAATCAACCAGCGACATTTTGCGATCTAGATGCTTATGGAGCCTAGAGTTCAGGCTCTCACTACGCTGGTTGCTTTGCATGCCTAAGAAATATCTTCCATTCGTATAAGCCGCGGACCACCTCTTTCTAAGTTTATACATCTTCGAAATCCATACATTCTGTTCTGTGATCTCATACCTTGCCTTGAACTCAGCCCAAGATTTCTCAAACTCAAATATTCCCATTGGATGGTAGATGAGTTTCTTGAAATCATCAAGCATTGGATTACGCAGGTGACGTACCATGTTCTGCTCAATGTGCCAACTGCACAACCGATGGTCTATCTTCGGCATAACCTTCTTAATAACTTTTCTCATTGCAGCATCTCCATCCGTGATCACAGACTTCGGGTGACTTTGCCTCATCGCCTCCAAAAATGTCTCAAGTAGCCACTCATATGACGAGACGGTCTCGTCTGAAACAATACCACACCCGTATACAACTGTACTATGATGATGATTCACTCCAATAAATGGAACAAATGGTAGATTATAGCGGTTGACCCGATATGTGCTATCAAACACAACAATGTCACCGAATGCTTCATAGTCAATCTGAGATTGCGAATCTGCCCAGAATAAATTCTGAAGATGACCTTCAACATCTTTACTGTATTTGAAGAAAAACTCAGCATCTCGTTCTACCTGCGCTCTCATATGGTTGAGCACAAATTATGCATCGCTACCTAAGATCCTTTTCTTCTTGTACTTGGCGAAGAAATTGTACAGGTCCCGAGAAACGAATCCGACCTTGTCATAGCCACCATGGTGCCTCTCCATCACTTCCATGATTTCGCACGTACGAAGGCCACCAAGTCCATATTCCACTGCATCAGCTTTCTGAGCGTCAGTTAGCCGACGATGCGACCGTAGAAAAGCTACCTGGTCAGGCTCAGCAAGCGGATGGTTATGCACATCAACAAATTTTTTAACAAACCACAGACCCATGTCAAGATTGTGCTGGATCTCAAGCATAGCTTTACAGCCACAACAGGTGAGCGGTCGCGGCTCCCTTTTCTAATTAGTTGCTTCAAAGTACTTCTCCAAACGGCAGCCTTCTTTAAAGCAGCAGAAACGCCTTCGCATCACCATTTCTGTACCCTTGATGCACTTCTTCTTATCTAATCTGACACTGAATCCTTTTTTTCCTGCATAGTTATTGTAGTGCTTGAAACCCTCTTCCTCGCTTTGAAACATCTGACTCACCATCATATGATATTCTTCAATCTTCTCTAAACTGGCTATGTAACCTTCCATGCTACAAATATGATATCATCAAGCATTATATTTAGTACATTCGTTTCATAACTCTAATGAACTATCACAAAAAAATTGAACATCACAAATTGTAATGAGCTATCACAAATTAAAACAATGAGAACTTAAAGAAATTAATAACTGTACCCAACAAAGCAGAAACTGGAATGTCACATTTATCGGCTCATAAAGATGTTCTAAATTTGCACCTTAACAAACTTATAGAAAGAAAAAAAGTTCCATAATCTGATTTCACAAATGTAATGTCACCTTTTCTATTACATACTGCATAAGCTACTGATTCTGTTCTAGCACATGACATTATTTTGATGACGGCACATCACTTTGAAGATGAACATGTTTATTCTGTACAAAATAGCAGCATGGCATAAATAACAGGCTTTAATTTATTACTTCTCAAAGATATAGGCGCATATTATCTATGCTTGTTCATCAGCTACGATTATTCCAATACCCATCAATCACTGGATCGATACATCAACAGCCCATATCAAACTTGCTGGTGCATCACATTGCACTGCGTGCTGCGCGGAATTAAAATCCTGGTTTCAGTACTCGCCGAGGCATCGTGAAAGAGCAACACAACCTCTCGCCTGGACAAAACAAAAGAAAACCACGAAATACTACTACTGAAATTTCAATCAAACATGTGAGCGTGTGTCACGTGAAGAGGAGAAATCCTACTGTGTGCTCGATCGTCTCGTCGTCCCTGACACTGGTAAGAATTAACAAGCTGCAGCTCCTGGAAGGCCACGTTGAATCGCAGCCAGATCGAGGCCGGTGCACGCGCACAGCTGGGCGCTTGCAACTTGGTGATAGTCTGATAGATTGCCAGCAGAACGACTGGTCGAGACTTGAGAGCTCGAGAAGGGATGCGACTATGGGAGACAGGCCCAGTCGCGGGTGTTACCTGGGCAGGCGGCCGGAAGCAGGCGCGGCCGCCGGAGGCGAGGGCGAGCCCAGGCGGTCAGACGTAGGCGCGGCCGCCGAAGGCGAGGGCGAGCCCAGGCGGAGGGGCGGGCCGGCCAGAGTCCGGGCCACGCCCGTACGGGTGGAGACGCGGGCAGGCGGCGGCAGGAGGCGGGAAGGCGGCCGGAGACAAGCGCGGCGGCGCGAAGGCACCCGCACGCAGGCGGAGGCCAGGCCAGACGGAGCCGCGGGGTGGACGGAGGCCGGGCGATGCACGCGCAGCCGGAGGTGCAGGCGCAGCCAGGCGGCGTGCTGGAGCGGCGTGAGGTAGTTGCGGTCAGACGTGGGCGTGGCCGCCGGAGGCGAAGGCGAGCCCAGGCGGAGGCATGGGCCGGGCAGAGTCCGGGCCACGCCCGTGCGGGCGGAGACGTGGGCAGGCGGCAGGAGGCGGGAAGGCGGCCAGAGGCGAGCGCGGTGGCGCGGACGCACCCGCACACGGGTGGAGGCCAGGCGAGGCAGAGGCGCGGGGTGGACGGAGGCCGGGCGATGCGCGGCGCGGGCGGACATGCTGGCACGGCCAGGCAGCGTGTTGGAGCGGCGCGTGCGCGCAATCAAGACAGCAGGCGGCGGCGTGAGCACGAAGCAAGGAGTTGGATCCATATTAGCCCTACATTAGCAAGAGAAAATGTCTAAATTAACCCACTAAACGAAGGGTTAGATTTAATCGGTACTCCCACACCTGTTTAGGGAGTACAAGGTACCGTAAAAAAAGCTCTATTGATTGATATATATTCCAGGAATTGATCGGAAAACTATGAAGAAAAATAATTGTGAAGGAGCACAGGTTTTCCACTTTGTGATTTGGTTATTTGCAAGATTTCTGCTCGTTGAATCTTGAAATGGCCAAAAACCAGGGCAATGTTATCTCAATCATGTCGATAGTAGCATTAACTTGTAGTTTCGGGAGTGCATAATTTATCTTTACCAAATTGGCAAGGCCAAGATAATGTTAATTATTGCTTGCCTGTTTTAGTGCTTGAACAGAGTAATGCAATTCTAACGAGCTTGTGATTGAAGATAAGTTAATTCTTTTGTATCAGTTTAGTCGCTGCCCCTTTCGAAACTCTTTCATGAAGGCTATACTATGCAAACTTTTGTCTCACTTGTGAATCTAGTTGCTAAGCCAAAGTTTACTTGATTGCATATATTTATTTGATTGCTTTTGTTTAACTAACTTTTGCATGGAAGATTTAGTAAGCATGACTCCACCGTTAATTATCTATGCTATTTTAATTATAAAATTTTAGGCTGTACTCATATTTCAACGGTTTTGTTGCCTCTTTGTCTTTTTGAGTATCATGGATGGGCTTCGAGGAGACTACTTCCCCATCCACTGGCATCACAAAATACAATTGAGTCACATATTTGATTATTTTTATGGGTTGAATTGCCACTAGCATAGAGTAGCACATTCTCTTAGCTGCATAGGTTGTTCAGCTTAGTTGTGTAGCAGTGGAGATAGAAACTAGACGAACAACCTAAGCTACACATGGTTATCTTAGGTGCATAGGTTGTTCAGCTTAGTTGCATATGCTTATCTGTTGGAAATGACCCCTTAGTTGTGTCAGAACTGAGTCGAATGGTTCAATGACAGAAAAGGAGCATAGTAACTATGGTTCAATGCACCCTTTAGCTGCTTGCAATATTGTCATAGGAACTCATCATGCCCTGTTTCAGTGTCCAAATGTTTGTAAGCTGTTCCTTTTCATCCCTTCTACTAAAGCTGTTGCTCAACTTTATTACATGATATATGAATTATCTGTTGCCAATTTTATTAATAGTTGTAACCTGACAAGAGGTATCCTCATAGTTTTTTAGCAACTAGAACCTGGCTAATTGCTAGAATTTCTAACTTATAGACATGATATGCCTGCCCGAATATGTAATTAGTAGTAAACAAAAACCAAGCCACTATATTGTCAGGTTCCTTACGCTGTGTTGGTCTGTATAGCATGGTATCTTGTATGGTAGTTTCTGGATTTGATCAAAGACATACATGTCTTGCCATGCCACCGGATAATTTTTTCATTTTGAATGCATGCAATCTATGTTACCTAGCATGCCGGGAAAATCTCTTTCCTCATTATGGCAAGTGATCTAGCAGTATCGTTCTCATTTGGAGATCTCAAGTACTCATCTCAAAGGATTTCAACAATTACTCTCACAAATCTTTTCAGGCTCTCTATAGTAGTGCTTTCCCTAATCCGAATATAATCGTCGGTTATATCCGCTTCTACTCCATATGCTAACATCCGAAATGCGATAATCTTTTGCAAAGAAGATAATCCAAGCACTCAAACATAATCTCTTTTCTGCACAAAATATGCGTCATGCTCTTCTACGCTTGCAATATGCGTAAAAAAAGAGAGAATGACTCATTCTAAACCTGTGCCAAAAAGAACAATAGGACATGGACAGGAGGATCAACAAATATGCCTACACAAATATGGACTAATTACAAACCTTCGCCGAAATAGCATTGGGCCGTACGTCGAGGATTCGGCAAAGTAGTCTTGGTATAGTCTACAATGCCCGGCTTCTCTATTGTGTTGGATTACCTGATGTCCACGCAAAGATCACCATGGTGTGGAGCATTCATAAACTCATGATGTTTATATGTTGTATATGTTGTGGCAACAAGCAATTGGCCGCCATCATTGGACGACAACGAATCCAAAGAGATTGGAAGAATGAAGAGTTCAGATAACTCATTCTGATGTGTAAGAGTGAAGAGTTATAAGAAGGAATACCCAGGAAGAGCAAATGATATTGCTTATATAGACCCCAAAAATATAACCGTTATAAAATATAACCATTAGAAATATAGCCGTTATAAATATAAACATTACAAATATAACTGTTACAAATATAGTCGTTACAAATAGCCAAAAAAATTTAACCGTTATAAAAATGGCCATTATGATTATACCCGTAGAGCCATTTAAAATAGTATGTTAGTTAGATGATATCAATAAAATACATGAGAGTGGGATATGGAGAATGAGAAATAGAGAATGGGTTGGAAGGTGTGGAGATATAGGGAGAAAATCTTTTAGAGATACTCCCCATATGGAGTAATAGGGAGGATAGAATGAAGAACCTCTTGAAGATGCTCTTACTTCCTTGGTTCCTTCCTAGCTATGAGAGTATTTTTGGACGAGAGACTATGATTTCAGACTATTTTTTTTATAATACACTATCCATCCAGAAATATAAAGTTAATATTTTTTCAAATTTTTTATCTTTAATAATAATTAATTTATATATACTATATAATTAAAATATAATACCGAGATTCATTTTAAAGGCAGTTTTTATGGTAAAATGTTATATTACGTAGTTTATATATTACTAAACTAACTATTGATTAAGAATAAACTTTTATAAGATGGAGGGAGTAACGAGAAAGATGAATATTCTAACGCATTACTGTACAGTTATACCGCGTGCGCACACATGTAATAATAGAGACCAGGGTAATTGCGTAAATCATATAAAGTTTCTACTGTTACACGTAAACGTGATCAGCGGATTTTACCGCAACTAGCATAAGCAAGACATTTTTCACCATAGCTGGCATATTCGTCAACGGGGATAATATTGAAAGAAAAGAGGCAGGAAGCGTATACCAAGATGATAGGCAGGAACGCATACGTGTTACCTTATATAGAGAGTACAGAGATATGGTTGGTTGAGATAGACTTAGATCTCACAATAACTAGCAATAGATGAGATCGTATCTATCGCCTAACCAACCAGATTACAACAAACATCATGCACGTGCTAATCCTAGAGCCTACTAGAAGGATACGGTTTATACACCACCGTATATACAATTTAACACGTCCCCTCAATCACAACTTTATTAAGTTGAGATTGTTCTTGAAGTCTTCAAGTTGTCACCATGATAGAGCCTTAGTAAAACCATCTGCAACTTGATCACCTGTGGGAATAAAGCGTATATCCAGTAGCTTCTTAGCTACTCTTTCACGCACAAAGTGATAGTCGATCTCAATGTGCTTAGTTCTTGCATGGAATACTGGGTTTGCTGAGAGATATGTGGCACCAATATATCACACCATAACTTAGCAGCTGGTGAATGTTGCACACCAAGTTCATCAAGCAGTGTTTAAACCCATATCAATTCAGCAGTGGCATTAGCCAGAGCTTTGTATTCAGCCTCCGTGCTGGACCTTGACACTGTTGCTTGTTTGCGTGCACTCCAAGAAATTAAATTTGGACCAAAAAATACAGCAAAACCACCTGTCGATCTCCTGTCATCAGGACATCCTGCCCAATCAGCATCTGAGAAGGCACTTACCAAGGTTGATGTTGACTTGGTGAATTTCAGCCCAACATTCATAGAGCCTCGAATATATCTCAGTATCCTCTTGACTGCTGTCCAGTGCTGAGAGGTAGGAGAATGTAAAAATTGACAAACCTTGTTAACAGGAAATGAAAGATCAGGTCTTGTCAAAGTAAGGTATTGCAATGCGCCCACAACACTTCTATAACTTGTGGAGTCCTCAACTCCCAACACTTCTCCTTCATCTTTTGACAGTTTTTCAGATGTAGAGAGGGGAGTGTTTGAGGGCTTGCAATTCATCATACCTACACGCTTGAGGATATCTGAGATGTATTTTCCTTGTGTTAAGAGAATACCATCTTTTACTTTCTTTACCTCTATTCCCAAGAAGTAGTGCAGGTCACCCAAGTCTTTCAAGGCAAAGTCTTTCCTCAAATCTTCTAACAATGCCATGGTTGCTTCCTGAGATGAGCTTGCAACAATTATGTCATCAACATATACTAACATAAAGATGGTGACCTTGCCTTTACTATAAAAAAAACAGGGAGGTGTCAGCTTTAGATGGTTGGAACCCAAGGTTTTGAAGTTTTTACACTCAACCTGTAATACCATGCTCTTGGCGCCTGTTTCAACCCATATAGTGCCTTGTCAAGATTACACACATAATTTTGCTTGTTCTTCACCTCATAGCCTGGTGGTTGCCTCATATAGACTTCTTCCTCTAGAACGCCATGAAGAAACGCATTCTGCACATCCAGTTGTCGAAGATTCCAATCTTGGGACACTGCAATAGAGAGAACAAGCCTGACAGTAGCAGCTTTTACAACAGGACTAAAAGTGTCCTCATAATCTATGCCATAACGTTGCTTGAAGCCCTTAGCAACTAATCTAGCCTTATACATGTCTATTGTTCCATCTGACTTACTTTTAATTCTGTAAACCCACTTACAGTCAATTACATTTTTCCTTGTTTTGGAGGAACTAGATGCCAGGTATTATTTCTAATTAAAGCATTGTACTCATCATCCATAGCTACTCTCCAATCTTTACTTTTTAGAGCATCATCTAAACTATGGGGTTCATCAGTGGTAACTATGCCTCCAAAGCGTATTTTTCTGCCAAACCGAGTGTTATCATATCTAACCATGTCATCAGAAATTTTTGGTTTAGATATACCGTGCTGGAGGCGTGTCCGCTGATTTTCCACAGGAGGTGCCACAGTCGAGGCTGCAGAGTCAGTCTGAGTAATCGATCCAGGTGACAGCGCACCCGATCCCGAGGCGGATCCCGAGTCATCGCTGCTGCTGTGAATGACGGCTGGAGAGGGCGGCCCCGGATGGGCCGCGAGGCCGGATTGAGTCCCGTTGGCGCCCGCGCTGACCGATCCGATGGGATCGCTGCTGTTAGCTGGTGCAGCGCCTGAATCTACCCCGTGTCCCGTGCCGTTGGACTGCTCTGGCTGCATAAAATCATGGCCCAAGTCTGGATCTTCTCCAGGATTATTAGCAGGAAAAATATGAAAATCAGTCGAATGATCATGCACATGCTCGCCCCCGTGATCAGGAGAATTGGATGATGGGTGCACCAGTAGAAGAAGAATTTCGGAGCGCAAAAGAGCCCCAGCATTGGGATGAAGTGCCGCAAAGGGAAAAATGGTTTCATCAAAGATAACGTCGCGAGAAATATACACACGACCGGCAGAAATATCAAGGCATTTGAACCCTTTGTGAAGATTACTGTAACCAAGGAACACACATTGTTTAGAACGAAATTCCAACTTCCGAGAGTTATAGGGGCGCAAATTTGGCCAACAAGCACAACCAAAAACACGGAGAAAATTATAATCTGGGGTTTCATTGAAGAGCCTATGTAAGGGGGTGTCAAAATCAATGACCTTACTGGGAAGTCTATTAATCAGATATGTCGCAGCTAGGAAGGCTTCATCCCAGAATTTGAGAGGCATAGAGGCATGAGCTAAAAGCGATAGACCCATGTCAACGATATGGCGGTGTTTTCTTTCAGCGGAGCCATTTTGTTGGTGTGCATGGGGACACGAAACATGGTGAGTGATGCCAATTTTGTGAAAAAAGAAATTGAGTCGTTCATATTCACCTCTCCAATCAGTTTGCATAGCGATGATTTTTCTATCAAGAAGCCTTTCTACAAGGGCCTGGAATTCATGAAAAACCTGAAAAATTTCAGACTTACGTTTGAGCAAATATATCCAAGTAAATTTGCTGTAATCATCAATAAAGCTGACGTAATATTTCTTTCGACCAACGGAGTCACGGGCTGGACCCCATACATCAGAAAAAACGAGCTCTAAAGGAGCTTTGGAAACACTAGTGGAAATTGGATAGGGGAGTTGATGGATCTTGCCCATTTGACAAGCATCACACACGACTCCATTATTCGACTCACTACTCGAGAAGGGAATATTGTTTTTGCTAAGAACATGACTAACAATCGAAGATGCTGGATGCCCTAAACGATCGTGCCACCTTGAGGAGGACACTTTATTGATGCCATAAACTTGTTTCTTTGAGCTTGATGGGATCGATGACAAGGGATAGAGGCCACCCCTACATCTGCCGCGAAGAAGAGTTTTCCTCGTTCCCTGTTCCTTGATAAAGAAGACATTATGGTGAATTTCAAGGAATGTAGAATTGTCAGTAGATAGGCGATGTGCGGAAACAAGATTTTTAGTGGCTTTAGGAACATGCAAAATATTTTTAGATGAAGATCACGAGTAGGAGTACGAACAGTGGAATGACCAACGTGACTAATTTTCATACCTGCACCATTGGCCGTATGGACTTGATCGTGGCCGTTGTACTTGTCGCGCACGGTCAGCTTGTCCAGCTCGCTTGTGATGTGGTCGGTGGCCCCCGTGTCGACGTACCAGTTGGTGTCGACTCCATAGGATGAGGTGGCGGCGCTGGCACTCTTGTCATTGCCAGTGTTGGGCAGCCCATAGGAGAGGTCGAAGCGCTTGAAGCAGTCCTTGGCGGTGTGCTTGGGCCTGTTGCAGATTTGGCAGAGTGTAGCGTCGGAGTTGTCACCATGATTGTCACCGCCACCACGGTTTTCGCCGTTCCTGTTGTAGCCCCCACGGTAGTCGCCGCCATTACCACGGCCACCATTGCCACGGCCGCCTCCATTGCCACGGCCGCCGCCACGGCCACCACCACGAGCGTTGAATCCACCCCGGCCACCGCGTCCAACAGCATTGGCCGAGGAGTTGGAGGATACTCCCCCGTCGAACATGGAGAGACGATTCTCGAAGCTGATGAGTTGTGAGTAGAGCTCACTTGGTTTGATCGGCTCGGTGCGGGTGCAGATTGAGGACACGAACGACATGTAGTCGTAGTCGAGCCCCGCAAGGATGTACGACACCATGTCGTCATCGTCCAGCGGCTTCCCTGCTGAAGCCATCTCATCGCTGAGCGCCTTCATGCGCCCAATGTATTCAGCGATGGTCGCGTTGCCCTTCTTCGCCGTAGCCAGAGCCATACGCGTGTTCACGACGCATGCGCGCGTCTGAGAGGAGAACATCTCTTGTATCGCGGTCCATGCCGCAGTCGCCGTGGTGCAGTGTGCCACCTGAACCATCACAGCAGGAGAGATCGAGTTGAAAATAAAGCTTAAGACCTGAGAGTCCTGCGCCAGCCACACCTCATGCGCTGGGTTTGGCGTGTCGGTGGGCTTGCCGTCCTTGTCGGGGAGAGTCTCTGTTGGAGCCGCCTTAGATCCATCGAGGTACCCTGAGAGTCGGCCACCACGAACAGCAGCTACTGCCTGCGCTCGCCACACAAGAAAGTTGGAGCGGGAAAGCTTGTCGGCGATGGGAATGAGCACAGGGAGCAGGGATGGCAGAGCTCGAGCCAGCCATGGAGATGAAGATGGATGGAAGGTAGAGGAAGTGGCTCTGATACCATGAAAGAAAAGAGGCAGGAAGCGTATACCAAGATGATAGGCAGGGACGCGTACGTGTTACCTTATATAGAGAGTACAGAGATATGGTTGGTTGAGATAGACTTGGATCTCACGATAACTAGCAATAGATGAGATCGTATCTATCGCCTAACCAACCAGATTACAACAAACATCATGCACGTGCTAATCCTAGAGCCTACTAGAAGGATACGGTTTATACACCACCGTATATACAATTTAACAAATATCACTGTCCCGATGACCAAAGTTACTAGACTGTGCTCCATGTAGATCTGAGTAAAGGTGGCCTGGCTTGATTGTCCGGCTCGAGCTTGACCCGATTAGTCCCGAGTTCGAGCTCTAATTTTTAACCGAAAAGCCTAAAAAGTTAAAATATATTGGTGCATTCAAATTATACTTACAATAATACTATCTATAATTTTAAAATTAATTAAATTAATATTATTTTAATTTAAAAAATAATTTTTACATGTTTCGAGCTAGGCTCGGGCTTGTATCTTTAGGTTGGCTTTTCCAAGCACGGCTCGAAACTCGGCTCTGCCTGAGGTTTGCTCGGGTCTAGTGCCATGCATCTAGCCGAACTAGGGGCTTGCCTAGCGCGAGGGGGAGGGAGGGAGGGAGGGATTTAGCCCGGAGTCTAGGCCCAAAAACCCATGTAACCTTCACTGAGAACCTTAAAGAAAATCTTATATGAAGGGCTTAGCACTAGATGACCTAACCTAGCCCTGGACGTAGCCTATCTCTAGCTTTGTCCCGGAGCCAAACTACTTCTATACTTAGGCAAGTTAACGGTGCATATGTAACTAAGGGTGCATTTCGTTAATGTCATTGCATGTCCTAACAATCTTTGTCTAGCATTTGGCTAGCTAAAAAATTAGCTAGACATCCTTGATCCTCAAAATATTCGTAAAAATTGAAAAGGGAATGTGAGAGGGGTGGGGCAACCGTGGCAGAGGATGGTCTAAAATTTTGGTAGGGTGGAGTTGAAAGCATGTACCAAAAGTATAACGCGAAACCTTAGTAATATATACACTAATAAGAGTATTGGCACTAAATGAAATAAAAATATACTACAATGGGGCACTCAAAGTCTTAAATCCCACTAATTTTCTAGTCTAACTTAAGTAAATACCTTTGATTTTGGGGTTAGATCTGCACTTAGGAGGTGCAATATCCCTGTCTTCGTTTCCACCTACACCAAATACTCGCCATCTCTGGAGTGTCGGTGTCTGCCTCTCTCTAGGGTCTCTCAAGCCTTGCCGCTCGCCAGTTGCTGCAAGGCACAACGCTGATGCTCCTCTCGTCTTGTTGATCAATCAATGGATATGATCAGGTATGCGAATAGTCGGTCAGGCATTTGGTCACTTAAGCCAGGAAGTCAGACATAGTTAATTGAATTAATCCTTAAAGTGTCCAAACCGTCTAAAACCAGACCAACTAGCCCAGCAAACTTACCCTGGTCATTTTCCTCCCTCTTATGCTTCAGCTACCGTGACGATGCCATCTGAGGAGCTCAAGTGGCTTGCGGTTATGGCATAGAGACAAGGTAGCAGGTACTCTTGGCGCTGGTTAGGTCGAGTGGTTGTCTGACCCTATCCTATGAGGTCCTCCGCGCTTGATGGGCAAGTTCTCATGGACTACCAAAAATTTGGCAACCAACCAAATGGAACTAAAATATCGTTGGCTATCTTTTTTTTGTAGAGTAAATTTGGACACCAACATAAAATACCCTAAACATAATAACATATTTACGATGCATCCACGGTTGCGCTAGTTGAGTACGAGTTTCTTTCAATTACTGTACGTGTCAGAGCATCTGCAACCTTTAGCACTTAGATCAATTTTCTCTCATTTCTATTCTTTAGTTACCTATATCTTATTCCTTAGTGACACGTCTAAAGTGTTGCTAAATAATTTTATTTGAAAACAGAATTATACATATAAGAGAGAGAAAATAGCTTAGTATTAGTTTCTAAGCTTAGAGACAATGCCGATCTTTTTATCTTAGCAGCTATCTTCACGTCTCTTAGTATTGATGCTAGTTACTACCTCTTTCCTTTAGCCCTGATTTAGCATCTAGAAATGCAGATGCTTTTATATAAACTTGCAACCATTGGGTTAGCCAATTAGCCAAGACTATATGCCCACTATACCCTAAACATCATGGCAAACTGATAGGGGGCTTGTATAGGTCACACGTTCGATTCGGAGCAATTGAATTGCGTGTGCAGCCTACACCAAGACCAAAATCTTCCTCTTACCGCTACCGTTCTCCTCTTCCGTTCCTCCGCCACTATTCTCTCCCTCCTCCCTCGTCTTCGGTGATTAACACTATCGGATCTGCCGATGACGACCACCGCCATGCAAACAATTTCAACTTGCCGCCTTCCTCTCTATCGACGACGGCCGATGTTCAACTCTTACCATCTGGCCATCCCTCTAAGTTCGGAGGCAAAAAAACCCCTTCTCCAACACCCAATACTAACTATAGCGAGATCTCCCACCTCTAACCTTAACCTTAACTCTGATGCGGCAGCGTCGATGGTAGCGTGCACATCCAGAGAGGCAAGGAAGAAGATGACCCGTCTTGGGCGTTGGCCAAATTTGGATGGGTGATTCGGTTGTCGTAGCTCGCGCGATCCTTAAAAAAACCAGTCTGCCATTCGGTTCGGTACGCAACTTGCTGGCAGGTCGGGCTATTTCACAACCCAATGGACCGGATGGCGGGTGGAGAGACGTGGTTGTTGATGGGCTGAGATTTGGCCCGGCAAGATAAAGGCAGAGTTAGATTATATCGTGGGCTTATCTGTATCGAGCTTGGCTGTTGGATTGGCCCAGCCTTGCATTGCCAGTTTGACTTGACGTGCACCATTCCATCGTCGGATTTCATACTTCAGATAAAGTGGTACAACATATCAATATTTAGAAAAATCACTTAAACTGATATATGACAATACAAGGTGGATAGAGCTAGTATCTCTTCACATTTTATAGTCAACACCAGAGACCGCTTATTATATGAGTTGTCTTACTGTTTATAAAGGCATATAAGTCAGCACTGATACAGAACGGGATAAAAAACACTGAGGTCATCTGTAGAACTTTGTTTAGAGCCGAGATACACAGACCATAAGAGTTGAATACACACAGGTTGAACTGAGGTTAGATTCTAGGATGACATTTGGGTCGATGGCATCTCGCTTAACACACGTTACCCCATTGTGTATAACAATACATGCAAAAAGCATCCTACAGTTGTTGAGGTTATGAGTATTATCCGCTTGAATATTTCTTTTCGAAGAGCTCGCCTTGGACTTAAGTTAGTGGTCTGGAACGAGCTGGTACATTGGGTTATTAGAGTTGGCGATTTTCAGTTCACTCATCGTACAGTGCCTTAGGCCATATTCAAATCCAGTTTCGTTGTAGTTCTTGTGGCGTTTAAGGATCTCTCTAAAATTCAATATCTTCCTTTTTGGTATTTAAGTCGATGGGTTATCCTAACTAAAGATAATTTAGCTAAGCATAATTTATAGGGGAGTAAATAATATTGCTTTGCTGCGTAGAGACATTTCAATATCTCTTCCTTGACTATCGGTTTGCTCATCTCGCATGGCTTTTGATTCACATTGCTTTTTAAATATTTTTCCGCCCATAGCATCTCCTATATTTTCAGGAACTAGCTATTGGGGCCATCAGGTATATATGCTCACTTATTTGTGTGGGTGCAGCAATGCTTTGTTAACCGATTTGGCTATATAGAAACTATATTGCGTTCGATAAGAAAAAGTTACCTAATCTCTTACAGGTTATCTACTTATATACCAATTGGTTGTGATCTTGACTTTACTTCAGCGACCGCAGGACCAGGAACTGATAATTGGTGGTGCCTAGAGATTAGAATCAGTTGTCAGAGGATTTATGTCCTAATTTGAGTGTCATTTATATAGTAGGCTTTATAATTTTTTATCTTCATGTTTATGTAGCTTGCTATCTTTTCTCAGATAATAGGTAATTATTGTTATAAATAATATATAAATTAGATTTGTGCATTTTATAATACAGAAGTCGGAGAAGATATCTCTTCTACCGTTAAAGAAACACACCAATTGAAACATACGGTTCTCACCGGATATCTTATGAACCCGCGTGTTGACAATGACTTTTTAAATAAGAAACGTAGTGACAATCATCTGGATTTCTGGATGGTTCATGTTTGTCTCCGGACATGATGCCCTATCGGGTAATACTTTTCTATGTGCTCGTCTTCACCTTACACATCGTTTTTCATCTGTACACTCTCGGTGGCATGACTTGGATTGCTGCTTGATCGTATTGGAGTCAATGAATCAACTTCCTGGAAATTGAACACGATGAGTTGGCAGCAATTGGCATGCCTCATCTCTTCTTTCAGCAAGTTTTCTCTATCTGCTGCGTTTAGACTTTGATTATTTATCTGCCTCTTTCGGTCAATCACGAATTTCAGATTATATGTTCTCTGCCACTTTACCTTTGTTAACTAATAAGGAGCTGATGGAGAAAGGCTTGGCACTTCATGAACACTGTTTGCGTAGGAATCGTTCTCAAAATGACAAAAGTGATCGTGGACTTTGTTTCTCCGGAGTTGCGATGTGATGAAAGCGATTAAATTAGGTTCGATGAAGTTGATTTTAACAAATTAATTAAGGAATGAGTCGCTGGTGCCTTATTAGTTGTAAATTTACGGTGTGTTTGGTTGGAAGGACCGGACCGTGAATGGGTCCTCTAATTCTAGCTTCAAACCAAACAAATGTGTCGAGTAATGGAATGGATTTATCCGTAACACTGCCTCGTCCGTACAAGGTTACTATACTGAAAGATTAATAAGGTAGTCATATGTTGCTACCAAAAAAAAATACGTAGAGAGAAAGGTTATGTGAGAATGAAGTAAAAAAATATATTCAAATTTGATGATATCTCATGGTCGCACTTGTGAATTGTGATGCGCTCCGCACGATAGATTTCCAATATCATGACAATAAAACACATCCCACCATTTTTTTCTCTCCTGCCTCATCCTCTGCTCCGGAAACACTCGGTAGTCTAGGCTGTCCTTTTCCACCGTCCCTCCTCCTCCATGTTTCTTTCCCCACCTCCACCTCGTGCGACATTCACCGGAAATGTGCTTATGCTACTAGTAACGGTTGGCTTATGTGTACCAACCCTCTCGTCATCCTGCCTGCCGCCTCCTCCTCTACTCCAAGGTCTCCCTGCCCCACGTCTCCTCCCTACCCCACCCCAACACCACACCCCTCCGCACCCTGCATTCATCCTTGGTGACCTTCCTTGGGAAAGTTGTCATCGCCTCCAGCGATAGTTGGGGTGTCTTTGACATATTAACTTAAATAATAATAATGATGCAGAATTTGTGCCCTGACATTCGATAATGGTGGTGGCAACAGGCTCCGCCTCCATCAGCTTTGCCTTTGATTGTCTCTCTGTTAGCTCCGCCTCCATCTACGCCTGCGCTGTCAACTCAAATAAGGATAAAGAAGGGGAGCATTTGTGCCCACACATTCAGTAGTGACCATGGTGACGACACCTCCATCTACGCCTGCACATTCATCTCCATCAGTGTCACCTTCGATCAATCACCAAAGTACCGGTTCATATAGTTTCTTGAACTAACAAAAAACCGAAGCTTTCACTGATGTCTCGTGGAAAGAACTACAGGAACTTGATGGGGAGCACAATAGCCTCCTGCAGTGTGCCAGTGCCTACTTGATGGGTGGCACACGTTCAAACCGAAGTGCAAATCAATAGAAAAAATTGGACCCAGTTATTCCTTGAAAAAAAGGTGAATTATCGACCACAGTTCATTGAACTATGAACTGGTAATTATAATAGAGGTGCGCCTTTTGAATTATTTTGCATGAGGTAGGTACTATATGAGCTTACCAGAATATCAAGTGGACTGCATAGGAAAGAATGAATACGACCTATGAACTGGTAATTATAAGAGTTGCGCTTTCTGCATTATTTTGCATGAGGTAGGCACTATATGAGCTTACCAGAATATCAAGTGGACTGCACAGGAAAGAATGAATACCGATCGAAGATCAATCAAACCAAATTCTGAAGACAATCCGACCTAAACATGGCAAAGAGCCTCAATCTACTCTTAAGACTTGTTATCTAGCACTCTGTCGAGCACCTTGTAGGCAGCAGCAGTGCAGTGCTTGGACATCCACCTCCTGGGTATTTCATTGGGTACTAAACTCACCTCATTGCGTGTAAATCTTGACTTCTGGAGGACAGACACAAGCTAAGCTGAAATGCGATGATCTGCAGCAAAAATCGAAAGTATCACAAATTACCCAAAGAAATCAATGGATCAAACAACCATAAATTGTAACACCGACCACTGGAATCTGGAGACTCCGCAGCATGAACACGCACGGGAAGACAAACCGGACCTAAGCACCTCGGATGTAGGAGCTTTGACCCATCTCCCAAGCTGCTACTGTGCGCACCATTGAGGTTGCACTTCTGGCTTGGCCAGCTGTCGCTTCCACGGCTACCACCACGCTTCCTGTGATCCTTCCTGGCTATTCTTCTTGGACTCCGCCTCCGGGGCAAGTGCTGAGCTGGCGGCACCGGTATCACGTTCAGCTTGGATTAAAAAATATTACCCGAATACAGATTTTTGTAAATCTGGACCCAATAGACATACCAGGTGATGATTGGGGCCAACTGCCACCTGCACCAATAATTTTTGCCCTTATCGCCACCCGGGATAGCGATAGGTCCCAACAGCCACGACGTATGCCGATAGCCATAACTGCCCAGCCAATCCCCCGCCACCCCGGCCAACGGACAGGTGATGTGGCGTAATCGCCATCCGGGGTGGCGATAGCTCCCTGGGCTATGTAAATGCCACCTGTGAGGAGACAAGGAGGAGAGGAGATTTGGGAAAAAAGAGGGAGGAAGGGAGGGAGAGCTTGGGAAGAGAAGAGGAGGAAGTTAGGGTGCCTCGGCTGTAGTTTAGAGGTAAGTTTTTCTCTGTTTCTCTTTATTAGTAGTTAATTTATACTTTTAGGAGTAGATTTAGAATTAGGTGTAGATTTAGTAGTAGATTTAGGGTATATTTAGTAGTATTATAAGATCTCATCAGGTTTAGAAGTAGAGTAGTATTAAAAATAGAGAACAATGGTAAGCTTATAAATGTACAGATAGATTAGATATATGACTAGTTGTAAATATATGGTAGATTTTGCATTAGTTTTTGGTAGGGGCACTAGATATGGTACAAATATGTAGATGCCAACAATGATTTAGATGTAGAACATTTACATTTTATGTTCCCTTGAAGAATAGATTATATTATTTATTTGCGCGTGGGAGTAGAATATTTGTTTGCATGTGGGAGTATCGTCGATCATTTAGTCTGAATTATTCTGTTTTGGATGACAGGAATGTTTGAACTAGTCGAATTCGTAGTTTACTATGGTGTTGGTGAGATCGACATTGATGAGTCTGGTTCTGTCGATTTTAGTAGTCTCCAACAAACTAAATTAACTATGCAAGATCCAGATAAATATCATATTAATATTGTGTAAGAATGATTCACATGGGTCTTTAGTCTTGATCCGGAGGTCATATGTGTAACCTTACAAGCATATTTCAGCAAGTCTTGTAAGGATATCCGGTGGGACTTGTTTCCACTCAATTTGTCAAAAGATTGATGAGATTGGTTGAGAGAAAGTAACGCGTGCAAGGGTTTGCACTATCTTTGGGTCCAAGCCGTAGCGATGGAGGTGTTAGCTGAAGAAGCGGGAGCCAATTTAGTTTGATAGAACAACACGGTGGCAGAAGAAGAGGTAGTTGACAAAGAAGACACTGTGGAGGAAGAGGTTGGTGCTGGTCCGTCCGCTCCTTTGGGTGATCAATACCTGATCGAATCGGTGGACAAGAAGGAGATATGTTAAGAGTTAGTGCAGATCATAGAGAACGATGATGCCATTGTTAGAGAGGAACAAATGAGTGTCAAAGATGATAGCAGCGAAGAAGATGAAGCTGAGAATGATGAAGGAGGGCATGATCCAATTCCTAGTATGTGGAACATAGACATGTCCACCGTCATGAATGTGGAGGGTCCAAGTGATGGTAGTTTTCCTTACAAGCCATACGGGATTGTACATGGTGCATTATATGGTGGAGGAAGAGATCAAAGAGGCGGTGAAGTTCTGGCCGATGTCGACACAGAGGGCATTTGGAGTGCAGAAAAGTTGTAGAGATCAGTATTCTATGAAATGTAAGTCTGCAGGGTGTGAGGGCTATGTGTATGCTTCCGTGAGGAAGTATGAAGTGCAGTGGGTCATAGGAAGGGTGGTGACGCATATATGTATAATAAACGGTGTTCCTGAAATCTATCAGAATATTAGTACAGAGCTTGTTACTGGGTTGATGTATCACGAGATAGTGAAGAATATTTGCACTCTGGCACAGTTCATATAGACATCTATAGAAAGCAAGCACCAGTACAACATAACTTACACCATGGCATGGAGGGCTAAGCAGCTTGCATTGGAGTGGCGGTTTGAGACATTCATTGATTCATATCATAATCTGCCATATTTGTTAGACACACTTCGAAAAAGGAACACTCATCTCACCATTCATTGACATATATTTGCCAGTCGACGCAAATATACACATAAGTGATGTTCCAGAACTCTTTTACATTTAACAAATATATTATTTTTAGAATGAAAAAATATATTACACACACAGGTGGAGTCGCAAGGGAGGATAAACAGTGGATAGCATGTGTGAGCCCTTTTGTTGCTTAGTGGGTCAGTGCTCTAACCACTGCCAGGGCCGAGCAGCGACCCTTCAACTCTACCGAGTTCAAGGCTTACCTACAGTGGTACCTGCCATGCATGTGCATCCACTTTATTCGTGGAAGCGAGCCTCCTGATAGTGCGAGTGGACAGACGGCAGATATGTACCTGATCCATGCAACAGAGATGTTGGACTTGGCAGTTAGTGAAATTCATACTTGACTTCCTTATCTTCAATTGCCCTTAACTTATTACCTGTGCTTCTCAATTTGCTGGGACACGGGTCGACGACGGCGAACATGGAGGCCACCATTATGCTTCTACTTCACTTGGCTGGCACCGAGACCACTCTAGCTTGTCCAGGATCGTAGAGCTCACCAAAAGGATCATGGATGTATTCCGGTGTACGCGCAGGGATGACATCGTCTCCGGGATTGGGGGTAGGTTCGGGAGCACACCGACCACCACGTCCTACACAGCGGAGGCAACACCAGTGTACCGCCCGGCAGCCGACGGGGCCACAGAGATGGGTGGTGCGACGTGGCAGCAGAGTGCGTCCCCACTCGAAATGCGCTGGCAAGGTAAAACCAGTTCTCGTTTCGTAACCTCAATTTCTTTTGAATAGTCAAGTGCTAATTAGTTCCACTATTATACAGATCTCGTCCTGCCTCAAGTACCTGCTAGTTCGAGTGATTACCTCCTCGATATTCCAGACACTCACTAGTTCAGCTTTCACGACGAGGTAGACGAGCTGGTGCCACCCAGCCAGTCCTACACGACGCAGGAGACCCCAGCATTGGACGACAAGGACCCAACACCAGGGGTAGAGAGGGCTCCTAGAGCAGGAGCGGGATACGCTAGGGAGAGGACTCACCATCACTAATTAGGAAGAAATCACAATGGCGGTAGGCACACCGGTGACTATTGTATTATCCTTTGTTGTACCTCATGTTATCAAACTGAAAATACTTATTGCAAGAAATATTTGACTTTGATTTCTTCTGTTAATTGCTACATCGCACTAACTTGCATACAAATGGCCAAAATGACTTACATAGAAATTACTACATAGTCATCAACAATCTAGAGTACACTAGCAAACAGTTTCGGTTAAATAAACACATGGTACAAATCCATATTACACGACAACGTTCATAATATGTGATGATGGGTAGTACTACAAACCGTATATTCGTGCCCAAGTCAGTGTGTCCTAACCATAATCGGAGAACAACTCTCGACACGCCTTTTGGAAGGAGTCCAACTCGTGTACTATGAGAACTCAAGATATGGTATTAAGAAGGAGTCCGACTCGTGTACTACGAAGACTCGCCTTATTTTGCCTATATAAGGAGCACACACCCCTCGAGGAGGGGACAAGTTCAATCAGATCTACGAGCCCTAGTCGACTAGTCATCTCCGAAATCCTTTAGCCTCAAAACCGATCTCGCCGGGTTCCTTACCCGTCAAGTTCCCCTTGTAAGCCAACCTCGTCGAGTTCCCAACTCGCCGAGTTCCCCTTGTAATCATCGGTATTCCATACCGCATATCAATCCAATCAAAGCAGGACGTAGGGCTATTACCCAACTCGGGGGCCTGAACCTGGGTATATCGGTGTCAAAGTACCAAGCTGACCTGAGTTTCCACCTATATGCCGTACGAGTACCCCCCGTATACCACACATCGACAGCTGGCGCCCACCGTGGGGCCCTTACGTCAGCTTGAGTCTACTTCAGTAATTCTCGCCGACAAGATGGTGTACACGGGCTTCAACTACAGACTTCTACGATGTCTCGTCCGGATCCCGCAACAGCTGCACCAACCCCCCTTATCAAGCAGAAACTCACCGACTTCGGCGTCAACTCGCTATGGGAAGCAAGCGAACTCTCCCTACGACTCTACGAGTCGTCGCTACTCCACGCGACCGTGCAAGCTTCAACTCGTATGCTTCTGATCCCCGCGATCTACGAAGCACGATTATCTCAAGACATACTCGGCGCCAAATTGCGCCCCGACAAGCTGCTGCCAAATGTGATCGTCATCAGACCAAGTTACATCCGGTCGACCTCAGGCACCATCTGAACAGGAAGCGCCTCCGCTCTAATACGCGACAACACCATCGCAGAGTTCAAGAAACTACACCACGGGCAGTTCGCCCTTCAACCGACGTCAATGCCTCTTCCTCGGCTACCCCAATCTCCGAGGCCGGGAAGAAGGCCGCTCATTCGTGGGCCCTTGCCGCCCAGATAAAGCAAGCACTATTCGATCACTTTGATGACGTAACTCGACAACTCTACAGGGAAGCACTACGTAGGTAAGGTCTGAACTTTATGTTTCGATGAATCACTTACCCTCACAGGCTCGGGGACTGGCGTCATCACCACTGTACCAACGGGAACAAATTATCTCCCAATTGGGAAGGACCCTACATCATCGTCGCCAACCCGCGACCGGGCGTTTTCAAAACTCGTTGACAACGGCTCCATGCTACCCAACACATGGAACATTGATCAACTCTCCAAATATTATGTCTAGCTTCCCGGGGGCTTCCCCCGGATGACTTCATGGTGGATAACCCATGTTTCCACGGACGTCATACCTATACTTCACCAGTACCAGACTCTTTGGTCTACATCAAGCAATCATTAATACTCAGAACGCCTCCAACATGCTTCGCTACGACTCGGGAATGGGCACGTACACGAGTCTATACCTCGATTTGCCCCCCAGTCCATGGCATACAAGCATCTGACAGCTCGAGGCTAGGCACGAACATGAGTTCGCGCCTCGTTCCGCCTCCTCGAGTTTGGTCGCCGTATAACCGCCTCGTATGCACTCGGGGGCTGGCATGTACATGGTTTTGCGCCCCGTTTCGCCGCCTCGGGTCCAGTCAGCTGTCCATAACGCCTCGCCACGACATCCAGGGGCCAGCTCCCCCATGGGTTCCTCAACTCCCAGTTGTTCCCCCGATTCTGGCACACAAGCATCACGCCCAGCATTCGCCCGGAGGCTAGGCAGAGCACGAGTTTCACAACTCAACTCTCCGCCCCGGGTACGGCAGCATCAGCGCCTTGCATCTATCCGAAGAATGGCAAGTAAACCGATGTTCCTTAACTCGGGTCGCCTCTTCAATGCAATGGCAGACAGCTACCTTGCATCTGCGCGGGGCCAAGCACGTCACGAATTCCTCAATTCGTTTCGCCTCCCCGTCTACGGCAACCTACCCCGAGGCCCGAGTACAAACCTACTCACACAGCAAAGTTTTTTTAGCCTGTTCATCCGAGTTCTCACCAACTCTCACAAACAGTCGAGGGCTACCACAACGAAGTTTTTTCTGACTGCTCATCCGAGTTCCTGCTAACTCGCACAAACAGTCGAGGGCTATCACAGCGAAGCTTTTTCAGACTCTTCATCCGAGTTCCTGCTAACTCCCACAAACAGTCGAGGGCTCCCACAGCAAAGTTTTTTTGACTATTCATCCGAGTTCCTGCTAACTCGCACAAACAGTCGAGGACTACTACAGCAAAGTTTTTTCAGCCTGTTGATCCGAGTTCTCGCCAACTCGCACGAATAGTCGAGGGCTACCATAGCAAAGTTTTTTCAGACTGTTCATCCGAGTTCCTGCTAACTCGCACAAACAGTCGAGGGCTACCACAGCGAAGTTTTTTCCGACTATTCATCCGAGTTCCTGCTAACTCGCACAAATAGACAAGGGCTACTGCAGCAAAGTTTTTTTAGCCTGTTCATCCGAGTTCTCACCAACTCGCACAAACAATCGAGGGCTACTACAGCAAAGTTTTTTCAGCCTGTTCATCTGAGTTCCTGCTAACTCGCACAAATAGTCAAGGCCTACTACAGCAAAGTTTTTTCAGCCTGTTCATCCGAGTTCTCACCAACTCGCACAAACAGTCAGGGGCTTGGAGTCATATACATAGTACATCACGCAACCCTAAGGCAATACAACTACACAGCAGGATAAAGGAGTTTTTCGCATCAACCATAAGACGACAAAACGCAACAAGATCTAGATTGCATAAGTTAAAAGTTCTTAACAGCACAAGAACGAGGACACACAACCAAAGGGAGGCGGGTCTAGTCCTCCTTCCTGGTAGTGTCATTGCCTCCGGAGATATAATCACCCTCGCTATCTTCAGCAACAGCGGGCGAGTCCCCCACCGCCTCAAACCTGGCTTCGCCGATGAACCTCTCCACCAACTCGCGCCAGTCGTTGATCCGCGTGTCCTCCGCTTCTGGTGCACGAACAGGCTCACCATGCGACAAAGTGGGATCATGACATCACCATCCGTGAATTCCGCCGGACGGGTTCAGACTACAATAATGGGTTAAGCCCACCAAGTTCCATAGCAAGGGACCATCACGTCAACTTGGGTTTGCTTTGTCCAAATCTTGGCTTCATCATGCATAATGATGGAGGGCTTGATGATGGGTAGTACTACAAACCGTATGTTCGTACCCAAGTCGGTGTGTCCTAACCAGAATCGGAGAACAACTCTCGACACGCCTTTTGGAAGGAGTCCAACTCGTATACTACGAGGACTCAAGATATGGTATTAAGAAGGAGTCCGACTCGTGTACTACGAGGACTCGCCTTATTCCGCCTATATAAGAAGCACACATCCCTCGAGGAGGGGATAAGTTCAATCAGATCTACGAGCCCTAGTCGACTAGTCATCTCCGAAATCCTTTAGCCTCGAAACTGATCTCGCCGGGTTCCTTACCCGTCGAGTTCCCTTTGTAAGCCAACCTCTTCGAGTTCCCAACTCGCCGAGTTCCCCTTGTAATCATCGGTATTCCATACCGCATATCAATCCAATCAAAGCAGAACGTAGGGCTATTACCCAACTTGAGGGCCTGAACCTGGGTATATCGGCGTCGAAGTACCAAGCTGATCTGAGTCTCCGCCCCACTACCGTACAAATACATGCTGTACGAGTACCCCCCGTATACCATACATCGACAATATGGATAACCAACACAACTTCGATACAAGTAGCATAGGTACATTCAGCAACGTCTCACTTCAATAAGACTACATGAAATCATCTTCGCTATCACTTGCAAAGAGCTCTGGATTGGGGGCCTTGAAGCAAAAGAGTTTCGAAATGCCCTTGTCACTACACTCGTTTGGCCCCTTCATCGATGAACTGGTCGCACCTTTATCTTTCAACGACCCAAATGTTCCGCGACATTTTGACAGAGGAGAAAGTCCACAAACTCTCTTTTCATCATCTTCAAATGTTATCTTCAATAAGTGTCTCCTAGCAGCAAAACAATCTCCCCAAATGAGGTCCATCTTTTGGAAGTTATAGATCTCTTTGTTGAGCAACCCTGAATCCTCCGGGTATGTCTACACATAGAGAAAGTCATCTAACAAATAGACAAAACATGAAAATGGTAACCAACTTATTACGAAGGGATCTTCAGCGTACTAACCCTTATGTGCTGACCGTACTGAGATTCTAGAATAGTTATGAATACAATATTATAATAATCTTTCTTGACCCTTGCCTCGGGAAGTTTTGTAAGCTTGTTCGTCCACTTCCACGTCTTGTGCAACTCTAGCAGATGCTTCTGCACCTGCTTGTAGGGCAGTGCAGGGAGACCATGCTTTGGTAAAGCCTCTGCAATCACACACATATGAACTTTCTCCTAGATCTACGAATGAAGAGGTTTACAGTTCGACTTCCGTTCCACCGTAGCACTAAGAACTTCACACTCCATTAACAGGGTCCATATAGGATCACCAACATCTACTGAACAACACAAAAAACTAATGTGAGAAACAAGGCATTTTATAGACTCATATTCCTAAAATACTAGCATGTAAATAAATAAAATGTTCCGAAACTTACTCCCATCACCATCCATTCACGCCGTTCTTCTTCTCCTCTCAAACTCTACATTGCATAAGCTCAAATATTCTTCTCAAATATTTTAGATCTGAAGGTCTGAGAAGCTCCATGGGAAAAAGGAACAGAATTATAGGGGGATGGGACATATAACCATAACGCATGGTGATTAATCGCTATCGCAAGTGGCGATTCCATGTTGCATTGACATCTCTGCTGGCAATATTAAACTAATCGCCATCTCATGTGTCTATTAGGGTCAATTTTGTAAAAAATTGATTCGGCTATTATTTTTGCAAATTTTAAAAAAAATCATCGAAAAGAGGTAGATTGCATCGGCGCTGGCAATGTAGTTTGCGAGCATGATTTTCTTGGTCTCACAGACCATGGCTGCCCATGTACAGTTGTACTTGAGGTGCGCGATGAAGTAATTTGGTGATGTAGAAGAGATAACACTGAGGACGGGGGCGGCACCCGACTTCTCTTCCACCTGCCCATCACCACCCTACTTGCTCATTTCTGATGACGGTGCCGTCGGATCAGCCATCACCTCTAGTCGCTAACTTGACATACACTGTGGCGTACCCGGTTTTATGTCACACCCTGATTTTTCCAAAACCCAAAAAATTAGGACTTTCAAAAACTTTTTACTAATAACGCTAACTGAATTACACCGGATTAAAACTTTATTTCAAATTGTGCTTCTGCCAAACCCTGAAGTGAGACAAGCCGAAACCTTCCACCGCTATTCTTACTCCCTTAATCTTTGCTTTGCCAAAGTTCTGTCCGGCAAGGTATGTAAACTTTGTTTTACACCTTGTCTCCATACATGGCGGTTCATCCTTGCACTCCCCGTCACGAACACATTTTCGGCAACCTTTCCCTTCTTCCTAGCCGGTGCAACCTAGACAGGCATCTGCAGCTAAGTACCTACACGGTACCTTGCAAGATGGAAGCATATATACGTCATGATTCTCTTCCGAATGCCACGATCTTCCGCCATCTACCTCGCCACGTCCTATCATGCGTGTGTGCACATATATATTGCTTTCCCATATACGCAAAACCCTAACCCTCCTTCCCGAGCTACGGATCAAAACCCTAACTCATCATTTGACTCTGCTGCAATCTTAAGCAAACCTAAGAGTATACGCCTTTGTGGATGCTTCACCACCTCCCCTCTCTCCTGGGTGCTCAAAACCCTATCCCTCCTATCTCCACCATCAAACACTCTTGCCTCCTTTGCAATCTTCGAGGCCGAATCCTGTTTCCCTATTTACCTTGTCCCTGTTGCAACCTCATATGTGCAAGAATTTTCAAGTGTATGTGTATACCTACACAGTGGGATCTAATACAACTCTTCTGAGCGAGGATAGAATCCGAAATCGTGACTCCTTCTCGGTTCCCCTAGATGCACCCCACAAGACCTTATGGACCGTACGCGTTCTTCCATTTTCGTCTACTCGGGCGTATGTGGGAAGGTGCACCATAACTTCTAAAACCAGGTTTCTGCCGCCCCTGATTCGTACCATCTCCAGAGCTCTTCACAAAATACCCCAAGGCCCTCATATTAATAGTAGTCAAGTGGTAAAGTAATGTTTGAAGTACTAATTCACATATTGTGAGTAAGTTGAATTCAGCTAATGCCGAAGATCTTAGGATCCAAAAGATTAAAAAAACTAGGGAGAAACGTTCATATATATATATATACCTTGGATATATGATGATCCATCCGAGTGGTTTTCAAAGTTTTTACTTTAAAAATTGTAGAGTATATTAAGTTATAACCCAGAAGCATTTAAGCAAATATCTCTAAGTTCATGTTCACCTCAGCATCATGTAGAGCAAAAACTTCTAACGATATCTAAAAATCCTACCGCCTCCGCTCAGATATATTTCCGCTTAAAAATCAGATGACACCCTAGCAAGATATCCTCCTAAATTCCCTATTGCACCGAGACACATCATCTCGTCTTCTGAAGTCGGTGCCAAACTAATCCTGTGCTTCAACAGCGCCTGCAGTCTACTCCCCTCCCTCCTATTTAATCCCTGGTGTTCATTCCCGAACTATTTTTGCAATAAAATCCTACCTCTAATTACTTCCTATCGCATTGGGTGTTGGAACATAGGATCAAACAATATGCATTGTTCTTCTTCCCTGTGCATTCTCTTTTCTTTGCTATAGCTACCCCTGTGTACCAACCGATCAACCAAGGAGCCTCCTCCAGGTGGACCCTGGCCCCGTGCGTCAGCTCTTCTTCCCCATGTCTTCTCCCTCCTCCTCCATACTTTCTCTCTTCCCTGCCACCGGACACTATTTTGCTTCAGTACTCTCCTGTCCACCTATTCTCTTGCTACAGAGGGCGGTGCCCAACTCCTCCGTAGCAACATCAGCTTCTAGCCCGCCGCCATTAAGCGCCTACACGGCCGAGCTCCATTTTCCTTCCTCTGCACCATCACTCACCGGGCTACTCCATCCTCTTCTCCCCATCTCCCCTTTCCTCCCCACGACTTCTCCCCAAGAAGAGTTCCAGTTTCCCATTCATCTTTCCCCTGCTTCTCTACTCCTCAAGCCGAGCTGCAACCCAGTCCCTCCAACAGCAGGCACCCTGCTACTCGCTAGTACCGAGCAACTCCACCACTCCTTCATCCCCATGCCAGAGCTACCCCAAGCATCAGCCGAGCGCCTAGGCCTGCCGCCTCCTCTTCCCAAGCTCAACTTCCTCGAGCTCAAGCCCAAGCAACTCGAGCTCCAAAGCTCCGTTCCTTCCTCCTTCATTCACCTTTAGCCTGAGCAAGCTCTTCACTCCATCTTCTTGCCCAGCTCTCCTCCCCTCCCTTCTTCAACCCAAGCCAAGACCGAGCTCTCTCCTCTAACAACGCAGCAAGCCAAAGCAAGTCATCCCGATCCCCTTTCTTTCCCGTTTCCTCCGCTCGGTTTTCCCTACACACCGATTACGCCGCCGCCTCAAACCCCTACTTTGCCGCCGTTTGCTCTTCCCTTGTTTTTTCCCTTGCTTCACTACCTCATGCTCGGGATGTCGCTTCCGCATCTGTGAGGTCCACGGGCTCGGGGCCTCACCGACGCTTGCGCTGTCGCCTAAGTGCACCGCCGCCTCCTCGGTCCGGCGTCGCCGATGGTGCCGCCGCTTCTCCTCCTTCCTCCCCTAGCTTTTTATCTCTCTCCTCCCAAGCGCCGCCCTCGCCACCCGAGCTCGTCGGCTAGCCCCTCCCGAGTTTTCCCACCGCCGGCGAGGTCGAGCGCTGCTAGAGCAGCCGCTTAGTCGTCGACAGCCACCAGCACACTGCCGCTCCATTCACCTCCACCGGGAGCGCCTCCGGTCTTCCCCATGTCCCCATTCCTCTCCATTTCCTCCTCAAACCGAACCCTCCCCTATTTCCCCTACTCATCCAAGCAAAGCACCACTCCGGTCATCAGATTTTCTCCTCCATCTTCGGTCACCAGACATGGCGGCCCACCTACCGACTGATGCTCTAGCACTCCTCCTTCTTCTCCTTCCGCGCCACGCCCCATGAGCTAGTACCATCGACTGGAGCCGTAGCAACCCGCCACCGGCAGTGGCCTACCAAGGTGAGCACCTCCGATGCCGTTCTCTGCTTCCTCTACACTGACATCCAGCTCCCTCAAGCCTTAACCGACTGATCGGACCCGTTCTCAGTTAGGAGAAGTGCAAACTTCCCGCTTACATGTTCCTTTAGCCGAACACGTATTACTCTTTGCACTCTGCTGAAATATGTGTTCACTACTGGGAGGCAAACTCCACCCATTCCTCTCTCTGATTTACACCTTCTTTTATTGAAAGCGTATTTCCTCCTTATTCCTAGAGTACGCTCGGTTAAGCCAACGGCGTATTCCAAGGTTACGCTTTTGAGGTCACCTTTTCCCCCCTTTCCGGTGGACCTACCTTCCCCCCTTCCCGGCAGAACTCTCCCCCTCCTCATTTTCCTCCCGGCAAATCCTTCGCAATCCTATGTCTCCCTCATCGTACCTCCGATTGACCTGATTCTTCTTCCCGGTAAATTCCTGGACTCGAGATCTATTCAACAGTGCCAGCTTCTTAACTTCTAAACTTATTTGGATTCCAAATTTGGATTTAGATGAAGAATAGCCCTAAAATACCCAACTCCTCATGTGCAGCCCAAACGACCTAAAAAACTCTTCCAACAACACCCAGAATCAAATAAAACATTTGAGTACAATGGAACCTTGAAAGTTGCATATTCTGCACACTAAATTCCATAAGAGCATATAAAACCCTGAATACCCCATACCCACTCAAATGCTTATGGCTTGGTATATCACTCCAAAAGTTAGGTCAACAAAATCTTCAGAATATTTTAATAGTCATACCAACCCTTTCAAACTTAACTAGGATAATTACTAAGAGCCTCAAAGGTATTAATATGTTGTTAATCATATAAAGCTAGGGTTTTCTATGAAAAACCCTTATTGCATGTGGGGTGAATTCCTTCTCGCCTCTCTGAAAACCCCAATAGATCTTTAAACCCAGAGCACATATTTAAGGTATGTAGGATCGGTGGCTTCTGATAGAGGGGGGGGGTGAATGTCGAGGTCAAATTTCTTTCACAAATTCTTTGCATACATAGTCATATTAAAAGACTAGTATGATCGGAGTGAAGATGCAGTGAAAACACCCCCAAAAGCCCTTGGTGATGTGGAGCTCGTCGATAGCTTCGAAACGAGTCCAAGATCACCAAATTCCAAGTTCGGATGCAAAAGTTATGGCCGAAACAGTGAAGCTACCCAGCCTGAAGAAAAAGAGAATTTCGGAAATTCTGGAAATTTTTCTGGAGATTCTGACTTTTGGTTCTGTTCTCAGTGAAGCAATTCAGCCTGAAGAAAAGGAATCTCCGAAGTTCCGGGAATTGAATAATCGGACACTTCGAGATTTCTGAAGAAACTGAAGAACTCAGCAGGCAAGAACAGAAGTGAATCTCAGAGGTTCCAAGATTGAAGAATCGGACACTCTGAGATTTCTGAAGAAACTGAAGAACTCAGCAAGCAAGAACAGAAGTGAATCTCGGAGGTTCTGAGATTAAAGAATCGGACACTCCGAGATTTCTGAAGAAACTGAAGAACTCAGCAGGCAAGAACAGAAGTGAATCTCGGAGGCTCCAAGAGTGAAGAATCGGATATTCCGAGATTTCTGAAGAAACTGAAGAACTCAGAAGAAGATCAGCCAGGTTCCAGAACTGAGATTTCGATCCAACTTTTTGGCTAATTCAGAATCTACCCAATCAAATCAAACCAAAATTTTCAGAGAGGTGTATGAAGGTCTTGTGAGTCTAGATCAAGTGTTGATCTCCATAAAAACTTCTCAAATCAAGATCTTTACCCCTTTTTCTTCAATCAGCTCTAGAAATGAGAAAAAAAGAAATTTTGAAAGGAAAGGAAGCTCGTGAGGAATCTTGATCTCAAATCAATATGTATCATCTCACATGTCCCAGCAACCTAATCCAAGCCCCAAATCATAGAATCAAACCCCTTACAAAGATTAATCACGAAAATCCCATTTCTTACTTGTTTTCTAAGAAAACTCGAAATAGAGAAGAAAAAGGTTGAATCCTTGGGTATGCTTGGATGGACTCAGTATGGGGATGATGTTCCCATTATTTACTTGCCATTCCACAGATCAATCCATAGGAGAAAACAAGAAAACAAAAATTCAAAAGAGCTAATTAAGGAGATAACTCAAGAACACAAAGGGATTGAAGAAATCTTTTTTATTAAATTTTCATGGGTTTTCTTTGGTTTAAAAGCCTCTCATGATTAGGCCAAAGCACTCTCTAGTGCAGCTCTCCCTCTCCTAGGGTTTACAAAGTGATAACAAGGTCTCAAGGAGGTAAGCACCCCCTTGACACCTATTTATAGTGGGAGGGACAAACCCCCTCACCACTTGGGCCTTAATGCCCTATGGGCCTAACCTAACTAGCACGTATCATAAAGCATCTAGCTAGCTTAGCCACTATCCGATTTTTCTTCCACCCTAAGCAATCCCTAAACCGCTTCCTCAGGCGCCTCCGCCGCGGTTTCTTGAAAAGCTTCTTGGTGGATTTGGCGCTTTTCCCAAAATGCCCTCAAGACTCAACTTGGTCTTCACGACTTGGCTCCAACCGCTTCCTTGTCCTCCGCGTACATGCTTTTAAGCCGCACGATGTCATCGCCCTCTCCTTGACCGCAACTCCGCCCTCCAAGCTTCATGCCGGTCCCACGTGGCCGAACCATCGCCGCACCCAACTCGCACCTGCACACAATAGACCAAGCAAAGCGTTGCAAGCACAAGATTTTCTCCTTGACCCAAGTTAGTCCAAACAATTCATCCTATCATTTTTTACCAAGACAAAATGATAAAAACTTTAACTCCAAACTCTTAGACTTTGCAATCAATCCCAAACTGCAAAAGCTCCAATTCCCAGAACAAAAGCTCAACCATGAGCACAACATCTCAGAACCACCGAGACACCTACCCAAACACACTGGGATTTCTAGACAATTTTCATGAGACAAATTGACCAACTCGAGTTCATCAATCAACACATGGTCAAACGTGAAAGTTGATTGGAACATCCGAAAGCTAGATCGGAAGTTCCGATTAGATCGGATATTTCGGATAGAAAACCGGATGTTCCGATCAAAACAGAACTTCCGGATACAAAACCGGATGGTTTGAAAAGCTTGAATTCTTGCAACACTTAAGCACAACTCCAGACTCAATAAAGACTAGGCAATATGTTCATCATCTAAATCCTAGGGAAGCACTACGACATATGAGCCCTTCAGACACAACTCCCCCTAGGTTCTACAAGGTATTCGTGAGTATGTGTTGGTTCTTATCTGGTTCTTCCTCGCCTCGTTGTTTAATCAATGATTTTCGACGTGTAGATACCGATGTTATGAAATCTCACGTGGAGGATTCTGAACCATTATCGTATCGAGCTCAAACTCGAGATCCAATCACTTTTGCCAGGCAAGCATTCCCACTTTGATCATGTTGAATCCCATATGTGCGAAAACGTAATTATCTTGTTTGCAACCCTGCATGCTATGTGAATATCACCGTTATTTTATGCTAGACTTAGTTACCCCTAGTAGATGCATATACCTCAGTTCTGATGAAACCTTTCCTTGTAGCCCTAGTATTATTTGCTGATCATCATACGTTCAGCAGAGTATATAGGAATATAGGCAATAGCCCTGCTTAGAGAAAAAACCAATTTCTATCAGTGTATACCGACACTTTCAGACATGGGATAAAAACCCTCGGTTGGGCATGTGCCTTCCGAGGTGAGTGTTTGAAAAGAATGCTGTTGTTTTCAAAACCCCAAACAAAAGCAGAGAATGACTTTGATTCGGGTGAGAATGCTAAGAGCAGTTTGGGAATGGTAGAGTAGCTGGTAGCAATGTGGTTGTCTGTGTGACTATGGAGTCTTGCTCGAATCAACCAAGGACCAAACCTAAAGTGCCGTCAGACCAGATTCCTTACCGTACGTCCACATGGCCTTTATGGGAAGGACTTGGCCTATTATCTTGACAAGTATTAGGGTCTGGACCAGTGGGCAGTAGGAAGAGTGTGCCAGGTACATTGGCATCCCTAGAGGATCTCCACGGGATTACGTGGGTAGAGTTTCTTAGTGAGCTCCACGTAATACATGGGTGGAGGTTCGACACAGAGATGAGTCCACTTCTTCGGGTTGTGGTGTCGGGCTGCCCGGGCACAAGCGAAGAAATGGGTAGATCTTATCTACCGGGGCCAACTCTAGTGCGGAAGCGGGTGAAAAGCCTCATTGTAATAACCCTGCCAGTGGACCTCGTGAAGTGTACCCATAGTACTCGGCAACAAGGGGGACTTACATCTTGTGGGTAAAGCCGTACAACCTCTGCAAAGTGTTAAAAACTATTCGAATAGCCGCGTCCTCGGTTATGGACAAGAACTGGTTAGGCCACACATTGGTTAGACTAAGTTTTGTTTGCAAAAATCTGGGCAAAGGGATTAAGGACGTGGACATGACGTGTCCACAAGAGAGAAATTAAGGCCACGCTGCGGGTGGCAAGGAATTGCAGGAGAATGGGATTAGCTGTGCTACCGGCGATAGTACGGGCTGGTGATGGGAACCCTAGATGTTGATAGATGGAGCTATCGAGTCAAGGCAGAGAAAGGAGGTAGCAGAGACTACCTCATGGGATGACATGAATGTTTGAAGTACTTTATTTTCCAAACTTGCCTTAGAATCTATTATTTGTGTATTTAAATTGAAAACTTACTTTCCGCACAACCTGTGACCTAGAATAGAGCTATCCCCTTGAATCAAGCCTTGCATGAAATTTAGCTGTATTACTCTCCTGTGGGAATTACTTGCGAGTAAATTCAATGTACTCACCTGGCTTGTTGATTTGGCCAGACGAAGGAGACATCAATCCTGAAGATACGATTACGATCACGACAGTTAGGGCGTTACCCCAGTCAGTTGCCTGTTGAGTATGGCATACTGATGGGCTTCATCACCGCTTGATTTTTCTGCTGCAAGTTTATAGCCATTGGGCTACAGGTATCAGACAATCGACCTTGACGGTCTATTTACATAGTGTATACTGATAGATGTATGTATGACAATGATATACAGGTTAACTTATGTATATCGGCTACTAATCCAGGGACCGGTACAGTAATCACAAGGGAGTATCCGGCCTTAAAACCGGGTACGTCACATTTTATGACCGGATAACTCCTTGTGTTTACTGTACTGGTCACATGATCAGTAGCCGATACACACAAGTTAACCTGTATATCATTGTCATACACACATATATCAGTAAATAGCGCATAGTTTGACCATTCAGGTCGAAGTCTGATACCTGTAGCCCAACAGCTATAAACTTGTAGCGGAAATCAAGCGGTGATGAGGCCCATCAATATGCCATACCCGACAGGCAACTGACTGGGGATTACGCCCTAGCTTTCACGAACATAATCATATCCTCGGAGTTGTTGTCTCTTTCGTCTGGCCAAATCAACAAGCTAGGTGAGTACATTGAATGTACTCGCAAGCAACCCGTAGGAGAGTATAATGGATGTATATATTTCATGCAAGATTTGTTCAATAAAAGAGGCTCTACCCTATGTTGAAGATTGAGCGGAAAAGTAAGTTTTTATTTGAACAATAGCATAATAGATTCTAATGCAGTTTAGAAAATAGTATCAAGTTGTTTGATCATAATATCAAAGGTGGTGGCACTTGCCACCCTTTTCACACCGAGGCCGATAGCTCCGTCTATCGCCCTTTTCACTCTTTCCCGGGTTCCGTCCGTAGTACCCTTGTATTACGTTACAGACCATCTTCAGTAATTCCTGGCTACCAGACTGTAGCATAAATTGCACACTGTGGACACATCATGCCCATGTCCTTAATCCCATTCCCAGATTTCACAACCAAAACTTAGTCTAACCAGTGTGTGGCATTTTCAAGTTGTGTCCATAACCGAGGACGCGGCTATTTGAATATATTTTAACATTCTGTAGAGGTTGTACGGCTTTACCCACAAGATGTAAGTTCCCCTTGATGCCGAACGTTAATGGATACACTTCACGAGGTGTATTGGCAGGGTTATTACAACGAGACTTGTCACCCTTTTTTGTACCAGAGCTGGACCCGCTAGATAAGATCTACCCAGTCCTCGCTTGTGCTCGGTGACACCCGACCCCACAATCCGAGGTGGACTTATCTTTGTGTTGAACCTCTAACCACGGATTCACGTGGAGGTCGAGCCTCTACCCACGTAATCACGTGGAGGTCTTCTAGGGATGCCAATCTACCTAGCACCCTCCCCCTACTGCCCACGGGTCCAGACACTAGTACTCGGCGGGGTATTTAGTCAAGTCCTTCCCATAAAGGATATGTGGACGTATAGGATGAACTTGGTCGAGCGGCACTTAGGCTCGGTCCTTAATTGATTTGAGCAAGACTGCAAATCATCACCTCATAGTCAAGTTTCTACCAGCTACAACCATTCCTCTTATCTCCACTTACTATTCTCACTCGAATCAAAATCATCCTCCATTTTATTTGGGGTTTCGATAAATAATACTTTCAAACAGTCACCTCGGAAGGTACACGCCTTCTCGAGGGTTTTAATCCCATAACCAAAGGTTTTTGCATGAATCGAATAAAATTATGTTTTTCTCTATAGTAGGTCTAAGCATGGCTATTGCCTATATCCTTAATACTCTTGCTGGTCGTACGATGACCGGCTAGTATTGCTAGGGTTACAAGGATTGATTTGCCGGACTTAAGTCATATGCAACTACATGGTGTAGCTAAGTCTAGCATAAAATATCATTCACATAGCATGCAGAGTTGCAAACAAAGTAATTAAGTTTTCATACATATGTGATTCAACATGATCAAGGTGGGAATGCTTGCCTGGCATTATTGGTCGGATCTCGGATTTGAACTTAATACGCCAATCGTTCAGAATCCTTCGCGCAATATCTCGTAATGTCATATCTACACGTCGGAGAACATCGAATGAACAACAATGCGAGGAAGAGCCAAGTATGAACAATCATACGCTTTTGAACTTCACCACATGCGTCCTGGACCTAGTCGACTATTAGGGTTTTCCAAAGAGACGAGAAGAAAGTAGCATTACATGAAATAAGGACTTTTCGTAGAGCCAGAAACCCTAGCTTATCCGATAATTAGTACATTAGTATTTTAGGCCGCCTTAGTTCTCGTATTCTAGTTGGGCCCAGAGGGTGAGTAGGGTTGTCATATTAATTCGGGAATAGTTTATTAACAGGACTTTGGAAATATCCATATGGGGAAAATATGGGTTATCTAGGGTTTCATCCCCTTTCTTTGGAATTGATGTATAAAGGATTTACTTTCCAAAGCTATACTAGATTCAAATTGTTTCACCAGGAGATAGGTATGGTAGAGTTATATTTGAAATTGAGTCCAAATTTGAATTTCAAATAATTTCAAAAATTATGAAACTAGTACCAGGTTGTAGGTTTTGAAATTTTAGGAAGTTAGGAAAAAGAATGAAGTGGTTCGGATAAGTATACAAAGAGTTATAGCCGTCTGAAGTTTAGCTATACAGAGGTCATTCACTGTTTACCTAAGCTAGCCCTTAGGGCTGATGTCGAAAGCGCGAAGGAGAAATGTGCCTTTGAATGGGCAAAGCGGGTTCGGAACTAGAGGTAGAAAGGGAACATGTTTTCACTGATGGAAGGCATAAAGCATTGAGAAGGAGGAAAAAGGTATGCTTTGATACAACGAAAGCGTCACACGGATTTGTGTCTTCACTTTAAAGGAGCTTCGGCCTGCGCAGCTAACGAAAAATGTGAGCGGTTCCACATGTCGGCTACTGCTCAGGCTTGTTTCTTTGCAGGAGCCACTTAACTTACTTAAGCACAGTGTTAGGGCTAGCTACCGAAAGAGAAAATAGAGGGAGAGAAGAGTAGACCATGTGGCAGTTGTTACCGGAGATAAGGTCGACCGGGAGCGGCTTACCGAGGGTCAATGGCGGGGTGCCTAGTAGCGGCAGCGCTCACCGATGCCGGAGTGAGCTGCTGGATGTGGCGGAACTGCTGGGGTCCGGCTCGGCAGAGAAGAGGGGCAAAGAAGGTGGGCTCGGGAGAAGCCCAATGTAGAGACGAAATGGAGAAGGAGGGCCAACTGGCCGGTGCTGCTTAGGTGAAGAGCAAGAGGGCAAAGGGCTTAGATCGGGGAAATAAGGATGAAGCCGCTCGAGGTGGTTGCAACGGAGCTCATGTGCCGGCGGCAGGGAGTTCGGGGAAAAGAATGGGGAGTGTAGGAGAGAGCCGCTCGACATTGAGGAAGGGAGAGCTCGAATTAGGAAGAAGGGAGAAGCATTGGAGCTCAGGAGTGGAGGAAGAAGAACCTGGGGAAGATGGAGCTCAAGCTTGCTGGAGAAGTAATCAGCTAGGGCAGTGGATGGAGCTCGGTCGTGTTCTTAAAGGAGGAGTGGAGTAATGGGGAGCTGACGCTGGTGCTTGGGGTCTGCCGTAGAGGAGCAAGGGAGAGAGGAATTGCAGCCGGAGCTTGGTTGTGAATTAAAGAAAAGAAATGGGGAGGGGAAGTCCGAGTTCAGCTTGTGAGGAGCTCGGATAGCCGGAGTTGTAGAGGAACTCAGGTAGCTCGGGGAAAGGGAAAGCTTAGGAAAAATGCAGGAGGTGGTGCTCGGGTTGGAGACGTGGGGACGAAGAGCAATGAGAGATTGGGAGGTGGAGGGGAGTTTCGAGCTGCTCGGTTTAGTGAGGGAGGGAGTAGCAGCACCGGCGGGGAGAAATTCCCAGCGAGCTGCGGAGTGGAGTGGAGAAACGGGGCAAGAAGGGGGCTCGGTCTGGTTGGGATTAGGGAAGAAGAGAGCTAGGCCGAGGGGTAGCTACGAGAGAATGTGCTGGGATGCTCAACTGGACTTAAGGAGTAGACAGCTCGGCTTAGAAGAAGAAGAAATAGGGGGGGCGTCCATCTCATTGATAGCGGTGGGACTGGCGGCAGAGGGAGTCAGCACTGTTGCTGGGGAGCACATGGATGCTAGGCACCGCCCAATCATGGAAATCGTAGCATGGCAGGAGGAGCAGAGCGATGTGTTCATGGTGAGCAAGCAGAGAAAACACGGCGTTGTTCCTAGAGAGTTTGACTGCTCTTTTTGTCAAGAATCTATGCATGTAGATAGCTTTATTCAACAACAAACATGGGTCCCTTGAGGAAGGAAAAAATATTCCACAGAGACCACGATATTTTCTTTAGCTTGGATTTTAAGATTTCATTTAGATTTTAGGACAGCTTTAATTGGCATTTAAATTATTCAAAGAGTTTCGAATTGAAGATCTTCATTTTGCTGCATATTTGACTTTACCTATATGTATATGTTCTTTGATAATCTATTGGAAGTTCTATGGAGTTTATTCATAGGAATTGTATAAGAAGAACCGACAAGACTTATGGCAGGAATAGGTTGGGCATGTAAGGGTTATGCTTCACAAAGGGAAAATTCGGGGATTAGAATTTTCCACTCGAATACCACGGGTTTAAAGGATTAGGGTGTCGAAGAAATTAAGCAATGACACAAAGGCGGCACGATTAACCTTGGCACTCAAGCATAGTTCCCGGGCTTGGATTGGAGCAAGCATATAGATTCATGTATACTCATGGAGCTTGCAATGGGCAGCATCGGAGCTCGAGGGTAAGAAAAAAATAAGGTCAATTAATTGAGTTGGGAGTCTGACTCACAGCTCGGAAGAAGAAGTTGAGTTGACATAAACATGCTTGTTGAACACAGTATACATATGCCTATACTCCTATTTAGACACCGCGGGGTAGTTGGCCGAAGGGCATGGCATTTGGAAGGGATTCATGCCATGTATATGTTTTGATATCTTCAAGGTATCGTGTGGGCACTAGGCTTCGGACGTTGGTCCAAGGCAAACTGACTAGTCAAGAGGGAAGGAGGTGCTGAAGGTGTGTTTATGGCGGAGCGCAAGAGCGAGTAGCCGTGCATGGAGACAGCAGCATAAACAGGGTTGTATGATTTGTCGGACGTAGTTTCGGAGAACTAGAGTTTCGACAAAATGAAAATCGGAAGGGACAGGAACAAAGGTTTGCACACTTGTCAGCAAAGAGGAGGGGAATCGAGGTCGATGGAGTTTTCTTTGCTTAATTTTGAGATTTGACGCAGGCATCAATTGAGCAAAAGTGTTAAGTAGTTGCATTTTAGTTGGCATGATCTGCAAAAGGTTTTCGTAAGCCCTAGTTTTCAGGTTTCGGAAAAATCAGGATGTGACATACACCCTAGCCAAATAATTGTTGTCGTACCCAAATGATGGAGAGGAGATTGGGGAAATTTTGATGAAGATGGTTGGAGGCCGAAGGCGACATCTAAGAGAATCGGATAGGAGGAGGCGCTGAATTCAGGTCGTTGGTGCTGAGAATTTTGGGCATGGCCCACATCTTAGTGCATGTCATACTGAGAGGAGAGGGAATGGCACTGCTCTTTGGGGTGGGAGGGAGAGTAGTGGGCATGAACCACTGGTGATCGTCACCAACTCCTTTAATAATATAGTAAAGATGATACTTAATCTATAGATGATCTGTAGATGGACCAAACCATCCTAAGATCGATGAGGCAGATCTATAGATGATCTGTAGATGGACCAAACCATCCTAAGATCGATGAGGCAGATCCTCGAACCAAGTACTTCATTAATATTCTTAAAATTACTATTCTTAAAAGATTGAGCATGACAGCTTAATTTTATAAAAAATGCTATATATTTATAGTCTGATTTTTTTCTTTTGGTAGGATGAGTTTACATTGAATGGAAAAATGTTTCCGTCGCATAGAAAAAATATTTCCATCACATAAAATTTGTTGCATGAAAATATCATGTTGCATTGGTTCAAAAATTTGTGCATAGTTTTTAATAAAATATTTCTATCACATAGCATAAATCTTTCTGCGGATGTCCAATCCAATGCCAGGATCAGATGTCCAATCCCTAGTCCTTCCCAATTGATTCGACTCGTGAAGGATACTACAATTTGTGTGTCATGCGAATTATGCCACTAGTTAACTTGGTAATCACATCAAGGTGATCGAGTGCTAGCAACCTGATTTTTATAAGGAAGCAAGAAATTGATTAATTACTAAGAAAAACCCACACAAGTTACAATCAGTTCCGAGGGATATTTTTCAAGGTAACAGGCCTAAAGGGCTAGCACCTGCTTACACTAATGTACATTTTGAATATTTCTTGAAACTTGTCAAAACAAGGATGAGACATTTCAAACTTCCTTGATTCTTCTTGAAATTTGTGACAATTAAAAACCTTCTAGAAACTCACTATTCTTCTTGAACAAAATTTGTGATAAAAACTTGCTTGAAACTTATTTTGGTTGCTAGCCCTAGGACACAAAATTATGCCAGGATGTGTAACATCCACGATTCAAGTCTAAATTCAATTTGTATGACACAATGTCTTGTGTCTAACGCCCGCAAGCTTGGAGAAAAAAAGGAATTTAGCCAAGTTAATATATAACCTTTTCGAAGGCCTCTCACTTGCCATGCTAAGAAAATCGTGATAAATAATGTCACCATTTTGAAAAATTAAATACGATCAATATGGTAACCGCTAGCGGATACTTTTGTTTGGTTGTTTGTTTGAAATGTCTAGGGATATTGGCATCTGATTGATATGGTAAACACTAGTATCTACATCCTGAAGGATCGAGGATGACGTCTAGAGGAGGGTGAATAGAATCTCTTAGAAAATACTCCTAAATATGTTAGTATCAAACAAGATTGTGGAAAAGAAAGACTAACAACCCAACAAGCAAGATACAATTAGTAGGTAACAAGTAAGTATGGAGTATGCTCAAGAACAAACACACGAGGAGACAAGGTTGTTTGTTGCCGATATTCAGAACCTTAGCGAGATCCTACTTCTCCATTGAAGAAAATTGGTCCAACGACCAAAGCCAGCACCAAAATGTGCTCTTCCCTTAAGAGGTTTGCCAATGCATAGTCTCTCTCACTTCTTGGTAGCTCTTCACCTTGCGATAGGTGAGCTCCAAGCTTCACAAATCTTGGTTTCTTCACAAGCTCGAAGATTCCCAAGTGACGCCTAACCGTCTAGGAGGCGCCAACCTCCAAGAGTAGTAAGAACTTGATCTATAGCTTGGAGGTGATAACTTGTTTGAATGCTCAATGGAAATCCAATCCAAATTCTCAAGATTTCTTCTTCTCAAAGGAACTCACAAGAAGGCAAGAGAGAAGAGAGGCAAATGAGCAATTCTATATTTGGGACGCAAGCAACAATCTTCACTCAGTGGTAGAGGTATATGTTGGCAGCTGTAAAAAACTAGCCGTTACTCACAAAAGAAAATTCGCTGGGAGGTTTTGGGCAACCTCGCTTGGAGGTTCTGGGATTCAAAAACCAACAACAATATTAGTGAAAAGCACTGCTCGGAGGGTGCCGCTTAGACACATGGGATAGTTTGAAACCTCTGGAATATCCTTGACCCAGAGGGTCTGGACAACTGAAATTCGGAGGTTTTGAACGAAATGAACTCTTACATCCCGAAACACAAATTAGCTCGGATGTTCTGGACATTCCTCCCTCGGAGGTTCCTGGCAAGCAAATTGGAGCCACCTTGGTTTCTTCAGAGGTACCGGACCATAGGGTCTGGGTGAAAACAAGGCATTGGATCAGAAACAAAGTACTGGCCTAGAGGTTCAGGACTTAGTTCACCCAGAAGGTTCGGACAAAGCCAGGGCTTCGAGACAGAAGTGTTTCTTTGTCCAGATGGACCTCACTTGGAGGTTCTGGACAGTATGGACTCTTTTGGACAGAACCACTGAAGTACTCCAGAAGTTCTAGACCAACTCACTTGGAGGGTCCAAACCAACACTTAGAAACCTTTGATACCCCTGGACATATCTTAGGCCAACCAAGACTCTCTCACACACACACTAGGAAGTTTCGGCCAACTAGTTCGGAAGTTCCAGATAAGCACTAAAGTTTGTGTAGGGAGTTTTTCAAGGGTCTTTGAGTGGATTTGTTTTGAGCACCGAGAAAACCTTCTCCTTTTTTGCTGTTGACTAGTTCCACCCTTTATAGTATAGTTGTCACATACTCAAAGTGACCATTCAATCACCAACTAGATTAGAAAAGTATCATTAATCTCCCAGATTCCATGCCGTCTCTTTTTCAATCTTTTTTGAGGTTGTCAACGCCAGTTCCAACTTGCTTTTCAGGACTAAAACCCAAGATGTACACAGTAGTCCCTTAATCATTTTATCATTTATCATCAAAACCCACTTAGGGTGCCAAGCTGCACTTTCACATCCTTAGTTACGCTTAATTTGCTGACTCGCTTTCTGCTACAGAACAACTAGATAATTTAGAGGGGCTTATATGGTTTTATTGTAGACAACTCATGACTTATAAAATGTTGCCTCTCTTACTAAATATATGTCTTCATTGATTATTTATGGTCAAAGCTTTTTAGTTTGTTGATCACTAATATATCCAAAATTTATAGTTTGACCACATGAAAAATGGTACTTAGATTTATCATGGAAAATTATTCCATAACATATTTTTTGTTTATAAAAGTATATCATTATTATCAAACCTATGTTTGAAATTTTGCACTGGGATTCATATAAACTAATGAAAAAAGACATATAAATTAAATCATAAAGTTTCAACCCAAAACAGAGAGTTCCTAAATTAAAATATCAAGCAACACCCGTGTTAGATTTCCAAATATGAAAGCTAAAATAAATTTGTGACAATCTTGTGGAACTCCTCTCTCCCATATCCTAGATGGCTAGATCCATCCATCCGCCTCTACCTTGCACACAATTCGTGTTGACTCCTTGCTTGTGAGCACGTCCACCCACGCGACACTTTGCATGTGCCTACAAGGCCCAGCGAAGCTCCATCACCTTCTCCTTGTTGTCTCTGTTGTCTCCTCCTCCCTCATCACTACTGCCACCTTCCCCTCCCCATGTCTTTTCTCTCCATAAGATGTCACCGCCCCTATGCGCATGATAAATACAAATAAATGAATATGTGGTAGCGATTGGGGTATTTAAGAGGGAAGTCAGCAATGGCGGTGACAAACTCGATTCGTTGTATCATGATGTGAGGCGTGTTGAGCAAGCATTTGCATAAAGACTGGTGCAAACCCATGATCGTACAAAAGATAACACTAACATGATGGTAGCCTATCTTTACTATATAATGACGAATCAAAAGGTGAGGGTGACGCACGGATTTTGAAGTGTGTTGGAAAGGTCAGAAGATTTTTTTTGTGAAAGAAGGCCTCGTGGCCCAGCTTTATAGAAAGCTAAGAAGTCTTACACTTGAGGTACCAGTTTGCGATTACAACCAACCAAAACCGGCAAAAGTCAACACAATTTACAAATATGAAGACAAATAATACATGCGCCCATCCATAAACTGAAACCACACCATCCTAGAAAACTAGCCTATCCCTTGCTGAGAAACTTGCATTGTCTTTATCGTAGCTTGAATATTCTCAATCATCTCCACCATCGCATCCAAGTGCTCTGATGGTAGAAGCACCTTCCACTGTGATAAAAAGAGAGCATTTTGTATATGATATGCAATGGAGAGGCACACAATGTATGATTGAGAACCATATTGTTTTGCATGGTCGAGATAGCCTAGACAGTCACTGCGAAAAGAGACCAAAATGTAAAATGGGTTCGATCCCCTCCCTTTGTAGGCAATTTGATATGAATTCGTCAAAACCTATGGGAAAAAATTCTGATCCCACCCGAGGCTGTCTTTGAAGCATGACCAAGAGAAGATTGACAGAGGACAAGTGAAAATAAGATGTGTTGTCATCTCCACTTCCTCACGTAGTTGACACCTAATCTCCCCTAGCAAACCCTTTTTTATTTACTCTGCAGCTGTCTAAATGCGCCCCCTAAAGCATATCCAAGAGAAAACCTTCTGCTTTAGCGACATATTAGTCTTCCATAGACCCATAATGCGCACATCTCAAGACCAACTATTAGTCATGGCTATATATGCCGACTTCACCGTGAAGCCATCATTTTTTGTTAAGCACCAGCATGCCACATCACGTTCCTAGGTTTGATGGACAAGAGACAACTCCCCCATTAGAGTTTGCCACTCAACCGCATCATCTGCACTAGATGACTATTGAAAGGTGAGGTTGTAGGCTAAATCAAAAAACACTTGAGCTACAGTTTCCTCTTGTTGTTCAAAATTGTGAAAAAGCCAATGAAACCTCATTCTTAGTGGCACCTGATCCAACCACCCATCTTGCCCTAAATGTACATAATGGCCATTACCCAGCTCATATGCATTCCCCACTGCAAACAAATGTTTTACAGTGTGTAGGCCCTTCCAAAATTGAGAGGTATGCTTCACCCTTGATTGAAAAAAACCTCTACGCCCGCCCTTCCAAAATTGAGAGGTATGCTTCACCCTTGATTGAAAAAAACCTCTACGCCCCATATATTTCCTTCTCAAGAGCTTATAATTGATGTCCTAATAACCTCTTTCCAGCTTCATGATCCACTTGGTCAACAAACAGATATTTCTTATTTTGCTATATAGGAAACCTAACCCTCCCACTTCTTTTGGCATGCACAAATCTGCGCATTTGACCATGTGATACTTCTTCTTGTCATTCACCCCTTTCTAGAAGAATCTTGCTCTACTCATATCTAGCTTGTGGTGAGTGCCATAAGTGAGTTTATAAGACCCCATCATGTAAGTTGGAATATTGTTCAGGCAAGAATCAATGAAACTTTTTTGAGGCCATATGGCAGCTGAGCACTTTGCCAAGTATCTAACCTTTTCTTTCCATTTTAGAGACTAAACCCTAAAATTCAGCTGCCAACAGCTTATCAGGGGAAATTGGAATCCCTAGGTATTTGAGGGGGAAAGTCCCTACTTGACAGTTAAAATTAGTAGCCACCCTTGCCTGCTCAATCTCAGACACTCCCAAGACAAATACTTCACTTTTCTAGAAATTGATCCTCAAGCCAGACATCTCTTCATAACAATACAACAAGAATTTCATCGTACAGATTGACTGATCATCATAATTTAGAAACATAATAGTGTCATCAACATACTATAAGTGTGTCAACCCTTTGTCCACCAACTTTGGCACCAAACCCCTCAAATGCCTCCTATCTCTAGCTACTGAGATCATAGCCCCCAAAGCATTACCCACAATACTAAAGAGTAAAGGAGAGAGTGGATCCCCTTGCCTCAATCCTTTTTAAGTATGAAAATATTCCCCCAATTCTCCATCTCGATTGATACAAACTTTACTAATCTCCACCACTGTCTTCATCCAGTTCACCCATGTCTCACAGAAACTCTTTTTCTGCAAAACATTGGTGAGGAAAAGCCACTGAACCTTATTATAGGCCTTTCCAAAATCCAATTTCACAATAATCCCCTTGTACTTGGTGATTTTAAGTTCATGCAACACTTCATGTAACACCACCACATCTTCTAAAATATGTCTCCCTAGAACGAAAGCTGCCTGTGTGGGATGAATTATCTGCAAAGCCACATTTTTCAGACGTTTTGTTAGTACTTTGGTGATGATCTTGAAGATGACATTGAGCAAACATATCAATCTATATTGTTTAATTACATTAGCATCCTTAATCTTAGGAATCAAAGTGATCACCCCATAGTTAATTTCCCAAGATTAAGGTGCCCCCTATGCATGTCATCAAGCATCTCTTTAACCAACCCTTTGATTTGCCACCAGAACTCTGTATAAAACAACACATGGAAACCATATGGACCAAGAACAATGTTTGACTTCATATCTTGAATAGTAGCCTCTATCTCCTGCATGGTGAAGGGCTTAGTGAGCTATGTGTTCTCCTACCCTATAATGGCCCCACCATTAGCCCAAGTATCAAGATGAAATGTAACACCAGATTCAGGTTTCCTCCAAAACAACTGCTTAAAATACTCTGTAATATGCTTCTTAAACCGATCATTTTCCTCAATAAGAACCCCATCATTCTCTAAGGATAAGATTATGTTCTTCTCTTGCTCCCATTGGCTAAGCTTTGAAACTAGGCAATATTGTTGTCACCCTGTAACAACCATCGCTCACCCCTCATTTTCTTCCAATATAGTTCATCTACTGCATATACATGCATCAATTCTTCCTCCAAAGCATACCTAAACCTCCACTCCTAGGACAGTAGAGTAGCCTCATGCCCCCTATTATGCTACTACTTAATTTGCTCTAGCAAAACAGCTTCAGACCTCCTCACTTCCCCTTTGAAATTATGTCCCCAACCCTTCATAAATTTTCTTGGTTGATACTACTGTTTCTTCCAAAGATCCAAAACAGCTTCTTGCCCCATTATGGGCCATTTCTGGATAACAACTTCTTTGAAGGAGCAATCCCAAAATTGTGCCGATTCCATTCTGAAAGGCTTTGTCTTCACTTGTTCATCTTCCTCTAAGTCCACCGGTAGAGGAGAATGATCAGACCTTACTCTGATCAAGGCATTGACTATAGCTATGTAACACTCCAGATATCAACTCTACCTGGAATGCTACCTTACTATGTTATAAACGACTAAGTCAGGAAAATATTGTAATTTGACAGAGTTTCCTTTGTTTATAAGGACATTCAGGACATGCAGGCAATAAAATAGCATACGTAATATCCATAAAACATAAATACGCCATCCAAGCAGTTCATATAACACGTTTAAGGGTCCACGGCATGAGCTATATTAACTAGAACGGTCCTATTTAATAAAACAGCTCCAACTAGCAACAAAAATATGAATGATTACATGGCTAAACTACTATATAATGGGTAACTGAACTAGCGTGTGAGTATTGTATGATGTGTTTATGTGGAGATGTGCTACTCCCTTCCTGGCATGCTACTACTCTAGGTACCTGTAAAACCAAATAAAAATCAATAAAGAAAGGAAACAAGAGTGAGTAAAGAATACTCAGCAAAGCATAATTTAGATTCAAAAGGACAATAACCTTTGTAGAGAAACATGACATCGAGTAACCAAATGAAACTACTTACAAGCAATAGGCACATAACTGAAAGAAAAAAAAACATCCCGAATGTAGTCATCTTCAGCCTTCCTCACTGGTCCTTGCCGGAATAGCTAACCCGACATAGTTAGCATTCCTCACCGGTCCTTGTCGGAATAGCCAACAAGATGTACTTAGCATTTCTCACCGGTCCTCGCCGGAATAGCTAGCTACACTTACTTAGCAGTTCTCACCTGTCCTCACCAGAATAGCTAACACATGTCATTTTTTCCACTCCGATCCAGCTAATGCTATTTGTTTTTAGCAATTATTCATAAGGTAAAAAAAATCGAACGAGAAGAACACGATTAGACATCCACACACATAAAGGAGCCCATCATGCATTTGCCTTATACGTGATGGTCAACCCAAAGACGTAGCCTCGACACCGGAAGCTGTCGAACCTATGAAAAACCCCTCTTAGCAAACCAAACCCATCCACGATGAATAGATGATATATCTACAACTACGCCTCTCAACACCCTCAATTTGAGTTTCCCGACAAAATTCTGGATCATCCCCTTTTTCTGATTACCCGCTATTATTTTTGTATTCTTAATTCCGTAAGTCCAAACTAAGCGAATGAATACTCTACGGGCATCTACAGAAAATTTCCAATAACTTTTCTGTTCAACACACAATTTAATTCCATTGTTAAGATCACTTAATTCAGCCCGAAAACCTTCAGCCCTAGAAAAACAGCTTATCCGCAGCAGTAATTTGGCTGTAACTTTTGATCCACAAATCCAATTTGAGAAAACTTAGCGTTATTGGAAAGCTAATGGCAATACACAACTTTTTTGTATAGGATTTATCTCCAAATTCATCACGGTTTAAGAGCAGTTTTCATGTTAAACTTGCTAATCTAGTTTCAAACATGCAATTCATTCTCAAACTTCAAATTTCGAAATTTCCTCCCATCCAAACCAATCTAGGGATTACTTGGAGTCCACCTTTGCAGTGGGAACCTCAAATTCAAGATAGGCTTGATGAATTTTGGATGAAATCCCCAATTTTCTCCTCTTCCTTCTCTTCTTCTCCCTCCTTGTCCCCTTCCTCTCTCCTTCCTCACTTCTCTCTCCTGCTCCTCTTAGGCACAGCAACCAAGACGGCAGCAGGCAGCAGCAAGCGACAGGCGGCGGTGGCGGCGGCCAGGGCAGTTTGGTGCGTGAGGTGAGAGAGGAGGAGGGGGCTGGTGGGGTTTTATTTCTTTTATTTCTTTAATCTGAATATGTGTAGGGTTAGGACTCCTAGTGACATCCAATGGTAAAAAATAAACGGATTCTCCAAAATTCGTACGGACTGCGATTCGAACGAACTTATACTCTATCTCGTTCAATTCGATGAGACGAACGCGATCACGGTCTCGGATTTTCCATTTGATGCACGGTTTAAAAAGTCAACTTTCGGTCTCTCTTTTCCAACTTTAGGTCAAATCTCTTTTTTTCTATATTTTTTTGGGGGTATTACAAGCTAAGGGAAAGATCAGAATATTACTCAATAGACATAAGATAAATATATGCGAAATGCGTTAACATTACGTCGAATGGACCCGTTTGATCAAATTCTACCTTAGGATATCGTGCTGCTAAAACTTTTTGGACATTTCACGTTTCACACAAACAACAGAACAAAAATATCCAAAAAGGATATTACATTTCCATCTACATCTGTTTCAAAGAAACTCCACGCACAACATCATCATACAATCAGAAAAAAGGGGAAAAGAGCACAAATCACTATCAGAACTGAGATATCGAGAATCCGCTCCTCCAAAACTTTGCAGAGAACTGAAAAAAGAAAGATCTGCAGAAAATAATAAATGAATAAACAAGCAAACAGATAAAGAGAAAAGGAGAAAAAAAATATCCTCAAAAGGAAGCTGCTGCTGCCACGGGGGTGAGAGTGGGGACGGGGATACCCCGCCTGGGCAGTGAGTGCGTGAGGCAACCGACGCCTTGTATTTTCCCGAAAACTATATAAACCTCCGCGCTCCTTTCCTCCACCCTTTCCCTTTCCTCTCCCACTCCCACCCCCACCCCCACCCACCTCCTCCCCGAGCCCTAGATGTCCCCCTCCCCTGCCCGCTCCTCCTCCCACCACGCCGCCGCCTCCGCCCCATGCTCGCGCCTATCCCCCCAGATCTCGCGCGAATCAGCGCCCCCGGCGCTCCCCCCGCCCCGATTCGTCGCTCGCGCGGCCGGAATCGGCGCCGATTTGGGGGAGTCTTGGCGGTGAGTCGTTGCTTTCGAGCGGCGTTTCCAGGGGGCCTTTTCCGGGGCGGTGGATGGACGCTGTGGAGCTGCCGCTTCCAGCGAAGGTGGATTTCGGAAAGATTCTGATTTCGTCGGCGGCTGATGGGATGAACGGTGGTGGTGGTGGAGGAAGCGGGGGTGGTGGGGAGGTTTTGAGGCGCTGTGCAGATGCGAATCGCCGGCACGGCGGTAATAACCTTTTCCTGCTCCCTTTTATTTTCTGTTTGTTCGTGTCGTGTGCAGGTTGGATTTTTGTTCGGATGATGGGAGCTTTTTCTGGTATGATTTGAATTGTTGGAGTTCTGGGAACCATTTCGGCTTCTCCTTGGCTTATTTTTGGTATATTTTGTGTGAATTTTCGTTGTAGTTATGATATTGGTGGGGATATTGGAGTGATTTGTTGAGGATATTAGGTAATTTCCATTTCTGTTAGAGATGTGGTTGCGACTAAGGCATAGAAGAGGACGCGGTTTCTGTTTCATGCTCGGATGGTCTGAGCCCTGCAGACCAGAGGGTACCACGAGATTTATACTGCTGGGTTTAAGGTGTAATGATTGACTTTGTAAGGAAGATTTTTGCTATGCTTTCTTTTGGTTCAGATGTGCTTAATTGGTTTGAGTGTTGGTGCATGGATGCCCACTTGCTTGAGGAGGGCGCACGATTTATTTTTCTAGGCAGAGTTGAAAATTCTGGTAGGGTGCTGAGTTTTGATGCGAGAATCCAGGCGGATGGATTCTTTGACTCATCGCTGCAGATGTGTGAGCTTTCTCCTTGTGAAAACCTGGGATTGAGATGTTTGGTTCCATTGGATTGGTTGCTATTTTGTTTGCGATGGATTATGTGGTATTCCCTATCTTTGGTGATGAGGTGATCTGTAATTTTTTGTCATGGTTTATGTTGTGCTCCCTGCATTTTAGTGATCTGTAATTTTTTGCAATGTGTTGTGTAGTGCTTCCTGTTTTTCTGTAATTGCCTTTTTAGATTGTGGATTTGTTGGCAGCAGTTGTATGGTATATGTCGTAGAGTAATAAAATCTTTTATCTTTGCTATTGTCCCTTCTCCGCCTGTGAATCTTTTTTTTAGTTTCATTTTTGAGTTCTTGATAGCCTAGGTTTATTGTATGAACCGTTCCTTCTTTACTTGTAGGCATGAATTTTGGTATTGAGTTGGTAAATGTCTAGCCCAGTGAAAATAGTGAACTGAATCAACTGATTTGTATTGCAATAAGCTTACTGCTATTCTTGATGAATGCCTGCTTGGGTACTTCCTTTTGGCAATAATTTAGCTGTAAAGGGTGAAATCAAGCAAAATGTTTGTGCTTGAACTGTGATATTACTTGTTGTTAGTCCTACAGAATCAGATGTCAGAGGGCCGACTTGATATCAGCAACACCTTCTGCCATGAGGTTTGTTGACTTAATAGATGCCCTTCAGAACTTGGTACACGCACTTGACGCCAGTAGATTCAATTGTTTGGCTGAGGTGATATGTGGATTTCGATGAAAGTACACCTCATGATTGACTGCAGCATCAAAGGCTGTACTGCCATTTGGGAAATGTTGGATATTCGAAGGTCCCTGGCAGAGAATACATTTTTCAGATAGCAGTTATATTACTCTATGTTTGATTTTGTTTTGTACCGAATTGTCTTAGAAAGATATTTATTTGACAATGAGGAGTCCGCATCCATCACTTGGTACTCGGTCATTGTCTTATGCTTGGTCAAGATTGTGTGTCAGGTGCTGACCCAACACTAGCCCCCTTTGTTCCATGGGGATCAAGTGAAGGAGCGCAAGGGGGCGTGAACAGGTTGCCAGATGCAAGGTATTGAAATTAGGTCTACTAGGACGTGTACTCGTACTAGGTACTGTCAACGGTGACCAGAAAAACAGAGTACAAGGCCGAGTACGTCAGAGTACAAGGCCGAGTACGTCAGAGTACAAGGCCGATTACCCATATAATCGCTACAAGGCGAGGTAACCTGTCGAGTACGAGTTACCTAGTTTCAATACCTTGGCCAGATGCAACCATATATACACTTGCTAGTTTCCACAGCTGTGTGAAATTCTGCTTCTCTTCGGGGCTTGGATATCAAATTGCTGTTTCCTTTTTCTGATGGCAAATTAATTGATATCTTGTAACCTTCAAACATCTATTGATATCTTTCCTTCAAAACTGTCCATTTTTTTTTGTTCCAGGAAAGTTTCTGTTATAATGTAGAAAGTATTCTGGCCATATCTTTCATCTGTCAAAGGTTTTATGTTACATATGTTCAATTTTTTATGACTGATTACTAATCCATCAAAATCATGTATGGGCAGATGTGAAGCAGCACAATCAGAACCCAGAAAGCAGTTCATCTTATAAAAGTAAAAGGGCTTCTTTGGAAGCCTCTATGCAGAAATCTCTTGCTCTCGGCATTAAGTCTGAAAACAATGGCAAGCGGGAATACATTGGAACTGGTACTGTTCAATCGTTGCATAAGCAAGATAGCAAGATACTGACTAAAAAAACCATAAAGTTGTTGGATGGACCACCTTGTTCAAAAAGGCCAAAGCTAGAGCCAGTTCAAACAACTAAAGATGCTGAAGTTAAGGGCCATGACGTATTGTCACAGAAGATTGTGCCTGAATTGACACAATGCACACCATCTGGTAAATTGTCAAGTTTTATTTCTTCATTTACGGTTATCTAATTTGACATAATGAAGTTCTCTTTTTATAACTCAATAAATGACTCTGCGTGTGCCAATGTATTCGTTCTGGATCTCTCCAATCAGAGCGTCATTAAGCTTTGGGCTGGATGCATGTTACCATATTTTGAATCAGTACCATGTTGCCATTGCATTGATTTCCCTGTTACGGGTTTTTCTGTTTTCCTTGGGACCAATGATTAAGAGTTCGAAATCGAGTTGAGTCGCAGGGGTACCGACTCATCGACTAGTCACGCGCGACTAGTCGCAAGTAATCGTGACTAGTTGAGGTTTCTATAAGCCAAGTACTGGCTGGTAGACTAGTTGAGCGACTATTGAGCGATTCTTAATCATTGCTTGGGACCTCTATAGTTTAGATTTTAGAATACACCATCAAGGTTTCTAGTTGGAAGCCAAGTACCGACTGGTAGACGAGTCAAGTTACTCTTAATCATTGCTTGGGGCCTCTGTAGTTTAGAATACATCACTGTTCTGATTTTAGAGATCTTTCCTCTTGGTGTTCCTCTGTTTGGTCTATGTTTCCACAGCTTATGATATGGTCCGAATGAACCAGTCCTATTCATCTTAATATACTCACCAAGTGATTTAAACCAAGTAATGATTTAATATTCTGGCTGCTATCCACATCATCCAGTAATAGTATTCAAGTGGTTAAAAAAACCCTACCAACTACATCAGTTTCTGAACTGACCCAATTTACTCTGCATGAAATAAATATTAAAGATGGGCCAATACTTGGCCAGTTTCTCCTATCTGGTTTTCCAATTATATCTCTGAGCAACCAATTGCCATTCATAATTTGTTAATATGATTGTTGGGTTTTTCTTGGCTTTAGCTTTTGTCTTTTTCCAATGAAGTAGTGAACGGTGGTTACTGCTCAGCTCTTTACATTTTTCTAATTCTTTAAGGCAATAAGATCTTTTAATGTATGTACACATTGTGGGAGGATATATATTTTATTTGTGGTTCATGATATGGCTTCATTTGATGATCCATTTTGATCACAAGTTGAGAACTTGCCATTCTCTGCTTGCATAATCCATCTTTGATATTCTGTTTAGTTTGATATTCTGACAACAAATGCTTTGCACTTACCTTAATTGTACACAGAAAAATCTCGGTTGCTAAAGCTGAAGCGCATTTCTGATGCGAAGAGAATTGATAAGAAGAACGCTAGGTCTGGTGTCAGATCTAAATATGATTGTTTCACATCAAAGGCTGGTTTAGGAAATTTTGATTCCGGTTTCTTGGTGAACAGCATGCTTGGTATGTAATAACTGGTTGCAGCTGCTACTAATGTATTGTACCAATTACTGTTCTTCTATTGTCTTCTGATCATAGTGCAAATGTTCTTACTTAAGACATTCCATATTTAGACATATTAGGTCATTCTCTAGGAAGTTACCTCTTGATTTATCAGCATCCTGCTTGTACATAACACATTGGCCATGTTCGGTATGCTCCACAAATATAAATCTGTTCGTTCATTTGACCTTTTGTCACCTGTTCATTCGTCAAAGAAAAGGGATATGCCAGATCCGAGATGTAGTCATTATTCTAATATGTGCATATGCACCATTGAATTTCTTTTAATATATCTCTTTGATTCTGTGTCTCTTAAATAATATTTGAGGGCAATGAAATCTAGTTTTTAGTTCATTTGAATTTTAATTAGTTGTTTGGTTCTGTGGCTCTGTTTATTGATTCATAATTGATTTGATGGTTGAAAACATCAATTTGAACCTTCAGCTGGTAGTTTATGGTCTTCTCAAATCTCAATGATATGTTCTCAAAAATAAAATCTCAATGGAATTAGTTTTCCTTTTAAGCAGCAATCCCACTTTTGTTTTCGTTTCATCTGCCCTTTGACTATCTGAAAAAACGATACCAATTTCCTTCTGGCTGTACACAACTCATTTGCTTTGAAGTTTATTTCCTGCTCACACAAAGATTGGCACTCCTTGTAGATGCATGCGAGAATCGTTTACATATCAGTGTTTTTAATTTCTTCTTTTCTTTTCTCACGTTTCTGGATTTTTAAACCCTATTTATCTACACCAAGACATGTTACCTACTTGTTTACAATGTCCAGTCTTCGTTTTGTTGACTGATGCTCCCTTTTTTGTCTCTTTGAATCTCTTTAATTGTAATACTAATATGAAAGTATGCTAATGCCATATTTAACATTATTGTTTATTTTTTAGTGGTACATGCATTTTTTAAATATTTGAATGTGTAGGATTCTGCATCACCATAACTCATACGACGTGCCAGTGCCTTCTGCCTTATAAGATCTCTACCGATTTCATCTGATATGCGTAACCTTCAGAATGACTAGTATGATATTTTACAATGTGGTGGTTTATTGTTTATTGTACATACATTTTTATTTATTTAGAAGTACATGATTCAGCATTTCCATGCAATATGGCCCACCATTGTCACTTGCATCATAAGACCTTCTCTTCCAAGTTCATGTTATATGAATAAACTTCTGGATGACTAATATGATGTTGTAATGGAGAAAGCCATGCTATTAGTTATTTTCTATGCCATAAGCTATATAAAATTCCATGCCTTTTATTGTTGATCGTACATATTCTTGCATGGAACCTTACAGTGTTTATCTGTTCATTCAGGGGCACATGGCTTTAAGTCTGATATCCGTGACATTACAAATCACATTGAGAATCTCTCATTGAGCGAACTTCTCAATGGCACTTACAAATATTCCAGCTTAGGAAGAGAAAAAGGAAAGAAGGTATTGCACACAAAAGATGAACTCCTAGCCTCTGTCAGAAAAGCTTTTTCTATGCTGTCTGACATGGAACGTAGTCACGGAAAGGATGCTCATTTCACCCTGAGTCCTAAGCTGCATTCAGCAAGCACCTCCAACTGTGATGTCAAAGACCAATCTAGTGACAAACAATCCTCTTTGATCAAGGTAAGTGAAATCATTAGTGTTTGAACCATTAGCATGTCTAAGTGTCTCAGAGCTTTGATTCTTCTTTTTATACTACTACTCAGGACCCTTCACAAACCGAGGTCTGCAATACTACACTTAATTGTCCAAAGGATATCCTAAGCCGTTTAACACTTCCCCAAGGACAGGATCTCGATTCTCTTTTATCACCTAGAAGTGAGAGCTTGGTTGCAGTTTTGCCTTCCATGACAATTCATGGAGCTAGTTTGCCACCATTTCCTTGGTCACACTCACAAGCTGGGGGTTATCGACCAAGTGTTGACTCTGGTAAACATGGGTCGAGTAGAATTAACTCGCATTGGCAGTGGATGAGAGTTGGATCCTATCCCACTGCTCTAGATTCTGAAGAGTCACCTGTCCATAAAATTGATGATCTTCTTCAAGAAATGGATATGGTGAAATCGGCTGTCATGGATTCATGTGGCAAACAATCCAATTTATGCTGCACGGAATCAACTTCTGGATCCCTTGGACAAATTATTTATTCAAGAAAAATTGGAAGCGAGGATGGCCCACAGCAACTGCATCCACTTGACCATCGGGACTCTTCAGATAGCTTCCAGCAGCATGACAGTGAATGTTCTCTTCTAAAAGCACCTCAAGGTACGTCACAGTTTATTAAGGAATAAAGCTTGTTAGTATAAGAACTACTCTGATAAGTACAAAGTTGATCTAGTTGACCGAAAATTGTTGCTCTGTGGGATTTCTTGTACTATAGACATATAAAAGCTTTGGTGGTCAAACAGTGTTATAGTGATAACCTAAAGCAATTTCATGCTACATCACTTTTGGGTTATATTATTTATATGCATCACATGCTAAAACCTAAAGACTATGCAAAGTACATACAGTCTAAAAGCCTTTTGGTTTCTGTGTCACTAGACCTAGGTGCATTGCAGGTTTGTACTTCCTAGTTGATCTTGATTACTTTTTCTTTGGTTATCTTATCTGGTATTATCCATTCTCAACTTTTAAAATTTGATGAATTGCTGACATGAGCTGTTCATGAGCAGCATCACCAAAGATAATGCGTGCTGCTGAGACCCTATGTGATATGAGAAGAAGTACTGAAGCATGGAGTGCCCAAGGATATAGCAATGGGACAATGAAGTGGGCAAAGTCACCACCTGAGAAGGTGAAGGCCCGCAAGCCCTCATCCCCATTTGGTACAGCCGAGAGCTCATCAGGCTCTCGGAATAGTGAAGCGACTCGAACCGGAAACGGCCACTCTACCAAGAAAATAGTAGATAGGAAGAATGATTCTGCACGCATGAGCAACCCTGGTAAAGGGCCTATTAGGTGGCCTGTTCCTATTGAAGATGCTGCATCTCCTGTCAGGCCTGAGAAGGGCCTTATGCTTGATATGAGACAAACCCATGGCAATGCTGTGAAGCATCCGATTCAGGTGTCGTCGCAGGAACAGCTTGAAAAGGAGTATGAGAACCAGCAAAAACTAAGGAAAGCAACATTGACCTCGTCTCTAGGATCAGGAGGAGATTGGAATAGGGAGAGGAACAGGAGAATGTGAATTGTACATTATTCATGTTGAAGTCATAGGGGCAGCGATATATCGTCCAGGGACGGCGTAAACCAGGCAACTGTTTCATAAGAGGTCACAGAACATTGGGAGATGCGTTAACTTAGGTGGCGGATGATGTATTTATTGGGCATTTGTTGGTGGAATTGTTGTAACAAGTGTAATTTTCCTTTTATTTGCCATCTTATCACAGGTCTCTCCCGGTCTCAACATCTTCTGTTGTGTGTTCGTAATTTAGTATGTCTCAGCGTACTTTCACCGATAGTAATAATAGCATGGGAGGTTAATTGCATAATAGCATGGGAGGTTAATTGCATTCTCGCAGCAGTTTGTTATTTGAACGTCTCTTGATTGTTGCTGTTTGCAAATCTTGACGGATAGAAATAACATCTGAATCTCGGAGCTTCTTCAAGTTTTGTGTATATTTGCATTCTCCCTTCAAGGATTTAAGTTTTATCTGCACTGAAGAGATCTGTATTGCTAATGTAAAGATCTGCCTGACTAGATCGATATACATTTTACATATTTGGTTATGAATTATGACATGTAATTTTGTATTTGAAGATCGTTTATTCATGTTACTCTTGTTTTGCATAAAAATTTCTATTCTCTGGACAAAATGCACCATATCCATGTATGTAGTCAATCACTAGGGAAACAAGAGAAATTAAGATGATTGTAGAGATAAGGATTCAGGGAAGCGTTTTTTTGGCAACAACTATAAAGAAAAGGGTGAGGATGCCTAACTAGGTTAATATAGGCGCTAATCACTTCTTGCAAAACTTTTTGAATTTTTGTAAGTTGTGATTTTGAAAACTTGAAATTTTCAAGCAACTTCAAACGTTTTTAAGAAGATTAATTTAAAAGAAGTGTTTAGGGCGTGAAGGGAGCTAGTGAAACCGGCTAACAACAAAGGGTACTAGCCAATTCCGGGTTTTAACGAGCTGTAAGACTGACTACCGTAGAATCTCCGCACACTAGTTGAGACTGAGATATGGCTTCAATGAGAGGGGAAACCCATTTTGCCACTTTGGCTCTCGAGCACAAAATTCTGAATAACATCATCACATGTAAATACTGCAATCTGTGCACATCTACAAATTTTCGAGCTGTGAATTTTTTTTGGTAAATAAATATTGCCATATTAGCCCCTCTTTCATTTTCTTTTAGTGCGGACTATAAATAAAGAAGGTTGTGAAAATTTGCAGGTTCATACTATATTCCTACGTGTGCACGTGTGAACCATTCCAGATTTTTTTTTAGGAGCGTAAAAATACACACTGATTTTTTCAAAATAACGAGATCACTAGAACTTGGAAGCCAAAAAACCCTTCTCTTCAGGGAGTGAGTCTCACCATTTGTGACAGATGTAAATACGAGGCTAATGCATTCCAAGTACATCTGGAGTATCTAGTTAAGGGCTTGTTTGGTTGGCTTAATTCCGGTCGGGATCCTGGCTCAAACCACGTGGAACAGCCCGCCCGGGGAACGTTCCCGAGTCAGACCCATTTGTGCGTTTAGTTGAGACCAGGGTGAGAAATTTCATGACCTAAACCACGTCGATCTATCGGGGAGAAAAAAGTCATGTCGGACCCGTGGAACGAATCCACGCAAGGCAATGTGTCCTCCTCATGAGCCGAGCAACCATCTCCGGCAACACCTGCTCCTACGGCTCCACTCTCTCTGCTCCTGCTTCAGCGCCGCCTCCCCCTCTTTGCTCCGACTCCGGTGCCGCCTCCCCCTCTCTCCCACTCTGGTAGCAACAATGGTTAGTCTCGTCCTTCTATTGATCCTGTTCCTAGGGTTTTGCAACCTCACCATTTTCGGATCATTGCCATCCAAGGATAGAGGGGGAGAGGAAGAGCTTCAGCAAGGAATCTCACATCGGAGGCAGCCTGCTGCCGTTCGGGTTCCGATCTAGATAACGATCTGCAGAGCTAAGGAGGGACAGAGGCGTAACCCCTATTTCCCAGGCCTTAGGCGTGAGCTGACCAGAATATTCTCCGTGACTTCCTTCCTGGTTAGTACAATCTCGTGTAGCTCTGCATGGACTAGTTTGATCCAAAACTGCAGTTTCTTTGAATCTCGTAACTAGCTGACCACAATCTAGCTTCGTGTGACTATTGCTAATTTCCATTCCGCGATATGCAAAATCAGATTGCCAAGCTCGATGTGTATAGGCCGATGAGGTGCTGATTCTGAGTTTTACCTACCCTTGGTATCGTGCTGCCATGTGAAGTTCTGTTAGATGGCGTACTCTTTTGTTTTGTATGACACTTGCGTATAGGAAATCCATTGTATGATACTAGAAGAATTCACTTGTGTTGCAATGAGATAAGAAGTAAAATGTTGAGACATTTATAAACTGATTAGCTATATTGAATATCTTTTCTCTTGAGCTGCTATGTCCGCACCTGATTTTTTACAGATTACAGATTACAGATTAGTGTAGTGTAGTGTACTAGTTTCTTGTTGTATTATTTTACTACTAGTATTTAATCTTGGTTATGTTCTTGAGTCATTCATCGATGTATAGTTGCTAATGTCACTGAGTCATTTTTCCTTGGGATGTCGGCATGTTGTCCTTTTCTCTCTCATTTTTGTTTAATTAGCAGCATGACAGGGCCTCACAGCATATATGATTCTTCGCCTCACGACATATATGATTTTTTTTTGTAGATCACCGTCTTTTAGGGTAGAGAGGGAGAAGATGAACCACCTCCATCTTGAGATCTAATCACAACGCCTTATCACCATCATGCTCGAGAGCAGCGACAACATCGACAACGCCAAAGCCAAAATCGAGGTTTGGTGCAGCTTCCCTTCACGTGCTAATTTAATTTCCTGGTACTTGCCTTGAAAGTGGTTTAGCTAGTTCAGTTTGCTTTACTCTGAAGGCATCTCAATGTTCGTCAAGGGTCACTCCTGCCTTAACAACAATTGCTTATGCATAATCATTGTTGTTGGTTATTTTTTTCTTTCTCTGCTGTTGCTATATATTTTGATTACTAATTACATATTTTCATTTAGTGGTAAAATGAATTCGAGAACGGTGGATCGAATTAGGAGGAGGGAGGAAGAGGATGATGATATGATGCTCATTATCTTTTCTACATTACATCTCTTGGGTACTAATGTAGAAAGGAGAAAACAGCCTCAACATACATCGATACTACCTGGCAATGAATGTCTTAGGGAAATACTTGAAGGATACGTGATGGATTGCCAGGTAGCATTTCGTATGGAACCAGAGATTTTTAAGTCATTGACAAGTTATCTTAGATGAGAGCAATTGTTATGTCATACAAGATTGAGTGTTGAGGAGAAACTAGAATGTTTTTTATACATGTTTTCTCATAATGCATCATTTGAAGACATGCAACTCCAGTTCAAGCACAGTGGAGAAACATTTCATCAACATATCTAAGAGATTTTCAACATTATCCCCACTCTCACCTATATATTTCTGAAGCTTCCCAATATTGACTCAACACATTGGAAAAAATTAGTTCGGCTCCCGCTTCTTTTCGTACTTCAAGGTGCCTACTTTGACTTTAGTGTGTACACTAGTATGTTTGGTTTTTGCTTGCAGAATTGTATATGTGCTATCGATGGTAGTCACATTCTAATAACTATATCAGGAGAGAAAGCTGCACCGTATAGGAATAGAAAGGGTACACTAAGCCAGAATGTCATGTTAGCTTGTGACTTCGACTTGAATTTTAGTTTTATCTCATGTGGTTGGGAGGGATCCAATACGGATGCTAGGGTTCTTAGATCTGCTCTGAATAGTGGTTTTCAAGTTCCTCCAAGCAAGTTTTTCCTTGTTGATGGTAGTTATGCCAACACACCATCCTTTCTTGCACCCTATCGTGGAGTCAAATATCACTTGAAAGAGTTTGGGCATGGTCAACTTCGACCAAGACACTACAAGGAGTTGTTCAATCATCACCATGCAGTATTACGAAATCACATAGAAAGAGCCTTGGAAGTTTTGAAGAAGCATTTTCCCATCCTCAAAGTTGGGACATTTCATCACATAAAGAACCAAGTGAAGATACCAGAAGCTGCTGCAGTCTTTCACAATATCATTAGAATACATAACGCTGATGAAAAATGGTGAGATAACCAACCCGATAACATACCATCATAGAATTTTGTTGATCGTCCAGGAGGTGATAATCAATACCATAATGATTTGGAATCATTGAGTGCTCAAATGGTTCACCGAAATAATGATAGAGACACAACCACGAAGAAAATGTGGGAAGATTATGTTAGTAATCGGTCATGATAGTTGGTAATTTTTTGTTCCCTTTAAATTTTTCTTTCAATTGGATGTAATAAGTCTGAGCTTCTTGTTGCTTTTATATGATTAGTAGTTCCCTGTTGGATGCCTATGTTGAATATTTGTGTTATTAATATCAAGAAAAAATATTACTATGCTCAGTAGTTATGATGTTTGGAAGGGGTTCTCCAAAGTTGTTCATCCAAGCCAAAGATGCACAAAGAAAGCATCACCAAAAGGTCGTAGCACAAAAAGGAAAGAGCCATCTCCAAAAGGTATTACGCTATGTTTTTTTTAACTTGCATGAATTTTTTGTCTTGAGCAATCTGCACAATCCGTAATCAGCCATGTTTTTACTAGTTAAAAAACAACTTGCCTTGTAATTGAATTTGATTATGTTTAACTTCTTTTTCTTCTAATTATGGATAAATCTAGAGCCTCATGGAATCCGGGACTAGAAAAAGCTCTAGCTGACTTGCTCCATGAGCATAACAATCCTTCCTTCGGGGGGCAGAATGGGTGGTCATGTGAAGCATGGAATAAGACTGTGAAAAAATTCCATGAGAAGTATCCATATGTGACCCTCACCAAGGTTCAAATACAAGAAAAAGAAAAGGAGCTGAAATGGGGCTATAGGATGCTCAAGGAAGCAAGGAAGCAGAGCAGGATCTCATGGAATGATCAAAGGTGTATGATAGGAGCTGAACCAACACTTTGGAATAACATCATCATTGTAAAATATTCTTACAAATCTTATCTGATTCATTTATGAGCTAAATTCTGCAGACATTCATTTATTTCGTTCCTACACTTTGCAGTCCTTCCCTAGAGCCAAGAAGTTTTATTGTAAATCTTTTCCACTTTGGAATAACAACATCATTGTAAAATATTCTTACAAATCTTATCTGATTCATTTATGAGCTAAATTATGCAGATATTCATTTATTTCGTTCCTACACTTTGCAGTCCTTCCCTAGAGCCAAGTTCCATTGTAAATATTTTCCACTTTTTGACGCTCTGGGTGAATTTTATGATGGTAAGATAAACTAAGGGTAGCTTGTACTTTTATTGCCTATTTGGAATTTATGTTTATCTCCATTTTTTCAATTTGTTTCTTTTGTATAGGAAAAATTGCTGAGGGTAGCTTGAACTTTACATTTGCTGAGCCATCGCAACACCTTAATCTTACACAAGTGGACCTTGTTGATCACGCTACCGGCACGGTGATGCATTTTCCTGATATTCAAGAAACAATGGATCATGATGTTGAGGATCTAGGCTTCTCAAGTGAACAACCAGAGGCTAGAGTAGAGCATGAGCAAAATCAGCAAAGAAATAATCACGCTACCACAAGGAAAAAAGTAAAAAGGAGCCAAAAATGCGTAAGCAAAATGGAGATGTTACTGGTATGATGGAGAGGTATCTTGCATTGCGAACAAAACAAGTCGATGAGGAAGCTACAACATTAGCTAGAGAAAGAGCCAAGGCAAAGTTGGATGATTTCTCCATCAATAGATGTATTACAGTGGTGAACAATGGGAAAGTCATCAATTGATGAGAAAGCTGATACCTTTGAGGTGTTCAAGACTGAGCAGAATAGGGAAATTTTCCTTAGTGTAGATGAAGCTAGTCATCTTGTGTGGTTAAGAAGACGGATGGGCCATTGCAGATCAATACAATAGAAAAGGTACAAAAGAATATATTTTTTCTATGGCTAGTTCAGTAGTTTGTGCCAAAGGCTAAGAAAAAACTTCTTCTACTTGAGATTGCTTTAATTTTTGCTCGATAGTGCTGTATGTAGCATTGTACTAATACTTACTACAAATTTCTACCATAACACCACTTTAAATAATTGCTAAATGACTATTTTTGTTTCTGAAGTTTCACCTGCAAACTGAGGAACCAAGGACTGAACCAATCATATTCTTTTCTATCTTTTATTTCTTCAGATTCCATAAGAAGAAGAATTTGAATTTGTTCATGTGTTGGTATGTTGGGAAAAGGAAAACAAACTTTGCTTGTTTCATCTTTTAGCTGAAAGGTTCAGAAGTTCTATAAAGTTTTGTTGTTCTTTGCTTCTCACAATTATGTCTCTGTATCTGTTTACAAGATGTTCCATCTAATAAGATGTTTCTTGTTTATTCAGAGTTATGCTGGGCTACGTTTTATCAAGTGTTCTTGAGTAGTAAATGTTTGCCGCTATCATATCAGATGTTGGCCTATTTCAATCTGTGCAGAAATATATGAATTTAATGTGTAGCTGAAAGAGAAATTTGCTCCATGTCTACATATCTAACTCTACTATGGCTTTCTATATCTAGCCGGAGTGTGGTACTGTTAGAGCATGTGATTCACTGTTCATTCACTCTTTCTACAGATGTTCCATTTGCTGTCAATTGGAGGGAGTTTTTTGGTTAAGGAAAGTACTATTTTTTTGTAGTAAGCATTGTCAGTTGCAACAAGAAACTAGGCCTATTTGCAATTGTTACTAATTTTCTTGCAGATGTACCATTTGGTGTGAGTTGAATGGTTAATTTGTAGCTCCGAAACTCTTGCAACGAAGAACTAGTTGTGGGCTTTGTTTTGAAATGATGAATATTGATTGATGTTGCTATACTTCATTGCTTCCTCTTTGTATTTTGTTACAAGAAATTGTTAGATTTGATATGCATCTACTTGTGATGTAATTACTTGTGCAATACTACTAATGTGAACGGAAATCAATGTGGTCTCTCATGGTTTTTAGTTTTTCTATTTTTCAAATTATTTTTAGAATTATTTGGAGTATTTTTTTTAGTTTCTGAGTTGTTTTATGTTTAAATATGAAAATCTCTACCAATCTATGCGAATATACTTCAAACAAGCCCTCATAGGTAGTGGATTGAGTAGTGGAATGGATTCAATCCCACGGGTATTGACTGATGGAAGATGGATCAATCTAATCCCCCTTAAATTGGTTCCCCTACAGGATGTGTTCCTTAGTAACCAAACAAATCCTGAGTGGTTAACAGATGAAGGTGATCATCTTGATTCCAGACCAGCCGTGGTGCCATATATACCAGGTGGACAGACAACACTTTGCATAGCATGCACCAAGTAGGGTAGCCCGATCATAAGGAATCACCAATCTTTCACCCCCCCTAAAACCCAACACAATATACAATGATGCCCACATCCACCTCCATGACCAAACCACTTGCTACTTACCACACACCCTCAATTTGCTTGCGGCCTGCCTCTCTAGCTCTACTCTATGCTTCACCCGCACCACAACTCTCCTACCTCTCCTCCAACCACCCGCTTCATTTGCTCCATGGACACCGACGCCGTGAAACCAGCAGCCCCGCGCCTCCGCGGCGCGCTGCTCGCGTGTGGCATCGCCGCCGTCTTCGTCGCCGCGGCCTTGCTCGCCGTCACGCTGACCGTCTTCCACGTCTGCGAGCCCGTGATGACGATGAACGCCATCGCCCTCAAGGACTTCGACTTGGCACTGGCCGGCGTCGACTCGCCGATGGCGCCGTACCCGGCCTCGCCTCGCCTGACGGTGGTGGCGGACGTGTCGGTCACGAACCCGAACGCCGCGTCGCTGTGTTACCGGCGCAGCGAGACGTCGGTGTACTACCGCGCGCGGCGGGTCGGGGAGGCCACGGGCGGCCCCGGCATGGCGCGCGCGAGGGGCACGGTGCGGCTGAACGTGACGGTGGACGTCGCCGTCGGGGCGCTGCTGGGGCAACCGGGGTTCCTGGGCGACGTCGCGGCCGGAGCCGTCGCGGTGACCACGGCCACGCGGGTGCGCGGGCGCGTGGCGGTGCTCGGCGGCCTGGTGCATCGGCACGTCGTGCTGGAGATGAACTGCACCGCGACGATCGCCGTCGCGGACATGTCCATCCGCGACCAGAGCTGCCTGCAGCGCGTCTGTTAGTTACCGCGCTTGTTAGTTGTTCCCATGCATGGCCGTTCGTCAGTATTGCATCTCAGAGATAACACACGTCGTTACTTCACTAACGGGCGCTGTCTTGCCCGTCAGTCATGTAGTGTACCACTGACGGGCGTATTTCCACCCGTCAGTGGAGATGCAGAAAAACCTAGTGATTTCGGCCAAAAAACATATCACTGACAGACAGAAATCTCGACCCGTCAGTGCTGCCTTGCTACAACTGACACGAATCTCTACTGACGGGCCGAAACGTCCAGCCTGTCAGAGGTCCTTTGACCTCTACTGACAGGTCAAAAATTGTGCCCGTCACTAGTTCTATTTGGCCCAACTCCAGCCCATATAGCCCAGATCCCAACCCTGGTATAAAACCTAACCCTTAGCCGATCTGTCCCTTAGCCGCTCCTCTCTTGCCCCTTCGTCCGCCACACACCAGCTTACAGACACAAACACAACACAACCTTGTCCTCCATCGCCGCCTCTGTCTCACTAGGCAGGCCAAGGGATCGCGATGGCCATCCCGCTTCAGGCGAAGAAGCAGGAGGACGGCGGCAAGGGCGACGCTGCGGACGTCGGCGGCGACAACCCTTCGGCGGCGGAGGAGCTGCGGGAGCTGTGGCGCATGGCGGCGCCGATAACGGCTCTCAACTGCGTGGTGTACCTGCGGGCGATGGTGTCCGTGCTTTGCCTCGGCCTGCTCGACCTCGCTGGCGGCGCGCTCGCCATCGGGCTCACCAACATCACGGGCCACAGCGTGCTCTTCGGCCTCGCCTCCGGCCTCGAGCCTCTCTGCTCGCAGGCCTACGGCTCCCGCAACTACGACCTCCTCACCCTCTCCCTGCAACGCCGACCTGCTGCTGCCCCTTGCCGCCGTCCCCATCACGCTGCTCTGGCTGCACGTCGGCCCCATCCTCGTCGCGCTCGGCCAGGACCCCACCATCTCGGCCTCCGCCGTGGCGTTTGGCCACGAGGTAGAGGACGACAGCGACTGGCACGCGGGCGACTGCGGCTGGCGCGTGGCCGCGTTGTGTCCGGCCGAGACGATGTCACGGTGTTGAGGACGGCGGGCGTGGCGGCGTGGCCATGTGAGGGAGGTGTAGTGGCTGGGTGGAGGAGGCGCGGAGCACCGGGAGATGTCATGGAGCGCTGGGGACAATGGCCCGCGGGCGGCCCCGGGACGAGGTCGTGGCGGCCGGCGGATCTGGCCCCGGTCCTGGGCGGCGTGAGATCCGCTCGGATTTGGCGTGCTGTGGGGCTAGGGCGCTTCCACGGAGCGTCGGGAGCAGGAGGGGTGGAAGCTGGAGTGATTCGCATCCATGGATTTGGAGGGCTTCTGCCGGAGTGCGCGGCCGATGGGGTGCGGCGCTCGTGGAGGAGCGGCGCCGGAGGCTGGGGCTCGCTGTACCTGGGATGGCGGGTCCGGGCCTGGACCATGGGCTTTTTTTTGTACTGTTAAGTCATTTCCACTGACGGGCGGTGAGTGCCCGTCAGTGGTATATTTTAGCACCACTGATATTAATGTACTGACGGACGCAAAACCCGTCAGTGGAGACTGTTTTGCGCCCGTCAGTGTAGGTGTTATACCAGGTAGTGCTTCTTGTTTTTTTTCTCTTCTAAAAGGACTAGTCAGCCTGTACTCCATCGTTTCATGTATATCATACCATTCTGAATGCCGAATACATCAAGTATGGACTAGATGGCGAAGTTGGAAGTGTGGAGTAGATCAGAATTATCAAATACATTCGCTGAAACTGAAAGCGTTGAAGTAAGATTAAGAATACCAAATGCAATGGTTCCACCCACCTTAACCATGGGTAAAATGACAACTCTAAGGGTGTCTTCATATTACAATTCATTACTGAAAATATTAAATTTTATTTAATATTGCGGGAGTGAGTTATTGTTTGTTCAATAAATCTCGAACTTTCTCAAAATTTGCATTTCACCAAACTTACAGAATTTAGGACATCTGGACCGGTCAAACCTCGGCGAAAACGAAACGTTGCAAAAATTAGTCTCAGAATGAAGAAATGAGAGCATCTATGGTGGGTGATGCTGGATTGCTTCGTCCACCGCACCAAGGGAGATGGGGATGAGGTTGTTCGGGATGGGCATGGGGTAGCTGACAGCACGCTATCGGAGATCTCCTTCACCTGCACCTGGAAACCCATCGCCGCCTCCCTCAGGTTGCCGAGCCCCCGGCGGTGTCCCGTCTCTACCACCACTGGCCGCAGGCTTCAGGCAAGAGTTGAGAATGCTCAAGGAGCCGTCCGTCATCGCGGCTCACAGTGGCTCCATATTTTTCGCGGCTCACAGTCCACTACCACATCGACTACTTCGTCCACACGACCTCCCGCTCGGAGAAGCCCCCGTCGCTCACGCTGCTCCCGCCTTGCACGATCGGGGGCGAGAAGGACCAGCTGCGGCAGATGTGGAGCGCGGACATCGGCCTCCTGTGCCGCGGTTGCGACGGCAGGTTCACGGTGGCGGAGCTCACGTACCGCGGCGACCTCTGCGTGCTGCACCACGCGCCTGGAGAGGAGAAAAACATGGAATAGGAGCTTAAGGTGCTACCGATGCCTTACGGCGAGGGCACCCCGAACCTCCTATGCGGTTGCCGGCATCCCCTTTGGTGATCGCTACTTGTGCTGGGTCGATTGCTGTTCGTGGATGTCATTGGCAAGCATGCGAAGCCCCCACGCTACGTTGCGTTACCTGCAGATCTGGATCTCATCGTCTGCACATCGACGTAGGGGCCCTGACCCGGCCCGTCGTGTGTGCGTCACTGACATGGTTAACCTCATATCCGTCAGCCATGGTGCAGGCCGCAGTATGCGTGACAGTTCTCCTTCTGCTTTCACCGTTAAAATATGGACTTTGATCAACTTCAAGCAAATGCAATGGGAGAAAATTGCCTCACCATGGAAGCCAGCGAGTTCTGAGGGCGGTCACCCTCTACATCGGCGAAGAAGAAGGACGCTGTGCTGACGACATGGCTCGGAGGAACGTCTTTCATGGCAACTCCTTTATCCCTAGCCAGTTCACCCGGCAAGATATAGGAGGCAAAACTAGAGCGAGCAATGGAAAAGAGATAGATTGAAGACCCTATACTAGGTCTGGTTCTATCGACAGATTGAAGAAACCTGCTACTTCCTTTTATTATCAGTCTGTTGTAGCTTACTTTTATCTTGTGAGTGGATCTAGTGGGTGATGTATTGAATGAGCGTACTTCTCTGGTGTACTATGAACCTGGTTATATATCACTTGAGCTTTGCACAAAACAAAGAAAGAAACAAACTGTCCGCACACGAACACGTCACCGTGTACCTCCGACGCCGAGCGCGATGAGCAGGACACGGAACCAGGGAGCCTCGCCGGGAGCGCGATACGCAAGACACGCCAGCGAGATCTTTTAGGACCCGAAACCCCACACCCCCGAGAGGGACCCCGTCAGGGAGCGCGGCGGCTATGGGCTGCTCTAAGTCGGCCTGACCGCCCTTAGAGCCTCGGAATTCGTTGCTATCGAACACGAAGAACAACGAAGCACGAAAAACAGAAAAACAAGGGTGAGTAGAAAATAGTAGATGAAAAGATAATAGATTGATTGTTTCAATTGTGTGTTGTTTTAATCGGCCATATACCCTTCATATTTATAGGGTACGTCCGGTCTTAGGGCTGCAATACAACTCTGTATCGTACATGATATAGCTTTCCATATAAACAAAGATTGCTTCCTTAATCTGATAACCTTGACTGCCGTAATCAAGAATCCATCTCGCACACGAGATATCTTTCCTAATCTAATCAACTTAACCGCCGCGATCTGGACTCCGCCCTGTATACGAGATATCCTTCCATATGATCCGGGAGTCTTTCCAAATCTCGTACTTTCCTTTAAACGACGTGATCAGCAACTGTTCCTTGTGTCCCAAGTTAGGGTTCCTGGCATCAGAAAAGACTTCACAACAAACGACTCGGTGCCTTGACCCACCTGCAGAATAACTCGGGAACATCACGACTCGGACGAGTCGGCACCGCTGGAACTCGGACGTGCTACTTAGAACCCGTCTCGGCCCTACTCGGGACCGCGAATGCTCGGGGACGCGAGTACTCGGGGACACGAGTGCTCGGGAACGCAAGCACTCGGGAACACGAGTGCTCGGGAACGCAAGTACTCGGGGATATGGGGACTCGGGGATGCGAGTACTCGGAAGCACTGCAGATCACTCGGGCACACTACTCGGGAACGTGAGTACTCGGGGATATGGGGACTCGGGGTCCAGTACCCGGATACACTCGGCACCCGGGGCGCTGCCCGGGAATCGAGATCCTTTGCGAGCACCTCTGTACTCGGGGACACCGCAGGCCACTCAGCGAAAGCCACGACTTGGTAACATTGTGAAATATGTGGCGCACCGGGCTACTCGGGGTGCTGCCAAATTACGTCATCAACACAAACAAACTAGAACTAGAACTTTCAGCACATTTATAGGTTGTAGAGTAACATTTTATGTTTTTATCATTTAGGGCGTAAGGAAAGAAGTGGTTCATAAACTATCACTGTAAGATTTTAAATGGAGAAGCGTACGAGTAGTCATTATGAAGAGAACATCCTAGAGTCAAACACGTAGCTTAATGGGACATCTAATACATGAACCCGTGTTTCCATCCAGTGCACGGTTATATGATATATACTCCCTCTATTTTACTATATGTGTACTCAGCCTATCATGCGTATAGACCAATGTAAGCACTAAATTTAAGAAAAAGTTAATAAAAAATGACCATGTATATCCTTATTAACCAATAGCACAACCATTTAATCATTTTCAAAGCATTTAAATAGGCTATAGAGTAAAAAAATTACAATGACTACACTCTTGATATCTTCAATGGACAAATATTTTGAAACGGATTATCCCGAGGCCAAGAACACATATAGTGAAACGGAGATAGTAATAAGCAAGCGATTCCCCCTCCTATCTCCTCCAAACCTAAAGCCGAGGAATTGAGCGACTTTATTAGGCCAATTAGCCTAATCCATCCCCTGGCACTATTTGTAAGGACGCTTGCGACGTCGTTGGCCCCGAAATTGAGCCATTTTTGTCCCCTAATCAATGTGCTTTCATAGGAGTAGAAGAACTTTGTGCTTGTTCAACAAACCGCGAGAACTCTACACCGGCTCAAGCTCCCAAGGGCGATGCTTAAGTTGGACATCGCACAGGCCTTCAACTCAGCGTCTTGGCCATTCTTGTTCGAGGTGTTGCACCGCATTCGATTGAGCTTGAGGTGGTGTAGTTGGTTAGCAATTCTCCTGTCCCATGTGAGCACGCGCGTCCTCCTAGATGGTGCGGAGACCGCTGATCTGGCAGAGGCCTATGGCTGGCAGGGAGATCGACTTGATATCCCTAATTATCTTTGTCATTGTGATTGACGTGCTCAACCAAATGTTAGCTCGAGTGCCGCAGGTTAGTGTCCTACAACGCCTTCGGTAATGGCATCTTGCTCACGGGGACGATAGCATACTCTTTTACCACGCGACATGCCAAGAGCCATCAGCAATCAACAAGCTGATCTTGCAACCTTCAGCCATGGATCTGGTCTACGCGCAAACATCGACAAGTGCTTTGCATCTTTGATTCAGTGCGACAAAGAGGAATTAGACGCGATTGCAGATGCCTTTGGATGTCGGGTTGCTCAATTCCCACTAACATACTATGGAATCCCCCTAACCATCCAGAATCCAACGAGTGCCACCTTAAAAAATGTTGGTAGACAGGATCGCCACTTGTTTGCCGATGTGGAAGGCTTGCCTCTTCACCCTTCTCAAAGTGGTCTTGTCCGCAATCACAGTCCACCAACTCCTGGTGTTGGCAAACAGGTGGACAAGTTTTTGTCGACCTGCTCGCTTGAGCACTAATGGTGGGAACTGCCATGTTAATTGGCATAAATTATGCTGGCCAATTCAATTCGACGACCTAGGGGTGCATGATCTCAAGCGCATGAGCCTCCCTTCGGACGTGCTGGCAGTAGCTGCTTTGCACCGATGATGAACGACCATGACCTCCATGTGCGTCGGGAACAAGAATCGAGCTTGATTTGGGGATGACTGATGGCTGAATGGCCATTCGCTGAGTGACCTCGAACGTGCATGCTCTAGTGTCCAAATAATGACAGTGAGTTGCAATATTGTCTTTGCTAAGATTTCTAGGTATATCTTATTGAAGGAACAGGATAATAATTCTGGTATGGTTTCTCTAACTCAAAGTCATCATCAAACTTATGTTCCCTACGGATACCTTGCTCGAGTACGAGTAAGAGTTTAAGCTTGGTGGCTTGATACATCAAAAACGTATCATGTTTTTTTGAGTTTAACAATGCATCTTGTTATATTTTTATTATATATTTAAATTAAATAAGAGTGGTCCCAAATTAGAATGACTATAAGAACCTCTACCTCAATGCACAAGCATTGAGTCTGGATGAGTTCAACCGGGTGAGCACCCTTGAGAATTCCAAGGCCATATGGGACACTCTTATGGAGCTACATGAGGGGCCATCGTCCTCCAAAGAGTCCAACCTTGATGTCCTCACGAGCAAACTTGATCGCTTCATAATGGATGAGAATGAGGGTGCGGATAAAATGTTCACACGTCTCAATCACATTGTGAATGAGCTCAAGACCCGAGGGAGCACGGAGGTCAATGATCACTTCATCGTCAAGAAGATGCTCCGAGCACTCACACCCAAGTATGAGTACTTAGTGATGCTTTTTTGTGAAAGGAGTGACTTCAAGACCTTGACTCCCACCGAGGTATTCGGGAGGATCATCGCTCATGAGTTGGAGATTCAAGACAAGGAGGAGCTCGTGGCCTCAAACTCAAGCCTCAAAAAGAAAATCGCTTTGATGGCCAAGCACATCGTCGAGGATGACTCAAGTGATGATGAAGAGGAAGAAGAACTTGATGATGAAGACATCATCTTGTTCGTGAGAAGATTTTCCAAAATGTTAAAGAAGGACGGTGTCAACAAGTTCAGGAGAAGAGTCACAAGTTCACAAAGAGGGCGTGCTTTGCGTGTGGCAAGACGGGCCACTTTATCACAAATTGTCTAAAGAAAAAGGATGAGAAGGAGAAGGACAATAGGAAGGAGTACCATGGGAATCGCAAGTACATCAAGAAAAATAAATTCAAATCACAAGCTCACATCGCGAAGAGCGGGTTTCCGATGATACAAGCTTCAAGTCCAACTTCAATGAAGATGGAGTTGCCGGTCTCGCCACGGCTAATTCAAGACCTGCCAAGTCCCTCTTCAATCACTCAAGCATTTAGGTCGAAACAACGGAGGGAGGTGGTAGGACAGATTCAAAGGCTCCCGTCGAGAGCCCTAGTTTTCCATCTCCATCACCACCATTAATTTCACCCATAGATCATTCCTTCCAGCAAGCCTCCATAGCTAGAAACTCCTTGTAATCTCCTCTACAATCATCAAGACCTCTAAGATTAGTTTATAACTTAGTATTCATCAATTTATGGATTTATTCCCTTATTCTTTCTTGTTGATTTGCATGATGTGTGAGTAGTCCATTTTTTCTATGGGGTTTTCGATAGTAACTATGTAGTATTCTCTATATTTGTGATGGTCATTCATCTTCGGTGCCATCAAATCATCATGATTGCCATCCATCTTTGGCACCACCAACTCATCATGATTGCCATCCATCTTCAAGGCAATCAATTTATTTATCGGGATTGGCTATGATTATTTTTCTAACGGCTCAAAAGGAATCATAGTAGTTATTGTTTGTCTTGTCGTCCCCCATTGCTAGACATGATGACATTGGTGGAGAGGAGATGATGCTTCATGGATTATTGACAAAAAGTCCACATTAGAGAGCTAAAAGATCAAATCTATTAAGGAAGGTATAAAGCCTAATATATTATTTCACAACTGATGCGAAGTGACATTGCACAAGCTTGGATTAATTGTAGGTGTGCATAGTATCATCCCTAATAAAAAGGTTCTTCAGTTAGTTAGACACTTATTCTCTGTGCTTTATATTTATCTAGAATTGCTACAGTGAATCTATAAACTCCATGTCTTATTTTAGCCATTAGAACACCTCTCTTATCACTTTTAGTATTTATTTATTTTTTATTTTTTCTGAAAATAGTTTTAGTTCCCTTAGTCAAGTAATTGCTCCTTTTAATTATCTATTGCATCACTAAGGTTCACAACTATTTGAGAAAGGTAGTTATGTATCTCAACCTTCACTTTTACTTGTTTTTAATTGTGATTTCAGATCTGGACCAAGTGAGATTAATCACCGGTTACTTTGGGGCTTCAACACTCTTTCTTATCGAAAACACTACAACTAATCTTGTGCACTTGTAGGTCATGACATACTTGTTTTCTTTGCTTGTGTATTTCAGAGCTTAAGATGAGAACACATTAAGGGGGAGTGTTGTGCTCTAAGTGTACACAGACATCCCTATATGTAAACAAATCAATTTTTGTGTGAAGGCATTACTCTTATAGTGGTAAATTTAAAAAATGTGAGCCTTTGCCTCCTGGCATTATATTCTCTGATGAATATTGGTCCTAGTGCATATTTAAAGCATATACATGGTGGCAACACTATGAAATCTCCATCTTTTGTTCCCTAGGACTCTGTTTTATTTTTCTTGACACTTAGGTATTTTAAGACATTTTTGCTCATTTATCTCTGTGTTAAGTTGGATTTTGTTTTATCTACATCCACTTGATGTTTGAATGCTTGAATGTTCCCCAATTGGATGTGAGTAAAACCCATAAGGGCCCCTAGACTTGTTCAATCAAAATTTCATCTAACCTTTCATCTCAGCTAAAGCACATGAGTTTGAAAACTGTCTCCCGGATACTCCGAACCCTTCGCTGGAGTACGTAACCCACAAATAAAGAGTTCTTGGAGTCTCCGAACATTTTGTCAAAGAGTTCGTCATCCAAATAGAGAGTTTCTTGGATGCTCCGGAACCGAGTCCTGAGTCTCCAGACTTGTGTTTCTAAGAGTACTCGGAGGCTTTCCAGACTCTCCAGCTGGATGAGTTTTCAGTTCATCCCAGATACTCCGGGTGATTTCCCAGAGTCTCGAGGAATGAATCTAGGTACTTAAACATCCAATCGGGGAGGTTTTCTCTCATCTCCCCAGAGCACTCCACACCCGAGCCTCACCTCCCTTGTCTCCTAACCACCGCCGCCATCGTTTAGACTCTCCGACGAAGCTCCTCCACCGACACATCACCTCGGAGACCTCCTCACTAGCCTGCATCACCTCACCGGAGCACTTCTCCACGATGATCTTCTTCTCCTCCATTGATTGAGATGGGTCACACAAACCCTCCCCCAGGTTCAAATCCATCGGATTCTCTGGGTAATTTCACTCACCATCTCATCCTTGTGCATATCTAAGTCTATTCCTTTAGATCTATGCGTCAATTTTGTCAATTACACTGTTGTTAGATTGTTAGGGTTAGAGCCCGACGGTCTGCCTAGATACTCTGGGTTCAATCTTGGATACTCCAATTGGCAATCGGATACTCCAAGTTCATACCCAGAGTATCCGGACAAACAATTTTATGCCCTAATTATGAGTTTGTTGACGATCAATCGATGATTCCTCTAAGATGTCATGTGCACTTACCTAAATCTCTTATCTACTTGTTCATAGTGAGTTCTCATGTGGAGCACCATGATAGCTCCAGCTCTAGTGAGGACAGTTGTCAAGTGTAGGAAGATTGAGGAAGAACAAGGTCATGGTTGCAAAGATGGAGAGTCCTCCCAACTTAGAAGACTAGGATGAAAATTTCTATCAGTATGAGAAAGAGGAAGGTAATCTAGAAACTCAATGACTCCACCATGAAGAAAATCAAGCTGAGGATTGAAAGGACCGAGATGCCGACTAGAGGGGGGTGAATAGTTGGCTTATAAAATTTTCCTCTTTTAATCTTTTATTTAAGTTATCAGATTAACTTCACAAGTTAATAGTGGACAGTTGTGACACAGGTGAGTGACACAGGTGGAAACTATGTGTAAATTAACACACAGCTGTCACACAGGTGGAAGACACCGGTGAAGAGTTAACCTAACACAGGTGCTCTACTTAGACTGCCTGGGACACAGGTGCTGACACATGTGAATACAAGTGAATGAAGCAACTGTGTAACAGATGATCACACACAGGTATAAAGGTAATCTAGCACAGGTGAAAAGGTAAACTTAGCAGATCAAGTCTAAGAGACACAAGCAAGCAAAGATAAACAGATATGCATGCAGTACAAGGAAGTAAAGGAGACTCAGGGGTTTTTCACCGAAGTTCCCAACTCTTTGCAGAGAAGGTACGTCTCCGTTGGAGAGACCACTCCTAAGAGCTGGCCAGCACTAAAACGTGCTTCTTCTCCGAGTACCTGATCCTTCAGGACTCTTTCTTTTGCTTGTGGAGATCCTTTTGCCTTGCAGCAGGTAGACCTCAGAACACCTTCACAAACTACTGGTTCATCCCACACAAGCTTGGGTGATACCAGCAACTCCTACACCCGTCTAGGAGTAGACAAACTCCAAGAGTAACAGATGATGCAGCAGCAATCTCTTGGAGGAACCTTTGCTCGTGCTCTAGCTCACAAACTCACTCGAACTAACCCTTAGACTCTTGGCTCTTGTAGAGTGGTTGGAGGCTTTGCAACGGTCGTATGTGAAACACTGATTTGAGCAAGGTTGAGGACAGAGTCCTCCCTTGGTCCCCTATATATAGGGTTCACAGGCACCTGACCGTTACCCTGTTGCCACGTAGGATTAAGTGAGCCACCGGTGTCAACCATCGGTGACACAGCTACACACTACGCCCAACTGTACCCGGCTCAGGTAGACCGACACCTGTGTCACCGGCGGTGCACAGAGGTGAACCCTTAGCTGATAGCCGCACTACTCAGCCCGGTCCTGGCACATGACATGCCCTCAGCATACTTCAGACTCTAATACCTATAAGGAGAGAACCTCCGACAGACTTCTGACTCAGCAGACCGCCCATCGCAGTGCAGATACCTTAGCATTTTCAAGCTCTCCCCTGGTACAGAGATGTACCTGAGTCATAGAGCGGAAGACCACCTGTGACACAGCTGTGTCACACAGGTGCCTAAAGCTCTAGGGTTTTCACTGTTAGTACTGCAGAGCACTAACACAAAACAGCTACATACTTTTGTGCAAAGCTATTGACACAGGGCAATTGGCCTCAAAGCACCAATCCCCTTGACCAACACTCTGAGCAATGAGCAAGGTTCCCTTAGACAATTGCTACTGTTTCATCCCTCTTGATAGTACGGGTGATTCCTATGGACTCAAAGAAACTAGCAAATCTAGGCTTTACCTGCCACCAACTGAAGTCACGGCCCTTGACGCATCAAGCCACCATCACCCTGCTTGCAGCTCCCTGCACAGCACCAGCTTCTTCTCAGCTGTGGCACAGCTGCCTAGCACAGCCATCTCTTTGTCCTTGAAAGCACCTTGTACCCTTTTTGGTGGCCATCCTTCTTTGGATAACCCTACTTCATGGAACCTGTAAACTCTGCTTACACTCAATGTAAACATTAGATTCCAGTTTAAGTTGCCATTAACCATCAAAACCATATCAGGGCCTAGATGATCTTTCAAGGATGCCGCTTCACTAGCTCCTCCTGAGAAGTTCATGGGCGCCGCTTGGAGCGCCCAAGCATGTGAAGATGCTAGGAGGATGAAGCCTCCTCTGAAGACAAAGAGGATGTCTGAATGCTCTGCTGCCCCCAAGAAAGCTTAAGCAATGAGTAGGGTAAAAGCCAAAGCCGCTCCTCCTGCACCACCACCTAAGGACAAGATAGTCACGAACATCCATTGGCATATGAGAGGCTGTGTGCTAAGGGAGGTGGTGAATTACAAGTCCATTTCCAAGGGCAAGTATCAGAAGATCAAGTGGAATGTCAATCTCTATGGCAAGAAGAGGGACTCACTTGACCCAATGTTCCATATCTTGGTTCAACAGGATATCTATGAGACAATATACCTGAAGCTTGAGGAGCGCATCATCCACCAGTGGTTTATTAATTGGAGGTACATCAGGGCTAACTCCTTCAAGTTCCCTAACGTGTACAAAGCATGTGAAGAGAAGGGGTTGAATCACATCATGGGGCTCTAGTACGACGGGAATGATGAGATCATCTTGCAATTCTATGCCACTCTCTTCATTTGAGAAGGATGATGCCAAAACACCGCACTGGATGACCAATGGAAAGAGGTACCAGGCCACCTTTGATGAATTTTCCAGGATTCTTGGAGTCCCAGGGACTTAGGAAGGTGAGTCCAAGAAGCTTTATGATGCGGATTCTCTCGCTCCGGATGCTATCGCCAACTTGTACCAAAGGGGGTATAGTGGGGATCCATGGTCACATCAGTGGCTTGAAGCCACTCTATGCCATCTTGAATGAGTTATTTAGGCATACCATGAACCTTTTGAAGGAGATGAACCTTTTGAAGGAGATGAACCTTTTGAAGGAGGTACTTGCTGAACCTTTTGAAGGAGATGAAGTATCAGGGGAAATTCATGTGATGGATTTTAGGTTTAATGAGATCTGGCGTACCATGGTGGAGCAAGAGAGGTCTCTTCCTTTTGCTCCATACATTCAGAGGTTGGTGGACACGGCCTCAGGAGACGAGTCCCACAAGGATGTCACTCATGGAGAGTACCAGCCTAAGCCAGAGAAGCCTACCCCTGCTGTGGTGAAGCCCTCTTCCTCCAAGGACCCCCCCCCCTCAGAGTGTCATCCACTCGACCATAGATGCATTGAAATCTATCTTGTCCATGTGCAAGAGCATCAAGAAGCAGTCCCAGATCAGGAAGACTCAGAAGAAGAACATCATTAGAATGAAGAAGATGCGGGCGTTCATGAGCATACCGGATATCTCTCCAAACAGCTCTGAGTATGCTCCTAGTGATGATGATGAGCCCATCCCGGACCCCTTCTACTCTCCACCTCTCACTAGCTCAGGAAGAAGCTTCACCTCCCTCGACACATGGAAATGATGATGACGAGGATGAGGAGTCTGAGTAGCTTTTCTTTTTGGTGTCTTGATGCCAAAGGGGAAGGATAGGGTAGTATATGTTTGTTTTGGAACCGAAAGTTACAAGACTTGGTGTTCATTTGATCTTATTCGTCTTGTAAACTCATTTATTTGTCCCATGTGGTGAACTTGTAATGTAAGACATGCCATGCTCTATTTATGTAGTTTGCTTTGTTATTTTTCATATCATGTCTTATCATCTTAGATGCATAGTTTATTTTTATCATATGCCTTATAATAATACACTATGCACTCCTACAGAGTTTTAGATATAGGGGGAGCTCTCACATATCACCTATCAAATATGTGTATTTTGTATTCACAACAAATTCTCAAATGCACACATTTAGGGAGAGATCATCATATATCCAAGAAACTTGAACTTAATTCTTTCTATACAAAATAGGAGCTTCAATCATCTTGTCACCAACCACCAAAAATGAGGAGATTGAAAGTGCATCTAGTCCCCCTAGTGGTTTTGGTGATTCATAACAAATGACTAAGGGACTAATGGCAATGTCGAGTGTATGGACATGTTTTAGTCCCATGTGTGAATTACTACCGGCATCAACGACCACCAAAAAGTTGATCAAGAGATACGGCGAGGAAAATGTGAAGATTAGAAAATTTCCTAATTTTTAGTGATTTAAAATCATATTGAGTATGTGAAACATTTTCCTAATTTTTAGTGATTTAAAATCATATTGAGTATGTGAAACATTGTACTATTAAGAGGGGAGTAATGTATGAGTCACGTGATGACATAAATAATATATGTGATGAATATTTTGCCACACTTTGTTTTGTTGGATTTGAATATCCAGTTGCATGAATTCAATGACTGTTGGTTTGGATAATTGGCTGTGTGGTTGATTGAGTTTCTCAGTTTGTCTCAAGGAAAAATTGAGTGGATGAAAGATTTTTCTCGACTGACTTGGGTCAAATGGAAAACTTGTGCTCGCAACGCTTTGCTTGGTCTATTGTGTGCAGGTGCGAGTTGGGTGCGGCGATGGTTCGGTCATATGGACCGGCATGAGGCTTGGAGGGCTGAGATGCGGTCAAGGAGGTGGCGACGACATCGTGCGGCTTAAAAGCATGTACGCGGAGGACAAGAAAGCGGGTGGAGACGAGACGTGAGGACCAAGTCAGTGCGAGGGCGTTTTGGTAAAAACGCGGAATCTACCGAAGCATAACCAAGAAACTGCGGCGGCGGCCGGGAAGCGGTTTAGGGTTAGTTGCTTAGGGTAGAAGGAAAGATAGATGATGGGTGAGTCACTTAGACGCTTTGTGATGCGTGCTAAGTGCTCATGCCATCTAAGTGGGCTTAAGGCCCAAATGGTGGGAGGTATGCCTCCACCACTATAAAAGGAGGGGTAAGAGGTGCTTATCCCTTAACCCTTTTGTAAGCTTTGTGAAAACCCTAGTTAGCGGCTGCTCAAGAGAGCTTTCGTCTAATCATGAGAGGCCTTTGAAACAGCAAGAAAATCCACGAAAATGCAATACAAAAAGATTTTCCCCATTCCTTTGTGTTCTTGAGTTATCTCCTTCATTAGCTCTTTTGAATTTTTGTTTTCTTGTTTTCTCCTATGGATTGATCCGTGGTATGGCAAGTAAGTGATGGGAAGATCATCTCCATACTGATCCCATCCAAGCATACCCAAGGATTCAACCGTTTTCTTTTCTATTTCGAATTTCCTTGGAAAACAAGCAAGAAATGGGATTTTCGTGACTAATCTTTGTAGGGGGTTTGATGCTGTGATTTGGGGCTTGGAATAGGTTGCTAGGACATGTGAGATGATACCATAGTGATTTGAGATCAAGATTCCTCACGAGTTTCCTTTCCCTTTAAAATTCTTTTTTTTCTCATTTCTAGGGCTGATTGAAGAAAAGAGAGTAAAGGTCTTGATTGAGAAGTTTTTATGGAGATCAACACTTGATCTAGACTCACAAACCTTCTCACACCTCTATGTAAAATTTGGTTGGATTTGGTTGGGTAGATTTTGAATTGGACCAAAAATTGGATCAAAATCTCAGTTCTGGACTAATCTGCCTGTCACACAGCTGTCACCTAGCTGTGTCACCCAACGGTGTCACACAGCTGTGTCACCCAGCTATGTCACACAGCTGTGCCACTGGTGTGAGCTACTGCTGTTGCTTCGGACGTTCGCTGTTTTGATCATAACTTTTGCGTCCGAACTCGGAATTCAGTGATCTTGGACTCGTTTCGAAGCTATCGACGAGCTTCACATCACCAAGAACTTTTGGGGGTTTTTCTGTCGAGCCAGCTGTGTCACACAGTGCTGTTCCAGTTTTGCGGTATTTTGTCGAGTTATTTTCGCTACGTCTTTCCTGTCACTTACAGGAGCACCTCAGTTGCTATTTGTATTTGAATTTGAAGAATAATTTTTTAAAAACTGACATTCACCCCCCTCTGTCGGAAGCCACTGATCCAACAAGTGGTATCAGAGCCCGGTCTCGCTTCTTTATAAGCTTTGACCGGCTTTGCGAGCCATGGCTTCCCACGGATACTCGACTCGTCCTCCTATCTTTAATATGACGGACTGGGAGTTCTGAAAAAATCGAATGAGAATCTTTATCCAGTCAGAGGGGCTTGCTACTTGGCAGATCATCGAAAGGGACTTTGCTCTTCCTGCGGAAGTGACGGCTGCAAATTTGGTAGATGTTGAAAACAATTACAAGGACATCAACTACTTGCTTTCTGGTTTGGATAGGAAGGAGCATGAGCGGGTTGCTCATCTTGATACCGCTCATAAGATTTGGTCGACCTTGATCACCTACCATGAGGGGTCCGACCAAGTCAAAATCGCTCGAGCGGATCAATACAGAGTTGAATACAATCGTTTTGAGCAACGCTCTGGGGAATCCATTTCTGAGCTTTTTGAGAGATTTGAAAGAATTGTGAACAAGCTCAGGAGTGTGGGAGTGAGGTATTCTGACTTAGAGATGGCTAGGCATGTGTTGAACACATTAGAGTCTACTTTTGAAGTGCAGAAGATTGCCATCCAAAAGTCCGCCAATCTTGCCACTCTCACACTCGATCAACTGTTCTCCAAGCTCTCTACTCATAAGATCGCTTCGGAGAACAGAAATGGTTCACATACCAAGAATTTGGCTCTTGTTGGGAACACTTCCTCGGATCCATCGGGGATAGTGTCTCCTAGTGTCAACTCCGACACTTGCATGATTTCTTCTTCGTATGGACTGTCTCTTGCAGCTTTGTCTTCCTTGTCCGATGATCAACTTGAATCTCTTTCCGAGGATGAGCTCGTATTATTTGCAAAACGCTTCTCTAGGGCATACAAGAATGTGAGAAATAGGAGAAGGAAATACTCAGACATCACCTGCTATAGGTGTGGTGAGAAAGGCCACATTCGATCCGAGTGTCCCAATCCTAAAGAGAGAAACAAGTTTGCTTCTAAGTTTCAGGACAAGAGAAGAAACAAGCTTGGATCGAGGCCCAAGATGCGTGAGGCGGAGAAGATCCTTCGTCGAGCTCTCGCTGCTTTTGGAGATAGCGACACCAGCACTAACTCTTCTTCATCTTCCTCTACCTCAAGCAAGGATGAACCGGAGCCGCCCAAGCACAAGAAGAAGGGAAAGAAGAAGGTGGAACATGGCTTCACCGGCATGTGCTTCATGGCGAGATCCGAGGAAGAAAGCGACGATGAAGATCTTGCAAGTGAGGTGAGCTGCACTTTTGATAAGCTCAGTGTTAGACATGATAAGCTACTTGATATGTTTGATGTGCAAAATGATGACCTGTTTGCTTCAATTAAGAAATCTAAAGATCTGACTAAGAAAGTTAATTCTCTTACACTAAAAATTGCTAAACTGAAAAGTAGTAATGATAAGTGTGCTAATTGTGATGTTTTACGTAAAGAATTTCTTGAAGCTAAAGATGCTCATGCTAGTGTAAGTGAATTGTTTAAGTCATCCATGATTGAACTTGATAAACTTAAGTCGAGCCCTTGCTCCTTTTGTGTTTCTAAGGACGATGACTTAGACTCTCTTAAGAAAGAGATTGATGTGCTCAAATCGTCACATGCTAGTTTCGCCTTCTAGTGCACCTCTTGGTTGTTCCTCTAGCTTAGCACCTCGCAATCAATTGAATGAGATAAAATTGTGCTTTGCTCTAGGTTTCATGTTGCATACATTTGTCATCCAAGAGCTTATGGTTTATAAGGACAATCTAGCCAAACTTAAAACTATTTTCTTGCTGGATACATTGTCTTTTCATCTCTTGCTAAAGAACTTAAAAATGCTAAGAAACAACTGGCTAGCATTAGTTCTAAGAGCACTCAAGAGCCTTCTCCATGTTTAAAATGCAAGTATTTAGAAGGTAGAAATAAAGATTGGATCAAACCGTGCTTGAGATGAGAAGACCTGCTTCTGATAAATGCTCACAACTAGTTGAAGAAAATCAGGACTTAGGAAGACACATTTCTGAGCTTTACAGAAAACTCACTTTGGCTAACGCTACTGCTTCTAAGCTACCTGTTGATGTTTCTCATGCTATTTCCTCTACTTGCACATTTTGCCATGAACTTGAGAATGATATTTCCACTATGCATGTTGCATTTAGAGAGAGGTTTAAGAAAACAGTAGCTGAGACTTGTAGCATTGCTTGTGTGTCTTGTGAGTCTCTAAAACTTGAATTAAGAGTATACAAAGAAAAATATGAGAAAGCTGTTAGAGTGTCAGCTTTAGGAGCTTGTCTTACATGTGCTCCTTTGCTTAAGGAAGTTGACTACCTCAAGAAACTTTGGAGAGATTTTCTGGAGGTAGAAAAGAATTTGACATGATCTTAGACAAGTCTAGAGTTAGCTCAGGCAAAGGTCTAGGTTTTAATCATGTGGAAGAAAATAATAATCATCATCTTCATCCCATTGGTTCTCTTGGTAGAGGCTTGATTGCAATAGCTCAGGGGGAGAGGGGAACAGTGTTCAAGTCAGGTGGCTATCTGGATTCATCTCTTAAGGATAAGAGTGCTTCAGTCTCAGTTGGTGCTACCTTGCAGAGGGTAAAATACCGATGCACTCATTGTCATAAGGATGGTCATCTTGTTGAGTTTTGCTTTCGACGTCTCAAGGAGGAGCGTCGTGACCGTGTTCGTGCTCTTAGGGGTATTCAATGACGCAACAATGCGTTGAGTGCTCCTAAAACACGCACGAGCCTCAACATGTTGAGGTTTCTGGTGGCTCTAGCAGGCGACAGGGTTTAGGTCGCTTAGATTTTTCTCGCCGTCCTTTTGGAGGTGGTTCACATGCTCTGGTGCGTGACATTCCTCCGTGGCGCATTCTAGGTCAGGGTTGTAGAGTTGCTCAAGATGTTGCATTGCATGCTAATCACTTACGACCTTCTGTGCCTGTTCAGCGAGTGACTCTGTACTGGATTCGAAAATCTTTGCTTACTAACCCCAATACTGAGTCCACTCGCTTTCGGTCTCTTGTGTAGGTTGACCGGCGAGGGTTGGTGAACATGTGACTTGTTGATTCCGAGTGTTCACGCCACATGACCGGAAGCTCAAAATGGTTCACCTCCCTCAACAAGACGTCCGGTGATGAGTTCATCACTTTTGGAGACGACTCCCGAGGACGTGTGACACACAAGGGCGCAGTGCGAGTCAACAACAACAACATCCTCAAAGATATTGCCCTTGTGAGTAAACTGAAATACAACATCATTTCTGTTTCACAGCTTATTGATGATGATTATGAGGTGTGCTTTAAGAAAAATGGATGTCGTGTTCTTGACTTTTCGGGTGTACTTGCTTTTGGTATTTCTCGCCCTGGTAGAGTCTTTGCTGTTGATTTCAGTTCTTCTGAAATGCTCAATTAGATCTTTTTCTTGATGTTTCTCTCGACAAAACCCTAGTCGTTGATCTGTCTATGTCCCAGAATATCCGAACCTTGGTCCCGAGTTCCCAGAACTTTGAGTAGGGTTTCTGCTTAAGTGCTGACCAAGGGTCTCTGAGTGAGACTTTGGGTGTGGGATGCTCTATTGCTTGCCTTTTCCCGGAGTGTCTGGATTTGTTCCTGGATACTCCAAAAAATGTTTGGCTCCGGGAGTGTGTGTCTTTTTGGCCAGATACTCTGAACGAAGACTTATCTAGAGTAGCTGAGTGCTGCTTTGGAGTTTGCTCGTTTGAATCCCGGAGTCTCCAGTGTTGATGCTGAATACTCCAGAGAAGTCTTTATCTGGCCACTGGAGTCTCTGTAATTCTTGATAGATACTCCAGACATTTGTTTGTCCGGAGTGTCTTGAGTGTTTTCTCTCGTGTGTCCGGAATCTCTAAAGTTCGTCCCGGACTATCTGAGCTAGTCTCTTGGTGTTGAAAATAGCAGTTAATTTTGAATTTCAGATACTCCAGGTATGTGTTAATCTGCTCTAAGGGTTAGTTTTTCAGAGTGGGTAATTTATACTGTCACTCTTTCATCCAAGCATAACTCTTCGCCACTTCGATTCCTGCACTCTTGAAAGCTTCTCCCACCTTTATCTTGCCGATATCTTCAATCTTTGTGAGGAAGGACAAGAGAGAGTGAGAGATTGAGAGGGATTGAGCACTAGAACATCAAGTTCATCTCCGAGTCTTCATTGCGCTTCACTTAGAGATTAGAGTCTCCTGGATGGCTAGGCGTGCTTGAGAGCCACTAAGCTTCATATGGTGCAATTCTCATAGTTAATGAAGGCCTAGGATCCGCTTCCTGCAAGAAAAGGACCACCAAGAAGGAAGGAAATAGTTGCTCTATGCACCTTCTCGATGAAGAGGTTTGAAAGAGAGCCAGTTTTGGTCTTTTGTGACCGAATTCCTCACAAAGGTGTAGGATAACATATCTTTTGTAATCGGTCCCTTTTGGTTTTTCATTCCTCTATTTACTTTCATCAAGTTTTCTTTGTGTTGCTATTGCTTGTGCTATTAGTACCAGAGTCCAATAATATTTTTTTGTTATTTTTTTATAATTTTTTATAATTTAAATAAAATTGACAGCGCGGAATAAATATTAACAGAGAAAATATTGAGTTTGAGAAAAAGTGTACGATTCATTGTGCGGGCCAATATTAAGAATTAGGAATGTATATAGGTGAAGTGGAGAAATAAAAAACTTTGTCGTACATTGTCACATTGTCGCATTAACAAGCTTTTCTTTTCTTTAGAGCAAACAATCTTTTCCAGAACATTTCTAGCTGCCAACCGCTTCTTTCTTTCTCCGTCGGAAGGCTCCAAGGCGGCGCGTGACTCACGCCCCAAGATGCCCGAAAAGCTCCCACTCCCTTCCGTTTCTTCTGCTACTAGAAAACAGAAGGCGTAGGAAGGAAGGAAGAAACACGCACACCAACTGCTGCGCACCTGCTGATCGATCCTGCGGAGAAGCTAGCTTTAGGATCATGCCTGAACCCGCGAAGGAGACGGCCGCCGCGCCCGCGGCCCCGCCGGCCGGCGGCGGCTCGGAGGAAACGGCGTCGCCGGCGGTGGCGACGCCAAGGGGGTTTAGGTTTCTTGGGGAGGATCAATCCGTGCACAAGGCCCTCGGTGGTGGTAAAAGTACGGTTCTTTTTCTTCTATTTTGCTTTTCTTACGTTCTTGCTTCGTTTTGGTTAGTTAATTGTTTGCTAGAACCGGGATTATTGTTTCTTTAGTACGAATTCATATAGGTTGCTTGAGTTGGTATGAATTGTACTGTGTTGCCGTTCTTGATTTCTTCCGCAGAGTAGTTGAGTAACTCCAGACCTTGAGTTGTTGGCGTTGGACTCTTAGTAGCTATAGTGGGAAAGGGGGCAAGTAAGTTATGTTATTTTCGGTAGGTTTGGTTCATCAGATGGTTAGTTCAAGAGCAAAATTGGCACTGCTAATTAGTAGTTAGTCACTTACTAGCTACATGTCTTATGTTATCGATAGAAATCCGATGATCTTATTTAATAGTAACTTCCTCACCTAGCACTAGTAACCGTTGGTGCTGGTGTCTGCCTATTCTTGTTGAGAGGTGCGAGTGTCATGTAAGGTTTGCAGTCGCTCCCTTTCTTCTATGCTGATGGACGAAAAATCTTGAATAGTCTTTTTTTATTTTTTAAAATGATTTATCTGCATAACCATAAATTCAATACGGAGCTAGTCAACATGCGGCAAGCATGGTTAGCTTTCTCAAAATCAGAAAAAGAAAAAGACCGGAGTTAGTCATGTTGGTTTCCTCCAATGGTGATATTTTCTTATTCTCCAGATTGTGATTGTGGGTAGAGGCATTGGAAAATGGGGTTAGTTTGCATTCGTTGTCTTACCCATTTACTCCTAAAAAAGCTTCTAATACTCCATATACTAAGATATTGTAGTAGATGTAGCTCAGCACCCGAGATCATGAACATACGCTTCTTTCCAGGTGGATTTTGGGGGATCCTACCCATATTTAATCAACATCCTACTGTCAACTCTAAGATATGCTTGTTAACACCCCCCAGAGCTACCCCAAAAGCTACAGTGCTGCGCTTCTTCAACTCTTAAAATGGAAGGGGGGGAATTATGGCAGGTCCCGAAAAGCTAGACCAAAGCACGTAACAGAAAGATCAGTATGTCTTTCAGCATCATACACGACGTTGTTAAGCTTCCATTGCAATGTCAAATTTTCAGCTCTTCAGGGAATACAATTGTTCGTTTGATTTTTTTTGTTGAATTTTTACAGAAAATAGTGAAGGTTAGTGTTAAATTGAAGAATTGCACTCTCTTTTGTTAACGTGATGATTGGCTTTCTAACTTAAGTGGGCATAATTGAATATGACCATTCAGAACATCCCGAGAAACATATGAATTGCAAAGCTCAATATTTCTACAGAGTGTAAATTGTTTCATACAAAGACTAAGATATCAAAGACTTCTGTACACTAACATACTTAAATGAATTGTGTTAAAAAAATTCTTTTGTAATGTTTGGAAGGTCAAGAGTACTTCAATTAAAGGATTTTTAAGAATTCGGAATATGCGCCTCATGATACTCATATTTGTTCTCTCTGTATTTATCAGATTTGAATGGAATCTCAACATCTTGCATCTCTAGAACTAACAGATGAAAATTGTTTGATGGATCTGATAATTTTACGTTAGATGTTCAAGGGTAAGGGGTAATATTTTTCCTATAGGTTGGATGAAAAGAGGAGGATGGTGGAACAGAGGTCGGGACAGATACTGACCTTAATTCATAGTACCTGATCTGTTGACACTCCCGTGTGCATGCTATAAATGATCCTTTTTATAGAGAATTACTCATCACAATATTCTATTGTGCCACGACTGAGCTTCCAATTCATTGTGTTGTTATCCTGCTGCAATTCCATGTTTGTATATTTATTCTGTAATGTGCATTCGTCTGTGCAGCTGCTGATATACTGTTGTGGAAAGACAAGAAGTTATCTGCTGCAGTGATAGGTGGTGCAACTGTCGTATGGCTCCTGTTTGAAGTTGTTGAATACCATCTCCTGCCTCTGATATCTCATGTGCTGATTGGCGCCATAGCCATATTGTTCTTCTGGTCCAAGGCCACTATATTTATAAAGAAGTGAGGAAGAACTAGTAAAATTATTCTGTGGTTAACCCTTGACCAAGCTCGTTAAAATCAACTGTTGCATTTTCAGGAGTCCTCCTGATATTCCCGAAGTGCAGATATCTGAAGATCTTGCTTTGAACATTGCACGAGCGTTGCGTACTGACATCAACCAAGCACTTGTCTTGCTTAGGGAGATTGCTCTGGGGCATGACCTGATGAAGTTTCTGGGCGTATATTTCCACCCAAAAAATCAATTATGATTTTCTTTTCATTGACACTTCACTAGTTTATTCTGTTTGACTAATTGCCGACCTGTGGTTCCAATGTTTCAGGTGATCGTTGCTCTCTGGATTCTTGCTGAAATTGGAAGCCTATGTGATTTCCTGACCTTGATATACGTTGGTAATGACCCTTTCAACTCTTGACACCCTCTTACTGCAATTCTCCAAATTCCGAATCAGGTTAACTAATCAGCATGGCTATGCCAAACAGCTGCCTTGATGCTCCACACAGTGCCAATCTTGTACCACAAGTACCAGGACAAGGTGGACAATTTTGCTGAGAAGGCACACATCGAGCTCCGCAAGCAGTATGACGTCCTCGACGCCAAGGTTCTGAGCAAGATACCCAGGGGTCCAGCAAGAGCTACAAAGCAGGACTAGAACAGATATCAAATCACCCTGGAATTTGGTTTGGGAGGGTTGGCATCTTGCACTGCATGGCTTGGTTTGGCTCTGGTTTGTACATATCTCTGGCTTGTCTGTAGATTGTGTGATGGGAGTCTGTAGCGAATGGTTGATCACAATGTGGTTGGCGAGTTGGTCTTGGTGAATCTGTGCAATGTTTTGTTTGTTTATTGATAACCAGATCTTCCCACCACCGTGTACCTATCTAAATGTGGTTGTAAAGCTAGATAGTATTATACAACTGTGCTTGAAGTGTTTCAGTTGCTACATATTTTACTCTCCTTTGGCCAGGTTTGAGGCCCTCTTAATCTCTGGTCCTTATGGGTATTGGCTTATTTGGTTATGTCAGTTTTGTTTTCCTTTTAAAGTAAATATTTGGCGCTGGCTATATAGTTGCTAAGTGCTAATCCCCTCAATCAGCTCCTCACGACTGTGGGTAATCTAGTTACTTCTTTTACACCCGAAGGCTTGGCTCGAGCTCTTGATACACTTGACATCCGATTCAATTCTGTCGGAGGAATAGGCAATTTAAAGTAAGATCCCTTCCAAACCGAAGAGTACTCTTAACTAAACAAGCTCGGTTTGGCTTTGATGCTAGCCTACTGTTGAGGAACCACGGGCCCACCTGGGAGGTGGGTTGGACACCCGCCTCCCTCTCCTCCGAAGGGGAGTCAGTTTCGATACAGACTTGGAAAATTTGTCGTGGACTATTATTCTGTAAAGACCATTTTGTAAATATATGAGTTAACTTGAGATCCATTTTGATCTCTTGGTCTAAGACACAGTTTTCACCTCATGCATACATGTAGGTTTGCATCCATATAAAAGCTTTAAAGCATGGCTATCGAGCTAACGTAAGCAAAACTAATGAGAGCAAACACCGTAAAAACTTAACATGGTTTGAGCAACCTGCAAGCATAACCTAAAGACCTTTAAATCAAAAGGGACCGTATTTGAAAATTCTCAACTTAAAGGATTTCCAAAACCCCCATTGTGAGTTAATTCAGGGATCTACCACATTGAACTATTTTTTTCTTCTCTACGATTTAATTGATGTAGCTTATGAGAACACCTACTAGAGAAACTATTCAGAGACATGAAATCTACAATTCAATTGGAGTTACCATTGAATCGAATTCTTTTTATCATATTACCCTAAAACTCAAACTATAGCGGATTTTATTCCTAAGGGCCAAACTTTAGAGGATCGGTACAACTACTGAGTTCCTCTGCAAATTTTCCTAAACTTCAAAAATCTCTCTAAATCACTGATCAGTTGAATCCTAAATTACAAACAAACTAAAGAAAAAAAAGTAAGAAGTTTTAAAAGAAAAATAACAAAGGAAAAAGCCTCCCCCTCCTCTCGTGCTGGGCCGCCGGCCCAGCTCCTCCCCTCTCTTCCCCGAGTGGGCCTCGGCCCGCTATTCCCTTCCACGCGTGGCCCCCATCTCCCTTTCCCCAGCACGCCCGCACGCAGCGCCTAGGCTCTATCCCGCACGTCTCGCGAGCCCTTCCCTCCCTCTAGCAGGCGGGCCCCAGCGGTAGGTCGCCGGCGCCACTACCTCCTCTTCCCTCTCCTTCCTCTTGGGTCCTCCGTCCGCGCCATAGATAAAGCCCCATCGAGAGCTCCGGTCCGTCCTATTCTCCTCCCTTCTCTTCCCCAACCGCTGCTCCCTCCTTCTCCTTCAGCACCGAGACCACCGAGCTACACTGTCGCCGCCTCCTTTTCTTCTCCCACGAGCAACTCCAGCGGAATCATTCACCGGCGGGACCCCAGGCGGAGGCTGCGCCAGCCACATCTTCACCAATGCAGGCGGCCGCCCCACCTCAAACCTAGCGAGCTCGAGAACTCCAGCTCGGCACCAGCGTGACCCAGAGCTTCCCCAAGCTCACGGATGAGCTCATCGCCGACCCAATCCGTGCGCCGGAATTTCGCCACCGCCATTGGACGCACCGACATCGCCACCAATGTCCCCGACGTCCGAGCGTTACCAGCTTCTCGCGTTCAGCTCCTCCGCCCGGTTCAGCTCCGACGACTGCGGGGTGAGGTCCCGACGCACGAGTGCTTTCTCCCTCCCCTCCTCTTTTCGCTGGTCTGCTTAGCTCTGGGATGCGTCGCCGCCGCCGATGGTTGAGTGCAGGGCGTCGGTTTAGCAAAACCGACCGACCATTGCCTTCCCCCTTGTAACCACTCACGATGTTTAATAAAAAGAAAATGGAATCACAGTAGCCTTTGACTGGCTAATGATCTAATAATCATGCTTTTGAACTAATGACTAAAATAATTAAAGGTCTATTGAGCTAAACAGTACTGGAGCTCACTAAACTAATGAACTATTTGACATGATGATTTCTTATATCAATGTCTCGCATGTCAAGTGCATATGCTAAGTTAGTACCTTGAGAAACAACAATGCGTGTGTATTCATATACGTAGGGTAACTGGACTCCTTATAACATGCAAAACCATCTCAGATGATGGCTCAATTAACCTTATGAATGACAGTGAGTTTTAACAATGTAATCTACCAGAAATAATGAAATTATAACCTCAAGTATTACGATAGGAAGAGTCAACTTAAATCGGTCCTATTTCAATCTTATGATGAATGTAATATGATGATGAACCCCTTCTTGCTATGTATAACAGAACATACTCAAGTGATGGAAATGAACATTATGATTGCCGAATTCCATTTGTTATAGACCTAGGGTTCAAATATAAAGAAAAGAAGACTAGAGAATGACTTGTGGACCCAATGGTCCATTGACTGGTCAATGTTGACCAGTCAAACCAGGGTCAACATGGACCCACTTGTCATCCTCTAGCCCCACACCACAGCTGATTAAAGAAAACATTTAAATCCTTTTCTTTACTGAGAAAAATACAAAAAGGTGTTAAAAGTAGTTTAAACCTTCAAAAATTCATAGCAAATTCATCCGAATTCCAAACTAAATGATTCTTGTGTGTGAATTCATCTTTTATTATGTACTATTTACTGGTATGCATGTCATTCCCATTTCTGATATGAAAATTTTCAAAAATTACAAAACTGATCAAATTCAAATAAAAATGGTTCAACCTTGGAAAATTTCATAACTAATTACCTACAACTCCAAATAATGCGAAACCAATTGCATTAGTCTCATATTTATATTCTCTACATGATAGTATGCATTTCATACATGCATTCATCTCTGAAAATTTCAGTATTTCTTATTGCCCATTTTTGCTCTTTTCCAGCGTTTTGGTGATTTAATTGCTAGAGTCGGGCATCGAGGGTTTTGCCGAGGGTGATCACCAGCAGGAGTACTACCCCGAACAGCAAGGCAAGCATGCACGCTTGTTGAATTGATTCTAGTTATCTTACGCTTGCTTGCTTGATTAATGTCGTGTAGTTCGAATATTTCAAAATGATGTATGTGACATCTTTCTACTAGTATGATGTCACACCCTGATTTTCTGAAACCTGAAAATTAGGGCTAACAAAAACTGTTTCGCTAATAATGTCAGTCAAAATACACCTATCCATAACTTTAATTCAAATCACTGTGTAGTTAAATACCAAAACACGAAAACCCTTGCTCCCACCTTTCTCGATCCCCATTTTGTCGAAACCCTAAATCTCCCGAACTATGTCCGACAGCACGGGCAGCTCTGTTCAACACCTTGTCTCCATACGTGGCTACTCGCCCTTGCACTCCCACCACGAGCACATCGACGGCATTCCCCTTCCTTTTTCCTAGTCGGTGTAACCTAGACCGACGTCTGCAGCTACACTCTCAGTCGGCACTCCTATGAAATTGACGCGTATATACATCAGGAATATCTTCCGAATGACGTGATTTTCTGCCACATACTTCGTCATGTCTTATCATAAATGTATGCACGTATATACTGCCCTTGGATATACGCATATACGTAAAACCTTCATTCCTTCTTTCTGAGCTACGGAACAAAACCCTAACGCACCATTGACTCTGCCACAATCTTACGCATATATACGAGCATACCGGCAATACTTTCCCGAATTCTATCTCCCATGACTTCCTACCATTATTCTAACCCCGTCGCCACCCTATATACGCTTAAATTTTGAGTGTATGTGGGTATATACACTTGAAATTCTAACCTAATAAACTATGTGATCTCTTGGCCCCCAACAATTCTAAATAAATTATGGGAACTTCCTTACATCCATGCTAACTCCAATATAAAATACTGTAGAGTTGTGCAGTGCAACTAATTAAATCAATTTCAAATTTAAATCTGAAGACGAAAGGAATGTTACAATACAAACCATAGGAATAAAGTTCCTAAAATCTTAGAAAATTCTACCACACTTCTGGCATCGTTCTTAACCAAGTTAACAAATAATTTTTGAACTGCCAGTTTGAATAGTTTAAACTAACTTAAATGCCCATTTAAGCTGAATTTGAGATTAGGATGTTTCTTTCAATTCCAACCCTCCTAAAAATGCTCCAATTTTTGTGGACCCTCTTCGACATATTACTGATCTGTTTTTCCAATAGTACACCAATACTACGGTATATCTCCCTCTCGAAAGATTCTCTAAAGACCAGTCAAAACAGCCATGTGAATATCTCTGTTACTCCCTGTGGATCTTCATCGCCTTTTCTGCTGAACCCTGTGCACCCAAGCCACGCAATCGCAAATTCTCAATTTGGTGCCTAACTCTGTTGTAGCACCATGCCACATAATCATCTTCAGTATCGATTGGTACCTACCACTACAGCATGCGGCACCTGCCTCCTTAATTCCTTCTCCCTTTTCCTTCATTCCTCTCTCCCCGCCGCATCACCTTTCTTGTACTGCTCCCCATGTCCACGCAGGCATCCGCTCTAACTCCCTCAACAGCAAGCGGCGCCTACTCCCTCTATTACTGACCCTGCCGCCATTAACCCCCACCCATTTATCCTCCCCGGTCAAGACAAGCTTGAGTCTCTTCATCCTTTCTTCCTCAATCTCCTGAGCACTTCACTCGAGCTCCTTTTCGCTCCATCTTCCTGCTCCAAGCAGCTCAAGCTCCCCAATCCGAGTTGCTCCTCTCCACCACATCTCCTCAAGCCGAGCAACTCCCTGAGCTGCCCCATCTGCTGTCGTCCCCTCTTCACTACTCTCTCACCCGAGCAGACCAGCAGCGCAGCTCAGCACCACCACCGGTCGTCGGACCGGCGAGTCCGGACTTCGGGTCCGAGCCCCGGGTCTTCTCGAACTCCATCCCGGCTCTTCCCGCGCCACTCCCCGGAGAAGCTGCCACTTGACCCGAGCCCCACACCAGCCGGACCTACCTCATCGCCTGAGGTCACCGCCGCTCCTCACAACAGCTGCCACCGGTAGTGGGACCTCCCCGCTATCGCCCATCTAACCCGGCGACTAACCCTTTCCTCGCCCTTGCTCTGGTACTGCTGACCTTGCCACCGGACCCACCGCTACCAAGAACCAGTCGAGCTCGACGCCGCTGCCGGTGAGCACAACCACGCCGACCACCACCACCGAGCGCGCCGCCGCCCCTCAAGCACGCCCAAGCCACTGCCTGGCCGTTGAGCTCACCCGCACCGGCCCTCTCCTCGATGACTTCGCCGCCGGCCAAGATCCCCTCTCCGCCGGCACGGACCCCGCGCGCCGCCCTCCGTTGCTCCGGCGAGTCCAGCCCCAGGGCCGCAGCTAGCAATAGCCTCGGCATTTCTTCGACCTGCGCCACCGCCGCATTTATTCTCCACCGAAGTCACCAGCGCGCCGCGTGACTCTGCCGCTTTGGCCGCCGCCCGTGAATCCTGGTCAAGTCACCGCTACCGCCGCCCCTCACCTCTCGCCGCTGCCGTCGGTAAGCTTCCTCCACCGCCCGTGCGCCTCACCGAAACCACACCCTACTCTGTCTTCTGCTCCATCTCCTTCTACCCCGGCCCCCTTCCTCGGTTATTTCCGTTGCCACCACTAGCAGACCCGCCGCAGTCGCCACCGACTGCTCGCTGACCATCAGAACAGGTCGCTCGCCACCGGTGACCCATACCCGAGCTCCTTTCCCTCCTCAAAGCACCCCTTCTTCACCTCTTAGCCTCAGCAAGCACCAAATTCTTCCCCAAGAAATTTGTTCCTCAGTTTCGAGCAACTCACCCGCCGCTCGGCCTCTCTTTGATTAGCGCCATGCCAAGCCTCCCAATCCCAACCAACCAAAGCACTTGGTTCCCCTCCTCCTCCTCTACCGAATCCCCTATCTAATTCCCCGAGGGAGCTAGCAAATCAAAAGCGCCCAAAGCCCACCGGAGTTCTCACTCGAGCCCAGCCAGGATCCCCGCCGACCAGGCTCTCTCGTGGGCATGACCCTTTCTTCAACTGCCAGGCGGACCCGGTGCCCCTCTTAATTTAACCGAACCATTACACCACCCGGGCCACTGACTGGTGGGCCTCCAACCGTCCGCCAGACCTAGAGGCAGAGTAAGTGGCAGCGCACGGTAGTTCTTCCCGCCACCGTGCATGGAAAGCGTAAAACTATTCTAACCAAAAGCGTAGGGTTGCTGGTTCAGCCGGTTTCTCTTTTTCTAAATCTATCTTCCAATCGATTCATCCGGTTCAGTACCATCTAGACAGGTTCTTGAGATACTTTTCCCGGTTCCTAGAGGAGAAAAATATTCTCTAACTTCTCCCTGAAGCACATTTTTAAACCTCAAATTATTTCAAATAGGAACAGGGGAGGTTTGGTAATGATTAAGAAATGGAATTCCTTTTAAAGTCTGATATGCTCGAAAATAGTTTCAGAACACTTTATTTTTAGGATAGGCACATTTTTAGACTTTTATCATTCCCTCTGCCGTCCATGTAGACCTTATGACCCAAGTAATTTGGGAGAAAATAGATGATCATGAATTATCCCTAGTGTCACACCCTAGTTTTCCAAAACCCGAAAATTAGGGCGTTCAAAAACTTTTTGTTAATAACGCTAACTGAAGTACACCCGATTAAAACTTTACATCAAATCATTCCAACCCTAAAGCAAATCAGGCCAAACCATCCACCCTTGTTTCCCTCCCTTTATTCCTAGTCGGAATAACCTAGACCACAACTACGGCTAATTACCATGCGATACCCTTGCTAAATTTAAACATATACATGCTCTAAACTTGCTCCGAACGACATGATCTTTTGCCACCTACCTCGCCAAGCCATATCGCGAATATAGGCACATATATACTGCTTTTGGTTTATGCACTAAAACCCTAACGCAAGAATACTCTAGCTCAATACCTAGACCGTATATGCTGGTATGTCCGTGGCACCTTGCAACCGATTGACCCCGAATCTAGAGGAGAGAACCCTCGAGAGTTCCCACCACCACTCCCCATCTGGCCACGCCCGAAAACCCTAGATCCGAGCTCCCGATTCATCCCCTTCCTATTTAAATCTAATTACTCTTAAAACCCTAACTCATCGTTCAACTCTATTTCAATCCTATGTATATATATATGCTTAAATCTCTCAAGTGTATATGGGCACGTACACCTTGAAAAACCCCAACACATCCTCGCATGCGGCCACTGGAGATTCCTCAAAGAGTTGCGTAAATTTCCACGGAACCCTTTGAAGTAAGACGTGTTCATGTTAATCTTATATTCGAATTAGTTAACCCCTCTCATCTTATCGGTTTAATGGCATGCTAATTGAACCAAACCCTCTCGTGGAATAGCAAGAATAAACCAATCTGCATGTATATATGTTCATGAGAGTGCATGCAACATTGATGCACTCCATAACTCCACACATGATCACATCCCAATTTAATTGGAATAGCTATGCAACCGTACACCCCATTTGTGCAAGTGCATATGCATCTTGACTTCCCTCCTGCAAGTTATCTATTTCCTTTCCCTAAGTTTCCCGCATGCCCGTGCAAGGACATTGCAGCTCTATTCCCTGCACTTCTCCCTAAGCTACAAGTACACGGCTCCTTGTGCCACCTCCCCCTCCATAGCAGTAGTCGGTGCCTAATTTCTACTGTGTGTCTGAGCTGTGGCAGCACACGCATTATTGATTTTTCCTGTGCTAGTCAAACACCATCAACACATCACCTCCCCTATTCCGCACCCCTATTCCGCAACAGCATGCACACTGTGCCATGCTCTCACACCTCATCAATCTGGCACTGTTATTCTCGGTTGTCTCACTCCCTTCCAACCAGACTGAAGAGCATAATTAATATCTGTGCACAAGCCTCCCCTATTTCCCTAGCAGTGCCCCGAAATGACAGAGCAATGTACAGCCCCTTGCACTGTGAAAACACCCTCCTTTCTCCTTGCCTGGTCAAGCAAACCATTAAACCCCGGCAGTACAAGCTTGCTACTGTCCTAGCTAGCGCACGCGCTATTTCCTGGCCAACGCCCACACCGACGCCTGCTCTTTACTGCTTCCCAGCACAAGTCAGCTAACTCCCGTTGCCTCTTAACTCTTTCCCCCAAATAACACCTGGTACCGGCCACCTTTATAGCCACCTCAGCTAGCTTCTTGCAGCTACCAGCGTCGTTTTCTTTCTGTCCAGAAGCAACGCAGCACAAGCCACGCTTGACATTGCCCTTTGCTGTCCTACACCTCATGCCAGCATCTACATTGCTCGGTGCCTAACCCCTGCGCAACACCACTGTTTCCCCTGCCATGCCCGTGAAGCCCATGTGCCGTGCTCTCCTCTTCTTGCTCTCTTAACCACCGGACCCAAGCTACTCCATCCCCAACCCGAGCTCCATTTCTGTCCAAAGCTACCTGAGCACCGGTCGATTCTGCCCTCGTCAGCCATTCTCCTTGGCCCCGGCGGTGAACCGCAGTCCGCAGCTACCGCCGCCCACTCTTGCCGCCGTCGACCACCGGTGGACGTCGCCAGATGCTCCACCCTCATCGCCATTGATAGCCAGAGTCCGCCGGCGCAGACTCCTCCCCATCTTCCGAAGGCTCTGCCCCGCTCACATCATCGCCGCTGCCATGGTTGCCGTCGGTGGCCATCCAATCACCAGGAGATTTCCCAAGGCACCCTCTGCCTGGCTCCAACGCCCTCCGCCATTGCATAGCTACCACCGATGAGCCCCTACTCGAGCCACCACCCCGGCGAGCTTCCCAAGTTAGCCGCCGCCGGTAGCCACAGGGCCGAGCCTCCCCGCGCTGCTCCTCAACTCCCCCCCCTCGCTCTACCAACACACCGGGCCACCCATTTTCTTCACCGAATCAACCACCGCCGCCAAGCCCCCTCGAGCTCCGGTCATCAGTAGAGAAGCTTTGCCGAGGCCTGGCATTCACCGGAGCTGCCAGCCCTGTCGCCTCCAGCAGCCGGAGCCGCACCGAACCACACCGCCATCTCTTCGTCCCCGCCTTTCCAGCAACCGAGCCAGATCCGCCGCCAAGTGCCCGCGCTCCCGTCGCCAGAAGCCTCCGCTGAGCTGACCGAGCAACCGATGAGTGGCCGGGTTCACACCCCCAACCAACAACCGAGCTGGTAAGAAGCGCCCCGACGCACGGGCCAAGGGTAGGATACGGCCCACGGTCGAGTAAGAGAAACGCACTCCAGCCAAGGCCGCTTTGCTCTCTGGAAAGCACATTTTCTTCTAAGGAATATGTAATACCTCCTGGAAAACCGGTTTAACCCTAACCCAATACCGGACCTTCACTGACTCAACCAGTCTGGGCCTTACACAACCGGTTTTTGGAAAAACCCTTTCCGGTTTTGAAATCCATAGAATCTAGCCAAACTTTTGTCTATACATAATTTTGAAATTCGAAGAAGTTTGAGAGCATTAGTAGTAGGGAACATATTTAGGGCATTTTTTTAGACTGCATAAACTCCATATATGTATATCATTTCTGTTAAGCGTGTCAAAGCAAAAACCTTCATACCATCTAGCTCTGGTTCTGGAACACTTAGAAAAATTATCAACTTTGGATTCAAAAAGATTTAAACTTGCAAAACTATATAGACCATAGAAGGTAAGGTTAGGTTTAAAGCGGTTCTTCTCCTTTCTTCTTGTTAAAAACTGCATACACATGGCATATGCTATTGTTTGTAGCACCCCCCAAATAAACCCTATACCCCACGCAGCATAACCAAAACATTGGTAGTACCCCATAATTCGACAAGGCAGATGATTTTGAAATTGCAAACCTTAATAGCATGAACTTCCGTTATCAGAGCACCGTCATTTTATGTGGAATATATACATATACCCATCCTCTAGGGCATTCCTTCTGCTCGTAGATTGGAGTTCTAGAACCTCGAGACCTTACCACTAACTTAAGCCCACATATACGCACCCCATCCTCCGTCAAGGGTTGCCCTTGAACACGACAACTCCTCGGATGGGATGCTCAACCACTTCGAAAACCCTAACCCTAACCCGACCAAATAGGTCTGCATTTTACGCAAGCTGTTCCCTCGGAGTTTCTTTCCTAAACCTATGGACCAGTAGCTCATAGAACCCTAATGACCCAAATGGCATGGTTTTCCCTCAGATTAGAGGCGCCGTCATTTTATGTGACCTACATACACGTTGTCTATTTTTGTTGGAGTTGTTCTATTTGCATCTTATTCGATGACTCTTCGGTGTGTAGTTGACGGAGGGAGGTACATGCGAGAAAAAGATCCGGAATCGCCTCTATGTCTGGAACAGGAGCAAGAGTTGCCAGGCAAGCATTCCCACTTTGACCATGTTGAATCCCGTACTTGTGAACATTAAGTATCTTGTTTGCAAACTTGCACGCTATTTTGATATCAACGTTATTTTATGCTAGCGTAGTTATGCCGAGTAATTGCATATGAGGTAGGTTCTAAAATCCATTCCTTGTATCCCTAGGATTATTTAGTCGGTTATCATTCAACCGATAAACTAATTAGGACTATAGGCCTTAGCCTTGCTTAGACCTGCTGTAGTTAAACTAAGTTTTATCGGTACGATGGGTATGGGAACAAAAACCCTCGGTTTGTTTATACATTCTGGGGAATCTTTTTAAAAGGAAATGTTTACCAAAATCCCAAAATAAATGATGGAGGATTCGGATTCGGGCAAGAATGCTAAGGGTGCTTGGGGTGGTAGAGTAGCCGGTCGCTACTTGAGTCAGGAAAGGGTAGGGTAGCCGGTTGCTACCTGAGGTAATGAATGGTAGGGTAGCCGGTTGCTACCTGAGGTGATGAGTTGAAGTTGGAGTCTTGCTCGAATCAGTTAAGACCGAACCTAAGTGCCGCTGAATCAGTTCCCCTACCGTACGTCCACATGTCCTTTATGGGAAGGACTTGACTCGGTAACCCGCCTAATATTAGGGTTCAGACCCGTGGGAAGTAAGAAGAAAGTGCTAGGTAGGATATAGATCCCTAGAGAATCTCCACGATGCTACATGGGTAGAGATTCTTAGTGAGATCCATTTAGACGTGGGTAAAGATTCGACACAAAGATGAGCGTTTCTCCGGATTGTGGTGTCAGGCTGCCTGGGCACAATCGGAGTTGAGGTAAGTCTCATTTAGCGGGTCCAGCTCTAGTATTAACGCAGGCAAAAGGTCTCGTTGTAATAACCCTGTCAGTATACGTCGCGAAGTATTCCCAGGGTGACCTACATCTTGTGGGTAAAGCCGTACAACCTCTGTAGAGTGTTAAAAACTATTCGAATAGCCGCGTCCTCAGTCATGGACATGAACTGGCAAAGCCACACACTGGTTAGACTAAGTTTTGTTTGTGAATGATGGGAAAATGGGATTAAGGACGTGGGCATGACGTGTCCATAGTGGGCAATTTTAGGCCACACGTCGGTGGTAAGAAAATTGCCAGAGTAAAGAAACTCGCCGTATTGCCTGATGTGGATGGAATATGGCCTAGTGATGGAAAGCCTAGTTATCGGATATGTGGAAACTGCCGTCTGATGGATGGTGCCATGGACGGTGAGTGGAGCTATCGATAATAGGCTATGAGATGATTAGCGGTGTTTACCGCATGAGATGAGATGTGATGAGATGTGATGAGATGTTTACTTGAAGTACTTTAGATTTCGAAATGCTTTTACAATCTACTATTCTAGTATTTAAATTTAAAACTTACATTTCTGCACAACCTACAACATAGGTTAGAGCTATCCCTTGATCTATTCCCTGCATGAAATATAGCCGTATATTTCCTCCTGTGGGAATAGCTTGCGAGTACATTCCATGTACTCACCTGGCTTGTTGATTTGGCCAGACGAAGGAGACGACAATTCCGAAGAAACAAATACGATCACGAAAGCTAGGGCGTAACCCCAGTCAGTTGCCTGTCGGGATTTGGCATATTGCTGGGCCACATCGTCGCTTGTTTTACCGCTGCAAGTTTATAGCCGTTGGGCTACAGGTATCAGACATTCAACCTTTACGGTCTATGTACTTAAATTTGTATGTATGTCGATGATATACAGGTTAACTTGTGTGTACCGGCTACTGATCCAGGGACCGGTACGGTAATCACAAGGGAGTATCCGGCTTAAAAACCGGGTACGCCACACCTAGGTACTTCAATTATCTTTCGTGATAGAAGACTTCATCTACAAGACTTCGAATATAGTTCTAGAGGACTTAATCCTAGCATGCTAGATAATTAGAAATGTTATACCATCAAACATGAGAATATGACGGGTATTAAGACCTAATAGTGAAGCCCCACCTTAACCCTTACCACTAAGACCCTAATTTCATGTGAGGACAACATAAGCCCTACCTCCCGACATTCCTAGAGCCCCTAAGTCCAAGGAACCTTCATCTAGAGCATGCATAATTTCAAGATTAGTATAACCCCGTAACCTAAGTAAGCCAAAGAATCTACGTGACTTGGGGTTAAACCTCAATATCATGATTCTTTCCATATGATACCCCTACTTCATGCTATGCATGTATTGGCATAACATTAGAACTCTTAGGAAAGAACTTTTGAAACAATGCCGCCTGGTCACCCGCTGGACCCAACTAGAGTATGAGGACCAAGACGATCGGAGACACTAATGTACTAATAATTAAATAAAGCTAAGGCTTTCCCTTATTCAAGAATCGTTATTGCATGGGAACTCAACTCCTTCTCACCGGTTTGCAAACCCTAAGAAACTAGCTAGGTCCGAAGCGCATGTCTTAAGTTCATGAGTGTATGTTGGTTTTCATTTGGTTCTTCCTCGCACCATTGATTTATTCGCTGTCTCTCCGACGTGTAGTTCCGACGTGACAACCAATCGCGCGAGGAGTTCGGGATGATTGTCGTACCAAGTTCAAGCTCAAGACTCGGCCAATACTGCCAGGCAAGCATTTCCACTTTGACCATGTTGAATCCCATACTTGTGAAAGTTAATTAATTTGTTTACGAACTTGCATGCTATGTGATTATCAACGTTATTTTATGCTAGATTAGTTATGCCTAGTAGATGCATGTGAGGTAGGTTCTGAAATCCGATCCTTGTAGCCCTAGGAATTTTTAGCCGGTTGATATTCTATCGACCCACTAAGTAGGGATATAGGCTTTAGCCGTGCTTAGCCCTGCTATAGATAAAATTAAGTTTCAACGGTTACTTGGGTATGGGATCAAAACCCTCGGTTTGTAAATGCATACCGAGGTGCCATTTAAAAGAAATGTTTGTTAAAATCCTGAATGAAAAGAAGGAGGATTTTGATTCGGGCAAGAATGCTAAGGGATGTAGGGAGGTGGTAGAGTAGCCGGTTGCTACTTGAGATAATGAATGGTAGGGTAGCCGGTCGCTACCTGAGGTGATGAGTTGAAATTGGAGTCTTGCTCGAATCGGTTAAGGACCGAACCTAAGTGCCGCTAAATCAATTCCCCCACTGTACATCCACATGTCATTTATGGGAAAGACTTGACTCGGTACCTCGTCTAATACTAGAGCTCGGAGCCGTGGGAAGTTAGGGTGATGTGCTAGGTGGATCCGGGATCCCTAGAGGATCTTCACGGGACTACGTGGGGGTAAAGCCCTCGATGAGTTACACGCTGTGGAGGTAAAGCTCTCGGTGGGTCTCACGAGTACGTGAAATTATGGTTCGACACAAAGGTGGAGAGTCCCATTTTTGACATCCGGGATGCAAAAGTTGGGTTACCCTCCTAGCGGGTCCGGCTCTAGTGTGAACACGGGCGAAAGGTCTCGTTGTACTAGCCCTGTCAGTATACGGTGCACAGTGTACCCAGAGCGAACTACATCTTGTGGGTAAAGCCGTACAACCTCTGCAGAGTGTTAAAATCTATTCGAATAGCCGCGTCATCGGTCATGGACATGAACTGGCAAGGCCCCACACTGGTTAGACTATGTTTTGTTTGTGAAAGTTGGTGGATATGGGATTAAGCACGTGGGCATGATGTGTCCACAGAAAGAAATTTACGCTACACGGATGGTAGCTAGAAATTGCAGAAGAGGAGGCTAGCTGCACTGCCCGGGGTAGTGCGAGCGGAGCCAAAAAGGGTAGGCGTGATAGGCTGAGCTATCACGCTGAGGAAAGGAAAAAGAGAGGTAGCGGATTCTACCTCGAATGATGATTATTACTGCGAACTACTTCTGTTTTCAAAATAGCTTTGAATCCTACTATCGTATTTACGATAAAAACTTACATTTCCGCACAATCAGCAACATAGGGTAGAGCCGATCCATTCCCTGCATGAAATATTGCTGTATATTTCCTCCTGTGGGAATAGCTTGCGAGTACATTCAATGTACTCACCTGGCTTGTTGATTTGGCCAGATGAAGGAGACATCAATTTCGAAGATACGAATACGAACGCGAAAGCTAGGGCGTAACACCAGTCAGTTGCCTGTCGGGTATGGCATATTGATGGGCTTCATCACCGCTTGATTTCCGCTGCAAGTTCATAGCCGTTGGGCTACAGGTATCAGACAATCGACCTTGACGGTCTATTTACTCTTATACGTGTGTATGACAATGATACACAGGTTAACTTGTGTGTACCGGCTACTGATCCAGGGACCGGTACAGTAATCACAAGTGAGTATCCGGCTTAAAAACCGGGTACGCCACATATGAGTAGGTTGCTCATGTGTGTGATCAGCATTGGAGTGCTGTTGAATTCATCCTAATGGACACTTGAACCCTAGAAAGTTGCGAGAGGCGGGAGTGGACACATTGGGACATGACGGGTTGTAGCCTGCAGGATCTTTGGCATGTGATCTTTATCTCCTTCAAGCCGACGAGGGTACGATCGATACGAGTTAGGAAGGGTAATGATCGGCCAACTATCTACCCTCGACCTTATCAGGATACCTTCGTTGGAGGTAAAGGTGGTTGTTGCCACTTCCCTCGACTAAACTTGATTTGGGATTGTAGTCCCAGAATCCCTCCAATGGCTTGTAGGTCTTAGAGGGAATAAAATGAAGTAGGTTGAGATGTTTGGTTGTGATGGTAGTCACAAATTGGTTGTAGCCAATAATATTAACATTTGAATAGAGCATTGAGTTGTAGCTCATCTCTAGTGTTAATATCGATAAATTGTTGTTTGTTGGTAGCAATATGATGCCTTGGTATGATGCTATTGGTGTAGCTTCAGATCTGGAATTGATGTTAAATTGGACGGGAAATCAAGTTGTAGCTTGATTCTATGGTTAGTTGCTTTGCAATTCATGAACTAGATGCTAGAGATGGTAGTCTTTAGCTTTCATTGCTGAAGTTGAATTGTATTCCTTCTACCGTCATTTAATTAACAAGTATGCCTAAGATTAACTTGGAATTAGCAATTGCATCTTGCGAGCACGAAAGTACTCATTCGGGAATTCCATTCCTGCAGGTGATCCTAGTATCGATGACTTTTACAATGCTGAAAACGTTGATCCCGATGTTTAGTTCTGCAAGTTTGTCCACCTTGGTCTAATAAAGAGTTGTATAGCTTTTGGGAGATGACTTTAGTCAATCATCTCTATGTTTCTTCCACTATTCCGCTGCCGTTTCTGGTGTTGTTATGTGCTGCAAACGACTCTTAAGTCGTGTAATATCGAAGCTAAGACATATCCTTTGTATGGGTTATGTGTATTATCTCTAAATCCCACTTTTGTAGAGTTTTGTGATGATATACAAGTTGTTTCGGTGGCTGCCCATATGCAATGTGTGTATGAAATGAAGTATATGGGTATACCGTGAAGGATTAAAGCAGTTCTTGCTTTCACTAAGACGAGCAGGTATCGGTTGAGTGACCCGCTGGCTGAGATGCTATGCCGGCCAGGCAGGGTGTGGGTGTATTCTACCGGGCTCTCGAGCGACCCACTAGCTTCCGAGCTAGGTTAGGGTGTGGGTAGAATCGCCGGGCTCCTCCGATCTTGCTTTACCTAGTGGACTTGGGAACGACTCTAACCCTTCATAGGATCATGGAATTGTATGTGGTTTTGGGAAGTTTCATCGCTTCCAGCCGGCTTGACCAACGGTGAAGGCATACGACGTTTGGTAAGCGTATGGTGCGTTGGTCAAGTGTCGGACCACTCCGCCTCGGTGTTCACGGCGCAGGTACCGTGTCACCAGGCCGACTGGTTTCTCGGTCCTTGGCGATTATCCGTTCCCCTAATCATATATAATTCCGGGGGTCCGTCACAGCTTCGTATCAGAGCCGAACTGACCGTAGGGCAAACCTTGCAGGTGGACGTTAGTAATAGGACTCAGAGTCTCCAAGAAAACTATTTGTGAAAACTAAAAATGAATTGTGAAAACTATAAGAAGAATTCATATTTATTCCTTTTTCCCATCTAACTTAGTTCTGAACTTTCTTCTCTTGTTCATCTATTTTCATGTTTTGGAAGCGGACCTTATCTCATTTTTATATGTGCAAGATAATCCATGAACCAATGCTTGCTTCTTTGTCGATTCTTTCTGCCAAACTCAATGTACGGTCTTCCATCATAAAGGATCTAATCTCTTATAATCGCAAGGATATATCCCAACCATGTTATCAATTAGCAAGACCCCATCCTTGCTATCCCAAAGGGTATACCTGAGGTAGGGCATTTTTCCTTGTGTTTCGTCGCCTTGGAAGGCTTTCGCACATTTAAAATGTGTGCTGTCCTGAAATTTCAGCAAGCTCATAACTGCTTGTTTGCATTGTGAGCTAAGTCTTTTCTCCCATAAATTGGCTATTGACCAACTCATCTTTATAAGTACGTATGGCTGCGATCGTTTGTGCCATATGGTGTTGCAAATTTTCGCATCTCAGGCATTGTAAATTACCTCCATATGTAATGATTCGTACGCTGGCAATGTGAAGGGAGTTGTTCATCTAGCTCTGGTGCAATCTTTCTAAATTGTAATTCTTCTGAAATGCAGCTGTTTTAGAATGAATCTAACATGTATCCTTGTTGCCCTACATGTTAGAAATACCTGCACAAGTCAATTCCGTCTCATCTAGTTACCTTTCCGTTGTTTCTCCGCAGGATGGCCGGAAATGGAGCCGGAGAGGAACAGGGTATCCCTCAGGGACCACCTCCTCAACCATCACTAGCTGAAGTACTCCAGCACATGAACCGCATCTTGGAGCACATGGCACGCAACACTGAGCCATCTTCGGCCAGCAGCCAATCGAAGGGAAGCTTTTCTGAATTTCAGAGGACTTCCCCTCCAACTTTTTCTAGTGCCGAAGATCCTCTTGATGCTGAAGACTGGATCCGAAGCATTGAGAAGAAATTCTCCATTATCAAGTGCCCAGAAAGTGAGAAGGTGCTTCTCGCATCCTATCAGCTAGAAGGTGCCGCGAACGCCTGGTGGGATAATCTTCAGGTCGTCCGAGGTTCCAACCGTGAGATGACTTGGGAAGAATTCTGTAAGATCTTCTGTCATGTCTTTATCCCTGAAGAAGTTATGGAGAATAAAAGGGATGAGTTTCTTGCTCTCAAGCAAGGACGAAGCTCCATCACCGAATACCTTCATCACTTCAACAACTTGGCTCGTTACGCAGCTGAGGAGATCCCCACCGACGCCGCTCGTCGACGGAAGTTTCTAAAGGGTCTCTCTGATGAGCTGCACAAAGAACTTGCTCTTCATGACTTCCTTGATTTCGAGAGCATGGCGAACAAGGCTCTTGTTATGGAAAGGAGGCTATCCGTGCTTGAGGCTTCTCACAAGTGCGAACGGGAGGTGTCAAAATCAGCATCCGATGGCGTCACCATCAGCCGAATTTCATGGCATTGCCATGGCTCATATGCCACTAGTGCCACACGCCCCTTCTCTCCACTGTGCCCACACGGCGCCGCACCGCCGACACATGGGTGGCGGCAACAACTTGCGCCACCACCATCACCGCCACCCGCTGCACCAAAGCATTACCTGCAGGCCCCGCGCTGCACCATGCCACCCGTCGCCCTATGTCTCATTGCCTAGCAGGCCAAGGCAGCTAGGCAAGCCGGACTGGCAGATGGCCCAAAAGCCCATGAGAAGCAGGGCCGAGTAGAGAAAAGGAAGAGAAAAGAAAAAAAATAGAAAGGCCGAAGGGGCCATCGGCCCATTGGCACTTAGGCCACAGCCCGATAAGAAGCTTGTGGGATCAAATTAGAAAAAAAGGGAAAGAAGGAGAACGGGAGTTAATGGGCCGCATGGCCCACTTGAACATAGGTTGTGGCCCACTAGGACATGTGGATCCGAGAAAGAAAAAAAAAGACAGTGGGTGGGCCTTCCAGCTGGGCTGGGCCAACGGTCCTACCGAGCCTAGTCGACGGTATCAGCCGAGCTGGCCAATGGTCCCACCGCACCGGTTTGCGCGACTCTTCCCTCCACTTTTGCGAATTGGCTCTTGAATTTTTCTGAAATCGCTCAAAAAAATTTGAGAATAGGAAATTTTGCAGAAAACTTTCTGTATTCACAGAAATGGTTCAAAATATGTTTTCTATCCTTTTAGACCCTCAAAATTTTGAATTTTGAATTATTTTTTCCATATGAAATATGTATTGAATTGTGATTAATTATTCCATGAATTATCAGTATTTTATTTACTATTTTTCTAGTTTAAAGTTGGTTATTTAATTGTATAAATCACTAGAAATTGCTAAAAATTCATGAAAATGCATAGAGAATTATTGGAAAATTTATTTCATTATATGAAAAAAAAATTATGGGAATATTACCCACAGTAATATCATGGAATTTTTGAATGAACCATGTAGAAGATAGGAATCTCAAGCAGGGAGTTCATTGAATTAGCCACGAGTGGTCATAACTACCTCACATTGGCATCAGATGTTAAAATAGCATTTGGGGCTAAGAAACTCCGCAAAATCATTGGGATAGGTCTTCTAATGATGAAGAACCTACTATCGATGAGAATGACCAAGTCCTATACTTGCTCTCCTACTATCAAGAATGAGTTGGAATAGCAGAAGAGAGCGCATTAGTCATATGGGACGTACTCAAGAAGAGATTTGAAAAGCTCAAGTACACACTCCTTCCAAAGGCAGAGTTGGAATGGATTTGTTAGGGCCCAGAATCACACATGACATAAAGAACAATATTTCACCAAACACCGAGCAACTACTCGACCGATGATACGATACATGCGTCGTATGCACCCGAACTCAAGTAGTCCGACACCTGACCAACGCACCATACAATTACAAGAACGGTATGCCTTCACTGTTGTTCAAACCGGTCAGAAGCGGACATTATTCCATAAACCACATGCAATTCCAAAGTCCTGTCGAGACCTAGTGTCTTTCTCAAGTTTGACCAACACAATAATTTCGGTGGAGTCTGGCAATGGTATCCTTACTCTAACCTAGTTCGAAGACTAGTGAACCACCCAAAGGTCTGATACCATCGTCAACACTTGCCTAGCTAGCCAGCGCATCACAGCTAGCAGGTCACTCAACCAGAAATCATCTTTCTAACCGAACACGGAGAACGACTCTACTCTTCACAGCTAACCCATACATTTCAATTCATACACGCACGGTGTATAGGCAGCCACATTTAACAACTGAATATCACAACAAAACTCTATAGAACATGGTTTACATATAGATAATCGTGTCCCATATACAGGACAGTTATTTATATTACATTCGAGCAACCTAGAGGTCATTCATGACCAAAGAAACTTTAAAAACAACAGCAGAAAATATTATAAAACATTGAGAGGGCAGCCCATACCATCATTCAAAAGCTTTACAAGCCTACAGGATCTTCGACCGGAAAAACCAAGCAAGGAACACTTTAATTTTAGCACACATAGAACACGAAAGTCTCCTATTTTCGAATACCTGCAGGAATAGAATTCTCAACTGAGTACTTTCGTACTCACAAGATGCTATATACTTATTCCAGGTTAACTCATATATGACATGGGAGGATAAATGACAAGACCAAATTGTTATCCAATTTCATCCTAGCATGATAACAAGAACCACACATGTTATCTTTATCATACTACCATGACATTTTTAATGAAAAGCAAGCTAACATGGACAAGCATAAATGATTCAAGTGACACACATCATCATAAGTAAAATCAATCATCTCAAGGTCATCATATTATAACTAAAGTTCAATTTTATCCCAAAAAGGATTTCGAATATTAGTGATTACAATCACTAAAGTATTAACTTGCCCACATAGTTGGCCACATAGTTCACCTAGTTCACATAGTTGCACATAGCATCACATAGTTGCACTTAGCTCACTTAGTTGCACCTAGCTCATATAAATAGCACCTAGCTCACTTAGTTGCACATAGTTCACATAATTTGCACATAGCTCACATAGTAAACCACCTTTCTAGGGTAACAACCATTTCCAATGATGCATAACATTTCCCATAACCACTCTGGTTATGAGTATCAAACAGATCATATTCATGCTAGAACATCATAAGTAAGCAAGCAATCGAGATCTAAATATCCAACACACAAAAACAAGCAAAGCCATTTATTAACCAAGCATGACATAAGTAACCAGAATATTTTCAACAAGCGAGTATGTTTGTCTGACCCTTGAATGTGTTTTCCTTGCTGGGAATTACTCATACAAATTAACCTTCGTTGTCTAGCCCTACCGACAAGAAATCCGAAATGCCGAAAAAATGATGATAACAAGCATTCGATCAAAATCAGCAACATACAAGATGATATTATGAATGGAAAGTATTCAAAAATATAGGAAATGCAAGTATGAAACTAATGCAATTGGAATCACTCGATTTGGGCTGCTAGAACTTAAGATATTGATTTTCGAAGTGCTATATGTCATTATCAGGACCATTTGGCTTATTAATCAATTTTAATGTTGCGCAACAGAAGGATATATGAAGTTATGCCATGATGAGTTACATGTTAAAAGACGAATTTTTATATAAGATATGCTTCAATTGGGGTCAGTGTGCATTTCCTACAATTTTCGCAGGAAATAGGTAATACAAGTGCAATCCGGATACAACGTTGGGCAATAAAATGGTTGGTATATAATGCTGTCTAAGTGCAATTAACTGGGTCTAGTCAAGATGCAAACCTGGTTCTGATGGCATTAAAGTGTCAATTATGTCTTAACGTTGATTAACCAAAATAACCATGCATTTCCATCACAACTGACTGTCCTCAAAGGATAACTACATGTTTTAACCGAACAAAAAGAGCAGTCATTGTAATGATTATGCTGGGAAATGATTAGATAGCTTAAGCATTAATTAACCAGAGCACATGTGTGCATTAGATACATGACGGTCATCAATGTAACTAATTTTATTACTCCTAGTTATTAGCACTTTAAGTTAACAGCCATTAAGTCTACACTTAAACACAGTTCTTCAATTAAGGCATACCCGCACAAGAGCAGTCCCAATGCTCCAACTCAGCTGTCTCTTAAGCCATGCCATCTAGGCAAAAAAACTTATGTGACAGAGTAGTTATGGAGGAAAGAGAAGAAGACTGTCTCTTAATTTGAAATCGGCTCTTAACGGTATAATCGATATAAATTAATTCTTAAGTGATCCTATGTGGTTCATACATGTACTACTATATATTAGAACTATGCACAAATAGGTTACAAGATAAAAATAGTAGTATAGATCATAAAATATAATAAATAAAAATGTTTTAGATACAACACTAAAATATAACTTATTGAAAAGATTATATCTAAATAATTATTTAATATAATAAGATATAACCATTGGAAGTGCGCTAATCACTTAGTGGTCTTAGCATAAGAGTAATGACTGCAGCATCTCTAGTCGAATGAACACCCTAATTACAGTGGCTGGCTGCACGAGTCGTCCTCGCACTCCCAGCGCCGGTCCTGTCGGTGGTGAGCATGGGCGAGCGTCGGGGAGAAAGAGAAAAGGGAGGTTGAGCTAGGGAGCAGCTCACCTCGTCGGTGCTCAGGAGCGTGGCCGAGGCTAGCAACAAGGGGCGGCGTCGTCGTTGGCGGTGAGGCGGAGCGGTGAGCTGGTGTGGACGGGAGGTCGTTGCCGACCGGAGCCTCGGTGGTGATGAAGTGGAGGGGCTCCCGATGGACGCCGGTGGAGGGGAAGAAGCCGGCGGCTGGCTCCTTGTACCAGGCGACAGGCGTTGCGATGCTAGTGAAGAAGCTTCGGGGGTCAGCAATTGAACACGGCGATGAGGAATCCAGTTCCAGGGGCGACGGCGCCAAGAACAGCGGTAGTGCTGGGCTTTGGGCGGCGATTACGGGGAAGATGAGCCCGGAGAGGCGTTGGGCGTTGGACGGTCGGGGAGGGACCACCTCGCCAGCGACGGCACTTGCACCATGGAGGCCGGCGGCAGCGCCTGCGCCACGGAGCAACGAGGGCGGGCAATGGCGGTGCTCAGACTCGGAGATAAGGAGGAAGAGGGGTGTGCGCTGGGGTGTGAAAGGAAAAGGGAAGTGGCCGAAGCCTTGGAGAAATCGGCAGGGGAGAAAAAGGAGGAATGGGGAGAGAAGGGAGAAGGTGGCGTGGCTTGACTAGGTGGAGCAGGGGACCACCTCGGTGGGTCCCACTGGATAGAGAAAGGAGAGAGGTGGCATTGGTGCTGGGTTCGGCTCATGCAAAAGAAGGGAGATGGGCCTCCGAGCTGCCCATAGAGGTGAGGCTGGGGTTTTATTTTCCTTTTTAACCTATGCTTAGAGTTGAACAAGAAGAGCTCAAAAAGGGAGTTTCTATATTTTGGAAATCACCTGTGACTCCTACGCAGTAAATGTTCTTCAAAATTTCTCTTAAAATAGAGATAAGCTGTTGTTGGCTGCTAATTGAATATTGGTTGCAAAATAATCCACGAATAGCTTTGAACTGTAGGTACCTTATTAACTTTTGAAATATTTTTCAGAGATTCATACTAGAGGTAAATGTAAACAACTCTTAGATATTAAAATTTTAAAAATTATGGAGAAGAGATGATTCACTTTAATTGATTTACATCGAATATGTTCGAGTGTAAATATTTTGCTACATCATTGGTGCGGATATGCAAATGAGTTCCAGTGTCCTTTAAATTTTTGGAGAGATTTTTATGAGATGTTTAGAACTAAGGAGAGTTATCAAACATGAATCTTAAAGATATTGAGTTCACGGTTACCTTTCAAATTATCCTACCTAGGGCACATGTTAAGGTTTTTAGTTGAAGTCATGTTTGAGCGATCTATATGCATGCTTGTGATATGAGAAAACTAGTCTTATACATGATAATCTTCAATGATTTCATGTGTTAGGAAAATTTGTCATTACAAGATTCAACTCAGATTCCAGGACTATAAGATTGTAGACGACTATAATTCTGTCCTGCATGAAATATGCATCGATCTTAAGTTGTCCGGGCAAGAACGAACAGGCGCTCAAAAGATAGAAAAAACTCTCTCTACCTTCCATGCACGTGGAGTGCAATCCCAATGCAACTATCGTCAATGCAAGTTCAAAGAATAGGCAGAACTCATTGAGATTATGCAAGTTGCAGAGGCTGAGGATGAAGTTCTTATGAAGAATCATAACTCTCGCCCATAGTTGTAGGCTCTAGATAAGCCATAATTTCGCTCCCAATGGGAATAACACTTGTAATAAAAGAAGAATTGTTATATCTCGAGTCAACACGCACTCTCGTGAGTTTTAAGAACATATGTGCAAATGGTTTTCATGTAGCAAGAGAAGATGAGAATGAGAAAGAATATATCCACGTCACCAAGCGCGATGTATATGAGAAAAAAAATAGTGGAAATGCTTCCTACATATGAAAATAGGCTATACTACACTAAGATCAAAGCACACCGAGTGTTCACTATTCTTAAAATTAACTTTAGAAACTTTGAGCTATTCTATCTCTGGTATGACAGATTGGCCCACCCAGGTCTACAAATGATGAGAAATATTATAAATAACTCCCAAGGTGGTGGCATGAGTGTGAAGAATTTTCTGAACCAAGGAGATCATGTCCTTACATGTGCCACTAAAAAATTGATCATCCGGCCCTCCACCTGGAAAGTGAGAGATGAAATGTCCATATTCCTGGAACGAATCCGGGAGGGGGGAGGGATATATGCGGACTTATAATGCCCTTGTCAGGGCAATTTAGGTACTCTGTGGTACTGGTTGATGCTTTCTCAAAATGGTCCATGTGTGCTTACTATCAACTAGAAATTATGTTTTCACAAAGTTTATCTTGCAGATAATCCAAATAAAAGAAAAAAATTCTGGGAATTTACCTCCAAAGTGTTTGATGATTATTGTATCGCACTCAAAATTAAAGTTGAGCACTCAGTACCACACGTAAACACACAGAATAGACTGGCCAAAGCACTAATTAAAAGAAAAAATTCATTGCCAGACTACTACAGGGTAATAATTTACCAACAACTTATTTGGGACACATGATCTTGCATGCAATAGCACTCATCAATTATAGACGGTAGATGTGCAATATCCATTTCCCTAGTATAGCTGGCACAAGGGATTCCACCGAGAATAGTGGATGCATGGTCTATGTGTTTATTCCTCCACGGCAGAGGATTGCAATGAGGCCCCTCAAAAAATGGGGACGTCGACCACTCCTTAGGCACGTCGTCGAGGAGGAGGACACGGCGTAGACGGGGTTGGGGTTGGGGTTGGGCGTGGAGGAGGACACGGCGTTGGGTGTCCGCCGGTACCACTTTTGGGTCGAAACCACAGCTCGAGGCCCATAGCTTCTCTCCCCTTTCGGTCCGTTTACCAGCCCAACTCCTTGTATATCCACACCTTCCTCCTCCTGTCTCTTGCTCTTTTCTTCCTCACAGTTTCCTGTGTGCCGGCGGCGACGGGACACAGCAACCAAGCCAGGCTTACTAGTACTGAACTGGCGCAGACTGATTTCTTCTTTCGTTGGTAAGGAACCCTCGCTTGATTGGGTGGGTTGCTCTTGCTCGACGGGCTCGTTCTGTCCTTGGGGACCCTTTCTTTGCTGTAGCAACGAGTAATCAATATCCAAATCTTTCCTTCTCCCCTGTTCAGTTAGTTGCCGAATAGTTTGCTGCGGGTGCTACCGCTACCCTGCTAATCTAATTCATTCCGTCCATGGTTCGATTTGGTTCTTCTTCTTCTCCAGCGCGATCTGAGTTGACCCCCTGTAGGACTTGTGTTCTTGTTCTTGAGGCAGAGTGAGCAATTGCGAATTGGATTGTTGGATTGTGTGGAGTATGTTACCATAACTCGAAATTTGTGGATTACCGGATACTTCAAAATGGAAATAAAACTTTTATAGAAGTTCCATGTTGAGATATTTCATCATTTTTCCTGCTTTCTTTCTTTTCTAAGTACACAATCATGTCTGAGTTGCTTAGTCTGTATTGGAGCATTAAAGATGGCAATTTTACCCATGGTTACCCGACCCGCCATGGACGGGCATAGGTCGTTGTTCTCACCATGGTCGGGCGTGGGTCCCATCTCCTGCCCATGGGTAATCCAATGGGTACCCTAATGATATTAAAATTTAATTTTTATATCTATGACACGTATGCGAGGCTGTAAACTTTAGAGCTTATATGTCCTATGTGAGAGTCGAAGACCGAGCGAGATGAACTAAGTGTGATTGTGTCACTAATAGCATGTTGATTATTGAACTTGAACACTTGTATTTTTACCACCGTGACAATATGTTAACTGCACTGATGTGAATCTGTGATACCCATCGGGCATTGGTACTCATCTGGTTTGGGTATGGGTACGAGTCAAGAAACATGAGTATTGTCGTGGGCAGGCGCTGGGCACACGCATGGGTTTGGGCATGGGTGTAGTAAAGGTCGACCCGGAGGAACCCGGCCTGACTGCCATCTTTATGTAGTAAACTAGAGTTCATCACTTACCCGGGGAGTCTTAGGGGAAATTGCATCTTGTTGTTTACTTTTGAGTTTTCATACATTCCGCCAGTTTACGACATGCTATTTTTTGTTTCTTCAACTTAACCTTCTTTCGCTTACTCATTCCATCTTTGGTTTCCACAGTAATGGCGGCATCGGTTTCAGCACGACAACCTCAACAAATTTCAATACTAAGTAACAATGGTAAGCTTTGTGAATCATGTTCAGTCACTTGACCAATCTTTTTTTCCGTTTCTGCATGTTAGGATTACTAGAAATGGGCCAGATGGCAGGTTTCTGTAATTTCTTATTGTGTAAAACTTGTTCATGAGAACGAAAGGACTCACTCATTCCAAAATAAAAAATTGAAGACCACATTTGAGGAACTTACACGCCCTGAGTTTATACTGTATATGCTCATTAAATCTAAGACAAGCAATGGTGCAGGGTTGAAAGCCAAGCATATATTGTCAGATTTAAGATGTTGGTTACCATGTGTTCTCGAAAAAAATTGTGGGTACCACTGTATCCTAGATTCTTTCGCTTATTTTAATTAACTAATAACCTCAGAATTATATTCTTGTATGCTCTATGAACATTCTTTGCAGATATTACTATCATTAAATTTATTTATGCTAGCACTTGGTTTCTCAATCAGGACATTCAAGATTTCCACTAGCTAAAGTATCGTGTTTGGCGATGAACAGTAGCCATGGATCCAACACCATTTTATCTTCACCACCAAGCCATGGAGGTGCTAAAATCATCCAGCCTGTAGTCAAAATGTGTGGCATCACATCTGCTAAAGATGCAGAAATGGCTGTGGAGGCAGGAGCCAAACTTATAGGCATGATCCTTTGGCCTAACTCTAAACGCTCTGTCGCATTATCAGAAGCAAACGAAATATCAAGAGTCGCACGATCTCATGGGGCTGAATCAGTTGGTGTCTTTGTGGATGATGACGAAGAGACAATATTACGAGTGTCTGATTCATGTGACCTTAATCTAGTCCAGGTTTGACCTAGCTACGTTGATTTATATGTCATTTGCTGTTATGAATTATTTGGCGCTGCTTATACGGAATTTCCCATGTGCAGCTTCATGGAGATAAATCGCGTGCATTGCTTCATGTGCTTTCAAAGAATAATCGTATCGTTTATGTCCTAAACGCTGCTGATGATGGAACACTTATCAATGCTCCTCCTCATGAAGAATATGTGCTTGATTGGTTCTTGGTGGATAGTGCCAAAGGTGGAAGGTTAGATTCTGTTCTTATTGCTTCTTCAATGAATAGTGAAGCATTTGCTCCTATGCTTGCTGAAATTATTTCTTGCTCCTTAATATAAGATGATGCTAGGATTATACTACCTCTGTTCAGAAATAGGTTGTCATAAAATGCGTACAGGCAACGTTTTGAAACTTTGACCACTAGTGTGTGCATAAGTAGGCTGACTATGTGAAAATAATGTCATTGTATTTTTCATGGAAAATACTTTTATATTATATATCTTTTTGCTATTTTTTATAGCATATTATGATTGAAAATTATAGTCAAAGTCTTGCATTGGAGACTCCGAAAAGTCAAAAATGACCTACATTTCTAAACAGATGGAGTAATGATACGTATAAGAGAGAAAGAGTGAGTCAGTCATTGAAGTGTTTTTCTTTGTAACATTTGTCATGTGAATACTCATTGAGTTCAATGTTCACATTACATTGACATTACTTGTATTCTTTATCATGCATACTCTATTGTTATTAGAAGTTTCTTCAAGTATATGCTCACTTGCGTATTCGCTTCTCAGAAGTACTGACGAACATTTTTAACCTTGTTCGTTTTCAGTGGCAAGGGATTCAACTGGCAGAAATTTCAGATGCCATCTGTTAGAAGCAAGAATGGATGGCTATTAGCTGGGGGCCTTCATGCTGATAATGTCTGTGAAGCATTTTCTGCTCTGAAACCAAATGGAGTCGATGTCAGCAGTGGCATATGTGCTCCTGATGGTCTCCGAAAAGACCCTGAGAGGATTTCTTCCTTCATGAGCTGCGTCAAATCCCTGAGCAGATGATAATGAAATTCGGTTGTATGGAGCTTAATTTTATTTCATCTTCTCACCATATGGAGAATGAAGCAAATTCCTCCCTCGCAAAATAAAATAAAAATTAAGAAAATTCCTATCAAGTTTATGGAGAGTAAATTTTCTATATATCACAGTTGTATTTTGTCAGTAATCTAATAAGTGAAATTTCCATTTATCACCAGTTCGGAACAAAATAAACTATGCAAATGTTTCCAGAGTTAAAATAACCGCACAGTTGTATTTTGTACTTCTCATTTATCTTCTTGCTGTATGGGAAGAAAATTTTAGTTCATTGGATTCTTCCTTTGAGTTGCCTGAGTTGAATACAGTGCCATAACTTATTCACTTCTAGCTAGAATGTAGATAACAAATTTTCTTTCTAGTTGCTTGCTGTTGAAATTTCGTGGTATAATTATTTTCTTGGTTTATGTTATGTTCGGTTATGAAGTCGAAACTGTACGATTTAATAGCTGAAATTGGACTGGTATGGTTTTCTGAAAGACAAACTCCTATGGTGATTATGAGCCAACTAAATCAGGGCGCTTTGGCTTCGTAATCAGGCATGTCAAAAGAATGGCATTCTGCTAGGCTAAATGTTCTGTACACTGTAAATGATTTACGCCTATCTCCATTGCTGGCCATGTGTCAATGATGGATGGGCTCCTCTCTATTTGCCATAATACCATGACATGACGTGTTGACGTGACTGTTTACAAATAATGTAATGATTAGATATAGCAAAACTGGCCCCGGACGAGTGGCAATGCCGGGAATAGCCCCCGCCCGGGAGCAACGTCAAAAATGTCTCCGCGACGCAACGCGCAAACGACACGTGGCATAGTCGCGCACTGGGACCGCGACGGCACGAGATCGCTCGTCCGGAACGTGGTACAACTCGATCGCAGGCTCGGCCCAATGCCGCGCCCCCCACCCGCGATCTGGGCCAGGCTGCCCCCTCCCCCCAGCGACGCAGGCCTGATCGCGCCCCGGGCCCGTGAGCTCCTCCTCGCGCCTGAGGCCCGCGACCTGCGCAGTCCCGCGGCTGCGCCCTGCGACGACCAGGGCTGGCGCCCGAGGCCCGCGACCAGCCCAGGTCGCGTGTGAGGCCCGCGATTTTTTCTCCGCGCGAGCTCTGTCAGTTCGCAGCTAGATTCCCGCCTCGGGAACCGCGCCGCCGCATACGCCGATGCCCAGACCGGACGGGACAGCACTGTCCAATCGGTTGTCTGTTTTTTTTTCTTTTTCCTTTTTATCACCAAAGAGAGATTCCGTTCTCTCTTTATATTGAGCTGGTGCTGCTGTGGTCCTCTCCCTTTCTCCTCTGTCTAGCTGTGCTCTCACTCTCTATCTCTGTGACTTTCTCTGCCTTCTAATCTAAACGAGCATTAGAGTAGGAACCACTGATTTTGAAGCAAAAAAGATCAAAATCAGCTATCCGAGTAGTTGAAAAATTGAAGATTAAGTCGAGACCTAGACACGAAGGTAAATTTCTTCGACATACAAGATGTTATCATATTTTTTAGTTAGGCTGAAATTAGATAAATGATAATGGTAAGACTTTAGTTATACTTAAGTTGACTATTATTTCATGCATGCATAAAATGCAGTTCTCTCGAGAATTTGTAAATATAGCTTCGTATTTAATGTACGCTGAAACTCGTCTCCCTGCACTTAGATGTAGTATGAGATGGAGTTTTGCAATGGATTTTGAAGCTAAAAAAGGGCAAAATTAGCCATCCGAGTAGTTGAAGAAATTGAAGATCAAGTGGAGACCTAGACACGAAGGTAAATTTCTTTTACATGCAAGACACGGCAGTTATTATTATATTTTTTAGTTAGGTTGCAATTAGATAAATGACAATGTTAAGACTTTAGTTATCTTTGTCTAGTTTATTGTTATTCCATGCATGCAGACACGGCAGTTGCCTCGAGAATTTGTAAATTTAGCTTCTTATTTTATTTAATGTAGGACTGAAACATGGTTCCACGCATATGGGAACGAGATGGAGACTTGCAGTGGAATTTCAAGCTTTAGGGAGTAAAATTAGCTCGTGCAGAAGTTAAGCAACGTGTACATCTTATGGTATTCTTCCAGAAAAGGTAAATCCATGTTGCATGAAATTATGTGATTAGTTGATTGATTAGCTTAATGTTAGTTAAGTGACATCATGTTTAGCCATTTAAGTGCGACAAATGATATTGTTATTCTATGTTATGGTTTGGGTACATACCTATGAAAGATATTGAAGTTAAACTTATTTGACAGAAACTAGCATAATGTAAGTACTGTACAGACTAATTGGGGAAAAAAATGAGTACGTGAAAAAAAATTGTTAGGCATGGCTGAGGAGTTTACTGTTATTTAAATTAGTTTATGCCGGTAAAATGAGAAGATATGATAAACTAATATTAAATATACACTATTTTGGCTATAGTTAAATTGAGAAAAAATAATGTTTACATGATATTCAAATTTTGGTTTGGTATGTACGTAGGTACAATGAATGAACTCTTAGTGTTCTACGGGCCGAATATAATACGCGACGGGCCCTGCGGGCTCGACTTGTCCCAATGCGAGTACAAGGTTACACTCATAGATGGTTTGGAGGAGATTAATATGTTGGACCTGAGGAGGTGCATACGCCGCGAGTTTGATCGGGACATAGCTCGCAAAAAACTAGTCATTGAAGCAGTCACATGTAGCAGTCGGGAGGACGGGTCATCAGTCCCCTTATGGCAGCTACACAAGGTGACTGGCAATGTATCATGGGCTGGGTACATGCGCCTTGTGAGTACAGCAGGGGCCTACATATATGGTCAACCCATGGTGTACGTACAGTTTGTTGACAGCTATCGCCCGTTGACTGGCGACGAAGGTTCCTCCGGAGTTGGTGAGTTATAGGTTGTTGCAATAGAAGGAGGTGTAGGGGTAGCGGATGCAGCGTTAGAGGTCAATCTCACACATCCTGAAGACCGGTTCGTCAGTAATGAAGATGCCGGTCCCTTCTGGTCTGCTCGTGTCGACTGCTTTGAGCTGTTACCAAGCATGCCGAACGAGTTAGATTCTGCTGAAGACAGTAGCGAAGAGGAGTCGGACGGTACCGACGAGGATGGGGGTGGTGCGGTAGGAGGTGGTCTACCTGCAAGAGCTGTTGGCGAAGAAATGGATGAATTGACAGCGCAGAGGCTTGTGATATCAGAAGATGTGAACTCACGGTGGGGTTTTGAAGAGAACACTATGATGATTGGTCAGCACTTTCCAACCAAGCATGATGCACACATGGCTATTACAAAGTATGCCATCTCCATAAGTCGTGAGTACCGGGTCAAAAGGTCGAATCCTACATGTTTGAAACTTGTATGCACACGTCCAAACTATCCTGGAAGGGTGCGTGCAAACCAAGGCAAGGGGACTTACACGGACTTTGAGATAACTGTGTTGGTGCACCACACGTGCGAGCTATCCGAGCCGTTGACTGCGCACCGCAATATGAGTGCTACATATGTGGCTGAAAAAGTGCACCACTGTGGCGTACCCGGTTTTAAGGCCGGATAAACCCTTGTGTTTACTATACCGGTCCCATGATCAGTAGCCGGTACACACAAGTTAACCTGTATATCAAGGTCATACACGCACTTATTAGAATAAGATATATAACCGATCATCGAGATCGAATAAAATATACCTTTAGCCCAACGGCTAAAATCTTGCAGTGGAAATCAAACGGTAGAGGGGCCCATCGATATGCCAAAGGTGTGTTTGTGGCGGGAATGCAAGGGTGGTTAGCCACGTAGGGAGACAAGGTGTAGAGCAAAGTTTAAATACCTTGCCGGACAGGGCTTCGGCAGAGCAGAGATTAAGGAATTAGGAACAGAGGTGGAAGATTTTGGTTGGCTCACTTTAGGGTTTTGCAGAAGCATGATTTAAAGGAAAGTTTGATCTGGCGTATTTTAACTGACATTATTAGCAAAAGTTTTTGTTAGTCCTAATTTTCGGGTTTTGGAAAATCAGGGTGTTACAAATCTACCCCCCTTAAAAGGAATCTCATCCCTGAGATTCAGATAGATTAGGGGAAAGAGATCAGAGACAGGGTTGCATGGTCTTCTGCAGCGAATGGTCTTCGTTGGTCCAGCGTAGATTTTTCTTCCACCACCGGTGTAGAAAAGAGGGAAAATAGCATGGAGATGAGGGGGAACAACCCAGATTTTAAATATTGCACCAACAAAGGAACCATCACTTGATAACATCACTAGGGTCGGAAGACCCACTGAAAACACCAATAAAACAACAAGAACACTAACATGACACGCAGTCATGCGTCTACAAGAGCATCGAACAGGCTTGCCTGAGTGCTGAGGGGCACCAGGACAAACCCAACTGCAAAGATTAATGCAACACAAACACACAAGCATCCGAATGCACCAAGCTGGACAATCCACACCCGACGTGCATCGTCGGCTGGACCTATCTCTGGATTAGGGGCTTGAGGCCGAGAAATATCTTCCGGAGGGTTCCAATGTTCCGAAGGGATTGGAATGTGTGGGAACGCGGCATCGCGCCGGCGGCGGCGGGTGCCTTCTTCAACTGCTGGTGCTTCTGGCAAAGGAAGTTTGCCTATCTCAGGAGCATAGGCGGATGTTGCCAAAGAGCTGCTAGAAGCAGACGGGGATCGAACGTGGAAAAGCGGAGTTCCATTGCGACAAGATCCAGAACTCCACCATTTGATTGAGGAGGTCGTGCTGAGCGACCAGATAGTGGAAAAGATGGGTTACCGCGGCATCTTCGTCCAGCGGTGGGTTGACAAACCTTGTGCCCATTCCAGGGGCACGGCGGGGATAGAAGAAGAAAGCCCTCTGGTTCATACCAGGGACGCGGTGGCAAAGAAATGCGATGGTTTCCCAAGCAGCCATCTGAATAGCCATAGCTGGGGTAGGCATGGTTCTTCCGTAGATTTTGAACGGCGCACTTGGATCTGTGCTGGCGGGGTAGACATGAACGTCAGCCCAAAATTCTGGCGCGGCACCGGAAATCGGGCTTCGGTACACTTCATACTCCGGTCTCCGTGTTGCTCCGAGAACTTGCCAAACTACAGCCCATAGGACACTGGTGAATCCGGCGGGGTCTTCAGCGGTTGTTTCTTGGAAGAGGATGCTTGGAGGCACCATGCTTGCGGAGAAAGGAGGAAGATGAACAGGGGAGGAGCACTAAGAGGAAAGGGTTTCTTTGGCAGAAGAGACGTCTAGCGAAGAAAGGGAGACACGGGGCGAGGTGCAAGGATAGGGCCGGGCATCATATAGCCGTTTGGCGATTTGGTGGGAGACACGTGGCGTGCCGCTCTTGTTTGGGCCACACCGTCCACGTTGATCGATAGCCGTTGGTGAGAGAGCACCAGGGCGGTTGAATAAGGATAGGCATGTGGTCGACAACAAGGAGAGAACATCGGAGGGCAATAAAGAAGGTAGTTTGAAGAGAGGTAAAGGGTTGCCATCAATATAGGAAGGTATTGGGGCGAGACGAGCATGGTAGGTCACAAGGGAAGAAAACGGTCTAACATTCTCCAGATAAGAGGGAAGGGCAAGACATACACCGCTGCTAATCATAACACAGGTGTGGCTGCTATACGTGTCACAGGACGGATATGTAGTTCACAACACACACATTCAATCAAAAGATGCAAACAACAAACACACCACAGCAATACAACTGGATACACGGTTAGACGGATTAATTGCGACGCGGAGCCTTCGTCTTCCGAGAGGACAGAATGCCCTGAGAGGTGATAGCGTTCTTGCGGCGGCGAACACCTTTTCCAGCGGTTGGTAGTCACGACAGCGTTTGTTCCTCGACCTCATGAGCAGGAGCAAACGTCGTCGAGGAAGTGCCGGGGAAGAGCTGAGGGAGCAGGGGAACATTAGTTCCTTGTGTCAGAGCCCAAGAATCTGCTAGCTGGGTGAGCAAGTCGTGCTGGGCGGCAATGTACTGAGCGAGGTGATTCACCGTGGCACCTTCTTCCGGATGCAAGCTGGCGTTTTCGTCAGGAGCACAACCGGGATAGAAGAGAAAAGGTCGTTGGTTCATGCCTAGAACCAGACGGCGAAGATGGAAGATAGCTTCCCATGCAACCAGTTGGATGGCCATCGTAGAAGTAGGCATGGTTCTCCCGATGAAACCAAGGGGCATGCTTGGGTCGGCGTCGGTTGGGTAGACGTGTACCGCTGCCCAAAATTCGTGCAGAGTACCAAGGGCATTGCCTAGGTACACATGATACCTAGGGCATTGAGTTGCCCCGAGAGTTTGTTGAGCCACGGTCCAAAGGATGCTGGTGAACCCGGTGAGTTCCTCAGCAGTGGTTTCCTGGTATAGGGAGCCATAAAGCATTTCGTTCGCGGGGAAAGGGAGCGAACAAAGAGGAAAAACACGCAGGAGCGAAGGGCGCTTCCAACGAGAAAGGGGTTCTGGACAAAAGGGAAATGGCACGGCGATAGGGTGCAAGAATATCGATAGGGCTCTATATAGCCGCTCAACGGTCTGGGGATCGACCGAAATTCAACGGAAGCCATCTCCGATGAGACGAGGCTCTCGTCTTATCGGGTCGGTGACTTATTGGCGAAGAAAGTCCAAAGTCGTCAAAAGGACTGACATATGGCTGACAAAAGAGCTGACATGGACGGGAATCAAGGGAAGAGGCCAAGCAGAGGGGACAGCAAGACTTTGCTAGGTTCTGAAGATAAGGTAAGGCCTATTAGCTAATCAACAGTGGAGGTGACAGCTACATACATCAAAAGACATATGTGCAGGTCACCTTAAGCAAGCAAGCAAAATACGAAACAGCGAATGCATTGCAAAGAATACCGCAGGGTATATTGCATACCACAAGGGACGCCTAAAACTCGTACTAAAGAGAGGGTGCATATATCGCTGCTCACGGCAAGCGAGGTCTAGTGACCTAACCTAGGGGTTAGTCCACACGGTCGACTTTTAGGGTCGCCGCCCTCGACGGGGAATTCTTTAGCATTGCTGACTTCTTGCTTCTGATGGGAGTGTCACATGTAGATGGGTCTCTTCCACTCAATGCGGTGTCTTCTTCATGAGTTCCCATACTCTTGATGTCACGGGCTTGAAAGGCTGAAGTGTTGGTATTTACTCATCGGTGGTGAGTCTTGACGAGCTTCTTGGATCGCGCGACGACGCGATTCTTCCGGATCCTCTGTAGGGTTGGCAAATTCTTGCATCATCGGTATGGGTCTCGCTACTTCTTTATCAAGACTATCTAAGAGCTTTGAAATAGATGAGAACGGAGAGAAAACTTTGTGTTTCTCTCGAAGCAACATAGATAAGAAGGGAAGCTAAGATGGGTAAGAAGAGTAGAACCCACTCTTATGGTAAGTTTAAATATATTTTTTTGAAAATACTGTTTATACTTAGGGTTCACATCTAACGTCCGTGCTAACTAGGGTTAACCTACAGACAGTATGGCTCTGATACCAAACTTGTGGCGTACCCGGTTTTAAGGCCGGATAAACCCTTGTGTTTATTGTACCGGTCCCATGATCAGTAGCCGGTACACATAAGTTAACCTATATATCAAGGTCATACACGCATTTATTAGAATAAGATATATAACCGATCATCGAGATCGAATAAAATATACCTTTAGCCCAACGGCTAAAATCTTGTAGTGGAAATCAAACGGTGGAGGGGCCCATCGATATGCCAAAGGTGTGTTTGTGGCGGGAATGCAAGGGTGGTTAGCCACGTAGGGAGACAAGGTATAGAGCAAAGTTTAAATACCCTGCCGGACAAGGCTTCGCAGAGCAGAGATTAAGGAATTAGGAACAGAGGTGGAAGATTTTGGTTGGCTCACTTTAGGGTTTTGTAGAAGCATGATTTAAAGGAAATTTTGATCTGGTGTATTTTAACTGACATTATTAGCAAAAGTTTTTGTTAGCCCTAATTTTTAGGTTTTGGAAAATCGGGGTGTTACAACCATCTAGTATCCAAAGATATCTCCATCGGGCCAAAGTCATTGATGTCCACCGTGGCTGACGAAGTTGGTTTTCCGGTTAGCTACAGTATGGTCAGACGTGCGAAGCAGAAAGTGATAGAGAGGATGTTCGGGACTTATGAGGAGGGATATAATTTCGTCCCAAGAATGCTTCATCAAATAGCGGAAGCCCCCCGCGACTAGCAGATGGCTGGACAAAAAAGTTCACGAGTACGCTCTAAAATTTGTAACCATTTTCAGTTTGCATTGGTATTGTTGTTCTTACTAAGTTTGACCGTACGGTGTTACAAAATGTAGGTAGGGGAAGAAAGGAAGAAATGAGCCAGACTAGAGAGGGACGCAAAGCACATGGAAAGAAATGTGGGATGGCATGGCTACACAACAGATCATTCATGAGCAAGGTATTTATTTTGATCTGTCCGTTCTCACATGACATGATGAATCGATGTCCGTTATGTAATGACATTACTTCTAGGCAGTACGATGAACGCACGTACGACGAGTATCTACAGTGGTACCTACCTAGGACGCGGGTTAGACTAACCTGTGCTCCACCTGAGAGACCCACAAACCTCACGCATGCTGATCAACTACAAATGGGGATGGATCGGCATAGAGCTTCACGTCGTGACAAGACAGTAATAGTACCGATTGTTTTGCATTATTCGTTAAACTTATCGATCGCATGGTTTGAAACATTGTTTGTGAATGTAGTTTGATCGGGCTTTGCGGATCCATGATACTGCCGCGTCCGTCATCCGCGTGGGCCGTCAGCAGGACTCGTCGAGGATACTACAAAAGGTGAAGGACATGTATGAAGATGCCAAAGGGATTTTGAAAAACATGAGTTGTGGTCGCACGGACGACGTATTACGCTCACATTCAAACTTGCCGGAGCAGAGGTCCGCATGACCCAGTGAGGCACGACCTAGTGAGGCACGGATAAAGTTGATTCGCGATGGTGCTTTTCTTTACCAAAATCCATTTATGCAATCTTCTCTTCAATACCAGTCCCTAGTTGGAGGAGGAGGTTTCGAGCCTGGTTCGTCCCACCAACAGGGTCATGAGTGGGTCGAAGATTTGTTTCGTCATCCCCAGGAGATCGTTAACAGCCAAATTCCTAGTCAACCATATCCTACTTAGGACACTCAGGAGGATCAGGAAACTTATGAAACTCCCCAGTACAGCCTCCAAACAAACCCAAGACCAAGCGATCATTGCACTTTCTCCTCAGGTCACATTCCACTGAGGCATAAGAGGGAAGAGGCCGGTGATCGCAACTTTTTTAGTTCCTTCAATTAGTTTTACTATTATACTTTGCTGTATGCACTACTCTATGAAAGACTGAGTTTTATTTAATGCAGTTCAGAGTGCGAGAAATTGCGGACCTCTATAGAAAGATTTTTAGCAAATTTCTTCTCCAAATGCTTATAACCTTCGTCTAATAATCTATTTTCTTACCGATCTATGCCGCACTCTCTCTTTCTCTTCTCCATTTTCTTACTGATTTCGTCTAATAACCTTCCAACTCCATGGCGTGTGTGGAGGAGCGTAGGAGCGGTAGGCTGCACGGCCATGCGCCGATGCGTGATGCTTATTCGGATTGATCTAGTTTCCTTGCAAATTCCAGATGCATACATGCTTGCTCCCTCTGCTTTGCTCTGCTGTTGTTGCACTTGTTCACACTACTCGACAGTGTTGCATGCAAAAAGGGCAAAAAGAAAAAAAAAGGAGGACATCTCTGCTGCGTCGGCCGGCGCGCGTCCCGAGACGAATCATGCGCGCACAGACGCGGGAATCGTGTGCTCGGCGGACGAAAAAACCAGCCTGGTCGCGGGCCCCGGGCGCGACCTGGGCTGGTCGCAGGCCCCGGCTGCGAGCCCCGGTCGGCGCGGGCCACGGGCGCGATGCGACGCGGCATTGCGGGCTGAGGGGGCGAGGAGGAGGTCGCGGGCCACCGACGTGAGGCGATGCCGGATTGCGGGCTGGGGCCGCGGCCTCGAGCGGCCCGCGGGTGGGGGCCGCGAAGCTGGGTGGGGACCGCGATTCCCTCTCGTCGCGTGTCTGAAGCGCGAATTTTTGACTTCGCAGTTCTGGGCTGCGATTTTTCCATGTGTCGTTTGCGCGTTGCGTCACGGAGACATTTTTGACGTTGCTCCCGGGCGGGGGCTATTCCTGACATTGCCACTCGCCCGGGGGCTAATCTTGCCTTTTTTCCCTCAACTCTCTCACTTCACCCAAGAAGTAGTAGCATCTCCCCTCACTTTTTTTTACATGATATTTATCTCATGTCTATAACTTCTTATATTTTTTTATCTTTTTAATATGATGTGTTGATAACTTTATCTCTTGTTTCTCTTTTCTCTGTCCTATTTTTTTATTTTTTAGATGTAACACCTTTACCAATTGTTCGTCTTCTCGCTGCTCTATTTTCTCTATTTAGATGGGACATGCTGAAAACATTTATATTTATCTCTCTCCTCTCCTCGGTACACTATGAGCATAGTGTGTACTCGTTGATACAGAGAATAGTATATCGCGGTACGTATTGAGTACAGAGATAAGTACTAGGTTGTTGTTAATCATTATACTCTCATAATTAAGTAATTTTTTATGGTGTACCCACTGAGTACATCTTGTAGCCTTTCTAAATTTTGACGACACAAGTTCTTTTAGTATGCACCACGGTGTACATATTTTCGTACTGGTAAGTACGCCCTGGATCCCTCCTAGATTTTGATTAAGCAAGTCTTGCTTAGTGTACACTCTCTTTGTTTTAAAATACATGTTATTTTAGTCTCTCCAAATTTTTTTCAAAATACTTGTTTTTCTATACTTCTAATAATAATCATTTTGTTTGTCTTTCATCAATGTAATCACTCATCAAAGAAAAGGTAATTGCTCATAGGAGTAATACTACTAATACTAGCATTTATCAGGAGGAAAAAGAGATGGACATAAAAATAATAAATATTTCATACATACCATTAATTCTTGTGCCCGGATCATTACACGACGGGGAGCGGCCGGCGAACTCGTGCACGCGTTGTTTGTGGCGAGGTCGAGCCACAAGCCGCAACCGCCGCCAAGATCAAGAAACGCCCGCGTCCCAGCACCGACGAGGTCGAGGATCCCCTGAGCTCGCTGTGCCACGGCGTCAAAGCCCTCTTTGTGACCAATGACCAGGTCGGCGCCTCGCCGACGCCGAGTCATCTTCCCGAGCACTACACGGCGCCGCCGAAGCCCCAGGCCTGCAGCATGCGCGAGCTCCTTGAGAAGGCTCATCTTGCGAAGGTCCTGCTGCAGCCGAGGTCATCCGCCGGCGTGACATCCAGCGGCGAGGGCGGAGGCTCGCCGAGAGCTGTAGCAGATGGTGCGGACCGCTGAGTTCAATTTCATCGATCCCTGGGACGTGCTAGTGAAGCTAGGGACCCATCTGACCGTTGGCGAGCCCAAAATTTTGTGTATCGGTATTCGAAATAAGAAAATATCCAACATAGAAGGTAAATGTTCACAATAAAGGAAAATAGCTGATACAAGCTAGGTTTGAAAAGTAACAGTTAAATTTTTTTACAAATTTTAACTGAAAGTTCATGCATTTATATGTTTTAGCACCATATGTTTCTTTTTTGCATATTTACAGCCTATTAAAAGAATTAGAGGGCTAATATATGTAAAATATTATGTATCGAATTTGTTTTCTTGTAAGCCACAGAACTGTAATTGTTTGCACATAAAAACTGCAAGTGCACAACAGATATTAGGTGTGTGTGTCATTTTCTTTGAACTTCTAGTTATTTCCAGCTAGGTGCATATCTGCTGATCTTTAGCTCGATGAACATGTCAAAGGGGCAAAATAGCCGTGGCCATATATGTGATATTCGATAATGCTACAATAAAACTGAAAGGAAAGAAATAAAGATAGAAAGGCCAAAGAAAATAAAAGGTAAAAGATGGGTTTGAACTCAAGACTTCTTAGTAGACTGAATTAGGTCAATTTTTTCTAATATATATATTAAGTTTAGTAGTATATATTAAAATTTTGTAAATTCTTTTAGATGTTCGGTTGAAGAGTTTTTTTTTAAATATTATTTTTTTTTCCGTAAATTGCAAGTCTACACCTCGGTTTGAAAAAATTACAAAAATAGCGCTCAGTCGGCAACCGAACTGCCGATTTGTCCAAATCGGCGGCCCAATTGCCGACTACAAGTGCTATCGGTGAGTGGTCTGCCGACTTGAGGCATGTCGGCAAGGAGTTGGCCGACTTGGGGCATGTCGGCACGTCGTTTGCCGACTTGGGTCTTGTCGGCATGTGGTGTGCCGACTTGATGCTTGTCGGCATATGGGCCGCCGACGTGTCCTTTAACTCGGCCCACCTCGCACCCCGCCACACGCACAACACACTCACACGCACACACACGCGAGCGGCGGCGGCGGCGGCGGCGGCGAGGCTTGAAGGGAGGGCGGCGGCCGGGGGCGAGGCCGGCGGCGAGGCCAGCGCGGCGGCCGGCGGCGAGGCTGCGGCAGCGGCCGGCGGCGGCCGGCGGCGAGCTTGTGGAGCGGCGGTGGGCGTGGGAGAGAGAGGAGAGGAAAAGAAGAAAAGAAAAGGAAGAAAGGGAAGAAGAAGAGGAAGGAGAGGAAGGAGAAGAAGAGAAGGAAGGAGAAGAAGGAAGAAGAAGAGAAGAAGAAGGAAGAAGAAAGAAGAAGAAGAGAAGAAGAGACTTCGTCCGCGGATTTTTTCCGTCGGTCCGATAAATTCTAAAGTCAAAATTTATTAATAATTTAGTTATAAAATTTATCGATTGTAGTTATAAAAATTATCGATTGTAATACTGTATCGTGCATGTGCTTCGTCGCTGCGCCATTACCAAATCATATGCAATACCGACGGATTAGGGGGGGGGAGAGAGATCTTAAGTCTAGGTTGGTAGTCGTAGAGTTGCAGTGAGTAGTGCAGAATGCAGATGCGGGGTACAAATGATTAGGTCACTGTGCAGAAAAGCAAAAATGGGTTAGCAACCGCTGAGCAAACGAAAGGCGTGGATCTGCGAGTTAAAACTGGAAACTTGCAGTCCCTTCAATTCACTAACGGCCGGCTTCCTGATGTGCCATTGCCGTACATCTGTTGCAGCTCTGGTTGGTCGATTATTTTTTTCGTTTGATAATTTAGGGTGATTAGAATCATACGCAATTGACGATATTAGAAAATAGTTATACAGAATTAAAAATAATGAAAGATATAGTTATGCAATGAACATAATTGATCTTATTGCAAAATCAATGTCTTACTTCATAGATTCGAGAGAATAGGAGAACAGTAGCCTGACAAACAGTCAGTTCAGTCCGATTCAGGTGCCAATTCAGGTGCCTAATGAAACAGAACCCTTATGGATTTGCTAGATTTAGGGTACAAAAAGTATTAATATGTTAGGTAGGTATATGAATCTATCTCAGATGTTTTAGAAAAATATAGCTGTGACGTTTTAGAAATTCATGTGTGGTCGCATATATCACGATTTGATCATAGAGTTCACGTTATTAGGAAATAGTTGTATAGAAGTATAAATAAATACGGAAGAAATAGAAGTGGAGTAGGATTTGAGAATAAAGAAAATAGAGTACGTAGTGAAGAAATAGTCGTAAACCTAGTTCGACAGATGTACCTATACATTACGAGTCTCATACATTTTGATTATAGGTTAATTTTACGAAATTATGTTACGGATGACAGGAATGTCTGATATAGTGAGATTCAAGATTTTTTATGGTCCTGGAGAAGTGAGGACGAACTCGAATGGAGTTGATCTTAGTGCATTCAGTTACACTGCATTGCCTCTGCAAAATCCCGAGTCGTTGAACATTAGAGAAGCTAAAGACTGGTTCACCCGTAGCTTTAGTCTTGATACGGATAAGTATACTGTCAGCATTCAAGCTGTGTTTACAATGTCCGTAAGTTCTGTGCGCTGGGATCTGATGACTGTCGAAAGATCGAAGGAGTGGACTTCTTGGCTTAGGGTCTGCAGCGCTCGTAAGGAAGATCCTGTTGCTTTGGTGCAAGCTGTTGCGAAAGATCAAATGGAGTATCATCGTACAGCGTATGAAGACGATCACACAACTGCATCAGCGCAAGGGGTAACAGAGTACGGAGCCGGAAATATTTCTGAACCAGCGATTCCGGGAGGAACGAGACAGAACCATGGTCCTACTGGACGGGCGGACGAAGCTGAGGAATTCGAAGAGTTGGTGCAGGCTATGGAACAGGAAGATCTAGCGGGCGTTGCGCAAGACGACGACGAGGAGTCCGATGATGAAGATACTGATGAGAACGAGGAGACTTCTGATCGTCAAATTCCTAACGGGTGGGAGCAAGAACTACTGGGTGGTATGCGTGTGACAGATGGGCATGAGTCATCGTGGGAGTTCAGAAGCAACGAGATAAAACATGGCACCATGTACCGCACGAAGCTCGAATTGAAAGATGCAGTTGCTCTATGGGGTATGTCCACGCAAAGAACATTTTATGTTCAAGTGTCTACCCCGACTCAGTACACCGCGAAGTGCAGCAGTAATGGCTGCCCTTGCTATGTGCATGCTCATGTCCCGAAGTACGAAGTCACTTGGATTGTTAGCAGAGTAGTGCCTCATAACTGCGTTCGATCCAATGTCCTCGCAGAGCATCGTAACATGTCTTCAAGTCTAATTGCAAGATTGATGTTCTCGGAGATAGTGGAGAAGAAAGATATGGAAGCGAAACATATTCAAGTTGCAATAAAGAACAAGTATCAGTTCTCCATCAGCTATGGGAAGGCATGGCGTGCTAAACAGAAAGCAATGGAGATGCGATTTGGGAACTTCAGAGATTCATATCACAACATTCCGTACTTGCTATGGACACTACAAGGCAGGAATCCTGGCACGTACGTCGACATAAAGTATACTTTGTCATCCGAGTCACCAGGATTTAAAGAGATGAACCGGGCCTTTTTCTCGTTCGGAGCTTGCATTCAGGCATTTCAGCATTGTCGACCTTTGATGTGTGTTGATGGTACATTCTTGACAGGCAAGTACAGGGGGCAAATCCTCACCGCTATTGGAGTTGACGGAAACAACCAAATTCTGCCACTGGCTTTCGCATTCGTTGAAGGCGAAAACTACGCGAGCTGGCTCTGGTTCTTCCGAAGACTGAAGCGAGGTATCGTGAAAGATCGACCGAACGTGTGTATACTCCATGATAGGCATCCCGGTATATTGAAGGCCGTGAAGACTCTTACAAACCCCGGCTCGGATGAGCTTGAACCCTGGCCTGATATGCAAAGCCGCTGGTGCATTCGCCACCTGGGGGCTAATTTCTACCGGCAGTTCAGAAACAAACGTCTTATGAATCTCTTCAAGAGGCTATGCAAACAAAATCAGCAAAAGAAGTTTTATAAACTATGGGCTAAGCTTGATGAATTCACTAAGACAGAGTTAACTCAGCAGAGGAAGAAAGCCGCGGCAATTGCAGTACCAGCGGACGAGGAGCCGAAAGAACTATGCGCTCTACCTGGTATTGACCCGCCCGGTGTTAAGAGGAAGAAGGGCGGACGAATCAAGACCTTCTCCGAGTGGATCGAGAATGAGCCGAAAGAGAGATGGTCCTTGCTCTTTGACACTCACGGTGCAAGGTATGGTATCATGACGACCAACCTGGCGGAGGTGTACAACTGGGTACTTCGCGGACAGCGCGGTCTACCCTTAGTTGCTATAGTCGAGAGCATACTTCATGGGATAATTCGGTACTTCCAAGAGAGGTATCAGACAGCTGCATTGCACATGAGCACGAACACTGAAACTCCTTTCTGCGCGACTGTCATGCAGTACATGGAGGAGAAGATAGCAAAGGGGAAGATGCACACTGCCATAAGGATTGGTAACCTGCAACATAGGTATGAAGTGCGACTTCGGGATAAGACAGGTTTTGGAACCGCAAATGAGGTTCGGACGTTCGAGGTTACTATCGGGTGTGAACAAATTCCAACCTGTACCTGCACATGCAACAAGCCTTTCCTTCTACACAAGCCGTGCTCGCATGTGCTAGCCGCGTGTGGTTTAATTGGTATGGACTCTTCCTCTTTCATGTCACCGTTTTATTTAAAGGAGATGGTCCTTGCAACATGGAGCGGCGAAATTACTGGATTCCGTGCTGTGGATAACTTCACCACAGTAGAAGAGGATGAAAGGGAATACATACCTCACTGGAGCCTACTTCGTGTCAACAAGGGGCGGCGTAGAGTTCGACGGATTCGCAACGACATGGATGAGTCAGAGGCTGGGGGCCCTACAAGGCAGTGCTTGCATTGTGCTGCATATGGCCATCGGATGAAATATTGTCCGAAGTTGAAGGACCAAGCGGGAGGTGATCCCACGGCAAGTTCATCGGCAACCCCTGCAGCTTGGACTGGTCGAGGCCGTGGACAACATGGGTTCGCGGAGTGAGAACAAGGCCGCGCCCTGTTACTTTCTGAATAATGATTCGTATTTTCACAATTATGTTTGAAATGTAGCACTGTGTTTGTAATAAATAAAGGAACTTGTAATATGCCCTGATATCCCTGGTATATTATGTACTTCAACTTCTTTGATGTGATGTCGTATTGTGTTCGAAAATATTTATAATAATTGTATTGAACTTCTAAAATGTGCCTGTTTGTTTCCATTCAATTATGTACTTCAATATTTCCACTGCTATGACAGTCCAAAGTTATATTTTCCTTCAACACGCGTGCAGGTATGACGGAGTTCGAGTTGCTCGATGCGCGAGTGGACAGTAAGCACCGGGCGAAGAAGATTGCCGAGGGCGAGTTCAGCCCGGTTTTCCGGACCCGTACCCCCCGTGTCGCCTTGAGGATTCACCCAGCGTGGATCAATAGGTACGTGCACGCGAGAACCCATGTAATGATGTCACGTTCATATCTAATGTGCTTTTAAATTTACAGGTTGGAGTGGGCGGGTCTACTCTCGCTGGCACGGATGGTGGAGGGCACAGACGAGGACTACCAGCTGCTCGGTGAGGACGAGGAACCTCCTGACATGGAGGTCAGATCTAGACGTTTTCCTTTCGACAGCGCTTTGTTGACGTGCCTCGTCGATCGATGGAGGCCGGAGACCCATACGTTCCACTTTCCTTGGGGAGAGATGGCCCTGACGCTGCAGGACGTGTCTTACCTCCTGGGTCTCCCGATCGCGGGGGACAGCGGTTGGACCTTTGGAGGCTTCGCCCACCTGGCGGGCGGACCTCGTGCAGCGTTTCGCAGGTGTTCGTCCCCACGACGATCCCCTCCAGCCTATCGACGAGCGGCAGAAGCACGGTCCAAAGTGGGCGTGGTACCGGCGGTTCGAGGTAAGTGCGAGAACATATCTCCGTAGTGCTGTTGTTTTATGAAGTTGTAACTAAATGAGCATTTCGTGCAGCTAGCAGAGCTTGGTTGGCCTGGTGAGCACTTGACGAACCACCAGGTCACTCGTTCGTTGGAGGTGTACGTCATGTGGCTTTTCGGCTACGTGATGTTCACCAACTCTCACGGCGACACGGTTGATGCGCGGCACATCGAGATTGCGAGACAGATAGCAGACGCGCAGGATCCCGCCGATGTCCCACCCCGGAGTTGGGGATCGGCCGTTCTTGCGGCCACTACGCGCGCGCTGTGTGACGCCTGCACCAGGAGCACGAAGAAGCCGTCGTTGTTGGGCTGTCCCCTTCTACTACAGGTTAGTTGTTCGTGGTACTACGCTTTGAATATTACATTATGTTAAATTACATTATTGTCGTTGCAGGTTTGGTCGTACGAGCGTTTCCCCGTAGGGAGACCGTTCGTGAGCGCAGACGATCCTTACGGAGTGGAGTTGTACCACAACAACCCATTCGGGGACCTACTTTCAGTTCGCTGTGGACACGGCGTCGGGTAAGTTCGTGCCTATAACCGTACGTACTTCTGTTAGTTCGAAGATTAGAAGGCTCGAACTTACGTACTTCCTCTTTCATTCTACAGCCACAGTTCGCGTCCGCACAGATGAGAAACTGCTACGTCGCGTTCACGGAGCAGTTCGACTTCTTGCCTCCAGAGAAGGTCACGTGGGAGCCTTACACAGAAGAGGCGAGACTGTATCGCGCTCCCCACGGCCTGTCACCATGGTGCACTACGGACGATGCGTACTGGATGACAAGGAAGAAGTTGGTCTTCGACATCTGTGTCGAAGACTACGCTGTGCATCGTGTGATGCGACAGTTCGGTCTACACCAGGACGGACCACCGCCAGACGCAGTTCCTGTAGATCGTGGCACGCATGGGTACGTCCGATTTGTCTTCTCATTATGGAATGAACAAAATGACTTACATTTGTCCTGCACCCTTACGCAGTTGGTCTCGTAGAGGGGGGGCTGTTAGGGCACAGGAGTGGACACAGCTCCTGCACCCTTACATTGAGGCTTGGGCGGCGGCTACGGCGGACTGTTGGGATGAGTCCAGGGCCTTCGACCTTCAGGCGCATCGGGCTTACCTCTAGTGGTATGTTAGTCGGACTCGTATTTGCCTCCTTCCACGCATGGAGCGTGATGAGATCCAGCCAGCACGCACCACAGATTTGTACCCAGCAGACAGTGCGCGTCTGAGGGTAAATGCGGTACGTTGTACGACGTGTTCCAAACTATGTGTTAAATTAGTTTGTGCATTTCTAATAAAATCTTATGTACGTGCAGGCTGAGGTGGCACATGAGCTTCACGCCCACATCACGACGGAGCTGGCACGATCGAGGACAGCAGAGGACTCTACTGCGTGGTCTCGTGCGGAGGAGCTGTGCCGTAGTTTGCTCCGCGCTCTATCCTGCACACGGGCGTCGGATGTGCACGACCCGCAAAGACGGCGTGGAGCACACCTCCCTCGAAGGCCGTCCGCGATGCTGAGTACTCCCCCAGGTCCTTCACAGGCCGGTGGGTCGTCCTGGCAGGCTCCGCCTCCCCCAGGACCTTCACAGGCCGGTGGGTCGTCGTGGCATGACCCCCTGCTCGAGGGCAGGCAGCTCTTTCCCTGCGACATGCCGGCGAGCTCTCAGCGCACACCTACGCAGTTTCCGTCCATGATCCCCAACCCGGGTACGTAACATTTTCCTACTTCTGGAATAGATTCAACATGTGTGCACGCACTCAAGACGTATTGTCTCCCACAGGTTTTGTTCCCTTCTCACAAGGACGAGGAGGTTCGGACAGCCCGTCTCAGTACTTTGCGAACACTCAGTTCGACCCCGCCGACGGTTCTGCGCTCGTAGGGGGGTATCCTACACCGCCTTCGCCGCCGCCAGTCACGCAGGATACCCAGCCTACTGCAGCTCAGCCTGAGGAGCACTTGTACGGCAGGGGCCGTCGTACCATTGTTCCGCCGGCACAGTTGACGTACTCCGACTTCCGCAAGAGGCCGCGGAGGGGGCCGCGTCGAGGAGGTGGACAGGGAGGCCCAGGAGGACCCGCACAGGGAGACTAGCACCCGTATTTGTTTGTAATAGTTATGACAGCATCTTTTCGATTTTTTTCTATCAGCACTTCGTATTTCGAGTATCATTAGTTCTACTTAATTGCATAGAACACTCTTTTTATTTCTTCAAAATATAGAGTTGGATACATCGTTACCACTACGCATGGCGTGACAACACGGTACGATAACATTCGCATACATCCAAACAACCTAATAGAATATTGAAATAACTACTCAGGGCCTTTCGGATATTTTCCCTTCCTCATACGACGAGCGTGAGCTTCCTCCCCTTCTTCCTTCGCGCGACGCGCCATCTCGCGCTTCCTCGCCCTTTCGGCAGCACGTGCCTCCGCAGCTCGACGTTCCGCCTCCTCCTTTTCTTTGCGTTGCATCTCCTGCCAACGCTTTCTCTTCTCCTCCTCCTCTGCCTCGTGCATGCGTTCCTGAATCCGACCTCGAGCACAGTTAACCTTCCACATGAGTTCTTCCTCATCCTCTTTCGATTGGGTAACGTCCAGCCACTGTATATAGTCACATATAGTAGGTGCAGACTGCAAGCAAACGACTGTTACCATAGTATTGCATCGTGTTAGAAATGCGGGTATGTGCGAGTTTTACCAGTTGACTCCGTCTGGACATGCCAAACTTCGGTGGCTCTTCGTCGTAGTTAGCACACATAAAGAACCTTCTTCCGTACGTGTACGAGAACTCATCCGACTTCATCAGTCTGCACGGATCTTGGCACCAGCAAAGGGGAACTTCGACACCTGCGGGCAGGTCGGCAACCATCTTCTGCTTCGGCATCTCGTCATCACCAGATGAGGCCATTCCTGCCATTTTTGAATAAGCCATAGTTACTATTTTTAGGAAACTAAACACAATAATAACGCAATTATTTACCTCACACCGCCCGAACTTTAATGTCCCTTCTATCCCTCTTGCCACTTCCGAGAGCTTATTTCTTCTCACCTCGCTCCCAAACCCTAATCCCTAATCCCTCTCCCTCTCTTCTCTGTATGGATTGGTGGGAGGCAGAGACAGGTCAGGGGTGAATAAATAGAGAGCGGGCAGGACGCGGGCAGGAGAGTGGGCAGGAGGCGGGCAGGAGAGTGGATCCGTGCTTAGGATTCTCACTTCACGGGCGACAAAAGGGACGCTGCAGGGGGGCCAGGTGGGGCAGGGCCACTTTCGGCGCGAAATCGCCACGAGCCGTGGCGATTAGGAGAAATAGCCATGGACAGGGGCAAACGCCGGTGCCCGTGGCGTTTCACATAGGCGGCCGGTGAGAGAGGGAGAAGGCCGGAGGGCCGGCGGCGACCGAGAGGGAGCAAGGCGGCGGCGGCCATGGGAGAATAGGAGAGGAGCAGAAGAATGCGGGTGTGAGGATTAGGGATTTCGGGTAAGGAAGAATTGAAGCAAGCAAAGGGTGAGTCCAAAGAAACAAGTAAAAATAAAAATAAATGAGAATTGAGAAAAGAAATAAAAGATGAGGATTAAAAATAAATATAAATGTCAAGTCGGCAGCTGGTTTGCCGACTTGGGGTAAGTCGGCAGCTGGTTTGCCGACTTGGGGCAAGTCGGCATCTGGCTTGCCGACTTTATTCAAGTCGGCAGTTGGCTCGCCGACTTCCCCCTGGCGCCAAATTTCGTTGCTGATGTCGGCATTTGGGCTGCCGACTCAGCCCATTTCGGCATTTCCGCTGCCGACGCACCCCTTTTCGGCAATTGGGCTGCCGATTTGGGCAAATCGGCATTTGGGTTGCCGGCTGACTGCCATTTTTGTAATTTTTTCAATCCGACATGTATACTTGCGATTTACGAAAAAAAAATAATATTTAAAAAAAAATTCTTCGGTTGAATATCCTTAAATCATGATGGCCCGCCCCCAGCATCTGATCATCTCGCATTCTCGCAGCAAAGGAAAGAACAGAGGATCCCGTCCAAGAAGTGAACTTTAAGCTTGATTAGTCTGAGCACACAAGTGTCTTATGTAGGTGTAGACAGGTTACGTTCTCAATTAGTCTCAATCGACTGATCACTGGAAGTTTTTTGTTAGTGCAAGTGTGATTCTCCCTGTAAGTCAAGGGATTTATATTAGTTGATTAGTAAGCATGATGATCCAAAATATAAACAATTTTTGAACATCGACTATCAACTCGTTTGAAAATATTAAATAAAAATAATTATATATTATATAAATACATTTAATGACATATCTAGTAGTACTAATTTATTGTTATCGATGTTGATAATTATTTCTATATATATGGTCAAACCTAAAAATATTGAAAATTTTATACGTTTGCCACTGGTTGCAACACTACACTACTACAGAATCGATTTGTCCAGACGGTTCGGAAACACCGGGCGGGACGGTTTTTCAAACCGTCTGGACGAAACAGTCAGCACAAATCATTTTTGTGCAGACGGTTATTGAACCGTCTGTACAAATAATTAGTACAGACGGATCCACACACGAACCGTCTGCCCAAATGCACTGAACAGTACCTCAAAAGCATTTGTACAGACGGTTCCATCCACAAAACCGTCTGCCCAAATGCACTGAACAGTACCTCAAAATTATTTGTACAGACAGTTCCATACACAGAACCGTCTGGATAAATAATTTGTACAGACGGCTCTACCCCTGGAACCGTCTGTACTACTGCTGTGGCAGGAAAACAATGCTGCCGCGGCAGCGGAAACAACCGTTTCTGCTGCCGCGGTAGCAGTGCGGTTGTACAGACGGTGCTACCGCCTGCTGCCACGGCAGCAGAAACAGACGTTTCGGCTGCCGCGGCAGCCGTGCGGTAAGGCGGCGTTGCTGCCACCTGCTGCCGCGGCAGCGGAAATGGCTGATTCCGCTGCCGCGGCAGCAGTGCAGCAGGGCGACGGTGCTACCGCCTGCTGCCACGGCAGCGGAAACAGAGGTTTCGGCTGCCGCGGCAGCCGTGCGGCAGGGCGACGGTGTTGCCGCCTGCTGCCACGGCAGCCGTGCGACAAGGCGACGTTGCTGCCGCGGCAGCCGAAACTACCGTTTCTGCTGTCGCAGCAGCCGTGCGGCAGGGTAACGATGCCCGGTGCGGCCGTGGTCCTGGCGCGGCAGTGAAAACGCTAGAAACAAAGTGACATAATGGCAGGCATAGCATGCACAGACACACAATGTACGCATTGATCTTAGACATAGCATTCAGAAACAAACATTAACGTTATTCTCAACCACAAAGTCATTCACATGCATTGTTAGGGAAAAAACTCTCAAGTCATTGAAGAGGAACATTTTGAGGACAATGGAATTCTCCGGTTTCCTTCAACACCTCTCTAAGTATGAAAGCTATTAACTGTTTTTTGAACAAACCGGACGCCCTCAGTGTCGAGCTCATCTATAGGGAACTTAAAACTCTGCAGAAGAAAATTAAATAGCTAGGTTAGGCACGACGTCCGAACGATGAAAAATGGAACTACATAGTGTAATGACACTAACCGCCACATCTACCGGACTAGAGCGAACGATCTGCGTCATGTATGTCGCGACATAGTATCCACAGAGATTGTTGCCCGGCGGCTGCTTGTGGCACTGTAGAAATCATGGTTACGTGCAGGGTAATTTAGTTTTACCGAATACATATTAGAACGTGCGAGGTGATTATTCTTGGGCGAGGGAGGAATTATTACCGGGAAATGAAATCGGTGGGTCGGTTCGGTGCGTGTTGTTTTCACAGCCCTCCCCCTTGGCAACATACTTCTTGAACGCCCCGTTGAGCACCATCGTCAAATTTGCGTACTTCTCTGGTGGGTAGTCCCTGGAGTCGAAGTACGTGGCATGTAGATGTTGTGGCTCGAGGCAGATGAGCATCTAGTGGAAATCATAGTTGTACGGTAGAAGAATGACGCGCTTAGTGGAGAGAAGGAGCATGACGTCCGAAATGTATTCCTCGACCTCGTTCGATTGGAATTGGACCATTGTGCATATGACCACTTGTGGATCGAGGAATCCGATATTAGGATTTTCTCTCCTAGCCTCTTGAATCATATGTCTACACATAAAAGTAATGTCATTGAAAGAGCGTATCAATAAGTTAGGCAATTCATTTAGCTTAAACAGTGATTGAGAACACTTACAGTGTTCAGCATCTTAATAGGCTGACATCGAGGGCGTCATGACGGTAGAGGTCGGCTAAATCCGAGAAATCGATGGTAAAGGTTCCACCTGGATGGAGGAAATGTTGCCGCTTGTACATGGCGCTGATATTTTAGGAAGCGTTCTCTCCTCGTTAGACCTCTTCATGTAAAATTCGTGCACAATCTGAGCTGCCCAACCAAGTCGTTCTAACGCCGCCCATGTCACTAGCGGCTGCCTTTCCGTGTAGACTCTTATCTCGGGTTCTTCGTCTACCTCTTTGCCCTTGGCCGACTTTGTGCTATTTCTGGTGGCCCTACGCTCAACTTGAGGAGTCGTTTTGGCAGTCTGCTGGCTAGATCTGCTAGATTGCTTAGATTGTGCTGAAGCGGATTTCACCTTCGGTGGAGGAGCACGGATTGAGAAATCTGGACCATAACGTACCGGAGACAGGGGCCGTGCAGGAGGTGGAGGGGCAACCAGGGAAATGTACTTCTTCGGCCACTGGATGAACGTGTTGACGGCCTGCCCCAGTGTCCTGACGTCGTCCTCCGGCGGTACAGGAAGTGTGAAGGAGGAGCAATTCGCATGCACCATGTCCACTGCCACCTTAGCATTTCCCGCCGCTATCGGAACTCCGTGCACCCTCGAGTCTTCATAATATGGAAATGCTAACCCTGTGCCAGCCTCAAGCATGTCAATGGGGCCAAAACAGCTGGGCACGAGGAGCTTGCAGCTAGTTACCACCACTATGTCGTCGACAGGGAATCTTTCGCTGACGTCGTCTTCAGGAGGAATTGGCTCGACATGAAAGTCGTCGGCGCGGTCGTCATCCGGAACGTACTCATGAGCGGCTTGTTCGTGGACGTCTTCCACGGATGCGCAGCTACTCCTGCGCCGAGCATGTGGGGATAAGCCTGCGGGGCTGCGTTCGGCCGCGGTGGCTGCATCTTCCTGCCTTATCTGCCGTACCCGTTCTTCGACCCTTGCGTCGATCCTCTGTTCTAGGCCTGCATACATTTCTTCTATCAGCTCTTTTTTCATCCGTTCACGCTCGGCTGCCTCGCGCTCTGCTTTCGTTCTCCTCCGACTCCTGTACGAACCCCCATCGTCGGGGAATCCCATCTTCCATGGAACCGTCACCCCAACGCCACGTGTTCGACCCGGGTGCTCTTTGTTTCCCAGAGCCGAGGTTAGTATATCCTTCTCCCTGGCTGCTTGGAAAGTTCCTTAAGCGGATTGTTCTGACAGTCGCAGGATGTTTTCAGCCACCTAGACGGTTTCGGGCTTGTTGAAGGCGACGGTGCCATCAGCCGACATATTGGCCCTCGCGCGATACCAGTTCCGGGCCCGCCTCTTTGGGATCTGGGAGAACGGTGTGTCGCGACTCTCCTGAGACGCCCGCTCGTCCTCTGTTTTCCATTCCAACTCTTTGCGCGTACCCACCGCTTCCGAGCCTGTGGGGGTGAACGTTGCATGCCTGGCGGGCCCTGTTTGCCTGACTCCGCTGCACAAATTCCTCCGACGTGCACCTCTCCACAAATTCCGTCCATTGATCCTCCAAGTACCCATAAGTCTTCGGGTCCTGCCTGTAGGGCATAAGATCGTTCTTCACATACGTGTTGTAGAGCTCGCTCTTGAAGGTCTTTCATGCCTTGCCCATCTTGGCTTTTGCCTGTCTTTCCACGGCCTGCTCGGTACCTTCGGGGAAGTCGAACTGTGCTTTAATTGTGCTCCACAGGAACTCTTTCTCGTTATCTGGCACTGACGGCCAGCTGGCGTACGTTATCCGGACCTTCGTCCTCGCCAGTGAAGCGCATGCACTACGGAATACCGCCTGAGCCTGCTGAGGCAATATGGGCACACCCTCATCGCTGACATGAGTTATCGTGTAGTGACCCGTGGGCATTTTATTTTTGCCTCGGCCACCTCGCTTTCGCTTCTGCCCACCCGATTCTTCGGTTTGCTCATGAGACGAGGCTTCTGCATGTTGGGGAGGGCAACGGTTGAGCCGGTTGAGGAGATAAGTGTGGCTCATCTTGTCGAGAAGAAGAGGCCACCGGCAGTTCACGTTCATCTCCTCCGGACGCCATCTTCAAAAGACGAAAAATTCAGATATGCAGTACACGACAAGATTCCAGACATTTTCATATAAAGACACATGAACTCTAGCTAGATTAAGAAAGTTCTTGCAACCCTAACCGAGCTCAATTTGATCGGAGGACATTCGTTTAATAGCCCAATGTGCAAATATATATCCCTTTGCCAGCCAGTACAACAACTTCGTAAATAGTGCTAATGTTTGTAATCTCATCATAAATATCTTCCTGAACTCTTTTATACCACGGCCGAGGGCCTCCACCGGCCTAACCGCAAGTAACTAAAGTAGTTAGGTTCTATTCTCCTTACCGGTCTAATTAATTCTTAAGCTCCTGATTAACACCCTAATTAATGTGCTTAGTGTCACAATTCGCCTAACGGCCGGAATATAACGTACATAGCATGTCCTCATCTACCACAACAACGAATTAACCGAGTGAACCCTAATCCTAATTATAGATTCAGGGTCCTTCTCGGTAACATAACGAGTTAGCTCGACTCGACTCGTTAACGAAACGAGTTAAAATGCGAACTCGACTCGACTCGCTAATTACTCGAGTAACTCGTTTAACCCGGTAATTACTCGTTAAGACATTGAACATTGTTTGTCATAAAATGCAGCAGTCAATGAATTGAATCTAGTGACTATAATCATATTAAGTAATACACCAAGTAAAATTCCAGCAATACAACAAGAAAATTCCAGCAATACTCATGTCACCAACTTAAGTTAAGAGCTACTCTACCAATTGAGGAAAAGTGAGAACATATGTATACATGTAAACACATTGAAAATGAAGAGAACTTAAGCTTCTGAAAATCATAGAAAAGCTGATTCTTTCCTTTTGTCCTTTCTCTAAAACATAATCAGTTTGACATGTATCTAGAAAAACATGAACAGATTCTACAATACTAAACATGTTTTTGTCATCTATACACTGTCAACTCCAAAACCCAATCTCTAGCTGCCATCCCACATGGATTGGATTCAGATGGCTCGAGACAACTGGGAGCAACTTGTTGAACTCACCACAAAAGAAAGAAATTAGCCGGCAAATGTCTTCGCGGCGGAGCTCGGAGGCGGCGGGGAGCTCGGGGGCGGCGGCTCGGGGGCGGGGAGCTCGGGGGGTGGCGGAGGTCGTCGGGAACGGCTTGGGGCCAGGCGGCGGAGCTCCTCGGGGCCGGCTTGGGGGCGGCGGCGGCGGCAGAGGAGCGGGACGGCTTGGGGGTGGCACTGGCGGCGGCTGAAAACCTAGGGCGGGAGATTGAGGGCGCGGCGCGGGTTTTGGAAAGACATAACCCACGCCCAGGGGTACTTATCGAAAAGGTTAATCCAGACGGTTCGGAACGTAGAACCGTCTGGATTAATAGTCCAGACGGTTCTCAATAAGGAGCCGTCTGGATTATCATTAGTGCAGACGGCTCTCAATGAGGAGCCGTCTGTACTAATAATGCAGCGGGACCCCTGGCCTAATAGTCCAGACGGCACGTGCTATAGAGCCGTCTGCACTACCATTAGTGCGGACGCTTTCCTTCATAGAACCGTCTGCACTAATGATAATCCAGACGGCCCTTATTACGGAAACGTCTGTACTGATGTTGCAGGCGGGACGCCACCCTAACAGTACAGACCGCTGGTTGTACTGAGCTGACCGTCTGCACTATTATTCAGGCCCACATGTCATTCTGTTTGGCTTAAAAGATGCGGAGTAAAATAAGGTTTTATATTATTGATTCATTGGGAAAAGGACATAGAATGCAAAAAATGCCTTAAACTTGTAAAATTCATAGAAACTTCATATGAACTCCAAACGAGTTGAACTTTTTTATAAATTCATATTTTCATATGTACAATTTTATGGTATAACTATTTTGGGGTTACTGTACACACAATTTATGAACCGTGAAGGTAAATACGTAACAAGCGGGTTACATCACACAAAACAACCTAATCTCCTTTAACAATCAGCTCTCCTTGATGATCGACGCGCAGATAGCAGGTGGCCCCGATCGGTAGTTGTTCTTCGTTGAGCGCGGTGCTGTCTCCAAGAGGGAACTCATCAAATTGATTGTACTCTTCTTCGTCCACGACATTCTCAACTCCGACAATCCTTCTTTTCCCCTGAAGGACTACGTGAAGTTTCTGATTTGCCAGGTCTTGGACATAAAAGACCTGAACAGCTTGCTTAGCGAGTACAAATGGTTCATCTTTGTATGCGGCACGTTCGAGGTCCACTGTATTCATGCCGTACTTGTCGACCTTAACACTTGAGAGTGCGATCCAACGGCACCGGAAGAGGGGGATTTTGAAACGTACATAGTCGAGTTCCCAGATCTCCTCAATGTGCCCGTAGTACGCACACACCCCACGTTTGTCCTGGAAGGCATCTATGCGGACACCGCTGTTTTGTACCGTGCTCTTCGTATCCTGTGCTCTGGTATAAAAGGTGTACCCATTTATGTCATATGCTTCAAATTTTAGGATTGTGTGACTTGGCCATCTAGCCAACCAGCCAATATTTTCCTCTATTGTACTATCAGCACTTCGAACCCGCAACTAGTCGTTGAAGCTGCGGTTGTGCTGTCTGGTAAGCCAAGCCTCCGTACGGCCTGGATTCTCTCTGCGTAGCTCGTCCTTATGCATGTTGATATACGGGGCTACTTCAGTCATGTGTTGCAAGACTGCGAAATGGGCTTGAGATAACGACGCATAGTTAGGAATGAGTGTTTTCCTTCCAATGGTCCCTTTGCCGTCCAGTCTCCCCTCGTGGCGAGACATAGGCACACCTATTGGTTTGAGCTGTTCCATGTAATCGATACAGAACTCGACCACCTCTTCAGTTGTGTAACCTTCGACGATGCTGCCCTCTGGACGAGATCTATTCCATACGTACTGCTTGAGAATTCCCATGTACCGCTCAAACGGGTACATCTGACGTAGAAATACCGGTCCACAGACCTTTATCTCTCTCACGAGGTGGACGGTAACATGGACCATGATATCAAAAAATGACGGAGGAAAGTACATCTCAAGATGACATAATGTCTTCACCACATCGGCCTGCAACGCATCTAGTGCTTCGGGATCGATGACCTTCTGAGAGATTGTGTTGAAGTAACACAGCCTAATGATTGTGTCTCGGAGATAGATCAGCTAGATATTTCGGATTGCAACAGGAAGAATCTGTGTCATCAACACATGGCAATCATGAGACTTCATACCAACTAATTTTAGATCTTCCATCGAAACAAGTTTCGAGATGTTGGCGGAGTAACCAGACGGAACTTTCACACCTTGCAAGCACCGGCATAGTTCGGTCCTCTCGGCCTTTTTCAGGTTATAGCAGGCCGGAGGAAGCCTTGTTCTGCCTTGTTGAGAGGGCTCAGGTGCCAACTCAGGCCTGATCTTTATGTCTACTAAGTCGAGACGTGCGTTGAGGCCGTCCTTCGTCTTCCCTGGAATATTAAGTAAGAGACCAATCAGGCTGTCACACACGTTCTTCTCTACGTGCATAACGTCGATGCAATGGCGAACTTCAAGGTGCCGCCAGTAGGATAACTCCCAAAATATTGATTTCTTCTTCCACATGCCGCTGGCCTTCACTTTTTTACCACTCTTTCCAAGGGCAACATCGATATCCTTAACCATATTGTACACCTCTTGCCCGCTGTAATGCCTTGGACATAAAGCTCTCTCCCTCGTCCCGTCAAATTGTTCCTTCATATTGCGGTACGGATGATTCCTCTTAAGGAACCTACGGTGGCGCATGAACACCGTCTTACGGGAGTGGGCCAGCCACCTACTCGCGGTACCATCCAAGCACTGAGGGCAAGCCTTGTCTGGTTCTTTACTCTGGCCCGAAAGGTTACGTAGGGCAGGCAAATCATTGACCGTGCAGAACAACATGACGTGTAGGGTGAAGTTCTCTTGTTTGTACGCATCCCATACCTGTACCCCTTCATTTCACAGTGTTTTCAGATCTTCCACCAAAGGTCTTAGGTAGACGTCAATATCATTCCTGGGTTGCTTCGGCCCTTGGATAAGCAGTGACATCATGATGTACTTCCGCTTCATACACAGCCAAGGTGGTAGGTTGTACATACTAAGAGCAACTGGCCAAGTGCTGTGCCGGCTGCTCATATTGCCGAAAGGATTCATTCCGTCCGTGCTCAACGCGAACCTTATATTCCTCGGCTCCGCACCGAAGTGTTCGAAGATCATGTCGATGTTTCTCCACTGCGTGGAATCGGCAGGGTGTCTTAGCTTTCCATCTTTCTTACGGTCCTCTGAGTGCCAGCACAACAATTTGGCCTCTTTTGGGTTCGCGAACAGACGCTTCAGACGCGGAATTACGGCAGATACCACACCACCTTAGCGGGAACTCCTTTCTTCGGCTCGATGGAAGACTCGCCGTCGTCTGGTTGGCTCTTACGCTTGTAACGAGATGCTTTGCACACTGGACATGAACGCGAGTTCGATAATTCATCCCGGTACAAGATACAGTCGTTCGGACATGCATGTATCCTTTCTACCTCCATCCCCAGTGGACAAACCACCTGCTTTGCTCGGTATGTGTTTTTGGGCAGCTCGTTACCATCCGGAAGCATCTCCGAGAGGAGACCTAGGAGCGCCGTGAAACTCTTGTCTAACCAACCATAGCTTGCTTTCAATTTAAGCAGTTCGAGCACGGACGACAGCTTTGTGTATTTCGGCTTGCAACCCGGAAACAAAGGTTTTTCTGAGTCCTCAATCAAGTACATGAACTTGTTTAGGTCTCTCTCAGTATTAAAGTTCACGTCAGCATCGCGCAGCATCTGATCCAACCTATCATCGTCCTCTGCGCCACCACAATCATCATCTGCACCTACTTCCTCATGGCGGCCACAATCATCGTCGTCATCTTCTCTCTTTTCGTTGACTTTGGGTTCTTCGACGATGCCAACGTCTTCGTGTAACATGTTCTGCTCTTCACCATGTTTGGTCCAACACGTGTAGTCCGGTTTGAAGCCCCTAATAATCAAGTGCGCTTGGATCTGTAGGGCTGAGTTGTGTCTGAGAAATGATCTCTCATTTCTACAATCGCAACAAGGACAATATGTAAATTCAACACCCTTCTTCAACCTATCCTCCTCGGCGACTCTAAGAAAATTCGTCACACCATCAAGGTACGCTTGGTTCGTACGAGAACCGTACATCCACACCCGATCCATCTGGCTACACGCGCTGTACAACAAGGAAATTAGTGTTAAATTGACCTAATAAAAGAAAGCCACCTAGCTTCTCATCAAAAAAAAGGAGCTTATATAGAAATCGTACTGCAATTTAAGGGTTTAAGGGTATAAACGTAAATATCAAAATGCGGAACATCGGCATGAGATGAAATGCATGTCATGGAATAGAGGACATAAAATAAAGACTAATGCAAATGTAATCAATTTAATTGGAGTCCGGACGCTCAAAATATCGCGATCCGAATTTCTCCGGCGGTTCCGGAAACCCTAATTTGAGTTTTAAGTCAATTTTATTTTTTCGACAATGCAAACACGAATGAAAATGACATAATTGCATAGATCTTATTTTTCTGAACATTTTGATATATTATTTGCATTTTTCTGACTAATAATGAATTTTCTATGATTTTTATAAGATTTAAATATTTAAATACTCTTTTTGATCTTTTCCTCAGTAAAAATAATAAATAAATAAATTCAAAAATAGTAGGCCCTGACAGGTGGGGTCCCACTGGTCATATTTTTATTTTTATTTTTATTTTATTTTTATTATATTTTTTTTCCTGAGGGCCGGCGGTCGGCCGGGACGCCGGCCGAGCTCGATCGACAGCGGCGGCAAGCGGCGGTGGTGCGGGACCACGGCGGCGGACGGAGGAGGGAGGGCGGAGCGCGACGGGGCGAGGCAGGCGGCGGCGAGGTGGTGGCCACCGGCAGTGCCGGGGAATCTTCAGGGGCTGGCCTGGCGGCGGCGGCGGCGGGAGAGCGTCGGCGGGTGGCGGCGGCGGCTTGGGGAGGTTGGCGGCGGGCGGCACGAGCTCCGGTCGGCGGCGGCGCTTGCGGGCGGCTCGAGGTTCCGAAGGTCACGAAGCTCGGCTAGGAGTGGGAGTGAGGGAGTGAGCCTTAGTACAGATGGCTCCAAGTAGGGAACCGTCTATACTGTATGGGTTAGTGCAGACGGCTCCCAACTGGGACCGTCTGTGGCATTAGTACAGACGGTACCGGTTGGGAGCCGTCTGTACTGTATGGATTAGTGCAAACGGCTCCCAACTGGGACTGTCTGTGGTATTAGTGCAGACGGTCCTTGTTGAGAGCCGTCTGCACTGTGATACGCAGTGTAAAAGGCTGCAGTTGGCAACCGTCTGTATTATTTGTGCAGACGATTCCGCGTGCGAACCTTCTGTATTGTGCCGTCCCGCTTGTTCGCCATCCTTGATTATCATTTGTACAGATGGTTGGTGTTGGGAACCGTCTGGGATAAGTATTGTACAGACGTCTCCCGGTTACCGTCTGTACAAAAAGCGTCCCGTTAAATGCTATCTGTAGTAGTGCTAGTTCCGTTCTTGCCATTGCTTTCTTCAATACTCTCTTTTAGCACCAGAGTCAGTGAACTGTCGGCTAGAGCCGTTTATAGCCTGTTACAGCAACCGCAGCTGCCTCCTTATCCCACTCCTTATCTCCACTGAACAAAAAGCTTTCTCCAGCAGACTCCCCGTCCCGCTCGCCACCCTATCCCGCTCGCCATCTCGCGTCCATCGCTCGCCATCCCTCAACCGCTGCCCATGGAGCATTCCGTCCCGCCACCGCGCTCGTCCCCGCCATAATCCCCAAGCCGATCGACGTCGTCTTCCCCTCCGCACGGATCCCGCGCTCTTCCCCTCCACGCGGATCCCGCCCTCTTCTCCTAGATGATGATATGTATCCCACTTCGGCATGGGAGGGCAGCATCGGAGTGGTTGCGCTCGGATCTCCTCCTCCCCGTGCAGTCGCTCCCCTCCCGAGAGCGGCGGCCAGCGGTGGCACTAGCAGCGTCACCAGCGTGCTCCCTCTCCCAGGAGTGCACATGGCTGGTTCTCATCCCTCCTCGCAGCAGCTCACATCCTTCCCTAGCCGAGCTCGCGGTGGTGCCCCCTCCTCGGCTTACCAAGATCGTCGGTCCATTGGAGCTCGTCCTCCACACCAGCGCGTCGATGAGCTCGTGACAAGCACACGGACACGGTGCAGCACGTCCCGCTCGACTTTGAGCCACACCTCGTAGGGAGGGGAGCGCGGGAGAGAAAGATTTGAGAGCTGGGAGGGCGGTGCGATTTGGATGAGGGGCAACGGAATTTGGGAGGGAGCGCTAGGGAGGGGATGCGAGCTCACCGGATGGAGAGGTACACGAGCGCTAGCCGCCGTGGGATCTACGAGAAGGTACCCTATAAGGCAGACGAGGAGGATGCCGTCGACGGGAGGACGTACCTCGCCTCGCCTCGCCGTGGCCCATTGATGCAATGAGAGCGAGGACACGCAGCGGGCGACGGGCGGAAGACAAAGAAACTGCGGAGAAGTAAGGGGAAAGAAGATGAAATAGGCCAAAGACGTTGTTGAGAGGGAGGGAGGAGTCCTGACATGTGGACCAAATGAGTACTTTGGTCATTTCACACTGCCAATGGCTCTAACGGGGTTGGCAAAAGGCTCTCTAGTGGCATTTGTGTAAGGTGGCACACAATAACGGTAAAAGCTGATCTAGCGTTGCTGTAACACCTTGGTTTAAAATTCACTTAACGTGTAATCCACTTATAAGACGGATTCATGTATAAATAATATCCTTTTACATTTTTATTTTCGCTTCATGTAAAAAGGTTAACCTAGATATACTATATTTAGAACACAAAGATATATATACCAAATCAATTCTATCTAAACTCTCTATGTGAGACTAATTCCACTATATATGGATCATATAGAGGATCAGATGATAATTATGTTTTTTTTTACATGAGATGATAATTATGTTATGTCAAAACAATCTCGTCTAATTTACAGAAACATTTGATGCTGTCTTTTTCCTTCCTCAGATGTGTCATCAGTCCACATTACCATAGCTATAACAGTCAACAATGGTTTCATATAAGTTACATTCTTTTTTCTTCCGGAAAAACATCAAAGCTCAGCCCCTTGTGTACCCTAATTAGGGAGGCTCGGTTGGACCAATCCAACAGCGCATCAAGTTATTTTGCTATGTAAACTAAGTGAACTAGTACTAATTAAATAGAAGCGAATGATTAATTAAATAGAGGTGTTTGGGAGGTCGTCCCGAGTAGTCCGGACGGGGCACCCCCTAAGTACATATCGCTGATTTTAGCTAAGTGTTCATTTCCATGATTGTTTAGCAGGATGACAGGGGGAAGGGCCGCACGCGATGAGATTGAGGCGAGGCATCAGGACGAGGTGAGCCAAGCTTTGAGGACGATGAGCAGAAGATCGCCAGACTCCGGGCCCTGGAGTAGTAGGGCGAGGCGAAGAATGACCGAGTCAAGAAGGAATGGGGCCGGGTGGTGTTCCGCACCGGCGAGGAGCATCTGGCATATACCGACGCATATAGTAGGTGCAGGCGAGGGGGAGAATATGAATCAGTCCCGCGGTGTGTAATAAGACTCGGGGTATCACCATAAAACTGTCAAGGGGCAAGCATGTACATTCACTTTGAGGTTGCCCCATCTATAAAAGGTGGGGCGTCCCCCACTTTAAAGAGAACAACAAGTTTGTTTACCAAGTGGATAAGTTAGGTGCCCCATCTAGTCCTTTTCCCAACAGTTTCGACCATTAATCTTTGCGAGAAACTGAAAGCCGAAGTAGTAGTGGCAGGAGTCCTTCAGGTCGTCCCTTGAGCGCCCCGACCTCAGGGACCGGGGTGCCCAAAGTCTACTGTCCAAGGACAACTTCCTCGACAAGAGGAAAGAGTCTATTTAATCTATCAACTATTAGCTGAATCTAATTTTAGTCTCTAAACTCTAAATTCAAACAGATTAGACTCTTAACTTTTAAAACCTGACATATTTCATCCTTCACTCCACTCAAAGCAGTTTGACCTGTGACGTGCTGGTGGTTTCACCCAATTGACAATCCAGTCATCATGAAAAATAAATAAATAAATGAAAATATGAAAAATAGTTTTCAAAAAGTATATGAGAATTTGTAAAAATCAGTTTTCTATATAAAATGTGAAAAATTAGAAAACATCAAAAAAATCAAAAAAAGAAATTTAGGGAAAAATAAAAGATAGAAACATTCTAGAAATGTTACTAAAACTCGGTTATTCTAAATTTCTGAAGTATTCTAGAAAAACTTGGTAATTCGAGAGAACTCACAACTAATTTATGAATTTTAATGAAGATTTACCATATTTCTTGATTTTTCATGGATGTACCTAATGTATTTTTGAGTTTTCTCGACTTTACGAGAGTACTTCTGATATTCAGCTTTTCCTAATGTTTTGGTTTTTATTTTAAAATTACTAGATTTTCAATAATTTTTCTTCAGATTTCCTGGTTTTCCCAACAAAAAATATTCTAGATCTTTTGTATGAATTTTCAGATTATCTTTAATTTTTTCCCTGATTTTTTAAATTGTGATTTTCCAACTACAGTGTCACATGTGCAAAACTATTATCACGTCATCAGTCAAACTGTTTTGAGTAGGCTAAGGACCAAGTATATCCGATTTTAAAAGTTAAAAGTTAAATTTATATGATTTTAGAGTTCATAAGCTAAACTTGACTTGATCAATAGTTGAAGGACTAAAAATAAACTTTGTAAATACGAAGAACGTTTGGAGCCAGGGCAATGTTACGGCCAGATCGGTTTCCTGACATTAGTCAAAATAAGTGGCCAGCAATTTTTCTGCGTTGGATAGTGAATATACATAAAGCAAATCAAACGGATGATAGAGTGTAATATTGATACATCGTCCAGGGCAACTTCGCATGCCACACAAGAGGATCTGAGTATTATCTGATCAGAAAAATTTATGTTGGCGATAAATATGTATGTACTTCATGAAGCCCGTTATCCACTTTCCAGTTTCAAGTACCTTCTGAAATTAATACGAACCACAGTGGATTAAGAGTTAATGTTACATCATCTAAGATACCGCAATACACCTACAGGAAGCCTTTCTTAACAATCTCTCAAAATTCAAGTGACAGATGATCTCAGTCAAAACGATAGCAGCATCAAATTCCAACGAAGCAGCCATACTTCATATGTTTCTTCAATAAATGCCCAAGGAACAGAATCAGTGGTTGCCCTCAGAGGGTTGTGCATAGGAGAATGCAGCCTGTGGAGGAGCCGCCGGGGTTGGCGCCAGAGTCGGAGCACCAGAAGTTGGGCCTGTTGTTGGTGGTTGATTTGGTTGATACATGGGCGGAGGACCTGGAGGTGCTGCGCTATTGGAAATGGGGGCACCTGGGGCTCCAGATGTCGGAGGCGGTATTGTCGGAGGCCTCGGGAGAGGAGCCATCTGCATAGGCATGGAACCTGGTGGGGCCCCTGGTTGTGGCATGGTTGCAGCACCAGGATAACCTGACAGAACATATAGAAAAACAGTCACGTAAAATGAAGATATGTTGACTACCATAAAGCTACAGTATGTTGATTATGCTGTTCAAATAAATCTACTAGAATACTGGAATAGCAAACGTGTCTTCCTCCGTTCATGTTTTCTATGTAGTGTCACTGGACAGTGTCAAACCGTTTGACAGTTTTAACTCTTCATACATCGCCTTCGAATTGGCATGAACTCGTAACTTATTCAGAGTCTGGATACAAAGCACACAGTAAACTTGTACATTTTAATAAATGAAGTCCTACTTTTTACACAGCTTGTCAGGTGTAATTTATGACTAAATTAAACATCTGGATTTGGGAAAAGATATAGTCAGCAAAGACTTGCGATCAATTGGTACTGGGAACCAGATAGAAACCTGGTGGCAAATCACACATAATCACCAAAATCATAGCAATATATGTTACAATTTCAGTTAATATAATACTCGAGGACCTAGATAACATAATCATTTAGCTGCAAGCCCCTGTATCAATATATGTATTACGCCTTCCATCAACCAGTCGTCCACATTATCAAATAGATCATTTTCTTCTTTATTAACTCTAGCAAGGGCCACATACACAGACTGATCCTGCTACAGTCTTATACTCTTATTCAATTACTCCAGCCATTCCCAAGCACCGCCTATTACTTCCAAGGCATATGATAGTTTCATTATCTGTGGACCTTTTTTTCCTTGCTCAATGCCATTTTCAATGGTCTTGAAGATAGAAAGTTTTCATTTTTATCTACGGGATCACAACTGAGATCATGGTAATTTCAATACTACATAATTTTGGTAGTGTCCTTCGTTTGAATACTATATTGATAATTACCTTTAGGCTTTTACAGTTTTCATTTACACCCCAGAGAACCACAATCTTGGAATAGTTGATGTAGCGCAAAGTTCCGAAATATACATGGTTTACTAACAGTAATTAATAGCAGATTCAGTCTACCTATAATACTAAGTTGATATAATCAATAACCCCAAGATAGGATGCAATGCAACATACAACAACTTGTATGTATAAATATAAGTTATGTGCAATCTAAACATGTTCCAACCATATTTAGGATATACCTAGGCACTAAGAATATGGAACAAAAGCTCGAAATTTTTATTTTAAGATATAGACTGCCAGAAAACCACAGGATCAAATGCTTTGGCAAAGGAACAAGGAAATTTTGGATCAAGTATCTACTTTTAACATACTTGTTGAAAATATTGTACAGAACAGTTTGTATTTATCTGTTTTCATGCAGAAAATGAGTATCGTTTTTTGCCCAAGTAGCAGTTGAAGGTGAATCAGAGTTTCAGGTTGAACTATCCATGTGTGTCTCACTATGGTCAAAATATCCAAACCATGTAATTCACCTCTAATGTGGTAACCAGATGGTTTTATTCTTAAGTCCTGCTTGGCAACATTAACCCACCTAATGCACCGAGACAGAGCCTAAGCACATGCAGAAGAACCAGAATCAAGCTATAAAAATATAGCTTAACATTTCTCCATGCAATATCTTCCTCTCCTCTTTATGTTTGCCATGTGATGCTTGCAGGAATACCAACTGGTAGTTTTTTTTGTCTTCCGTGAAAGAATTACATAAGCTATTGAGTTCACGGAAGAGGAGCATAAATTATAGAAGGTATGGAGTGCATGATCTTAACAAAATCTGTCATTAGAGACACTAGTAATCATGAAGAATGATGAAAACAGCACTTATGTTTACCTGGACCAGGAGCTGATAAGATAGGAGGTCTAACTCCTGCAAATGGTGCACCAGGTCCTTGAGGAAAACCATGTGGCATCATAGGTGTGGGCAGAATCGGAAGACGAGGACGGGGCACATTTCCTGGAAACTGCAGAAGATGTTGGTTGAAAGGAGCACCAACTTGGAAAGCTGCAGCTTGTCCCAGATGTTCCTTGATCCTTTGGTCAATTAAACTTTGAGTTTGCTGCTCCTCAAATTGTTGGTAGTAGTTCCGAACATTTGCCTAAAAGAAGTTTCACACGAAAAAATGTTGCTTTAGATCAGTGGCGGGCCCAGGATTTTGTGGATGAGCATCCGAAATAAAACATTATTCAACATAGAATGTAAATGTTCAAAATAGCAAGAATTAAAGGGGAACGGCAGATGCAAGCCAGGTCTAAAAAATAACCGTCAAATGTTTTTGCAACTTTAATTAAAAGTTCAAACATCCATATGTTTTAGCACCACATGTTTTTTTGCACATTTACGGCCTGTTAAAAGAATTGGAGGGCTAATATAGGTAAAATATCATGCATCGAATTTGTATTTTGCGCAAGCCACAGAATTGCAATTGTTTGCGCAAAAAACTGCAAGTGCACAACATGCTAAACATATACATATAGAATTTTCAGTTGAATACCCTTGAATTATGGTGGGCCCACCCCTGCTTTAGATACAGGAATATTATGCAGATTAAAAAAATGAATACCTTATGCTTGTATCCAGCATTGTGTTGCTTCCGGACAGATGGCTGCACCATTTTTGAGACGTTAACTCGCATATATGTATATACATATATATATATAATAACAAACACACCATAGCAAAGGAAAAAAAACTGGAAGTGCATTTTTGGATTCGGCAGTTTATGAAACTAACTCTATACGGGTCATTGGTATAGTATTTCAGTGTCTCAAAAACAACAAAGTTAACTTGAATTTACAATACCAATGATGGGTTGTATTTCGTAAACATCTCATTACAGAAAAATGCAAGAAAGATGACCTACTGAGATTTACACACACACAAAAACACAGCTGTAACCTGCACATATCTCATTGCACATTGTTTAATGTTTATACATCAATAGGTGACCACCTAGTGCCTAGTTTTATGTTTTTGGCTATGAAAATCAGGGCACACGAGTCACCTGCTGAACATAAATTACCTCAAAGACCAAGTTAGTAAACAAAATATACCCAGGGTCTTGCAAGAATATTGAATTGAACTACGAAGATGAATATAATCTAAGTGGTGCATATCTATCATGAGAGATAGATATGAACATAATCTAATGTCCTCCAATGACAAAGAAAGAGTAGTTGTTATGGGAAGCCCGTCCCTATCTTTAGTCAGATAGAATTGTTACATTCACTAAGATCAGATCGCTGCACATAATCCTATGGAAACTTAAAATAAATTGAACAACCAGCTATTCATGTCTGTTGTCTAGCATTATAAAAATTGAATGGAAGGAAACACTAACCGAGTCATGGGTCAGGTAGGTGTCGCAGTAATCACAATAATACCTGCAAGCCAAGAGCAAGAGGAAGTCAATTCAAGCGAGACAGTAAAGAAAGATTAACCTATTCAAGACAGAGCACCAAGGCAAGGCAGGCAGTAGCCTCGATGCACACAGCAAGCAAACGGGAGCCTTTCCTCGGTTCTCCACCACAAACCCCAATTTCCTACATAACACGAACCTATCTACCTATCTACCTATCTAGGAAATCGAGGAGCTAATCACAAAATGACACGGCCATCTTCTCAGACCATGGAGCAAAGGGGCTTGCCCTCCAACCCCAAAACGAAGCAATTGCCGCTTCCTCTAGCTTTCCCCTTTCCTCACTCGCTGGAAAATTCCCCTCCCACCGGTTCCTCGCGGTTTCTAAGGGCGCTCCAGTGAGAAACCCACAAGCAACCACCGGGCCCCTAAGCTAGGGTTTCAAATCAACAGTTTCCTTCCTTCCTACCGCCCCCATCCCTCACACACACTACGGACGCTGCACCTACAGCAGGAGAGAGGCAAGCACTCACCGGGGCATCGCGGCGGGCGAAGACGACGACGGCGTCGGCGGCGAAGAGAGGGCGAGGATCTCGCGTCGGTCGCGAGCTGCCGGAAATTTGTTGCGCCCTTAAACCCTCGCGTCGTAAGGTGCTCGAAATTTCGAGTGCCCGGGTTGGGCCCCACCCCACCCCACCCTACCCACGGCCCGAAAAAGCTTTTACATCCTGCAGGCCCCACCTGCCAGTGACTGCGTGTGCGTACCGTGCCCTCCCGTCCCCTCCTCTTCCTCGCCCGCCGCGCCGCATCGTAGCCGCCGCCGGCGGCCGGAGATGACGGCGCGCCTCCGGGGCATCTCCTCGACGCCTCACCTCGCGTGGAGGGTAAAGCAAACAGGTGATGCGCATCCTCCCTTCCTTTCACCCTTTTTCTTCCCGTGTCTTCTCTTTCGGTTTGCTCTCTCCCTTTGACGAATGTGCTAAGCGTTGTCTCTCTCGATGTATGTGTAAGTTCTATACAGAATTCTTGCTGTTAGTGTCTTGTTTTGTTATGGGTGGAGTTGGTTTGGATTTAGGGACCAGAGATTTAATAGTTGCTAAGGTATTACAAGGTCAGATCAGCTTTGGATATGCTGTTAAGTGAAATTATGTTGCTTGAGATTTACTGATAACTAGGGAATTTTCTTGTTAAATATGATTTTAAGTCATTTCTAACAGTACCAGTAGCCAGATATTAGAATAATTTGCTTGCAAATTTTGTTCAGAAATTGATTTTTGCTAATTTGTGTGGGACCTGAAATTGGTCCCAATGTGAGTTGCATCCCGTAGGAGTTTTCAATTTTGTGGACCAAATGCATTCCTGACGCTACTATCTGATTAGACACGTTTATGCTAATGCCTTTTATTATATTTGTACATCTTGACTTGCTGGCACTCAGAAAATGAGATCGTTCAGATGATTCAGCCTTCAGTTCCTAGGAGCGAGGAGGCAGTAGCAACCATTGAGCAAAGGTACACACGTTCAGTACGAGTCATGGATGAGAGATTCATTAGGATTCTCAAGATATTCAAGTGGGGCCCTGATGCTGAGAAGGCACTGGAGGTTCTCATGCTGCGGGTTGATCACTGGCTGGTACGAGAGGTTATGAAAACCGATGTTGGGGTCAACCTGAAGATGCAATTTTTTAGATGGGCTGCAAAGAGGAGGAACTAAGGACATGACACATCCACTTACATGGCATTACGTTGTTTAGAGGTAGTAGAGTACTATGGTGAAATGTGGAAAATGATCCAAGAAATGGTATGGAGTCCTATATGTGTTGTCACCCCGATGAAGCTATCAGACATCATCCATAAGCTGGAGAATGCCAAGATGATTAGTAAGGCAGTTGCAATCTTTTACCAAATCAAGGCACGTAAGTGTCAGCCTACTGCTCAGGCATATAATAGCATGATAATCATGTTAATGCATGAGGGGCAATACGAGAAAGTGCATGAACTTTACAATGAGATGAGCAACGAGGGGCATTGCTACCCAGACACCATGACTTACAGTGCACTCATTTCTGCTTTCTGCAAACTCGGTCATCAGGATTCAGCAATTCGGTTGTTGAATGAGATGGAGGAGAATGAAATGCAGCCAACTGCTAAGATATATACCATGTTAATGGCTTTGTTCTTCAAATTGGACAATGTTCATGGAGCATTTGGTCTGTTTGAAGAGATGAGGCATCAGTACTGCCAACAAGATGTGTTTACTTACACTGAGTTAATCAGGGGCCTTGGTAAAGCTGGGAGATTTGACGAAGCATATAACTTCTTCCATGAAATGCGACAAGAAGACTGCAGACCAGACACAGTTATGAACAATATGATAAATTTCTTAGGCAAGGCTGGTCGTTTGGATGATGCTTTGAAGTTGTTTGAGGAGATGGGAATGTTGCTGTGTATTCCTAATGTGGTGACATACAATACTATAATAAAAGCACTTTTTGAATCTAAATCTTGTGTTTCTGAGATTTCATCATGGTTTGTGAAAATGAAGGGAAGTGGAATTTCCCCTAGTCCATTCACCTACTCAATTTTGATTGACGGATTCTGCAAAACCATGATAGAAAAGGCCATGATGCTACTGGAGGAGATGGACGAAAAGGGCTTCCCTCCATGTCCAGCAGCATATTGTAGCCTGATTGATGCTCTTGGAAAAGCTAAACGGTATGATCTTGCACGTGAGCTTTCCCAGGAACTAAAAGAAAACTGCAGCTCCTCCAGTGCTCGGGTGTATGCAGTGATGATAAAACACTTAGGGAAGGCTGGACGGCTTGTTGATGCTGTAGATCTTTTCGATGAGATGAACAAACTTGGTTGCACTCCTAATGTTTATGCCTACAACGCTCTCATGTCTGGATTAGCAAGAGCAAGCATGCTTGATGAAGCTCTTAATACAATGAGAAGAATGCAAGAGCATGGTTGTATTCCTGATATTAATTCGTAAAATATTTTCTTGAATGGACTGGCAAAAACAGGAGGCCGTCATTGTGCAATGGAGATGCTCTCTAACATGAAGCATTCTGCAATAAAACCAGATTCTGTGTCATATAATACTGTTCTTGGTGCCTTGAGTCATGCAGGCATGTTTGAGGAGGCAGCTAAACTTAAGAAAGAGATGAACGCATTGGGATTTGAGTATGATCTTATTACATATTCATCTATACTTGAGGCGATTGGAAAGGTTGATCATGAATGAAAGGAAAAGGTTCACAGCAGGACAGGATACATGGCTTTTGTTAGTGTTCTCCGTAAAACATTCAAGCTTAATTTTTTTAAAGATTCTCCCAAGTTTTTGTCCAGAATTGTATCCGGTCAAAATCAAAGCGCCATTCAGGTGAACTGTTACATGGGAAAATCATTGAAGACAGCAGCAAATCTTAGAAGGTGTGTATTTCACCATTTTGTTAACAAGCGATCAAAATCCCCTTATCTTCCATCCCCTTTGTTTTACTGATTTCCTTAACAATACTTACATACTTAATGTTTACTCTTTCCTTTTGTGGACGATTCCAGAAACGACTTCTCTCCTTTAAGGTGCAAACATATGAGAAATTGTTGATGAAAGCTTGAGACTGTTTAGGTGCAAAGTTGAGAGTTGTTTCTTCAGCAATCACCAGTGGAGTATTCATGTTACACATTCCTCCAGGTACCGTACGTGTTTGTTTTGACCGCTCTATAAGCCTTCTATTACAGTCGAAAAATATGGATCCAAAACCAAGGATAAAGTAGCTGTACCTGTTTCTACTCTCTGTATGCCCAGCTTTTCTAGCTTTTGTGATGCCCCAATACATTTTCTCTTTTTATCCTTGCATTTTATAGATTTGGTAGTCTGACAACATTCTAGTAGTAGTTTGGTTCTTATTTACCACACTTCTCTCTTTCATAGGATTTGGACATCGACAGATACTGGTGGTCTTCCAAAATTGGCGCTACCAGCAACTGTTCTGAATACTTCCAGCTGCTGTCCAAATGCGGCTTGCGTACGGACTGCCATTGCTTCATGGTGAAGTACTTCTCGCCCTCGGAAACCAGCAAAGAATCTGCAAAGTTCAATAACAGCATCCAGGTTTCTTTTCTGAGAACCCAGTCCAGAAGCCAGATATGGTCCGAATGACCAAATCTGAACCAAAATTTATATAATGTATGTCTTTCACTGTTGTGGTGGCCATATGGTAGATACGTTGTGAATTTTAAAAATTGTGTTATTCCAGTAGAGATTAGAGAACCTCTAAGAAAGCTACTTGTTCCTTGAGTTCTGTAAACTGCGCCTGGCTGTGGTCCTTGCCGACATTTCTCCTCATAGTTGAAAATTGTTGCGTGCAATAGCACTTGATCACAGCTCAACTGCACGAGAAAGGGCATATGCATGATCCTAGTGTTTTTAGAAAGTGAGTGTCATGACATGCAAGGCCTGGTTGGGCAGTAGTTGACGGCCACTGAGATGGCACTGGCAGAGAGCAGGCGGCAAGGTCTCTGTTTTAATTGCGATGAAAAATTTGTGCGGGGCCATCGCTGCAGCCATCTATTCTACATTGAGCACGACAACGACGCAGCGGACGATGACGGGAGCTGGCCGGAGACAGAGAACAGCGATCCTGTGATTTCTCTCTACATTGTCTCGGGCATTACGGCCGGGGAAACAATGCGCCTGCAAGTACAGATCGGACCGGCAAAGCTCTTGGCATTGGTCGATTCCTGGTCAACGCATAACTTTATTAACGACGAGGTGGCCCGTCAAATTGGTCTCAAACTTGTGCCCCAAAAAGATGGCATGTGTGTGACTGTCGCCAATGGTGACCGGCTGACAAGCTCCGGCATGTGTCTCTCCACGGTGATCAGTGTGGGAGACGAAGATTTCAGCCTTGATTGTTACGCGCTCGGCCTTGGCGGGTTTGACATCATTCTAGGCACTCGATGGTTAAAGGCACTTGGGCCTGTACTTTGGGATTTCCAGAACCTGACCATGATGTTTTGGCGCCAAGATCACCAAGTCATCTTTCACGGGATAGCAAGCAAAGGAGCATCAGAACATAACTTGTCAGGTACAGGATCAGACCTGCTGACCAGCCTCCCAGTGAATTTGACGACTTGTTCGTTGCGCCTACAAGACCACCGGATACGCCTACATCCGACGCAGTGCCAACCGCTGTACGACCATACAAAAAGATGAGATTGGAAGGCGACGTGCAGAGATGCTAGAGCAAGGAATTATTCAAGCAAGCAACTCCGAGTTCTCGTCTCCGGTGTTGTTGGTAAAAAAACATGATGGTTCGTGGCGATTTTGTGTTGACCATCAAGCTCTCAATGCACAGACGATAAAAGACAAGTTTCCAATTCCAGTGGTGGATGATTTTTACCAAGTTGGATCTCCGCCCTGGGTACCATCAAGTATGGATTCATCCTGATGACATCGCCAAGACTGCATTTCGGAAACATCAAGGACACTATGAGTTCCTCGTCATGCGGTTTGGATTGACGAATGCATCAGCGACTTTTCAAGCCCTTATGAATGACATCCTTGGTCTGTACCTACGTCAATTTATGCTTGTTTTCTTTGATGATATTTTGATCTACAGCCCGACATTGTCAGACCACCTTCGTCACTTGCACGTGGTCCTAGGAAAGGTACGCTAACGCAAACTCGTCCTCAAGCACTCGAAGTTCCTCTTTGGCGAATCACCTGTCTCATACCTCGGTCATGTTATCTCAAAGCAAGGGGTGTCCATGGACGACCACCAAAAAGTGAAAGCCGTGAAAAGGTTGACCACAACCACATATAGTTCGAGCAGTTTGAGGATTTTTAGGACTCGTCGGTTATTACCGAAAGTTCATCAAGAACTACAGTGACATCGCCGCCCCACTCACAAAGCTTCTCAAGAAGGAGGCCTTTTCATGGGCAGAGGAGTCCACACAGGCGTTTGAAGCTCTCAAGCGTGCTCTCTTAACAGCTCCAGTGTTACAATTTCCGGATTTCTCGAAGCCCTTTTTTTTGTGAAGTGTGATGCTTTTGGATCAGGCGCTGACGTGGTGTTACATCAAGGAGCTGCCGCGGTGGCATTTTTTGGTTGAGCCATGGCGCCAAAGCACTTGGGGCTGGCTGCTTATCAGAGCGAGCTGATTGGGTTGGTACAAGCAGTGCGACATTGGAGGCGGTATCTTTAGAGCCGTGAATTCATAGTACGTCAGATCATTATAGCCCTAAATTCCTCTTATATCGGTCATGTTATCTCCACAAATCCACAACACCGTTGGGTTAGCAAACTCATGGGATTTGACTTTACAGTGGAGTACAAACCCGGGAGGATGAATGTGGTGGCAGATGCCTTGTCACGACGTTCGGTGGACGACACCGCTGAAGCTTCTCTTGCGGCCATATCATCTCCACAGCTTGATGTCTTTACTTCCTTGCGCCAGGAGACTAAGTTAGATTCGGCAAGTTCAGTGGCTTGTGCTTTTTTTGACCAAGTAATACGACTTTATGAGATTCCTTCTACCATTGTGAGTGATCGAGAAGTTTTCACGAGTTACTTTTGGCGAGAAGTATTCAAGTTGTGTGGGGTTTATATTAATATGAGCTCACCTTTTCATCCTCAGTCCGACGGTCAATCAGAGACTTCTAATAAAGTCATTGCTATGCATTTGCGGTGTCTGACCGGAGATACGTCCACCACACTGGCTTCCAAGCTTTGTCGAGGAGGGAAGAGATATCATGTGGGAAAATACGTATAGAAGGAGGCAAGCTATTACGCAGGAAATCAGATCGCTGTAGCAGACAATTCAGACGTTCTGGAGTTCAGCAGGCAACAGATGTTGAGTAGCTGCAGGAGTTGGTATCCGAGTCAACTTAGTATTGGAGTCCGTAGGCTAGGAAAGAACAGAGCTGTAATCAGCAAGTTAGAAGTACGAGCTAGTTGGTTAGCTAGTCTAGAATAGTCGTACTCTACTAGTAAAGAGTACTATAAAAAGAGGAGACGTTGTAATCTTTGGACAAACAATTAGAAATCTGTTTTCTCATGTTTTACATCTTGTTTCTCTCGTCTCATTCCTGCTACCCAAAGCATGCGCCGTCTCGTCATCACCGCACCAAAACCCCGAGGATGGAAGTCTCGTCATCACGGCACCAAATCCCCGAGGACGGAAGTCGGCGAAGGAGTGGCCGCCGACCTCCCACAGCTAACCGTTACGCTCGTTGTCGCAAGTGGGCAACACCTGCCTGTGGAAGTAACAAGATTCCTCTTGGTCATTTGGCATGTGACAGTTTCCCATTCTCTTTTTACAAACTAAAAAAAATCCTGTACTTTTTTCAATGATCTGCATCTCCCAGAGACTGGAAAGGCAAGCAGAAATCAAATCCGCTGTTCTTGTTCCATTCTCAGATCAGGATTTGAACCAATGTGCAGAAGACACAAGTATCTCTTGCAGTCTTGCTTCTCTGTACAAGCATCAATTTTTGTGGCCTCTAAAAACTGTTTCATGGTGAAAGGAATGTATATACACGTGTTTTATATACCTCACTGGGAAATCATAATGAGCTCAGAAGGAACTAAATGCGTATAATTGCTATTGTAGAAGGTCAGCAATCTAGCAATGTAGATACAACAGAAAGAATAGCCACAAAAAAAATGGACTGAATCCCATCATTTTAGTCAAAACCCCTGAACCTGTAACTTGGTCTGTTGCAGATCACCCTCAGTTTATCAAGAAAAGAATGTTTCAAATTTGTAGGTCACCGCAACTGACACTGTCTCGAGATCTGCCTAAGGCCTGCTTCCAGATCTTCCAATGTGATTGTGATCATGGTATCGGCATCATCGCAATTGAAATCAAGACGTAGATCCAGGTTCTCACGGGCATTGACAAGCAGCGTGTCTACAAGTCCTCCATTCATCTGTTGACGCCGCTCTTCGGTGGTCTCCTTTGCAATCAGTTCTCCAACAGCCTCGACGCTGCAGCTCGGGTGCAGCTTGAACCCGTAAAGCAAACTAGTGTCACTTGGACTATTCATCTTCAGATGCAAGATCTCGGCTAATTCTGTCGTGGTGAAATCATCAAAGTCAAAGAACTTTGTGACCCTTCTACAGAAACCGTCATTTGAGGCAATGACACGCTTCATTGGCTTAGAGTACCCAGCAAATATGACAACTATCTTGCCACTGTCCATAACAGACATTATCTCCTCCAAGGCCTCCAAGCCATAATCCTTATCATCAGATTTTTGCATTGGTATCAACCTGTAAGCTTCATCCACGAACAGAATCCCTCCCTCGGCATCTTGTATCTATAGAGTGTAGACACAATTATAATGACAAAGAATTTAGAGAGAGAACACACAAAAAAACAAAAATCTTAGAAAAAGAAAATTATCTTCAATGCCACAATATAACCCAATTTATTTGCAAGTTGAATAATTCCTTCCCAGTTCATCTCATATTATTAATTGAGAATTCGAATGTCTTTCACACTAAAAATAGCATTTGTAAAACATAAGGATCAAAATGCTGAGTGCCTCAACTAAGAAAACAGAAAAAAAATTCACTTACACTAGTAATACCAAAAAAAAAGGGGAGCTTGCAATATTGTACTTCTATGCGAAGCATAGAGTTTTGTGCATGTCAAGGTAGTTACAGCAGAAAGAAAGCAGAGATGTCGGAATTGAACAGAAGAATGGATACCTTTCTCCTAGTCTTTGGTCCAGTATGCCCCACAAATTCTCCAACAAGATCAGTTCGCTGAACTTCAGTAACTTTGTCTGTGGGGAGAATTCCAACCATATGAAGAAGCTTTCCAAGAATTCGAGCAACCATGGTTTTACCTACATTAGAGGCTCCAGTATTATGCACTGAGTATTGATAGCTTTAGCACCTATATTAGAAACACTTGCAAGATGTACAAGCCTTGTGTATTGTATTTAGAAGTGTAAAAATGTAATATAGCTATGAAGTTTAATGGTCCAATTTATGAGGCCCATAAGGTTTAAAGCCTGTTTGTTCAAGCTTCAGGACAAGTGCTTTCAGCTCAAGTAAGAGTCCCTATAAGAAGTTCACTGAGGCATAGCTATTTCTAAAGATGTACCTTACCAACCCAACTCAAACATTGTAACAATAATGCCATAACTATAAACCACGCTTTTAATTATCAAACTGGACATGATTTTGGAATAGAAAAAAGTTGGCCTCTTTGGGGTCTTTACCTGTTCCTGGATTGCCAAGAAATGCCATGTGGGGAGCTCTTCTGCTAGCAATCCCTAAGCCCATAGCTCGTCGCTTCTCATCAAAAAGCATTCCCCTGGCCCATCGATGCAATTGCATTTTCAGCTCCTGCAATCCTACAATTTGTGATATTGCTTCTTCAAACTCCACCATTGCCTGTCGTTCACGGCATGACGTGAGGGCTTTCCGTTTTCTTTGCTCTTCCATATGGCGACTGAGGAGCTTCAGCAGCATCTCATTACCAGCTCCTCCTGGAATATGATGTAAGGGTATTTTGCCTTCCTGGTGGCAACATGTGATAGAACCATGTTTAGTATATCTAATATAGTTGTAAAGAAAGCAATTTAAATCATTACTAGAAATGAAGTGTCTGTACATCATCTTTTGCATAGCAATCTGCATTGTAGCTTAGCAACACACTGACGGTGCTGCAATCTCCAGTTTGAAGTGCATGCCAGACAGCTAAATGCAATGGTGACATGCCATTCTGGAACAGTATGAGTTAAACAGATTAAATTTGTGCATGCACTCAAATAAAATGGCCCACAAAAGGAAGTAGAAACTAAATAGATAGATCTTACATTTGCTTTGGCTTCTGTATGTACACCGCGTTCAAGGAGCAATTTTGCTGATTCACAAGAACTATTTTTTACTGCCATATGCAGAGGTGTCTCTCCATACTGCAGAACAATAGAATCAGTAGTTTATATGTTAATCTCAAAGCATAAAACAAGTGTGGCAGAGGAGCTATAAGGTACTAGCAAATGTGGTGGTACTTCAATTACCATGTTCTTTGCCTCCAGCTCAACTGTATCTGTACCTTGCCAATCAAGCAAGAATTTGACTATGTCAGTATTGTTGTATCCAGCTGCGACATGAAGTGGTGTTTGGGACATCTGCATCGTACATTGTCAAAGAGGAGGTAAGCATGATAAGCAGTATAGCATAGCACAACATTACTCATAGCAATTTTGCACTATAAATTTGCAGTGGCACAGAAAAGGAAGTTAAAGAACATTTGTTTTCGTGCTTGTCAAATTCCATGAAATTCAGCTCTATAATTTACATTATATCCAGTAAATATTTTGAAAAAGCCTGTAGATTTGATCATAGCGAAAGATTTGGAATTTGGGAAATGATCATTAACACTTTGATCAGATGCCGCTGGTTCTCTTATCTTTTATCTCACTCTAGTACGAATTTGGACAAAACTTCGGACATGACCCCTATTGACCAGCATGAAACCAACAAGTATACACAGATGACACGAATTAGCCAAATTTTACAGTGTGATGTCTAAACAATTAGTGGCATTGGGTAGCAAACTATTGTTGACGTGGAATTGCAGCAATGACGCACTAAATATATGATACGATTCCTTGCTGATTTATTTTGCAGATTAAGCCAGACGCATGCATATATCAAGTTTCATGTAACATGGCACAGGAGAGGACATCCAACTCTAACCAGCTCACCAAACAGAAATGTTTAAATGACCTCAAAATCCATTGTCATAATGTACATAAGAAAGCGACCCATCAGGAATGGCCACGGACCATTTCAGAAAGGTATCAACACGAAGAATAACTGTGCGCAAATAGGCAAATAAAGGATCAAAATAAAGAAGACAAACCAATATTGCAATCAAACGAATCAAGAGGGAAATTTTCAGAACAAGCGGGAAGAGCAATTCCAACAAAATCCAAAAGAAATATAAACAGCAACGCACCAAAATGAGCAGCAAGGAACCAGCAAAAGCCAGAACAAATATAATTGAGGAACTACCAAGCTTTTTGGGATATCATTAAGTCAGACTTGATGAATTTATTCCATGCATTGCATTCGGGTAGCTTGCCGTTGTACAGTTTGAATTTTGGTATTATCACGCTCCTCCGCAAAGTAAAGGATGCCAATCGCATCCAACAGTACCGGCCAATCTGCCTACTAAATGTTTGCTTCAAAATTTTCACTAAGGTGGCTACTAATCGTCTAAATAGTGTGGCGGGTCATGTCATAATCCCCACGCAGACGGCGTTTATGCATGAGGGAAATATCTTGGAAGGTGTCATCATTCTGCATGAAACTATACATGAATTGGATTCTAAAAACAAAAATGGTGTCATTTTCAAGATTGACTTTGAGAAAGCCTATGATAAAGTCCGGTGGCCTTTCTTACTACAGACTTTACGGATGAAGGGTTTCTCGCCCAAGTGGATATCTTGGGTCGAGTCCTTTGTTTCGGGAGGTAGTGTAGCCATTAAAATCAATGACTCTGTCGGTCCCTACTTTCAAACAAAAAAGGGGCTGCGGCAAGGGGACCCGTTATCACCGCTTTCATTCAATATCGTTGCAGACATGTTAGCCGTCATTATAGAACGAGCCAAAGTGGATGGCCAAATTTGTGGAGTGGTGCCTCATCTGATCGATGATGGTTTATCCATTCTACAATATGTCGATGACACAATTCTCTTCATGGATCACAACCTGGAACAAGCTCATAATACGAGGTTTTTGCTCTGTGTGTTTGAACCACTCTCTGGTTTAAAATAAACTTTCATAAAAGTGAATTGTTTTATTTTGGGGCCGTCCAGGCAGACTCTGATTTCTATGCTGATTTGTTCGGCTGTAAGTTAGGGCAGTTTTCGTTGTGTTACCTTGGCATCCCAATTCACTATCGAAAGCTCCGGAATGCGGACTAGAAAGGGGTTGAAGAACGTTTTGAAAAACGGCTTAGTAGTTGGAAAGGCAAGTACTTGTTGTTAGTCGCTGAATTCTCACTCTTGGTAGGAGCAGAACTCTCACACTCATCGAGAGAGGATGACCTAGGAGTTGGGGCAATTTTCTGTTTTATTTCTCAATGCCATGCCAACCTGAGGGGTTGGGGATACATATTTATAGGCTGCTAGCCAGCCAAGCATATGCCAAGATGCTAGTCTAAGATGCTAGTCTAAGATGCTAGTCTAAGGTGCTAAAGTGCTGTCCTAAGATGCTAGTCTAAGATGCTAAAGTTGTGTCCTAGCTAAGATGCTACAGCCAGCCCCACAAAGACCAAGGTACACATGAGACTTATCCATCATTCTCCCCCTAAGTCTTGTGCGTCGTCTTGTGGGAAAGTTGAACCATCCCGGTCCTGGAGCAGAGCTCAAGGAACTTGATCCTCCCAAGGGGCTTGGTAAGCAGGTCCGCAAGCTGGTCCTTGGTGTTGATGTAGCTCGCCTTGATGCTCCCTTCCTCCAAGCAGCCTCGGATGAAGTGGTACCTCACCCGGATGTGCTTACTCCGTTCATGGAAAACAGGGTTCTTTGCCAGGGCCAGAGCGGACTTGCTGTCCACTCTGAGCTCCACCACTCTAGTGTCTCTGCCGAGGAGATCACCAAGCAGTCGAGCGAGCCAGATCGCCTGAGTCGAAGCAGTGGAGGCTGCTATGTACTCGGCCTCGCAGCTGAACAGGGCCACCACTTGCTGCTTGACCGACTGCCAGCTAACGAGGCACTTGCCGAGGAAGAAGAGGATCCCGCTCGTGCTCTTGCTGGTGTCGATGTCGCCGGCGTGGTCGCTGTCGCTGTACCCGACGAAGTGTGCCGCCCCAGGGCACCTAGGGTAGTAGAGGCCGTGGTCGAGAGTCCCCGCAACGTAGCGGATGATCCTCTTCACAGCCTGCTGGTGCTCCGTCGTCGGTCGCTGCATAAACCGACTAACGTAGCCGACGGAGAATGCCAAGTCCGGCCGTGTGTGGGCGAGGTAGCGAAGGCTCCCCACAAGACGCCGGTACTGCGTAGCGTCCACCTCCTCCGTCGTGCTGTCGCGGCTCAACTTCAGCCTCTCCTCCATCGGAGTGAGAGCTGGGTTGCAGTCGGTGAGCCCAGCTAGCTCAACGACGCGCTTGGCGTAGGCGGTCTGTCGAAGCGTGATCCCGGAGTCATCCTGGTGCACCTCGATTCCCAGGTAGAAAGAGAGAGGCCCCAGGTCACTCATCTGGAAGGTGGCCTTCATCTCTTCCTTGAATGTCGCCACCTCCGCATCCTTGGTGCCGGTGATCACCAAGTCGTCGACGTAGACACCCACCAGCAGAGCATTTCCTCCACTGCCCCGTCGGTAGATGGCCGCCTCGTGCGGGCTTTGCTCGAAGCCCATCCCCTTTAGCGTGGAATCCAACTTGGCATTCCACGCCCTCGGTGCCTGCCGCAAGCCATAGAGGGCCTTGCGCAGGCGGAGCACCTTGCCCTCCTTGCCGGGGATCGCAAATCCCGGCGGCTGGTGCACGTAGACCTCCTCCTTCAAGTCGCCGTTAAGGAACGCCGACTTAACATCCATGTGATGAACGCGCCAGCCCTCCTGGGCAGCTAGCGCAAGGAGGAGTCGCACGGACTCCATCCGTGCCACGGGAGCGAAGGCGTCGTCGAAGTCGACCCCCTCCTGCTGCACGAAACCTCGTGCCACCAAGCGAGCCTTGTGCTTGACGATGGCGCCGGTTTCATCCCTCTTCAGCTTGTACACCCACTTAAGGGTGATCGCGCGGTGACCACGAGGAAGGTCAGCAAGCTCCCAGGTGCGGTTCTTCTCAACCGCATCCATCTCCAACTGCATCGCGGCGCGCCATGCCGCGTGTTTCTCGGCCTCTGCAAACGACCGAGGCTCGCCGTCGTCACACGCAAGGTGCAACTGTGCCTCCAGGTCGTGAGGCACCGGTCCCGGCACCGGCTGGTCACCGAGAAGGTTCTCCATCGTACGGTACCGCAGCGACTCGCCGTCGTGGTACGCGTCGATGCGCTCCTCGTCGTGAGAGAGCGGAGTAGCGAGCTCAACCGGGCTGTGCTCGACACGAGCTGGTGGTGGAGTAGACGTGCCCGGAGAGGTGCCTGTCGGTGCTGGAGTGCGTGGCGTTGCCGGCTGTGGTGGAGCCGGCGAAGAACTCATCGCAGCCGAGGTCCTGGCTGGAGAGCGTGGTGCTGTCGGTGTAGCAGGCGCCGGGGTCGATGGAGGCTCGGGGACTAGGGTAGGCGCGCTCGTCGAAGAAGAGCTGCCTACTCCCCCAGCTCCCTCGAAGTGGACGTACTCGACAGTGAAGTCGTCGTACGTCGGAGCCGAGCCGTCGTCCACCGCCTTGTCCCACGCCCATCCTCGCCCTTCGTTGAACACAACGTCGCGCGCCGTGCGCACACGCTGTGTCTTCGGGTCGAGGATGCGGTAGGCCTTCGAGCCCTCCGCATAGCCGATGAACACTCCCGGAGTGCTCCTGTCGTCGAGCTTGCTGATGTGGCCAAGCTCCTTGGCGAACGCGAGGCAGCCGAAGACCCGCAAGTGGGAGACCGCCGGCTTGCGCCCATGCCAAGCCTCGTACGGCGTCTTGCCGTCGAGTGCCTTGGTAGGCGAGCGGTTGAGGATGTAGACGGCCGACACCACCGCCTCTCCCCAGAAGACAGCCGGCATCCCCCTCTGCTTGAGAAGGGCCCGAGCCATCCCCACAACCGTCTGGTTGCGCTGCTCGACGACGCCGTTCTGCTGCGGGCTGTACGGCGCGGAGTAGTGGCGCTGAATGCCCTCATCAGCGCAGTACGACGCGAATTCAGCCGCCGTGAATTCGCCGCCGTTGTCGGTGCGCAGCACGCGCAGCTTGCGGCCGCACTCCGCCTCCGCGGCAGCCTGCGCGCGCCTGATGGCGTCCGCAGCTTCTCCCTTGCTGCCGAGGACCATCACCCACATGTAGCGGGAGAGGTCGTCGACGAGCAGCAGGAAGTAGCGTCGTCCTCCCGGTGTGGCCGGTGTCACCGGGCCACACAAGTCCCCGTGCACAAGCTCGAGCCTCTCCTTGGCTCGAAAGCTCGCCCGCTGGGGAAAGGGGAGTCGCCTCTGCTTCGTCAACACGCAGACGTCGCAGAGCTGCTCCACATGGTCGAGGCACGGCAGGCCTCGCACCATCTCCGTGGCACTAAGCCGCTTCAAGGCCTCGAAGTGAAGGTGCCCGAAGCGCTCGTGCCACTGCCACGCCTCGTCGTCCCGACGAGCAGCGAGACAGAGGGGTTGTGCCACCTACACGTTGAGGACGTAGAGTCGATTTGCGCTTCTGGTTACCTTGGCAAGAAGGCGACGACGGCGATCCCAAATCCTCATGACTCCATCCTCAATTACCACGCGCGAACCGTGCTCATCCAGCCGTCCCAAGCTGATGATAGAGTTCCTCAACGCGGGGATGTAGTAGACTTCGGTGAGCAGTCTGTGCTCACCGGACATGGCGGTGAAGATGACGGAGCCGACGCCCTTGATCTCCACGCCAGAGGCATCCCCAAACTTGACGGAGCCTCGGACGCTAGAGTCAAGCTTGGTGAAGAACTCCCGTCGACCGGTCATGTGATGGGTGGCGCCGGTGTCGAGACACCACCCGTCGGTCTTGTCATTGCCGGAGCCGTCGCCGAGGAGGGCGTGTGCTTTTGTCTCGTCAAGGTAGAGGAGAGCCGCTGCGGCCGGTGCCGCTGGAGGTAGCTCGATGCTTGCATGTGCCATGAACAGAGCCGGCTCCTCCTCCTCCGCCTGTGCGACGTGGGCCTGGCCGCGTCGTGGCTGTCGACAGTCCTTGGCCCAATGGCCAAGCTGGCCGCAGTTGTGGCAGGTGTCGTCTCGTGCCGGCTTGTGCTTGCCGGCGGCGCCGCCCTGGGCGCCTCCGCGGGCATCACCCTCGGCACGTCCTCGCGCCCCGGCCTGGGCGTCTCTGCGCGCCTTGCGCGGCTTGCCACGCTTGCGGCCGCCTGTCGCGGAAGAAGGCTCCCCCTTTTTCCGGTCACCTTGGCGGGCATCCCACTGCTCCCGAGTGAGAAGGAGCTTCCCGCCAGTGGTGATGGGCCCCGAGAGAGGCTGTGGCTCACCGCTGTCGACGACCTTGAGGCGACCTATCGCCTCCTCGATCGACATGGTGGAGAGATCCAGCAGAGACTCGATCGAGCGAGCCATCTGCTTGTACTTCTCGGGGACGCAGCGGAAGAGCTTTTCGACAGCTCTCTCCTCGCCGTAGGTGTCATCGCCGAACTGCACCATCTTCTGCAACAGAGTGTTGAGACGGAGAGCAAAGTCATCAACGTCCTCACCTGGCTTGAAGGCCAGGTTCTCCCACTCCTTGCGAAGTGCCTGCAGTGTGGACTTCCGGGCGCGGTCGCTGCCGATGCGTGCCGCAGCGATGGCGTCCCAAGCCTCCTTGGCAGTCCGCTTGTTGGTAAGCGAGAACTGCATCTCGGACGGGACTGCAGCGATGAGAGCATCCAGCGCCCGTCGATCCTGGTCGTAGTCGACGTCGCCGTACCGGACTGCCTCCCACATGTGCCGCACCTGGAGCTTTACCCTCATCACCGCAGCCCACTCGACGTAGTTGGTCTTGGTGAGGGTAGGCCACCCACCGCCGGGGCCGACGTCCCTGACGACGGCCTGGAAACCGTGGTAACCATGGTACCGATCCGGGGAGAGAGAGCCACGCTACCTGTGAAGGTCGCGCTCTCCATCGACCCGTCCGCCGTGCGCGCCTCCTCCATGAGCGCCGCCAGCGCGTCTGCGCCTGTCTGGGCTGCCGCCGCGCTCGTGGGCGTGCGCGGCTGCCCTAGGAGCGCCACCGCCGTGCGCGCCTCCTCCAGGAGTGCCGCCAGCGCGTCCGCGCCTGTCCGGGCTGCCGCCACGCTCGTGGGCGTGCGCGGCTGCCCACTGCGCCGCCCGCGCTCGCGCTGCGTCCCTCTCTAGCAGCTCGAGGTCCGCGTCGACGGTGTCATCAGCAGAAATGGAGCTGCCGGTGCTGCTGCGCAGAGCCTCGACCTCCGCTGCCGCCGCCGCTGCTTCCGCCTCCGCTCTGGCTGCTGCCAGCTCCGCCGCTGCCAGCCTCGACGCCCTTGCCGCCGCCGCAGCGGTCTCTGCCGCCGCTCGCTCGCGTTCTTCTGCCGCGGCAAGTTCGGCCTCCTGCCGACGCCGCGTGCTCGAGGCGACCGAGCGCTGAGACTGCCCTGCGGACATGACACGCTACCGGGTGGCTGCTGCGTGGGGAGAGGACTGCTTCAGACGAGCTGCTGCTCGTCTGCGCGGGGGAGGAGTGAGCGGGAGCGGCCGGAGCTGCTGCTCGCAGCTGGGGCTGTTGTGTGGTTGGGAGAGGAGATGAGCAGGAGATGCTCAGGCTACAGGATAGTACGGCTCTGATACCAGTTGTTAGTCGCTGAATTCTCACTCTTGGTAGGAGCAGAACTCTCACACTCATCGAGAGAGGATGACACTAGGAGTTGGGGCAATTTTCTGTTTTATTTCTCAATGTCATGCCAACCTGAGGGGTTGGGGATACATATTTATAGGCTGCTAGCCAGCCAAGCATATGCCAAGATGCTAGTCTAAGATGCTAGTCTAAGATGCTAGTCTAAGGTGCTAAAGTGCTGTCCTAAGATGCTAGTCTAAGATGCTAAAGTTGTGTCCTAGCTAAGATGCTACAGCCAGCCCCACAAAGACCAAGGTACACATGAGACTTATCCATCACTTGTCCTCCGGGAGCCGGTTGGTACTGATTAATTCAGCTTTGAGTAGTCTACCCATGTACATGATGTCTTTCTTTGTTATACCGCACGGAGTTCTTCAACGACTTGATTACTTTCGTTCCAGATTTTACTAGCAAAGTGATGGTCAAAAGGGGAAGTACCGCCTCCTAAAATGGAATATTTTATGTCGTCCCAAAGATCAGGGTGGTTTAGGAATTAATGATCTTGAGGTCCAAAACATCTCTGTACTGTGTAAATGGTTGTTTAAGTTACTCATCGAGGATGGGGTTTGGCAAACTTTGTTACGTAATAAATATTTAGGATCCAAGCCGCTTTCACAAGCTTGTTGGAAGCCTGGGATTCACATTTTTGGAGTGGTTTAATAAAAGTCAAACGTCATCTTTATCGATTTGGTACTTTCAACGTTAAAAATAGCTCTCAAATCAGGTTTTGGGATGATTTGTGGCTGGGTAATGCCTCACTCCGGGATCAGTACCCATGCCTATACAACATTACCCGTACCAAACAGGATACAATGGTTGAGGTCCTGCGGTCCTTCCCTCCAAATATTGCTTTCAGGAGGGATTTGATTGGACCTAAATTGACTGCATGGAATGCTTTGCTTCTTCGTGTGGCCAACATTGCCTTGCAAGACGGACAAGATGTGTTTCGCTGAAATTTAACCAGAAATGGGCAATTCTCGGTTAGATCTCTTTACCTCGTCCTTGTACACACTGATGTTCTTAATATTAATCGACGATTATGGGCATTAAAATTACCTCTCAAGATCAAGATTTTCCTTTGGTATCTCCGCCGGGGGGGTTCTCTTGACCGAGGACAATTTAGCAAAGAGGAATTGGTATGGCAGTCAAAAGTGTTGTTTTTGTCACAAAGATGAGATAATTAAACATCTTTTTTTTGAATGCTGATTTGCCCGGTCAGTATGGTCCATTATACAGATAGCTACTGCTCTTCATCAGCCACGTAGTAACGCTCATATGTTTAGTGCCTAACTTCGTGGCATTCCTAAAAATTGAAAATCGATATGTCTAGTTGGAACGGCCGCCATTTATTTGTCGTTATAGCATTATAGGAATGATATGGTTTTTGACAAGAGACAAATATCTACTATTTTGTAGGTTATTTACTTATGTACCCACTGAATTTTTACTTGAGTTGTGCTCGAGAAGTCGGTAGTTCGAGATATGGTCACAGTGACATGCAATCATTTAGAGCAGGTGGTCAGGACATATTTTACCAGACATGGATGACAGTCCAGGGTCAGATCGGTGCTCCACCAGCTTAGCTTTTTGTCTAGTTTTATTCTTTTTGTCATGAATCAATGTCTTTTTTCCTTTTATTTCTCTGAATTTGCGTGGTCGAACGTGAACTCTTATAGTGGTCGAATCGTGAACTCTTATAGTTGTATCATCTTGGTGTGAAAATAAAAATCAATAAAGCTTTTATTATAAAAAAATCAAAATGCAAGAAAGGAACAGCAAAGTAGCACATCAGTTACACCAAAGGAGCAAGTAAACCATAACCAGGTGCCGATGCAAATGCAAGCTAAAGATAGGGAGGAGAAACACGAAAACGAGGAGAAAAAATCATGACCATACAAGCACCGTAGCATCACAACCAAAAACGTCCAAGTTCCAAGCAAGTGCAAGAAATTCAAAACGAAAGGCGGTGCGAAAGAGCCAATATGGGGGATGAAATCCAAGAACCAGCTCAAGAAAACCAAGCGGCGACCACACAATCGGATAAAAGCCGCATCCACACACCCGGAAAAAAAAAGAGGTCGCTTTCTCACGAATCTCGTATGCTCACTCCACACTGCACGCGTCAAGAACCGCAAGAAAGCGCAAAGATCGCATTCTGAAGCTGGAAAAAAAAGAGGTACGGACGGACCACAGGGTTCTTGTCGTTGAGGAGGGCGGGGTTCTCCTGCAGCTTCCTCTGGACGCCGGCGAGGTCGCCGGCACGCACGAGACCGTGGATGGTCTCGGCCTTGGCCTGCCGCCTCGGCCGCCCGTTCTGGCTACCAGGCATCTCCTGCTGACCTCCCTCCCCTGTGGCCGTCCGCGTGTGTATGCGCGCTCCTCTCCGCGTGTGGTGTGAGGAGCCCTCGAGGAGGAAGGGGAGGGAGGGGGGACGGGCCGACGGGGATCAATCCTTCCGCTGTTCCTGCCCTCCCTTCGAAAATTATTCTCTTTTCTGCGTTTGCTTCGGTGTTTTCTCGTTTCGTTTTGTTTTGTTTTGGTTTGGTTTGGTTTAATTTTAGCTGCTTCTTGCCTTTTCTGGCCCGTATCCCGGATTATCTGGTTTTATCTGTAGTATGGTTTCCCCTCGTTCCTTTTTTCTTCTCGTAGCATGCAAAACTAATGATTGACGATATTTTGACTCCGCGTCCTTGCATTTTGAATGAATTTTGGATTTTCAAAGGAAATATAATGTCTAAAAAATTATCTAATAGAAATTACATACTGTGCTTCGGATGAGCATGCAACATCTCGTCAACTCCATACTTATTATCATGATTGCTACTATACTATCTTATATATCAGCAGTTGTAGTTCTCATTAATAGCATCTAGATCTAGACACCGACGAAGCTATCATCGTCATCATCCTAAATGTACCATTTGTTGTCATCCGCCACAACAAGGAATACACCTACGTGAAGTACACTGCGAGAGGAGTAGCATCTACATGTATTACATTGGTCATCATCAACCCCGCTGGCATGTACTAGGGCTACGCTGGTGTTGAGCTACCAAAAAGTACCTTTTGTGCATTACATGAGTAGGGTGTATTACGTAGTAGTACATACATTGTTTATGTTTTTACTAATTCTCAATTATTTAAAATTTTCGTAAATTTAAATCACCTAAAATTGTAGTTCTAAAAACGTGTAATTTTAGTAAAAAGTTACTGTAATTTTTTGTATGTAGATTATAGCTGAGTGAGGTGGAGATGAAGATAGTTAGATATTGACCTAAAATTTTAAAAAAAATGACAAAGTGTCAATAAATCTTTCGATAAATGGAGATAGAGATCCCTATTTTTTAATGATTAATGCATAGTATAATTATGTTACAAATTAATACAAGTATTTGCATACAGTAAATAGTTTGGATATAGTACATCATAAAAAGTTCAAAAATCAAATCTTTTCTTTTTTGAACAACGAAGACAACGCATATGCAATCACTGATGAGATAAATGGTGGTTCAATAAACACAACGCATTTTGGAAATTGTTTGCTTTTGTTTTGGCAGAAATCTAGAGAACATATAATGGGAGCGCTGATAGTAGATGCAAATGCACATGGTGGAGAGTTTTTTCGCCCGGTGACCTACCACCATAGACTCATAGCACTCAAAACTTGTCAGTTCTTGGAGGTGGAGTCTTGAGGAGGCGATAGATCGCGATAAGATTAGCTAGTTTATGTGTGTCAGTTTGACTCGGGAGGACCCGTACGGAGCCCAGGGGGATTAGCAGTGCATGAATGCTGTCGGTGGGCACGTGGGTAGCCGCGTCACACAGCTGTTTTTCGCGGCTGGGACGGTGTGCTGCTCGCTCGTTGCCAGCTCACGACGCCCCAGGGCAGGAAAAAAATTGTATGGCGCCGGTAAAGCGCACATGGGCTTAGAAAAAGGGATGCCTTATGTACAGCCGTGGGATCTAGCCGCAAGCGCCGTCCGATTGGCTGCTACGCACTCCCTGCGCATCGCTCCGACTCTCGTATAAGCTCAGCTAATCTCGTGGCACTCCATCCTCCGGTTTCACAGAGTTGCCACCACACAAATGACTAGCAACAAAAGACTATGTATTTTTACTCTCATATAAATAGAAATTCATAGCGGTGATGACGGTAATATCACAATTATACTTTTATTTTTTACATTTTAAAAAACTCTAACAAAAAATAACAAACTAACTAACTTAAATATAATTTAAAACTCCTAACAAATTAATTTAACCATCAAATATGACAAGATACAAGAAACTCCATCAGACATGACTGCAGAGCCATGGACACCGTGCATGGAAATAGACCAAGCAAGATACATAAGCATGGCACTAGCTTGGGAGAAGCTCAACCGAGCAGGCGGCGTAGCCAAGGGTATGGAGTAGGCTGAGCCGGTCATACGCGTTGACTTTCTAAGGTAATATAATGTCCCAGTCTGTAGCAAACCACAGGTTTTAGCTAGTAACTAATAAGGTAGTCGTATAAACATTTTCTTTAAATTACAAATTTTAAAACCGGACTACTTCTAAGCTGGGCATCGAAATCACCATCGATTTGCATCATTGTGTTCTTTACAAGAAGAGCTTCAAAACAAGACATCATTTGTATATGTGTCAAATGAAAACCGCGTGTGTATGCCATACGCCCTTAGAGTCATCCAATATGGAGAAGGCAACATCACCGAAAAGGATCAAGGGAATCAATTAGAGTGGAGTGAATAGGAGATTATCAAAATTTTAATCCTAAATTAATTCTTACACAAGAATTTCTATGCTTTAAGAAACCCTAGACAAAATCTACCATGCTAGTGATCAAAACAAGCTAAGAGCAAAACAAAAGCACAAGTATGTAAGCTAGGAGGCAAAACTCTAAGCAAGCTAGTAACAAGTATAAGAACAAGAATATAAGCAAATAGGAAGGTATGGAAAGAGATAACCACGTATGAGAGAATTTGTTATCGAAGTTCGGATCTTTGAAGTAATCATATGTCTCTATTGAGAAAGCTTGATCCAAAGATCAAAACTGGCACTGAATCATGCTCTTCCCTCAATAAGCTCGCCAATACAAAGCTTCCTTCTCTTCTTGATAGCTCTTCACCTTGCAGTAAGTAAGCTTTGAATCTTCACAAACTCTTGAGGCTCTTCACAAACTTCTTGAAGGCTCTTAAGGGATTTCTAGCCATCTAGGAGACGTCAATCCTTAATGGTAATAAGCTACAATTGATTTGGCTTGGAGATGACTTCTTGTTTGGTGCTCAATTATAGCTCAACTTCTCTCTATCAAAGATTTCCTCCCAAGGATTAAAACTAGGGTTTTTGAAAAAATTTAGGAAAGCACCCATGAGAGCAGAGAAATGGATTGACAAAAGAGTTAGTAATGTAAAGAGGCTTGGGTTTATATAGCCAATCCCTCAAAAACTAGTTGTTAGTGCAAAAACAGAGATTCTCAAAACTTCCAACATTTCAAAGTAAGGACTACTTTGGTTGTCTGACAATGAGTCTCGAAACTTTCGACACAAATTTGGAGGTTCCGACTTTTAGAGCACAGTGAATAGAAATGGATGTCGGTGATTCCGACTTTAAACATAGACCCTCTGGGAATTTGGATAACCTCAACTAGGCGTATAGAAAGCCAATTCTCGAAGGTTCTAACATAGCACTCAGAGCTTCTGAGGTTTCAAAGGATCTCAACTCAGGAAGACATAACGCATTCTTAGAGGTTCCGATATTCTGACTTAGATGTTCCTAGATTTTAAGGGTAAGTTTAGAACAGATTTTTGGAGGTTTAAGAAATTTTCCGGTAGCTCCGACTTTCAAGGCAGAAAGACTCAGACATTTACAGGAACGAAACTCGGAGGTTTTGAAAAATCTTAGATATTCTGACATTAAAAAAAAACAGGTAGGAAGGACGACAATTTAGAGGATCTGAGTTCCCTAACTCTTCATACAGAAGTGAAACCTGAAGGTATCAACACCAAGTCGGGGGTTCAGACATTTCTAGAAATAGTGAGTATGTAGAGTTTTTAATGGTCTTTTTGGATTTAAAAATAGATTTATAGTTGAGCATTAGCAAGATCTCACAAGCTTCCAGATTTTAACTCCTCTTAATAGTAACGGTTTTTCCTAAACTCAATGCAATTCCTTGAACCACTAGAAGAGCTAGAAAAATATCATTAATCTTCATTTCTTTAAGCCATCTTTTCTTAGAAATTTTTACAGGTCGCCAACGCAAGTTTTACCACTACTTTTGGGATTAAACACCTTATCACACTTGACCTTATCACACTTGATGCACATTTTAGTTCCTTAATCATTTTGTCGTTAATCATCAAAACCTACTTATAGGTCTAAGATGTACCTTCAACAAGTAACCATTTAGATGGGTACTATGTAACGAAGCTAATAGCTACAAAACAGGTAGTACTACCGGAACAAACGAAAATACTTTGAGAAACTATCAAAAGTATGTTACTGCAAGAACCGAGAAAGCATTGTGCAATACTGTAGCAATCAGAAAAGCTTTATGCAATATTGAAGATGTATCACTAGAACAAGAGGAAATAACATACTGCAATATAGAAGATGTGTTGTCGGCTATCTTTTTAACTAGAAAACGTGGGGCCAAGAAGAGATAGATAGAGTTCATAGATTGTTGACACGTCGAAGGAGTGAGCATGTAGAAAGCATAAAAGCCGCATTACTCGTACCTCACCATTGTCGCTTCAGCACTGACAAGGCCCGCATCCCAGCCGTCGTCCTACCGTCGCTGCTTTCCGACACCTCCTTATCCACTACCATACGTTGACAGCTTGCCTCCTCGTTCACTGCGTCTATTGTTGTCACCGTCCTCCTACCTTGTTTTCGGTGGCTATAACTATTGGATCCATCATCGCCACATGCCATGCTCTCCTTTTTGTTAATCTATTTTTTCCCACTAGCCTCTGATGACCCCGTAGCCGTGGTGTCAAAACCATCACCTCGGTGCATTGCCTCTACCATTGATGAGGACATGAACCCCATGGATACAACCGTTGCCACCTCTACTTCCACTACTTCAACTACATCTGCTACTCAAGCCATAAAGAATAAAAGGAGGTCCGTCAAGATCTTCAAGAACATGCCAGGATTTAAATTCAAGCTCTAAAGAGGAGGAGGAAATGAAGTTCATGTAGCTATGACCATGTCCCACATGAATTGGTGCTGTACAAGGAGTCTTCCCACATCAATTTTGGTCCAAGAAGAGCTAGAGATACAGTCTCACAAGATCTAGACTCTGATTCGGATTGCTGAGACAGGCATGACTTCAAACGTCCTTATCCCGAGCATACGAACTCTGATTTGGGTGATCTTGGACTCTTGGAAAGCTTATCTCGTGCTTTTTCCAACCTGTCCAACCTTGTCTCCAAATTCCTTACGAGCAGACCGCAACTACCAAAACAATCTGAGATTGCCTCTGTAACATATCACCCCTTGTCTTTATATAGCCCCTAGGATTCTCTCTTTAGTTGGTGGGTTTCATTGAGTTGTTTAGCTACTGCTATAATATTTTATCTACAAGTCATGTAGGACTACCGCCTTGTTTAGATCTTCCAGTGAAATCCCAAACTTTGTTCTAGCTCTTGTGCCAATTTAATACTTGTAATTTCAGATTATAATTTATCATAGTTCTTGCTGGTTCTTCGGTTGCTTGCAGGAACTCGAACTTCGTTGTTCGGGGCAAGGTCAATAATCATCGGAGATTAGTTTAGTGATTGCTAAGACGTATCGTCACGTACGGTAGTCGGATCGTCAAGGTCAAACTCCACCAAACCGTTACTTACCTTCGTCTCACGGAAAGATCGGGCCACTATCTCATCAACCATTGTACCTTTGCTGCCTTCTCCCTCTCTCTAAACTTGGGGGTCCAATGAAATAGTCACCCAAATCGTAACCTACCTGGTGGCGATGGCAGGAGATAGCTGCGTCACCAGAGAGGAGGACAGCAAGCAGATCACTAGCCATGAATCTCCAAGCTGATACATCCTCTTTAGAATGAACTCAGATAGTGTTGAAATGCAATTCATCACATGGTTTTGCTGTGATTTCTGCTTTATCAGACACCCCCACCTCTACTAGGTCAATGGATTCAAAGTACTTATGAGAACCAATTGCTACATCAACTTCAAGAGCAACATTGAACTCTTCCATGTTCATATTGTTATTCATCCGCTAAAGCATAACACAACAAAATTTCAAGCTTTTTATACAAAAGAATCACAAATCATCACTGCGCATGTCTAGTACCCTCAAAAGTATTCACCCTAAACCTAATACAATCATCATTGCATATACAAAGCAAAGCTGGTAGAAGGTTAAGCACTAGGATTTATAGTACTTAACTTCTTGCCAACTATTACCCTTGCACACATACTGAACTTCATCATTGCATTAATTGTCCACATCCTCGTACTTAGCAACATGGATAGCAACTAGATCCTAATTGTGGTTGAGATAGGCTTCTCTCTTGCTTGGATAACGTTGAGATGGTCACCTCATTGCTATCTGAGCAGGGGGACTTACCTCTCACATATAAGGATAATTATTGTACATATGTAATCATTGGATAGTAGACAACAAGCTCAGATTCATGGCTCATGTTTAAGAGTTGTGTTTTAATTATAGTTAGGTACACGACATGACTTAGCTTAATTTCATGCCTACACACTTCAGATTTAAGCAGCCTCCAACTGGAAGATGTTAATCTTTCATCATTGGACTACGAAACAAGCATGCTCAAACTAACAAGGCTCATCAACATCATTGGACAGTTCTACCTGAACGAGATATTTGCCTCATCTACATCATGGGAAAACTGATCTAACAAACATATTCATCAATCAAAATCCTAAAGCATGCATCTTTGCCTCATAAACATCATCTTTGCTGAAGAGGAAGTGGTGGAGTCAGCGATGGAGATGAGGGGAGTGTGGGGGGAAATGAGGGAGAGGAGAGGGTGGTGAGAGGGAATGGAGGGGATAAGGGCGCGCGTTGGCAGGAGGTAACCCTAAAACACGTGCATGCTCCCGCTTGCATCGCTGCAGGCCATCTCCCACTTTGCGCCCGCTGTCTCCCGTTTTGTGCCAGTGCGAGCCTGGCTTGGTGGATACAACAGAAATTTGCGTTTCCCCAGAGCCTGGCTGAGGGCTACTTTAAGTAGTGTGTGGGCTTGGCTGAGGAGGGGATGTAGGCAATCAAACAACCAACACTTGCATCTGGCAGGCCTGGTTGGATCTCATGTAGGCAATCAAACACGTCCTAACTGGTCAAATCTAGAACAATTCTTCTGTTGATGTATTGCTCAAGCATCACATGCATTGTCCAAAAATGGTAGGCCATCAAGTAGGAAGGTCTGTCTTCAGCTTTTGTTTTTGTGTGAACTGGGAAGGTTGATGTCATGGTTCATGACATGCTAGGCCCACTAAGTGCGTACAAGGCAGGAGAACAATATCTAATACCTTCCTTAGAGATAGGATTAGTATCTTCATTAGAGGTAGGATTAGTTAGGATAAATTTTTTTGGTTTATTAGGAAAGTGTGATTCTATTCTCAGGTGTCAAGTCGAGTCTTTCCTATAAAAGGGCATCATGTACTTCATATGAATTATCAAATCAATGAGTTTATACTAGTAAATATCTAAGCCCTGTTTCAACCTTCTCTCCCTCTCATCCCTGGCGTCATGGCAGGCCTACACTCGCTCCAGAGAGCCATACCTACCATCTACGGATGACCCTCGGTCCGTGGATCCTTATCCATCATGATATGAAAGAAGACTCAAGATAGTTAAGCTATTGAGTCTTGTGATCCTGATGGGTCTGTCCTAATATATCTAAGATATAATCTAGGTTCCAATGTTTTCTAATAATACACAATGCGTAATAGATTCTCTGTAGGAAAACACTATTGGGCTCTACATGCTGGCTCTCTGGTGCATAACACATATGCACTTATGATGCTCAACTATATGCTTTAGACTCTAGCAAAAGAAGATCATTTTTGATTCATGAAGGAATATTTGAATCTCATGCAGGGTGCCCTTACTGTAGCTGGTTGTTACCTTTGTGCTTTTCTGAGGTCTAAAGGTGCAAAAGTACTAGTCTGTTGTTCTGTTGACTCCATGGAGTCATCTTTTGTTGAGATGTCCTACAAGTGTTCCTATGAAGAGCAGCCACCACCAGCACCTGAGATTGATCAGATAGTACTTGAAGCACGCTTATACTCTAATCAATTTCTACAGTGCTCAAGCATACCCTTCTGCGAGTTCTAGATCTTCTACTGATGTTCTGAATAAAGCAAAGGATCTTAATGTAATAGGCGATTTTACGTTAGAAAAACTATTTGACATGTGAACAGAAGAACATCAGAAATTTACTACAGCAAAAAAACGTAAGCATGAAGAACAATACTTGGAGAAAACAAGCTTTCCTGATTGAAGTTCTTTGTCTTTGGCCTGGTGAAACATGTCACTTTATGAGCAGGTTCCTCATTACATGGAATGATTTAGAAGTTGCAGCGAATGGAACATGTTTGAATGACAGTCAGAAACACCTATGCCAGCATTCTGTAGTGAATCAGGATGGAAGTCTGGCAGTTCGGGACATGTTTGATACCGATCGATTGTTGCTTGCTGAAGTTTCTATAATCCATTCAGTGAAAGAGAACCAGAATGTTTCAAAAGTTTCCAGTAATAAATTGGAGGACAATGAACTCCTGAAGCACTCTAGATATTTGCAACTGTCAGCAACGAAAGCTCTTGAGATCCTGAGATCTGTTCCAGCTTCTACAAGACGAACACTGCCAGTACTAACCAATTCTCTGTTAGAATTAATGGGCTTTAGGCCCATGTTCCAATTAATTCCTGAAAAATCTCGAAGGCCCATATGGTTGTATGGCAAGTGGTGGAACTTAGTCGCACATTGCTAGCGGAGAGGGAGCAACACTAATATATAAGGCTTGGCTTTCTACCATCCACTAGAGCTTGAGAAGAGGACTAATACACGCGCGCTCCTCGTGATCGAGCCGAGCTAGAATTTGTGCGTGAATTTTTGCCACTAGGGACAGACCTGCTTCCTCGTTTTTGCCACTCGGGACAGATCTGCTTCCTCGTTCTCGTCCTTTTGCTGCGCTGCCTTCCGGCTTTCCCATCCCGGCGACCGCGTACTATGGCTTCTGACGCCAACGCTGGATCGTTCGTCGCGGTTATCCCGACGTACGTGTTTCTGTATTTTTGCTTTGCCTTTGATGCAAATGAAATAGAGATGCTAGCCTGTTGTTTAGCTCTCAGTTGCATGTCTAGTTCGCCTGAGTTGGTTTATCCTATTTGCGCATGTGTCATGATGCTTTTCTGGGTTAGATTAATTCAAAAATTGCTAATTACTTCAATAGTCCAAAAACCTTATATGTTTAGGCAATTTTTGACTGCTGGTTTTGCCGCGTCACTGAAACCGAGCCCGTTTACGGGTGTGCATTTTAAGAGATGGCAGACTAAAACCATCTTGTGGCTCACTGCTATGAATGTCTACTAGGTGGCGAGTGGCAAACCTGAAGAGCTTACTCCTGAACAGGAGAAGGCATTCCAGGATGCCACCGTCCTCTTTGTGGGTGGCATTATAAGTGTGATTGGAGACAAGTTGGTGGACGCGTATTTACATATACGCGATGCCAAAGAACTGTGGGATGCGCTCGAAGCTAAATTCGGCGCAACAGATGCTGGCAGTGAACTGTATGCCATGGAGCAATTTTATGACTACAAGATGGTTGATAACCGTTCTGTAATCGAGTAGACTCATGAGATACAGTGCATTGCAAATGAGCTCGAACTTCTCAAGTATGTTTTACCCGACAAGTTTGTCACGGGGTGCATTATCGCTAAGCTTCCTCAATCTTGGAGGAACTTTGCCACTTCACTAAAACACCAGAGACAAGAGATTTCTGTTGAGAATCTCATGGGGTCTCTGGATGTGGAAGAGAAGGTGAGGGCAAAAAACACACACTAAGGGAACTGAGGGACAGTCCAGCGCCAACATGGTGCAAAAGAATGCCCACAAGTTCAAGGGAAAGTTCAAAGTCTCTCAGACTGCCAACTTCAAGAAGAAAAAGTAGGACAAGGACAACAAGTCATGCTATGTGTGCAGTGAGGTTGGTCACTGGGCTAGTCAGTGCAAACACTGCAAAGGCAAGAAAGGCCCTCAAGGATAGAACTCTAAGTCTGTCAATGTGACTGTCAGCAACAATGAAGCTGGAGCAACCGGATACGGTAATTTACCTACTGTACTCTCTGTAAGTCAGTCCACTGAGTGGTGGATTGATACCGGTGCTAATATACATGTGTGTGCTGACATTTCCTTGTTCTCTTCTTACCAGGCCGCTCAGAATTCTACCGTCCTAATGGGGAATAGGTCACATGCTTCTGTTCGTGGTGTTGGCACGGTAGATCTGAAGTTTACTTCGGGGAAGATCGTGCGGCTGAAGAACGTGCAGCATGTCCCTTCGATGAATAAGAATCTCATTAGTGGTTCCCTTCTTTGTAAAGAAGGGTTTAAGTTGGTGTTTGAGTCCAATAAAGTTGTCGTGTCTAAGTATGGATTCTTTATTGGTAAAAGTTATGAGTGCGGAGGTCTGTTCCGCCTTTCTCTATCAGACTTTTGTAATAAGGTCGTGAACCATATATGCTCTAGTGCTAATGAAACTGATGTTTGGCATTCACAACTTTGTCACATTAATTTTGGTTGTATGACACGGCTTGCTAGCTTGAATTTAATTCCAAAATTCACCTTAGCCAAAGGCTCTAAGTGTCAAGCTTGTGTGCAAGCTAAGCAACCTTGTAAGCCTCACAAGGCCGCGGAGGAAAGAAACTTGGCACCATTGGAGCTCATATATTTAGACCTTTGTGAGATGAATGGTGTGTTGACTAAAGGTGGAAAGAAATATTTTATGACGTTGATTGATGATTCCACTAGATTTTGTTATATATATCTCTTGAAAACGAAAGATGAGGCTCTACACTACTTTAAAATCTATAAGGCAGAAGTTGAAACTCAACTTGAAAGAAAAATCAAAAGGCTTCGGTCAGATCGTGGTAGAGAGTACTTTTCGAATGAGTTCAACTTATTCTGTGAGGAACATGGTATAATCCATGAGAGGACGCCTCCCCATTCACTTCAGTCAAATGGGGTTGCTAAGAGGAAAAAACCGCACTTTAACTGATTTGGTTAATGCCATGTTAGACACTGCGGGTTTATCCAAAGCATGGTGGGGGAGGCGATTTTGACTTCTTGTCATGTCCTAAACAGAGTTCCCACAAAGAATAAGGAGGTTACTCCTTTTGAATAGTGGAAAAGAAAAGATTAACACTCTCTTACCTACGCACTTGGGGTTGTTTGGCCAAAGTAAATGTGCCAATAACCAGGAAGCGTAAGCTTCGACCTAAAACCGTTGATTATGTCTTTCTGGACTATGTTCATCATGGCATCGGTTATAGATTTCTAGTAGTGAAATCTGAAGTATCTGACATGAGAGTTGGTACCATCATGGAGTCTAAAGATGCCACATTCTTTGAGGATATTTTTTCTATGGGAGATATGCCTAGCACTTCTAGTCAGGAATCTGAGTTAACTCCTGCACCTACCATTCCAATGGAATATCTTGAAATACACATGACGAAAATTATGAGAAGGTAGACAATGAAGTTCCTACAAGGATCAAGAGACAAAGGACTTCAAAGTCTTTTGGTGATGATTTCATTGTATATCTTGTGGATGATACTCCCAATACTATTTCAAAAGCTTATGCATCTCCTGATGCAGACTACTGGAAGGAAGCAGTCCGTAGCGAGATGGATTCCACCATGGCTAACGGGACATGGGAGATCACTGATCTTTCTTATGGTTGTAAACATGTAGGATGTAAGTGGGTGTTCAAGAAGAAGCTTAGACCGGATGGTACAATTGAAAAGTACAAGGCACGGCTTGTAGCCAAGGGTTATACCCAAAAAGAAGGCGAATATTTCTTTGATACTTACTCACCTGTGGCCAGACTGACCACCATTAGAGTACTACTTTCGCTGGCTGCCTCACACGGTCTTCTCGTTCATCAAATGGACGTTAAGACGGCTTTCCTAAATGGAGAGTTGGACGAGGAAATTTATATGGAACAGCCAGATGGATTCGTAGTAGATAGTCAAAATGAAAAAGTGTGTAAGCTATTAAAATCTTTGTATGGCCTAAAACAAGCACCCAAGCAATGGCATGAGAAGTTCGACAGGACTTTAACGTCTGCTGGGATCGTTGTTAATGAAGCTGACAAGTGTGTGTATTATCGCTATGGTGGGGGTGAAGGAGTTATTATGTGCTTGTATGTCGACGACATACTGATTTTCGGAACCAACCTCAAGGTGATTGAGGAGGTTAAAACTTTCTTATCTCAGAGTTTTGAGATGAAAGATCTTGGAGTAGCTGATGTTATCTTGAACATCAAGCTGTTGAGAGATGATGATGGTGGAATTACATTGCTGCAATCCCACTATGTGGAAAAGGTTCTAAGTCGTTTTGACTATTCAGATTGCAAACTTTCTCCAACACCTTATGATCCTAGTGCGCTCCTTCGTAAGAACCGAAGAATAACAAGAGATCAGCTGAAATACTCTCAAATTATTGGTTCACTTATGTACTTAGCTGGTGCAACCAGGCCTGACATCTCGTTTGCTGTGAGCAAACTGAGCCGTTTTATTTCTGAAAGTGCATGCAGCCCCCATGTGTGGTTTTAGTAATTAATGACAATCCCTATGGACTAATGATTTCATTGAGATGTATATGAAGGAATGTTCCATAGGTAATGCATGAAGAAGATTAGATAGATTCGAGGATGAAAGCCATCAAGATAAAGATATGCATTGAGTTTTAGTAATGGATAACAATTCCTATAGACTAACCGTTTCTTTGAGCTATATGTGAAGAAGTGTTCTATAGGTGATGCATGGAGAATATTGGATGGATTTGGGATGAATGCTATCAAAATCAAGATATGCATCGAGACCATTGAGTTCAAGAGATGAATACATTATGATCGAGAAGAAGCAAGTGAAGAGAACTTCGAAACATCAAGATTGAGTTCAATGAGTAAAGCAAATATGATCAAGCCGAAGTGCATGTGAGGAACAAGTAATGATCAAGATGGAGTTCATTGGATGATCTCATAAGTGGTCGTGTTTGGGCTTATGAGTTGAGCCGTGAGGATCAAGATCTTGAGAGGATGAATTGAAGAGAAGAATTTAAGATATGGCTTCAAGATGAGGTCATGGTGAGCTCATGAGTTGGGCCATGGTTGATCAAGTCTTGAAGCAAGCAATTCAAGTGATGAATTCATCGTGCCTCTCGAGAGATTGTGTTAGAGCATGAAGAAGATCAAGTGATGATCAAAAGATTAGTCATGTTAGAATTAAGTCATTGGTGATCAAGTCTTGAAGCAATGAAGTGTAGTGAAGAGTTCATTGTGGCTTTCAAGAAGTCAAGATAGAGCATGAAGTAAAGATAAAGGTTGACCAAGATAAAGTACAAGGATTGGATATTAGATGGTCAACTCACAAGCGTAAATGATACCACGTGGGATCAAGTGATCTAGTGGTATGGTAAGCAATTGTGAATTACGCTTTGTGAACTAACCGTTGTATTATGTGTTTGGTATTCCTATGTGGGTTAGGTAATACTCATGGGCTTGCCTCAAAAGGAAGATTTCAAATGGCCCATGTGAGGATGACATCAAGTGGAGATGGTCATCAAGGTTGAGAAGAACAAGTTCAAGATAATCACCCCGAGGGATTATATGCTTGAAGCTTGCGGTCCATTTGGTGATAATAGACATGTGAAGATGTGCTTAAGTGAAGGCCTCCCATATTAGGATATGGGGGAGCAAATTGAGTCTTCACCAACTACCGTGATCAAGTAAATGATTCTGGCTTGAGGCAAGCATGAACTTCATCATCAAGCTCAAGCAGAATGCGCAAGGCAAAGGTATGCCTAAGCTAGATTTTTCTAGTTTTACCGGTCTCAAGGTGTTTGGTGAGAGACCGGATTATAGGTTTGATAGCCGTACTATAAAGAGGGGCTATCGGGCGAGTAGCTTGATCACGTCGTACGTAGAGTGCTCAAATCTTTGCATGCGTTGCATCCTCCATTTTAGTTGATCTTGGGTGGTTCTCTGTGTGAGGACCTAGAGCTTGTTGATAGCTTCAAAACAAGCCCAGGATCATCGAAAACGGAGTTCGTATGTGAAAGTTATGCCCCTTTTTCGTGTTGGTTGTTCTGGTAGTTTTGCTGGTCCGGAGGTTCCGGATAGAACCTCCGGATGGCTTCCGGATGGATTCCGGATGGAGTTCCGGATGAGTCCAGTAGCCTCTGGACTGCCCGGAAGGCTGTCCGGAATTCAGCCCGGAATCCGGGTGGTCCGGAGGTTCCGGATAGAACCTCCGGATGGCTTCCGGATGGATTCCGGATGGAGTTCCGGATGAGTCCAGTAGCCTCTGGACTCGCCCGGAAGGCTGTCCAGAATTCAGCCCGGAATCCGGGTGGTCCGGAGGTTCGCCCGAGGTTCCAGATGGAACTTCCGGACCATGCGCGCTGTACCCAACGGGCAGATTTCGGTGGGCCATATAAAAGGCCCACCCCTTCCTCCCCAAGGGGAATCTGGTTGAGCTCTTTAAACCTCTCTCTCCTCCACCATTTTTGAAGCTCTAAAGCTTGAGAAGCTCCTCCCCTAGTGCTCAAATCCCATCAAGCCTTTGAGGGAAAAGAAAGAGGAGCCCCGGATCTACAATCCCACCAAGCCAAATTTGAATCCCCCTTGAGTTCATCACGTTGGTTTGCTTTGCATTGGTTGCATTGTTTTGGGGCTCTCACCTCCTCCCCCAATGCCCCAATCTCCCATCTAAGTGAGGGGAAAAACACATAGTTGTAGGAGTCATTTGTTGACCTCTTCCTTTGTTCTCCTCTCCAATCCCTCCATTGCATGAGTTGCATAGGGTGAGATTTGAGAGAGAGAGCTTTGAGCACAAGTTGCTTTGCTTTGCATTTGTTGCATTGGTTTGAGCTCTCCGCGTCGATTGGTTCGAGGAAGAGTCCGGGAGCTTGTTACTCTTGGAGGCCACCACCTCCTAGATGGTTTGGTGGTGTTGGCTCGGTGATCTCTCCGTGAATCTTGTGAAAAGGCCCGAGTTGTTTGTGAAGTGGTTGTGGAGCTTGCCATCTCCGAAGTAGAGGAAGAAGCTATCCATAGTGGATCGAGGGTGAAAGATCATCTAGACCCCTAATTGGTTTTGATGGTTAATGGCAACTCAAACTGAAATCTAATGTTACAATGAGTGTAAGCAGGTTTAAGAAGTTCCAGGAAGAAGGGTCATCAAGGAAAGGATGACCAATCAAAAAGTACAAATGTGGTTTCCAGGACAAGGGGATAGCTGTGCTAGGCAGCTGTGCCACAGCTGTGAAGAAGCCGGTGTTGTGCAAGGAGTTGCAGGCAAGGTGATGGTGGCTTGATGCGTCAAGAGCCGTGACTGCAGATGGTGACAGATAAAGCCTAGATTTGTTAGTTTTCTTGAGTCCATAGCAAACACCCGTACTATCAAGAAGGATGAAGTAGTAATGATATGTAGATTTTTTTTGCTCAATGCTCAGAGTGTTGGACAGCGGCACTAATGCTTTGAGATCAGTGGCCCTGTATCAACAGTTTTACACAAGTGTGAAACTGGTTTGTGCTAGCACTCTGCAGTGCTAGCAATAGAAAACCCTAGAGGTTAGAGTCACCGATGTGACATAACTGTGTCATAGGTGGTCTTCCGCTCTGTGACTCAGGTACATCTTTGTACCAGGGGAGAGCTTGTAAATGCTAAGAGACCTGCACTGCAATAGGTTGTCTGCTGAGTCAGAAGACTGTTGGAGGTTCTCTCCTTATTAGGGATTAGAGTTAGTTGTGCGCTGAGGTCATGTAATGTGCCAAGATCGGGCTGAGTAGTTAGGCTACGTCAGTTAAGGGTTCACCTGTGTGTGCCTCCGGTGACACAGGTGTCGATCTGCCTGAGCCGGTTACCATTGTGCGTTGTGATTGGCTGAGTAATGCAAAATAGCCAGGCTGCGTTTAAGATTACTGTTATTCAAGGATTGAATTGTGAATGTTGAGCTTGTAGTTTCCCTTCTCTTCAATTTGTTGTGTTAATTTTGGGATGTTAATTGTTCAATTATTGTCAGAAATTTTTGTTAATTGGCAAAATGCTGGACAGTCTGGTGAGCCATGCCCCAAGTAATTTGCCATCATGATTAGTTATGTCCACAAGTATAAGTCGCTGTTAACTTTTCACGGTTTTCGTGGCAAGACTTTCACATAAATATGTTAGCAAAAATATGAAAGAATTAACAAAATAACGATATGAAATTATATAGTCAATCTACATATTTTCACATGTATTACGAATAAAAACATCAAAAGATTGGCCGCATGGATCCCGATCTATATTCGTGGACAAAGTGAGTACCTCTAACTACGTCTTGACAATACGACTTTGGCCATGTCTGTGGCCAAATGTTTGTAAACCTAATAACAACACAATTCTAGAATAACATATTCATAGTCAAACTGGAAACCTCTAACCATGTCTTCGACTTTGGCGACGTCTATGGCTATACATTTGTAAAACCTAATTAACATCATAATTTTTGCAACATATTCATCGCAAAACCTAATAATATGCACAATATGCCAAGTTTCTTATGGACTATGGTGAGTTGTTGTTCACTATGCGACATAGTCTCAGGCCCAAAGATACCAAAGGAATAGGGGTGGCCACAACATACGCAAGATGTGGATGTCCACCAGATGTGAAGATTAACAGATTCTGCTTTGGCGTCCACCACTAGAGGGCGGGGCCAAAATGGAAGATTGATGAAGTCAAGAGAGAACATAATGATATAGCTCATGAATTTGCACAACATGCAAAACGTTCATTTCATTGTGCACTGTGGTGCTTTGCTTTTGTGTTAAGCAATTGATTGCTCGTGGCTGTAATTTGCTTTCTGAGTACTCAATAAAGTTCTCTCCTTTTTACAAAAATAATATACATGCACAATACTTATGTTAGGCAATTTTCATATAATCAATCTAAATATAATCAAATTTGAAATAATGTAACTACCTTTTTAGAAATTTACCATATTTGTTTTAGAATCCGTACCCACTAAAACTAAGAGCATGTTGGGTTGAAGTCTAAATAAACTTAAACATACCAAACATTTTTTGCTTAACTTGGATAACTTATATCCAAGAAAAATAGTACCACGAGTGTGACAAGCTTAATAAATTTTTTAAGTCTATGACACATAGACCAAGTGATCAAAAAAGTGTGGCTAGCTATAGTTGTGGTATGAACCAAAACTAAGCTAAGTTTCTTAGCCAAGTTTTTGATAAGTTATAGCAAACATTGCCCTCCAACGAAAACACCCCTTGCGTTACTTGTCTGTGCATTCAAGAAATCACTATGGAGTTTTGGCACTAAATTGACTTGCAAAATTATTACGAAGAATTTGACAACACGGGATAGTGCTCAAAAGATAAGTTAGATTGAATTAAGCACTTCATGTCATCATGCACCAGTGGTAGCGCTACTAAAGCAATTATACCAGATTTTAAAAAACTTGTTGATTGTAGATCAAATTTCTTTCCTCTTTTCTTGACCGTTGCGGATTCAAAAACAGAAGAAGAGAAGAATAAAATAACTAAAAAAAAATCACCCTCTAACAGTTTAGTGGACCCATCCCACCACACCGACCAAACGCCCACCCTCCCCGCCACTGGCTTATCCCCACTAGTCCGTCCCTCCCAGTCTCCCACCCCAACCCAAGCCACATCGGCCGACGCGGACGCCGGCGACGACCACCGCCTCCTCGTCCGCCTCCGCAGCCATGTCCTCCGTCCACTTCTTCCCCGCCACCTCCCAGACACCCGCCGCCTCCCGCCTCCTCAAACCCTCCCCGAAACCTCCCCTCCACAGCCCCATCTTGGCCGCCGCCGCCTTCCACCACAGCAATGCCCGGAGGATCATCCCGCACCTCCGCCTCAGGACGCGAGTTCGTTCCGCATCGAAAACACCGGCCGACGCGCCGCCGGTGGGCCCCGACGGCGGCGGCGGGGGAGGAGGGAATGGGGGCGGAGGGGGAGGGGAAGAGGACGAGGAGGGGGAGAAGAAGGGGCTGCTTCCGGAGTGGATGAACGTGACGACGGAGGACGCGAAGACGGTTTCTGGCCGCCGTGGCCATCTCCCTCGCCTTCCGCTCGTTCGTCGCCGAGCCGCGGTTCATCCCCTCGCTCTCCATGTTCCCCACCTACGACGTCGGCGATCGCATCGTCGCCGAGAAGGTCAGTCCTTCCTGCGCACCGCATTGTTTCTTATCCATGGTGCCTTAAAATTTTGCGCATGAATTAGCATCTTTTTCTAGAACCAGCGGTGTTCGTGAGGTGTGGAGCTCACGGGCACCGTCGGTTATTTCTTCTTTTCTTTTGGAAGAATTGTAATAAGTCTATGGTTGATTAATTAATAAATTTCTGTCTTTCCCTATTTATTAAATCTGTGCGCTCAGTTCTTGTTGGAACTTGGAACGCCGATTACTCAAATGCCCTTGTATGTCTGGTAAATCTGCGTTCTTTAATATGTCTTAGTCATCGTTATTGAAATTATGGCAAATTGAATGTGAATGTGGTCAAGAACTTGTTGCTAGATTTTTATTTATTTATTTATTTTGCGTATGGTTATTTGGTAGGCTGAATCATGGTCACGGTTTCATTGTAGTTTGGAAATTGATAAACTAGGACATAAGTTCTCCATTTCATTTCGGTTGTGCTTATAGTTTTCATTCAAAGTTGAGGTGCCCCGTTTGTTTTTATGATAAGAGGCTCAATTTTATTTACTTCAGAGATTGATAACCTGGGGCGTTCTATGTTTGTAAAAGGATTTGGTGCATATTAACACAATAGCACCCATATGTAACATGTGCTATTTTGAAATTATTGTAGCTTGTTTCATTCCCTAGTGTTGCATTCTGATTTCAGACTGCAGCAAGAAAAATGCTTTCTCCAAGCTGAGTCTTTTAGTATTACCCCTTGAAATATGGAATAACAATGAGAAAATATTAGTTTCTAAGTGTAAGGTTCAACCAGACTTCATATGCTCACTTGAGCTTCATCTTGCGTTAAACTCAAATTCGGACCTTTATATACTTTCAGAAAGGATGCCTCATGTTGCTACAGCAGTCCATGTGTTGTGTTTGAAATGACAGATGAGTTGCAAGCTTGCTGCTACAAGCCTATAATTACTATGCTTGGAATTTCACTTCCATAAAGATGAACAGAACACTGCATACCAGATAACCTTTTGTGCAGCATCAAATAGACACATGGACATATAAGCACATTGGGATGCTAGTCTTGCAGGCAATGGTTGGTTTTTTGTTGTATTATGGAGTGAAATTTTAACACATGCAATGTACGGGTGATAATTTTTTTTCAAATTAGGGTTTATGTTAAGTGTTGTGTTGTCCTTTGAACTAACAGTTCTAACCTTTTCATTTTGTGGCAGGACTGAAATTATAGTTATGGATATGAATATATAAGAGAAAAAAATCATCTCCCAGTTAGCTAACATGCTTCGGTATATGTTGTGTATGTCTTCTGTTGACAGTATAGAAGTTCTGAGATGAGGCTATTTAGTTTGGGATATAATTCACTTCGCAGACTTGTTCATAGACAACGACCATATTGTGATTGGTCGAAAAAACATGTGATAACTCTATATAAAGTCTCTGCAAAAGGCATGGAAATAAGGCATCTTCTTCAATCGTGCCAACTTTTAGCTGATCCTTATTCCAAAGTATGTGTGGTCTTCATGACTGGATGTTCTGGGTTTGTAGAGCAGCAGATAATGCAGTTTGCATATGCTATTTCTTGGCTTATCTTTTCTTTTCCTTCTTGTGTTGATTGATTGGGACATTATTATTTAACTCACTGATCATCATTTGAGCTATGATGAATCATGGAACTGAGTGCATTATGGTTATTAAATACTCCCTTTGTTTCACTATATGTGTCCTCAACCCACCATGCGCACAGACCATGGTAAGCACTAAATCTAAGAACAAGTTAATGGAAAATGACCATGCATATCTCCATTAACCAATAGCACAACCACTTAACCATTTCCAAAGCATTTAAATAGGCTATATAGTGAAAAAAATGCAATAACTACACTCTTGATATCCTCAATGGACAAACATTTAGACGGATTATCTCGAGGCCAAGGACACATATAGTGAAATGGAGGGAGTATGTTGTATCTTCCATAATTTTTCTAGTTGATTTAAATTTGCAAGATAATTCTATAGACCACTATGGCACCTTCAGACCTTTGTTGCTTATGTTCTCATATAATTGTGAAAAGATGAAATTTGATATTTTACCAAGAAAATTTTCTATTCACTTCATTGCATAGTTTAACCAATGTGAATATTTCTCAGGTCACATACTACTTTAGAAAGCCATGTGTAAATGATATAGTAATCTTCAAAAGCCCGCCAGTGCTACAGGTACTTACAAATCGCTCTCATGTGTAGTATTTCCAGATGATATACTCTGTTTCCTGATATGAAAGTGTTACTCTTCCTGTTCAGGAGGTCGGATATACTGATAATGATGTTTTCATCAAAAGAGTAGTTGCCAGGGCGGGAGATACTGTTGAGGTTAGTTTCAGAATCAGAAACAATTTTTTTAAATGTGAATAGCTATATCTCTTCACTGAGGTAGTCCTTATTTGCTTTCTATCCATGAAATCTTCTACGTAGTGTTTTTCTCTTTACGGTTGAATGAGTTAATTTTTCTAGCCAACTGGTTAGGATTTTATCACCAGGCAACAGTTTCCAGCTGATTTTTTAATTCACCAGTTGCTTTAGTATTTCAGTGAAGACATTCATTACTATTTGTCCATCTCATTAAAATTTCTTGGATGCTATATTTGGTTTCCTTTTTATTATTTAGGTAAATCAAAGTCATCTGGTGTATAAACATACAAGGTGCCATCAAGAAACCATTCGGTTTCGTCCAGATCTCTGCACAGCCTAAAACATGTTAAGAGACAAGAATAATTAGAATACATAAATTCAAAGAATCACAAAGTTACCATATTGTATCTTACAAATTCAATACGGCCAAATCTTTTCATGTTGCAGAGCTTGACTCTGTGTACTGCAAGCTTAGGATCCAGTTCATGCAAATTGAAAACTGACATGGTGCGTATCTGCAACCTTGAGGAGTCACAGAAGGAACACAAATATGGATGGGAAACATAAACAAAATGAGATGCACATTAGAAGAAAAGACACCCTTGTAACTCAAAGTAAAGTAATTTTCTTCTATTATAAGTTAGTTTTAATTGCTGTGTGCAATTATTAATTTTACTGGAAGTTTTATTTTGAAGTTGGTGTTTCTCATGGAAACAGCAGGGCATTCTCTAAAAGTTTCTTATGTTTCATTGCCTGTTATGCTGCAGGTTCATGAAGGAAAACTAGTTGTGAATGGTGAGGTTAGAAATGAAGAATTCATTCTTGAGCCACCTTCTTATGACATGAACCCAGTGGTAAGACATATCTTAGGCCGCCCATGAACGATATGTGAGAGCCCTTGCATAAATTATGGCATCCTATCATGAATTTTTTTTCTTGGAGACATTGTTCAGTTTTCTCACGAACCATTTCTTTTGTGACATGTTAGAAGGAACATTCTACCTTCAGAGGAAATTTTTGTTAAGGGTCCTGGGGTAAACCTTAGATTATGTTGTGACCTTGTTCTTATTTTTGATTTTGGTATTTCAGTTGTATGTGTGTCTGTTTCCAATGGAGATGGGGTTGCATTGTACATCTATGAATTGGAGTGCCACTAAAACCTCATCCATATTCAGGGTTCTTGTGAAGTTTTGCCCTGCACGCTATCCCATATATTTTCTACGGCAAAAGAAAAAAGTCCACTTTCAACCCTGAACTCCGACAAGGCTACCATTCTACTCTAAACTCTCAAACCATCTGGATTTCAACCTCAAATTGTTGAAACCGTCTGCTTTACTCCCTCGACCCAATCTGGGGTGGTATTAAGCCGACATGTGCTACGTGTACACCAAATTGGACTCTATTTTCTGCTTTAGCCCGAATCCACGTCAGGGCCCTGTATAAAAGCACTGAGAAGGGCTAATGTAGAAACTAGGTTCTCGATGTCTTCATCCTTGTCAGTGATTTTGTAAAACGGACGGTCGGCTCAAATATGGAAAAGAGATCCAAGCTGGCGTACATGTGGCGGACAAGTTAGCTCAAGACCACCCCGAGTTGGGTCAAGGTTGAAATCTGGACAGTCTTGATGGTCCGAGGTTGAAATACAGACAGTTCTAGGGTTCATGGTTGAAAATTGACTTTTTTATGGCAAAATGAAAAACAGGGAAAGTGATTTCTAGGGTGCAATTATGTTTTATTGGACTCGACATGTCCAGCAGGGGCAGTATATATCTGTTGTTCGTTTGATGAATATTTATGGTTTGTAACACCCACTTTGAACACTTGATCTGCATAGCCATTTGAAGGTCTTCACATATCACAAAAACCTAGCTCTGGTTTGCCAAATTTTGTGTGCTACTAACTCCAAATAAGTTGATCCACATAAATCACTCAGAATTTAGAATTTCATCTCTTGCAGCCACAGAGCATGCTGCCTGACACACGTAGGCACATTTGCAGGAGAAAACTTCATGCTTGATTTCTGTTTCAATCCTTGTAGAAAAATACATCTTACTCTAGACTGTTGTTTACACATACATGAATTTGGGCACACCTTCGTGCTTGAATGTGAACTCTGTTTGGTTCCTTTTGGTCACCATGTTCGGTTCAGCTAGCTAACAATTTTTATTCTATATTTTCCTTGCAGCAAGTACCTGAAAACTCGGTTTTTGTAATGGGAGATAACCGAAACAATAGTTATGATTCACATGTTTGGTAATACTGTCAACTTCATTGATCTTTCTGCTGATTTTCTCATATTACTGCTTATCTCGTTTCATAGTTTTACTTAATTAGCCTGTATAATTGCGCCATTTTCTTTTCAGGGGCCCTCTTCCTGCAAAGAACATATTGGGAAGATCAATTTTTCGGTATTGGCCTCCTGGTCGAATAGGGAGTACTACCACCGGTTGCCTCGACCCTCAAACAAAACCAGACTCACTCATTGATGTCAAATTGACGAAGTAGGAAGTTCAATTAGTTAATGTGGTGTGAAGTTCAAGCTTCACATGAGCTCCTATTTAGATTATTCCTCTTCTCTAGAAATTCACAGAGGAATATATTTGACAGTGGGTCTTTTAGAAATCAGAAAAGGGGAACAAATTGGGTTCCCCATGAAATTAGAAAGATGGTCACAAGCATGGAAACCATTTTGTTCCAAGGTTTCTGCCTGCTTTTGCCCTTGTTGTATATTAGGTAAATTTGTTGTTTATATTCCGTCAATTGGAAGGTTCTATCCTAATGATGCAGAAAAATTGATTCTACTATTGATTTTCAAATTCTGTGACATCATGTGTGTACATCACCATAGTCTAGCAAGACTGCAAGAAGATGGATAGCTGGGCACAAGATATTAGAGAATGGAGCGTCACTTTACTTGCCCTTTGTGCCGTTCTGACTTCTGACTGCCTTGCATGTCGCTCATGCCTGATTAATTTTTCTGGTCACTCGTGTCCGTTCGTCAGTTTACTCATGGATGGCATATAAATTTAAACTTGTGACTTCAAAATACTACGTTTTCTTCTTCTAGCAAGTCATCTTAAGGGCCTGTTTGTTTGGCAGGCTTTTGACTTTTTGGACTTTGGCTTCGAAGCTAGAAAAGCACATATTTACCTACTTTTGGCTTTTGGCTTCGAAAAGCCTGAAACAATTTTACCTGCTTTTGGTTTTTGACTTCGAAAAGCCTGAAATTGTTTCAGGCTTTTCGAAACCAAAAGCCAAAAGCAGGTAAATATGTGTTTTTCTGGTTTCGAAGCCAAAGTCCAGAAGCCAAAAAAACCTAAACAAATAGGGCCTAAAACTCCAAAAGCATCTGATCTATATGCTAAAAAGAAATATACATATTCAGTATTGAAGAAAATATACACCAATTCACTGTGCAGAATGCACCAGTCAACACCGCAAAGGTATCACCTGAATTACTTCGTAAGCAAATTTGAGGCAAGCAACCGATAAGTTACAAGATTATATCCTGGAGATTACAAGATGAAAACCCACTTAATCTACGTTTAGTATACTCGCAAAAGATAAGAAAAAAGGGAGGGGGAAAAAAACCAGGCCTAGTGAGTGGGACTGAGAGCTGTAGCCTTCGGGCCGAGGTGACGCCAATGCAATGTCAGCAGGCCAATTCTCCATCACCCAAAAGCTCCAGCGATGCACGTGCCCTTCCTTCCAACGCGGTGACGTACATAGACACACGCACTCAAGTCGTCTATAATTCTATAGCTTGGCAAATCAATTGCTGTATCGATCTTCCACTGCGTTGCTTGCGAGGTACCGAACTAAATCCATATCTAGGCAGATTCCCTCCCCATACAGCGACCACCGGATTATATAGTATCGCTGCACAAGAGTTGCATAAGCAAACACATCATCATGGCCAGCCCTGAGCATGCAAGGCACGTCTCATCCCCTTCTTCCCGGCCTCGTCGCACCGTCCTCTGCCGTGCGGGCGCCGAGTCACGCTGTACGGCTGAAGAAACCTCCTTTCTTTGGCAACCACGATGAAGCAGCTGTAACTGCCAGCCGAAACGCCTTCGCCACTTTGCACATTATCTCCGAGTGACAGCAACAAACCAAGGACAAAAATGGCCGCCATATATGCATGGAAAGATCAAAGATGGTAGTTGGTATATAATTTGGTGTTAGGCAGTTAGAGCATGTGTAGTTTCGAAGCAAGAAATGTGCATGCATGCATGCCGTGGCCGTGTCATGCGCGTACGCATCTTCTAAACTGTGCCACACGCGCAAGTCATGCGCGTGCATGTGCTCTGCTCTGCTACCTTGCGATGTGGCCGGCCAGGCCTGGCTAGCTGTTAATTCCCAGTCGCCACACGTACGCCAGTCTTTCTCCCAGTCCTACCACACGTACGCCAGCGTTTGTGTATATATATCATGCGTATCGATCGGCTTGTCCATCAGAGAGACACCATTCGAACCATCTCCATAGCTAAAAGGATACAACAACCTGCAATTATTCTGAGAAATAGATTGGTAATAAGCCATGGCTGGAGCGTACGTGCGCACGGCTGTCGTGCTGGCGCTCGGCTGCGCGCTGGCCATCGCCGCCGACGCGCTGGAGCCGAGCGGGTGGGTGAGGGCGCACGCCACGTTCTACGGCGGCAGCGACGCCTCCGGCACCATGGGTACGTAGCCCGCTCAACGGCGTTCACTGCTCGTACCAAATTATACATAAGTCTAGAGACTGTACATCATCGTATATGTGTGACGTGTGGAATGCAGGCGGGGCGTGCGGGTACGGGAACCTGTACGCACAGGGGTACGGCACGAGGACGGCGGCGCTCAGCACGGCGCTGTTCAACGACGGCATGTCCTGCGGGCAGTGCTACAAGATCGTGTGCGACCGTAAGACGGACAAGACGTGGTGCAAGCCCGGCGTGTCCGTGACGATCACGGCCACAAACTTCTGCCCGCCCAACTGGGACCTCCCGAGCGACATGGGCGGGTGGTGCAACCCGCCGCGGCCGCACTTCGACATGGCGCAGCCGGCCTGGGAGAAGATCGGCATCTACCGCGGCGGCATCATCCCCGTTATCTACCAAAGGTATATACGTATGTATGCATGCACGATCAAATATGTGTTAACCGCTTTGGCAATTGTAACCGTACGTTAGCAAATTAAGATCATAAACATTGGTCATATTTACAGGGTACCGTGCGTGAAGAAGGGAGGGGTGCGGTTCACCATCAACGGGCACGACTACTTCGAGCTGGTACTACCGACCAATGGTAGAGCCAATCTCTATCTTGAGCCTGGCTAAGTTCTAACTTCAACCACTTTAGCGAGCATTTGCCTACGAAAACTTCATTGTAATCTTTGTAGTGTGCTGTGATTTCAATAGAAGTTTATCGGCCGAGTCCGGACAACCGCCCAGACTTGTCGGGAGGTGGCTCCGCCCCTGAGTGTCACGTGTATGGCACTATTGCCATGTCATTAGATAGCATGCATGACATTTTGCATGTAGTTGTGGTGCAGCACGCACAAGCGCACAAGGTGTGTGTTAGTTGGTTTGTTACATAGCCGAAACGTATTGTTTTAGTAGACCGGGTCACAAGGCCACGATGTGCTAGTGGCCTGAAATTAGGAAAATGCCCCCTTTTAGACAGTTTATGGGGTGACTTATGGCCTCAGGAAGCCATAAGCTATTTAGAAGACAAAACTTAGATTAAGCTTAAATTTTAAGCACATACTTTTTGCTGTTGGTGAGAGAAAGACTAAAAAATGAAGCTTTTCGAGTTTCTTCCAACACCTATTTCTTCTAATTACCATTCTATCCCTACTATTCATAAAATTTACCCACGTATGCCATTGACTATACAAGGAAAAATCCTCCTCTCCCCAGCCCCCTTCTCCTTTCCCCCATCTCGAGCCCAATCCGCGACCCGCTCTGCCCTCCTCTCCTCTCTCTCTTGCCAGCCCCCGCCACCACCGTTCCCCGTCCGCCTCCCTCCCCCGTTGGCACCGCTATCCTTCGCCCTAGCCAGCCCACGCTCGCCCTCCTCCGTACCTCTTGGCGCCGCCTCACCGCCGGACCCGAGCTCCTCCCCCGTCGGCGCCGCCGTCGTCTGCCTGGCCTCGGATCTGCTCTTCCCGTGCCGGCCCGCGCCGCCTCCTCCGTCCTAGCCGGCGTCGAGGCCCCTCCTCCCCTACTCCCCCGAGGTGACCGGATCTGCTCGCCGGCCCCTCCCTCCGCTCGCCGCCCCTCCCTGTCGGCCCCTCACTGCGTCCGCCGCCCCTCCCCGCTGCCCCCATCCCGCCGCCCTCCCACCGGCCCATCCACTCGCCGTCCCTCTTGCCGCCCCATCCGCCTCCGCCCGCCGGCCCTTCCCCTCCCTCATCCCTTCGCCGGCCTCCAGATCTACCCGCCGTCGGCCTCCACTCGGCCGACAGCGATCTCCGCCAGCCTCATGACGAGCTCGAGTCCCGCCGCCGTAGTCGCCTCCACCTCGACCACGACGCCGATGGCCAGCCCTCCGACGCTGGCGGCGACCTTAGATACTGTTTGTCTTTTAGATTGCATAAAATTTTTATTTTTAGTTTGATGCTACCTCAAAGTTCATTTCAGTAAAACACCGTCGATTGTATGACAATAGAGCCTTGAAAGGCTTGAACCCATGTCTTGCTTGAACAGAAACTTCAGCTTTGTTAACTTTCAGCTTGTAATTGATATTAACTACTCATTTACTTCATGGATTGTGCTGTTTTGGCGGTACATTTCTTTCTTCCCTTTCGGGAATCTGGAACAACTGGTGTATGTATTGGTTGTAACATTTGAGTAAAATTTAAATAGTGTGATTCATTGCATTATTAATATTTGCTTCGGTACCAAATGTGCTTGTGTTTGGTTAATATTTCCATTATTGATATTGTCAAAGAAATGGATGCATGTATGTCAAATTGGTTGGTGTATTTTTAACTTCTGCTATCACCTTCACCTTTACACGATCAGTCCTATTTGATACAAGTTAAAAACTGAAAATTTGTGCTGTCAGATCATGCTAATTTACAAAGAGAATTTTTAGGTTCACAAATTCAGTAAACATTGCAGAAGTTGTGACTACTGTTTGGATGGAAACAAACAAAAATAATGTTAATATGATTTAAACAATACCAAATAACTCAAAGGGTATTACAGACTTTGTACATTCACTTTTGGCCATAAGCTTAAATCTTAGAAACTGTTTAGAAGGGGATAAGAGCTTCTCAGGACTTTCCCACACCGGAGCTTCTGGGTACAGTTAAGTTCGAACCGGCTTATGCATAAGTCGAAACCGTCTAAAAGGGGCCTAAGTTTGTTAGTTGCATGCAGTGAGCTGGTATTGTATTTAAGCGGCCTTGGGCTGCCGTGAGTTGGTAGAGGTGAATAAGAAGAAAAGAGACCAAGTTGAGTCCGGTCTCGCAAATATGTGCGTCTCTTCTGTTCTTTCTGCGTTCATCTTCTTTCTTGTGTGTGTGTTCAAGAGAGGAGAAATCTATGAGTTCTCTTCTGGGCAAAGCTCTCACAACCGGCCATTTTCACAGGACACCCCACGACAACGAATACCCTTAGCTGTCTTTGTTCTATAAAACAAGTCAACTGATCGAGCCAATGACCCAATGCTGCACATCATCACAGCCATTAATTCTCAGCTCGCGCTCTCTCTATCTCTGTTTGTCTCCTTTTTCTGTTTGAAGGTGTATTATGAAGCTACCACCCTGATCTATGATTATATGCTGTTAGTTTAGCGTGTGGAGACTTCTGAGTTCATGCAAAATACTAAGATTGTGCAACGTCTTTGTTCAACATGCAAGGCTCCATCACATGGTGCATCCGTCTCTCGTAGAATGTTTCTCTGATCTGAAAAATCTCTGTTGGTTACACATCAAAGATGGTCAAGTCTGAACCCTGATGAAGAAAGGTCAAATGGAAACTTAAACAGAGTTATTTCCTGCAAGGTGACGCTGTAACTACGATAAAATTCGCTTTGATTGTGCATAACTACGACTCCAAACACAAATAGTGGTGTGCGGACACCAAAATTAGTCTAGTGGCGCGATTCACAGTTCACAAGAAGATCATCTAAGAGAACACTAAATTCATGCAACAACGTGGTCAAAAAATAAATCCATGTAACAAACTCCCTTCAGAGACATGCAAAGAGCTTCATACACAGCAAGGACATTAGTTGCAAAATAATACAAATTTTATGGTCTCCCTCCTTTTATTGTTAGGAGACCTCCACTGCTAAGAAACTTTTTAAGACAAGGATCTGAAGCTCTGCCAGTAAAAATGTGGGAATTACCACAATCTTGGCTCATAACATGGGGCTAAACAAGCTAATCCATGTCATCTTGCTTCTTCCTCGACGCTTTCTTTTAGGACTTGAATATATAGCCAGACGTAGCTGTTGCCAAATTCTTAGAAGTTGATCGAAATTTGCTAGTTCCACTTGTCTTGGAGAGAACATCTGTCTTCTTTTTTTTTGCGGAAAGAGAAACATCTGTCTTCAGAAGATGCATCATTGTCGTCGTCATCAGGTTTTAGTTCTCGGCCTTCTCCCGAAACATGAAGTGACTCCCCATGGTACACCCATCTGGTGTATGTACTAGACATACCATGAATGCATATGTGATCCTCCAATTCTGCTTGAGATCTGAGGTTATGCTTAGACATTCGCTGAAATTTTGTCAGAAAAGTTGCATGAATTCACTCCACTGATAAAGGCAAGGAGTAAATGGTCGGGAGTTGATTATGCACCTCCGATCCGTCTGATCCAAAATAAAACAACTAACTTGCAACTTATGTATATAACAAAACAACAAGTACCTGACAAAACGTTTGATCAATCTCAAATTTCCTAGGTATCTGAATTTCTCAGAGGTGGCGGGGCAGAGCGGGTGCGGCAACGTGGTGGGTGGCGCCGTGCGCGGCCAGCGCCTGTCGAGGGTCGTCGTCCGCGCTCTGCTGATGCTGTGTTGTAGCTGTGCCAAACGAGAGAGAGGGCGGGGGAATTGAGAGGCTGCCTGGGGGTCGATCTAAGCGGCGGTGAGTAAGGTCTCATTTGGTGTAATTGTAGATTATTCATTATTGATAAACTAGTTGTTTGAGTAGTGAGTTTTGTGTGAAAATGTCTGATATATTCGTGGAATGCTGAGAGTTTATTTGTATACTGGTTTAACGTTAGTAACTACTCAGTCACACGATACAACCAACAAATTTTGAAAACTGCCAGAACCAAGACATCATTTCAGCTTAAAATCCAAGCACTTTCCAACACGCTATCTAAAAACATCATGCATGAACGGAAGAGATGTTTGCGCACACAAAAAACATGAATAAAAGTGCTTCTCACACTCCAGAACCGGATGATAACATAGAGGTAAGGAAGGTCATGTGCTGGTTGCAACGACAACAAACGTGTGACTGTTGTGATGGTTTTGGCATATCCATTATGCTAAAACTATTCTAGGATGATAACTATGCTTTAAATGAATGCACGTTGTCGATATTTCCATGTGTTATCGGCGAAATTTCAACCAATTCAGTCGTTATGTCCATCAATCCGTTGAGTTGTGTCTTTGTCATGTGAGATCGATCGATCTCTCATAAAAGTGGCACAACAAACATGATTGATTGACACAACAGACTGAAATGGTACAAGTTTTATAGATAACAGTACACAATTAACTCAATTATGGTGCTTTGGAATTATAGGTTGTGTGATTAGGCCAACCGTGGTAAAAACTTGATATAAAATGAGTATGTGATTTGCTTTTGTAGTTTGCTTTAAGCAATTTAACTCATTCTGTTAAAATAGACACACATTCCATTAGGAGTAATGTCGAATCTTAGGCCTATAAGTGCTTTGTTTTTAGCTAGATTAGTCTCTGGATGATGTAGATTTAGAGTTACTAAAGTCCTCACCCATTATTAAACAAAAGACGCACATTAGTTCTATTCAACCAACTTTCGATGATAATTTCCCTCATCTTAATCGGTGAATATCTCAATAAAAATTAGGCAAAAGAGATATATTAATTTAGTCATAGCTACGCTGACACGCCACAATGTCTATATACGCTATTGCAGAATTGTGATGTTTGTTCTCATAAATTGTTCTCTTGCAGTTTTATTAACATTCTTTGATTGCACTGTTAGAGAATTTTTGATGAACTAAAGAAGACCTATTTACGAGAACAAAATCAACACCTTGCAATAGCCTATAGACAATATGGCGTATCGTCTGCGCAGCTAAGATTCAATTGCCTTTTGTAAAATTTTGTTGAGGATGCATTGACTAGTTCGGCTGTCGGATGTGGTCGATCTTCACACGTTGCTAAGGTAGAATGTCTACATAAGACAATTACTTCTGAATTGATTTGTGATGCGGTTAAAGGATCATCACAGATTTTTATGTGCGAAAAATCTTCTATGATGATTTCTGAACCATCTGACATATACTGTTTTATAATAGTGTACCCACGCATCCAAATGCACGAATCCAATACAATAGTTCTGCTAGTGACAACTCAACGTTTAATTCTTCACGAACTAATCATCACATGTACGCCGTTGGGCGCCGTCGATGTTGAGCACCAGGTGCGGTATTGTACGATTCAAGGAAGAGAGTCGAAACATCCTTTCGTAGAGAAGGGAGCACCCGAACATGGAAAATTGCAAAGACATCCGCTTCGCCATAAAAATGTCAAGCAAATATCCTCAGAAAGAGAAAATGTCAAGCAAAGATCGATACAGAGTAAAGCGATATGATCATAAGAATATAAGTTTGGGCCATACGTGTCTGCGCGCACATATAATCTTTGGATTAGCCCGTAAGCCATGGTGCGGCTGCACATGTGCACGCTACATGGATTAGCCCGGCCGTATGCCTTGCTGAATCCTCCAGCTACGAATCGATCGCATAATTTTGTAAACGCTATATATACACACACGATTATCACCATATCATCACACAGCTACCCATCAGAAGTAAATCCACATAGCCACACGAACAAGCACATAAGCAAGCACACACACACACACAGCAGCAGATCTAGCCAGCTAGCCTTCGGATCGGCTACAGATAAGTTCGTGAAGTTTTTCAAGGGCATCCAGCCACAGATGGCGCCGGCTCCAGCTCAAGTTATTGCAGTGGTGTTGCTCACGGTTGTCGGCTGTGCGTTGGCCGTGGCCGCGGAGAAAGCACCGATCAAATGGCTGAGGGCGCATGCCACGTTCTACGGTGGCGCTGATGCCTCCGGCACCATGGGTAACTAAGCTTCTTATTGCAAGCTCATACGACAAGAGCAGATTGTTACAACGCTTTGATATGTGTTTATCAACTATCGATTGCAGGTGGAGCGTGCGGCTACGGTAACCTGTACACGACGGGGTACGGGACGCGGACGGCGGCACTGAGCACGGTGCTGTTCAATGACGGTGCGGCGTGCGGGCAGTGCTACAAAATCGCGTGCGATCGCAAGTTGGCAGACCCGAGGTTTTGCAAACCCGGTGTGACGGTGACAATCACGGCCACAAACCTCTGCCCGCCTAACTACGCCCTTCCGAGCAACAACGGCGGCTGGTGCAATCCGCCGCGGCCGCACTTCGACATGGCGCAGCCGGCCTGGGAAAAGATCGGCGTCTATAGAGGTGGCATCATCCCTGTCATGTACCAGAGGTACACACGTTTGTCATTAGTTTGGTGCTTCCCTAAGTGAAAATTGCTCAAACTTGATAGAATATCAATACTTGTAGGGTTCCATGCGTGAAGAGGGGTGGCGTGCGGTTCAAGATCAACGGTCACGACTACTTCAACCTTGTTACTGTGATCAATGTAGCAGCCGCTGGCTCGATCAAGTCGATGGACATCAAGAGCTCCGATTCAAAGGACTGGGCGCCAATGGCACGCAACTGGGGCGCAAATTGGCACTCTCTGACGAATCTCACCGGGAAAATGCTCTCGTTTAGATTGACTAACACGGATGGGCAGACGCTTGTGTTCAACAACATAGTGCCAAATGGATGGAAGTTTGGGCAAACATTTGCAAGCAGATTGCAGTTCAAGTGAGCACTCTCCACATAACTATTTACGACGTGGTTGGTTTCTGGGCTTACGAATATACATTGTGAAAATGGTTGATTGGTTGTGGTGTGGTGCTGAATGGACGCGCCACAATATATAGATACGATTCATGGGCTACGGCTTGTACTTCTACTATATGTGTTCAATTTGTTCCTTTTTTAATATTTGAGTCCGTAATAAATTGTATGGTGTATATAAGATGTGTTTTATTGTATCATCTTTAAATTCATTTGTAAAGAAGCTTATTCTGATCTTCTCCGCTACCTCTTACCCCCTCTCTCTTTCAAATTTCCTTCTCAATTATACCTGATCTGGCCCTTCTTGCCCCGCCACCGGGCACCGGTACGTGCTCGCTAACGGTGAAAGGGGAGGTCGGGCCGACATTTTAGCAGTTAGGCTCTGCTTGGCTTGGCGGTCTCTGGCCCTTACTGTTGCTTGGAAAAAACTGTTTGGATGGCCGGTTTTACTCTAGTGCAAATATGATGTTTTGCCAATTCCACTCTAATTCCACCCGTAAAATAAAACACTCCTGTGGAGCTCCCAGCTTATAAGAAACATCGGGCTCGTCCTCCATGAGTCGACGGGCGACATCCGCCGCAGCGAGGCGACGCAACGACCACCATGATGGGACCCCACGCGCTCTCCTCCTTCCTCCGCTTTGCCGCCGCGGTAGTTGGATCCCCTTCCGGCGTCGGAGCAGTGCCTCAAGCCAGTGCGCCATGGCGAGCAGCCGCAGCGTGTAGGCAGCATGAGCCTCACCGAGGATGGCTGCGAGCTGGCACTGCACATGGCCACGTATGCCCACCAACTCCCAATGAAGTGGTGGCGGGTGGTGCTATAGAAGGTGGTGTCGACGCTGGCAGAGAGGTGGCAAATTTGGTCCTCGTCCCCCACCGTTAGGGTCTCTTCTCTCGCAGATGTGAGCTCGTGGTCGTGGTACTGGGGATGGCGAGCAGGACAGAGGCAGGAAGACGGTGGTGCTGATCCTGCTCCTGGCACTTGGCGTGCTCTCGCTGCCCACCGGCTCCAAGCACGCCGACCACGGTGCCACCCTCGAGCGCCGGCGCTTGAGTTTCCGAAGATCGTCGTCGTGCTCGTGCTCGTGCAATTGTCCAACGGTATTACGGTGTTAGCGTCCCCGGCTGCCCGGACCAGTCGCAACCTTCGGCACCGTTTCTAGGCACTACTGTAATCCAAACAGCCAATTACAGGGGAAACAGATACAAGAGTAATTAATGTACACAAGGATTTATGGTTGTTATTTAATCTGGTTGTTTAATTTTCCGTTTTATGCCAAGTGGGCCCTTAGTTGTGTATAAATAGGCCCTCGCTGCTGCTTCTTGGGTGAGTTATCGCTTGCCGTCAAGGCGTCCTTCCCGATTAATGCTGTACTCTCCTAAAAGCAACTCTTCGCAGAAACTCGGAACAAAACATACTGAGTTGGAATCACATTATAAGAATTCTCGTGGTCCCGGAGAATCCAAGTACAGGAGAACCAGGAAGGGTGAGCTCTTTCCTTTTTTCACCGTACTTTTTTTGTCTCAAAGTTAAGAATGTTGGTTTTAAAAACGAATGATTGCTCTTCTTTGACCCTTACGGTCTAACCACAGAGCGGATGGCTAATATGTTCCACTCATTGAATATGGTTGGTCCGTGATCCTTGGATGTCGAAAGCGTCTTTGGATGATTGATATGTTCAAAACATATCTATTTTATTTTCTTATTTATTGTATATTATTATTACAAAATGCTCATTATTTCTTATTATTAATATTTATTTCTTCACGATTACACAATTGCCTCTTTATTGCCTACATTACATAGTTTCATATTATTACATATTTTAATTATTTTTATTTAATTTCTTGTAGATGAATAGTGTTTTGGAACCCTAATGGAGTTTTCATAAAAATATGAGCTAATCCTAGGATGATCCAGATGATTTTCAGGAGGCAAAATATGGTTCCTAGGCGTTTTCACCATCAAGATTGGCTCAAATCAAAAAATTTACAATAGAGGAGTTGTTCGTCTCGTCAAGCTACTAGAAACGGGCACAAGAACAACCTACTTAGGACTTTAGAAAAATAAATAACAAATTTCTCAACATTATCCAAAACCCAGACTTCCGGACCCAATATGGAGCCTGATGGGAGACTTAGGAATTGGCATAACTTTGTTGATTCAACTCCAAATTGAACATGATTTTTTTAATAGGATTCATGAGAGGATAAGGAAGGTTTTGGAACACTCGAGAGATGCCTAAGAGCACTAAGATTAAAGAGGTTTTAGTCAGAAGGCTTAGAAAAGATTTTGAAGGCTATTTAAAGAGAGGAAACCCTAGCCATCATAAAACTAATCTAACCACCAGCAAAGTAACACATTTTCCACCTTTCCACAGACATCATTCACCTAAGAAATCATCTACTACAGCAAGGAGAAGCCAAGGAAGAAGGAGAAGGACCATGCCACCACCGCATCACTGTCGTCGCCACCGCCTCTCTCCCTCTCTTCTTCCCTTGTATACCTACTGTTTTAGCATATTGAAGATTGATTTTGATTCAATGTATTATTTCCCTATGATTTATTATTTTGTTTCATCTATATTTAAGTAGTGTGTTACTCCATGACATTGGTAATATAGTATGAGATGGTTTACACTTATGTGTTGTTGGTATTGATGTAGTCCTTGTGCTACTGTATGAGTGCACACGTAGATGATATTAGCACTTCGATTTGCACCATTAGATAAGAATTGGTTAGAGATGGATTGGAAAGAGCAACCTCTTTCTAATTGATGAATTGTTGATACAGTGGATTTAGCGGGACTTGCATGGTTTACATTATGGCTAGGGAAATCTTAATTATTCTGCAACTTTGAGAACTTAGTCATGGATGTGAGTATGTGCTACTGATTTTATTCACATTTAATCCTTGCCCTCTTTACCGGCAAAAAATCTTTGCTTTTAATCAAATCGTTGAACTGCTAAAAACTAACTGCTTAGGAACACCTGTTTGCATTGAGTCTGGTTTTTTATTTAATCATTGCATATTTATTTCAGTAGTAATTAATTAGTTTTTTACATTTTATTATTGCTTTAGTTGCTCCCTTTATATTACTAAATATTTATCTTATCATTTGTAATAGTAAAGTAAGTTATTCAGTTTTTCTGGTGTAAAATAATTATATTTGACGCATATAATTGTGAAGTGAGGTACTATCCTTCTTGATTCTTAGGTTTGATACTCAATATTACCACATCAAAAATTGCTACGATTGATCCTATGCACTTATAGTCCATCATTAATCTTGTAGTTCCTACAGGGTGGAGACAATGGGGTCGGGCCATGGATTTTCCTTAGTTTTGCCACATTTCGCTCAAAGCCACCACTTATGAAGACAGTACTCCCTCCAGTTTATGCAAATATGACGTTTTAGATATGAGTTTAGTCAAAGTTTTATATCTTCTACTACTTATATCTTTTCAAATATGGACATTAGATACCTATAAATCATATGTGTAGATTTATCTCGAAGAGTACTTTCACACAATATAAATTGTATTGAGTTTATAAATATAAGATAATAGAAATTAGTGGTTTTCCAAAGACCGTGACCATATCCAAAACATCAGCTTTTTATGAACCAGAGGGAGTAATATTTTAGACTTTTAATTTTTTTCTTATTCTATTTTACCGTGCACAAAAGAAATAGCCGAAACACAAGTCCCTTATAAAATGACGTGGGTAAAATCATGAGTAAGATTCGTCTAAATAAGAGAACTGCTGAAAATACTCCTCGCAAGCTTCGCACCACCCGGGGCGCTACCGCCACTGGTGTCCGCATCCCCAGGCAATGCCGCCTTCACACACGACTCTGGCAACCTCAATGAAGACATGTCGCTAACCACCACGTGTTGCAGAACTACGCCAACCGTCAAGACACCTTGCCGCCGCATCACCTGCATGGCCGCAGTCTTCGCGGGGAGCACGTCCGTGCTGAGCTTCGGGATGAGAAGACGCACGCATCCACGTCATGGCCGGCGTCCCCAACCAGCTGCACACGTTCACGTCCCTTTTCATGACGACAAACCAGACGTCATTGGCGATGCTTTCCCCAGAGCAGTAGATGGTGGCGTCGCCGATGGACGGTAGGAAGGTGATCTTCCCGGTGAGCGGGCACAAGGGATGAATGGAGGAAACAAACAAGAAAGGTGAATGGTGGGAGCGAGCCCTAGCCTCGGATGCCGACATCATGCTTCCTACCGATGCTTGAATCGTCACCCTCATCCCCCTCGTTATACTAGAATGTAGTTGAGACCTCACATCTTGACCCCGGTCACCTCCATCTAACTCCACACCGACTAGGGGCTCATCGCCGTTGCTCCCAAACAACCTCCCCATTGCGTGCCCCTCTTGCCTAAGCAGCCCGAATGCTCTGCCTAGCAGGAGGAGGAGGCAGAAGAGGCCTCGCGAACTAACTGGAATCTTCAGCTCACCTCGGTGGATGCTCCCATGTCTACCTCTCTTTATATCTCTTGGTGGCAAGTGATAAGATCTAGCTAGTGGACGATGGCACACCGGAGTCTCTTTGGTGTATAACCTTACTACTCTTAGGTTGTTGCACATGGATTGCAAAGCAAGATGGGAACCCACTAGAACAAATCAACATTTGTGGCAGAGTGTTCCCAGCAACAACAACGGCTCCTTGAAAGCGTCCCAACGTGGTGCCGCAAAGCAAGAAGGGAGCCCACCAGAACAGATTACCATTTGTGGCAGGGTGTTCTCGGCAACAACGACGGCTCCTTGGCAGCGTCCTAACGTGGTGGTGGCACCACTGTAGATCACGACCAGGAGAGGCATCGGCATAGGGCTTGGTGGCAGTGGGGCTTGTTGGTAGCACCGCTGCAGATCACGACCAGCAGAGCCAGTAGTTACTAAAAATGACAAGAAGTTTAAATGGACTATGGAATGCAACCAAAGTTTCCAGAAGTTGAAGAAGCGGCTGATTTCAGCTTCAGTTCTGATATTGCCAGATAAAAGCAAGGACTTTGATCTTTATTGCGACATGTCATGCCAAGGTCTTTGATGCATGCTAATGCAAGAAGGCAAGTTAGTTGCTTATGACTCACAACAATTGAGGCTACCGGAAGAGAATTATCCCACACATGACTTAAATTAGTCATGGTGACTCTTGCGTTGAAGATTTTGCATCATTAGTTGATTGGAAATCGGTGTGAGATATATACGGATCATAACAATCTAAAGTATATCTTCACCCAGATGGATCTCAATATGAGGCAACGAAGATGGTTAGATTTAATTAAGGATTATGATATTGGAATTCACTACCATCCCGAGAAGGCAAATGTTGCAGCCGATGGTCTTAGTCGGAAGGAATATGGCCATACAGAGGTCACAGTTACGCAACAGCCAGAGCTTTGCTCCGCATTGGAGAGGTTGCAGATCAATGTGGTTAGTTCTAGGTTTCTAGGAAATTTGGAAATAAAGCCAAACCTGGAATAGCAGATGTGTGAAGTTCAAATGGAAGATACAGATGTTCCAGACATAAGGACCCTGATAAAGTAAGGGAAAGCTTTGGATTTCAAGGAAGATGAACATGGCTTCATACGGTTTAAGCGCCAATTCTGTGTGCCGGATCAGCCATATATTAAGACCCTTATTCTGTAGGAGTATCATGATACCAAGTGTTGAAGATTGGTAAACCGCCAATCTTACGTAATACATGGAAAATCGAGAGTGAGGGTAGGGAATCTCGGAGCCGGATCAAATATGCCGATGACAAGAAAGTTTATATTGGTTAAGGCCTTCCAGAGGATAACAACCCTACGTCCTGTTAGTCTTATATTGATCTCGAGACAGAGTATAAGGGGGTATAGCTAATCTAGATGAGAGCTACAAGTAGTTGGAGGTGGATGTCGAGGCTGGTTTTCCCTTCTACTTGCTCAGAAGTGTTCAGGCTAGGCTTCATGATCTGAGGTCAAACTTAGGCATCTAGGCTGATATCTGATCAGAGATGCCTTCTCCACAGGGTGTCCTTATAAATAGGGTATGCCGTATTGTGTACAGACAATTCTCCGAGTAGGACCTTTGTCCTCTTCAAATGTCGGGATAGGCTTCTTTGTTTAAGGAGACTCGAACACCTAGAGCTAGTTTCCTTATCCTCCTAGAGTCCCTCTCCGGGGTACACAGCATCCCGGGTATCCAGGGTACCCCTAGGTCTTAGTGTATTCATATACAGATACTGTCGTCTTATATTGTAAAGTTGTACTACTCATCATCACCAAGTAATTCAATTCATCCTAGGAGATCTCCATTCTTCATCTCGTACAGCCATTGCACCGCCAAACACCGACCATCACTGCTAGCCACGCCGCAGTTCCCTACCACACAGCTGTTGCCTCGCCTCTAATTGATGCCGCATCCATGCCATGGCAGCCATTTCCCCTAAGAGTGTTGTCACACCAGTGGTGCGGTAGTTGTTTCCCTTTGCCCCCTTGCTGCAACTCTGTTGTGGCAGTAGAGTGGCCAAAGCCGTTGCCGGGGTAGCATGGCGTCAAGGCTTTGTTGCCGCGTGTGTGCCCTAGCAGAAAAATCATCAAAACCACTGCCGCAGATGCTTTGTGGTAGAGATCTAAAGCCCTTTGATGCCACAACCTTGCCGCAGTAGCGAAATCGATCAGAATTGTTGCTGCGGCAACTGATTCACTCTGTCTACTACCGCAATCCTACCACATCAGTACAAATGGCTAAAACCGCTGCTGCATCTCTCTGTTGATTGATCTAAACATTACTGCTAACAGTAATGTTTTGCCCATATCTCTCTATTCATCGATCTAAACCTAATTTCTTTGACTCGAGTCACTTCCGCAAGCCTAGTAGTGTTATTTATCACCCATCTATAGACATATCATCCAACTAGGGCCAAACCCTAATTCCACACATCTTGCCACCTCAAACCCTAATATTTTCGGAACCCTAACTTCTTCCTCGTTGCTTTGAATCCACCTACACATTTCTACTCTATCCTCACCTTGCCACCTCAAGCCTAGTAGTGAGGTAGTAAGCCTTTATTCATGATGTATTACCTCCACTCATACGCAACTATTATCCTATTACTCCACACCTGAAACCTAGGATGAAACCTTTTTAGGTCATTAGCTTATGTTAGTGCTAATTACGATCACATCAGTCATATATAATTTATTAATATATTAATTGTAGACTTCCTATAAATTTTTGTATTAATCAGAAAAAAAGAAAAATATCTAGCTATCTATCCGGTGGGACTGATTTTGAGACATGAAATAGAGTATGGGTCTGTTGGAGGAGGGTTTCCGTGCAACCCCGAATCGACACTGTTCAGAATCACTGCAACACTATTAGGGTTCTCATCGATGCTCTCCGCGACAAAGTCGTCCCCGACGCGTCCACGTGCTCTCCGTCGTCAGGGCTGTCACCGACGTGCCCGGTCGCCGCGTCAGGGCTGTCTCCGACGAGCCCGCTCTCCGTGTCGGGACTCCGCGTCAGGGTTGTCTCCAACGAGCCCGCGCTCCGCGTCAGGGCTGTCTCCGACGAGTTCGCTCTCCGTCGTCAGCGCTGTCTCCGACGAGCCCATACGTGAGGCCATCATGTTCTCCAAGAAGATTCTCCCGAAGATGCTCGGGAATATTCTTCTAGGATTCTCTAGGGATGGAAAATGACCATAATGTCCTTATGAGTTCCCTCTCATGTGAGGGCAAAACTGTAATCTCACACTTTTCTCCCTTTCCCCTATAAATAGCCCACTGGGGGTAGAGGGCAAGGGATCCATTTTTTCATTTTCCTCACGTGTAAGCTCTCATTTTCGTGCCCTAATACAAACACTGACTTACGTCGTCGACTGCCTCACGCGTTCGCGCTCTCGCTCGTTGTCCCTTCGCATGCCCGGAGGTCGTCGTAACTGACCGGGGGTGCCACAAATTCACTGTCTAGACTTGTATCTACGACAGGGTCAGTGATGAGGTTGCCTCATCACAGATGGTTTCTCAATCATTTGCAAAAGCAACATCACAAATGGTTCTAAAATAGAACCGCATGTGATATGTGATTATGATAACAGGCGGTTCTATTTTAAATTAGTCTATGATATCCTTTTCATGGGGAAAAAAACTAGTTTTAATGGCTGTCCTAGTGAAAGCTAGCCATTAAAACAGAAAATTACTGTCAACACAAGTACTCCATTATGAACATATCAATATAATCTGGTGAAACTTGTTTAGACTTTATCAACCAAGAGAGTAACTAATAGAAAATGGTTATCAACACAAGTACTCAAATTCTGATGCCTAAGAAATGAACAATCTAACAAATACATTGACCCATGTCTGGTGGAACATGTCAAAATGATCATACAAATTCTGAAGAGAAGGACCAATAACACACATCTAAATCAAGAACTCTTTGCTAAAGTTGCTTATCTGCCAATACCTATCCAACAATTGTATGATGAATCACCAACAACCTGGAAACTTGTGTGCCATCACACAAATCTGTGAGCTTTTTGCGTCTAGATGTGGTAGATCTAAGTGGAGGAGGGAAGGATTCAGCAAGCAAGCACTGACCTTGGAGACAGTCGCACGTCTCGGCCTCCTTGCAGATGACATCGAGGATGGAGTCGATGAGATTGGCGCCTCAGTGTAGTGTCCCTTGTCCCAGTTGTTACTAGCGTCAGACTATCCAAAGACAAAGATGTTTGGGTGGAAGATGTTGCCATAGGGCCGAAGCGCACGAGTCCATGGTCCCTAGCTCGAGGTCCGTGAGCACAGCGTGTGGCACGAAGTGGCCGCGGGAGGCCTCGTTGTAGTAGACGTTGAAGCGCTTGAGCTGGAGGCATGTGGAGTTGACCCCGATCCAGTGCGCAGCCCCATCTCAACCTCCCACCACCCATTGTCACGCTGCGTCAGTCACCTAGATCCGGCCATGAGGATGAAGGTGGTGGCGGTCGCGCCCGCAGTCCCGTCACCCTCCAAGGCAGTGGAGGCGGAGATGGGAGGCGGCGATGCAGACGAAGCGTCGCCTAGATTTGAGAAGGGGGAGGAGAAGGAGGAGGGAGAGTGATGCGCTAGTATGAGGAGAAGGGAGGCGCTGGTGGAGCAGGAGGAGGGGGAAAGGGTGGGTGCGTTGTGCGATCTGAACAAGCTGGGAGGCAGAGATAAAGGGTGAGGAGAGAGCTAGGGTTTTAGGGGAACCTATTTGACGTATCCATCGGCTATACATGTATGCTAACTTAGAATCATATACGTTAAAATTCACATGTCAATCAATCTATCATACCTATGCTAATTGGGGAAATTTCCATGTCCATCGGAGAAGACAAAAATCAAAGCCATCTATCAGATGGGAACGAATTGCAACATACAATTTTTAATAGTATGATTAATATTTGTTCACAAAGAAATTTTTCTGTTCACATATAATGAACGATGATGTGTTCTCAGCTTCGAAGAGAGCAAGAGATCATCATTTCTTGGAGGATGAGGAATGATATTTTACTTTTTTGAAAAGTCCATTTTTAAGGTTCAAAAAATCTAAAAGAGTATCCCATCTTTATATGTGGGAATGCACTATGAGTCTACAAAATTTTGTGAAAAATTATTTTCATGTCGGCTGCACAAAAGAAAAAACAATGACCATGAAAAGTAGCGAATAGTAGTGATCTGAATTAGTTTTTTTGCCAACTAGCAAAGAAGGATTTTTCGATGAAAAATTTCAGTTCCACGAAGTATTGCACCATTGCATGTGTGAGTTTTATCGAATTTATTTGCAGTGTTAAATTATTTTTTCTCCCCAAGAGCATAGGGGCTTGAGAGCTAAAGGCAACTTTCAGTGATCTATCATCAACTGTATTTTTCATGTGCCATTTCGTCATGTAAGAACCAAGAATTTGCTATGTATATTTTTTGGCAATAATTTATAAGCATATATGAGGTAGATAGGTGAAAAAATATCATACCAAAATGCTATATCTATATTGTTCGTGTATAATATAAATGTGGAATCTCGAATGCAATTGAACTATTTTGTAGATCACCATTTTCAAGGTATTACATTTTCTCCATTCACAACATGATCTCAATTTGATTGTTTTTCCAATTATCATGATAATTATCAGAAACCTCATATAGTTAATATTGATAATAATTATTTAACAATAATATTGTTACTAAATTTAAACAACTAGCCCGTGCAAACGCACGGGTTGACGACTAGTCAACTTTAATTGTGTTTAACATCTTTGAGTACAATACATCAAAGGGTTGATAATTGTTAGTCGGTTTATCAACTTTAATTTGAGAGTATCGAAGGGATGATGTCTCTTTGGTCTATTGTTGTGTATTTTTATTAATTTGGTTAACAAGAATTTATCAAATGTGCGCCACCACCTCCCTTGCTCCCTTCCTTGCGCTACCCGAAGGTGGCATTGGCGCTGCCAACATCAATGGCCACGACGAAGATGAGAGCGCGGAAGGCACCGTAGACAACGGAGGCGTTGTCCCACTGGTACGCACACGATGGCGTTGGGTGCGGCGAGCGATAAGGGAGGTGGCCGAGAGGATGAGGACAGCGAGGGCGCTTCCGTTCTCGCTGGAGTTGAAGGTGTCTCATGGCGCGTGCAGGAGGTCTGAGCACGGTGGCGTCAGTGACTTTGATGATGGTGATGAGGAGCCAACACCACCATCGGAAACCTGAGCCACGCCGGCCCCTCCGCCTGGGGCAAACGGCACCGCCACCATCTCCCTGCACCACCACTACCGCATTACTATTGATGTATTAAGTTTAGCTATCTAGTCCAAAGCATTCTTACTCTTATGAGAAAAGGGTTCCGTATCCATTATGTACATGCACTGACAAGAGAGTGCGATACTTCAACTACGCACAGCCGAACATGTATAAATCTCACTTCGCAGGACTACGTCGAGAGAAATTTCGTTCGGAAGATTCGAATAATATAATCCCTATAGGAATCCTACGAGATATCTTCGTGTTAGGGGGGCCTTAACCTGCGACGCACGTGCTCGCCGCGTGAATTCTTCTCCTACAAGAGTCCTTTCTTAGACATGAAGAACACATTAAACGTACGAAAAAGCGTGTGTTTCGTATTCTTTTGCTCCAATCAAGGAATATATAACATCGTTACAGTCTTCCTGTACATTTATGATATATTTCTTGGCAGTACGGAGCAAGTTATGGTGCGGCTGCACGGCCATGCATGCACATGCCCGTGCCGCGCTTGCTTCATTCGACGGCGCCCTCCTTGATTTCACTTGGTTACTAATTTAGCCACCAATCCAACAGTGTCTCTAAGGCCCTATATATATACACACACCCATTCATCACGAGATTATATCAAACAATACTCGGAACAAAATCCACATATAGACACATACAACATCTTGCAACGGCGTAACTTTCTCTGCATAGGGCTTATAGCTTCTGCAATTTCAAGGGGGTACAAATCCACAGATATGTCTCCAGCTCGAGTTATTGCAGCGGCGTTGCTCACGATCATCGGTTGTGCGTTGGGCGCCGTGGCCGCGGACAGCGTCGCGACCAACGCGCCGTCGCCGCCCCAGAAACCGATCGTCTGGCAGAGGGCGCATGCGACGTTCTACGGCGGCGCTGATGCCTCCGGCACCATGGGTATATATATAGTACAACTTGTGCGTGCATGTGTCATTCATTGGAGCGAACATGAACACATAGTAGTAACGCTCGTGACGTGTAATATTGCAGGTGGCGCGTGCGGGTACGGCAACCTGTACTCAACGGGGTATGGGACACGCACGGCGGCCCTGAGTACAGTGCTGTTCAACGGCGGCGCATCGTGCGGGCAGTGCTACAAGATCGCCTGCGACCGCAAGTTAGCGGACCCAAAGTGGTGTAAGCCGGCCCGGTGTGACAGTGACCATCACGGCTACAAACCTCTGTCCGCCCAACTATGCCCTTCCGAGTGACAACGGTGGCTGGTGCAATCCACCGAGGCCGCATTTCGACATGGCGCAACCGGCTTGGGAGAAGATCGGCGTCTATAAGGGTGGCATCATCCCCGTCATGTACCAAAGGTGCGCACATTTGTCATTACTTCCGTGCATGCTTCCTGAGCTATGACCCAAACCGCTGTAGATTTGTCAGATTAGCAATCCACATCATCAGTGTACCCGAGTGTTGCTGCATTGATCGGCACTATAATGCACCAGTAACGTAGTATCCAGAGCAAAGTTACTGCATAGACGAAATATTTTAATAGCATAAAAGAGGCACACATTTTTTTCGAGAAACTGGCAGGAGCACTGCCTTTCAATTAGAAGAAAAGAGATTTACACGAGGCTTATAGAGACCACAAAAACAGCGGCATGCGGACTACTCGCGAAAGAGAAAGCAACTAGATCTGTGCAAGCGAATATCCGCTAAGGCTAGGTGAGCCACTTCCCGGTAGGTCACCCTCTTGCCGGTGAAGACACGGCGGTTCCTCTCCTTCCAAATGTTCCAGAGCGAGTATATCATAATCCCACTGCGCTCCCTCACGCTCCGCTCGGAGGCACTTGCAAGGAAACCCTCCCACCACAAATCTATGGAAGAATCAGTGTTTGGCGGGCTTGGGTTGGCATCCCTTCAGCGGCATTGATGGTCCTCCACACCTCCTGCGAGAAGGGGCAATCTCGGCAAAGGTGAGCGACAGTCTCAGCTGATGCGAGGCAGAGGCGGCAGATCGGATTGTGGGGCCATCCGCGAATTGCCAAATTTTCCGCCGTGAGGATTCTTCTATGCCGAACCAGCCAGGCGAAGAGCTTGCATTTGGGGGTGGCCCGGGCCTTCCAAACCTTAGCAGAGCGAAAAGGCATCAGGCGCCCGGAGAATTGCATCTGGTAGGCAGATTTGGAGGAGTATTCCCCGGAGCTCGTCCAGTTCCAACTGATGGAGTCCGGACGAGAGGGGTTGATGCCGGTGTCCTGCAGAAGCTGCCAAATGTCGATGAATTCACGGAGCTGGTCCGCGGTGCTCAACCGGGCAATGGCCGTAATCCATCGTTCCCCCTCTAGATCCTCGAATACCGTCCTGTTTTTTCTGGTCACAATCTTGTAAAGCTCAGGGGCGCGGGTGCACAGGGGAGAATCCCCGATCCATTTATCCTTCCAGAAACTGGTACGTTTCCCATCGCCAATGGTGATAGTGGTAGAGGCTCTGAAGAGCGCCATGTCAGAGTCAGTGCAGGGTAGCTGGGTGCCTACCCATGGCCGGTCTGGGTCCGTCCATTCATACCATGGCCACCTCAGGCGCAAGGCCCGGCCGAAACAATCCAGATCAGCCACCCCAAGGCCACCCAGACTTTTGGGGGTGCACACCATCTTCCAATTGACCAGGGATCGCCCACCACTGGCGTTTTGACTGTCATCGGCATTCCAGATAAAATTCCTAGCCAGCTTGTCCATCTTCTTGAGAGCCCATTTGGGGAGTGGGATGACCGCCAAATGGTAGGTGATAGTAGCAGTGAGGACAGACTTTGTCAGCTCAATCCGGCCAGCCCGCGTAAGGTTTCTTCCCCTCCAGCCCGGAATGCGAGCACCGAACTTATCGATGAGAGGTTGCAAGTCCACCTTCCGGAGGCGCCGGATGTGCAGGGGAAGACCAAGGTATTTGCCCGGGAAGGTGGCCAGCTTTGCCGGGAAGACTGAGAGGGTATCTGCTAGATCTATGTGTTCGCAGCGAATGGGAAAGACCTCAGTCTTGACGAGGTTCGTCCTTAATCTAGTGGCATCGGCGAAGACATCCAGGATGTGACGGATGGCCAATAACTCCTCCTTGTTTGGGTTGGCAAAAATTCCGGCGTCATCTATGTACAGGGAAGTTCTGAGTCTGGCAGTTCGAGCCTGAACGGGCTTGAGAACCCCCATGTCAGTAGCCATGCTGAGAATCCGTTGCAGAGGGTCAATGGCGAGGATGAAAAGCATGGGCGAAAGTGGGCACACATAACTGTAGCTTCCCTGCCTTTACTATTTCTTAAAGTTGAGGAAATCCACTTCCCTAAGGATGATGATATACATGTTCTTCTATCTCAGACTGGTCACTTTGCTCTAATAGTTTATCTAAATAAAATGTTTCTTGCAGGGTTCCATGTGTGAAGCGGGGTGGGGTGCGTTTCAAGATCAACGGGCATGACTACTTCAATCTTGTGCTTGTGACCAACGTTGCAGCCGCCGGCTCGATCAAGTCGATGGATGTCAAGAGCTCAAATGCGACTGACTGGACGCCAATGGCACGTAATTGGGGCGCGAACTGGCACTCTCTGGCGAATCTCACTGGGAAAATGCTCTCGTTCAGATTGACCAACACTGATGGACAGACGCTTGTGTTTAACAACATCGTGCCAGGTGGATGGAAGTTTGGGCAAACATTTGCGAGTAGTTTGCAGTTCAAATGAGCACTCTCCGCTGTTCTACACCGTGATTTGATTTCTGCCCATACGGATTATGCACTTCGGAAATGGTTCAAGTTGTGGTGTTTAATTTGCGTTGTATATATTTGTGTTCTGAAATTAATTTGTGTGGTGAGTATAAGATGAGATTCATTCCAAGGAACTATCTGTATAAATTCATTTCTTGATATACTTCTGTAAATGGACAATGCTTACATTCTGAGGTTTAATACAACCGTGGTAGATTTTGGAAATAGACCATTTAGCCTCTTATACTTCGGCACAAAGTCGTCTAATACCTTCAACTAGAAAACCATATATTTAACACCCGAACTTTTAAAACCATATGATTAAACCCCCTAGGACGGTTTTAGCGGTAGTTTTGCCAACATGGCACATGGATATATTTGCTAACCCTGGGCGTGATCACGTGGCTGATAAAGTGGATTTCCACAAGAAAAACGTTCATTTACATAAATTTTTCAAAAAGGTTCACAACCTTTTAGAGTGAAAAGACATATTTCGAATATGAGGTGCGAAGGACCTGGGTGGACATCAGCATTTTGGACATACGCATGGAGTATTCATATTGTGTTTAAAGGCTGACAAGTTGTCCGGTTGCCGTGTTAAGTAAACCAGATGAGTATTCTTTTTCTCTTAAAATGGAAGAATTTTATTGCTTGACACTATATCAAGGTAATGCAAACACAAAGAGCATCTCCCAGTCTCTACATTATTTGTGCACACAATCATAGGTTTATTATAAAGTTCCAACAAGCCCAGCCTAACATTATCCCAACTTGTGTGTGGCGAAGGTTCCCTTACAATGGTCTCGAGGGACTAGCAAGCCAAAATAACTAGCTCCCGTCCCTCCAGAAATTGTAATGTCGACCATGATCACAACCAGTGTATACATCAGTAAATTATTTATAGTGGATTACATTTTTTTTGTCAAACATAACATCATTTCACATAGCCAAATAGGCCAGCGCAAAGTGGATACTCCTACTAGGATTCAGGTGCAGAGGCCCTTGTCTAACCCACAAAACCATGGACCAAGAGGTTGTCCTTTGTGAGAATACGTAGATACCGCAGGAAAATCTTGATTTTTAGCGGAATTTTTAATTTCTAGATTTGTCTATTTGTAGTTGGCACATCTTCGTGCACAAGGTGAGAGTACAGAAGCTTACTCATTTTGGTGAAGATTCCATGGGAAAGCATGTTTGTCTTGGGTTAGATAGACCGGAGCGACTTGTGTAGTTAGCTCATAGAGGTCCAGCGGGTTTTGCTCGACAATGCCCTGCCTAAACGAAAGATTCAACGGGTCTAAGATCAAAACTTGTTCCATAGAAGATTGTCTTTTTGTGAGTGATATTTTGTGGAAAGAGCCACCAGATTTGAGATTCATCTTGAAGTCGGAAGGATCCAAAATTTAATAACATAGATTTTGTTTTCATTATGCCAATCCAAAAATGGAAATCCTTTGGTTTTCCTTTAATTTGTGCCAGAGCCTTGTCCTTTAGGTTTTTTTCTCCAGAGAAAGATTTTCCTTCTAACATGCTATGACCATAGGCAACTTGTGGTGAAAAATTATGACCATAGGCATCATGTGCAAAAAAAAGGGTATAGTTTGAATAGCACTATTTCACCATTCAAGGTGCACTAATTTTCTCTTTTTATGCAAAACACATATGAATCACATTTTTGCACCAAAATTTACAAGTTCACATGTTATATATCCAAAAATATTTTAAAAAGTTCTTAACTTTTTGACTGGGAAAAATGCATTTTGAATACAAGGTGGGAACGGACCAGAAAAATGCGTATGTACCTCGACGAACTAGTCATGGAAGCGCGGATGAAACCAGCATCCTTGACGAACTTCACTATTATGATCATATCTAGCACCGTCGTGGCGGCCTTTGGGAGGATGATTTATATATCTTCTTTACTGCTGGGGATTAAATGGAACTATCCAGGGAGGTTAAACGATCCAGTTTTAATGTTAAAGCTAGGTAAGGGGCTTTAAATATGAGGCTTGTTGCTCTTAGGGCACTCCCAGTGCATTATACCTTAAGTTGTATTTTATTGTATTAAATAACTATTTAGATACAACTTTTTTAGTAGTTTGTAGTTTAGTGTTGTATCTAAAGAGCTATCATTTATTATATTCTATGATCAATACTACCATTTTAACCTTGTAGTCTATTTGAGGCATAGCTCTAGTAGATAGTAGTACAGGTGTGAGCCACACGGGATTGCTCAAGAATTAAATTGCATCAATTACACCGCTAAGAGCCGTATCTAGAATAAGAGACAGCTTTCCTCTCTCTCCTCCATAATTACCCCACCACATAAACTTTTTGCCTAGGTGACATAGTTTAAGAGACGGCTGAGGTGGAGCATTGGGACTGCTCTTAGGTATTAGACGGACTTTTGATCAAAGTTCATGCGGTTAAATATGGACATTTTCCTTCTAGAAATCAACGTTTCATCATGAGCCATGATAGCAAAACCATCTACGCCATGAGCCACTTTAGCAAAACCACTCCCTCAAATGGCCTAGGGATGTTAAATGACCTAGTCTTGGAAACTCACAGCTTAATATGAAGTCAAACATTCTCTTTAATTTCCATGCAAACATTGGAATAGTAAAATGTTAATTGAACAAAGTATAAAAATAATGCCCTCGTCATAAATGTAAGTAGTTTTAGAATCTTAGATAGTTAAACATTCTTTTAGTTTGATCGTCAATACATAAATAATTACCAATATAGACAGCAACTAACCTACACTACTATATCCATCGTGACTGCAATGTATAATACTTCCTCCCGTTCACAAAATAGATGATGTTTTGGACAAGGATCTAGTCAAACTTTAGAAGCTTTCACTACCTATACTTTTTAAAATATTGTCACTATAGATGTTCATAATTTTACATCTTATAAAAGAACAACCTAATCTGTAAGTCTACCTATAATAACATGAACAAGTCTTAAAAAGTTAAAAATATTAAAACTGTTTCTCGTTCAATTGCCTGGACACCGTCCTAGCTGAGAAAATAATATAATGTCTCTCTCGGTTCATCTTACGGGAGTCCTTTCTCAGACATGGAAGAAGGCGGATAACACAGAGACGTCAAAAAGCGTGTACTTCAGCGGACATATATTTCTTCCAAGTACAGAGCAAGTTACGGTGCGGCTGCACGGCCGTCCTGGCGGCCATACATGCACATGGACACGCTGCGTGCTTGCTTCATTCGATGGCCTTCTTGAGTTCACTTGGCTATTAATCTAGCCACCAATACAACAGTGCCTCTAAGGCCATATATATACAACCAATCATCACGAGATTATATCAAACAGTCCTCCGAACCACATCCAACACACAACAAACAGCAGCAGAACCACATCGGCACACACATCTCTCGCAGCTCTTGCATTAAGAGCTCTAGCTTACATTCAGAACCCATCAAAACTGCTGCCTCGCTCGTAGTTTTTACATTCAGCTTTAGGATCGTGCCGTTTGAAGGTATAGATGGCTCGAGCTAGCGTGATTGCGGCACTGGTTCTCGCATTGTTGGGCTGTGCGTTGGCCGTCACGGCGGAGGACGTCGCCACAAATGTGTCATCCGAGGCGCAGGCGCCTTCATCTGGAGGATTGCTGAAGGCGCACGCGACGTTCTACGGCGGCGCTGATGGCTCCGGCACCATGGGTGAGCTTACTAACACCGAAGTTATTCTTCTTGCTGTAAATATCATGCAATATCTCGTTAAGAACATCTTTGTGATTAATGCTTGTGATGGTGTGTACATACTACAGGCGGTGCGTGCGGGTACGGCAACCTGTACTCGGCTGGTTACGGCATGAACACGGCCGCCTTGAGCACCGCGTTGTTCAATGACGGTGCATCGTGCGGGCAGTGCTACAAGATTGCGTGCGACAGCAAGTTAGTGGACCCGAAGTGGTGTAAGCTCCGAGAGACGGTGACCATCACGGCCACAAACTTCTGCCCGCCCAACCACGACCTACCGAGCGACAATGGTGGGTGGTGCAACCCACCACGGCCTCACTTTGACATGGCGCAGCCGGCCTGGGAGAAGATTGGTGTATACCGGGCTGGCATCATCCCTGTTGTGTATCAAAGGTATCTCAATTTACTCTTTTATCGGTTATCCTTCTCTATGTAAGAACTGCAAAGAATAAATTCAATTTTCCGTACAATCTTCACTGGTAGCGGTGGTTTACGATAATGCTGCCTACCTCCAGGGTTCCATGCGTGAGGCGAGGGGGCGTGCGATTCACGATCAACGGGCATGACTACTTCCAGCTCGTTCTTGTGACCAACGTCGCTGCCGTCGGCTCAATCAAGTCAATGGACATCAAGGGATCGCAATCACCCGACTGGATGCCGATGGCTCGCAACTGGGGTGCAAATTGGCACTCTCTGGCATACCTTACGGGGCAAAGGCTCTCATTTAGGTTAACCAGCACCAATGGACAGACTCTTGTATTCACAAATGTGGTGCCATCCGGATGGAAGTTTGGTCAGACGTTTGCGAGCAATGTGCAGTTTAAGTGAGCATATCGCGGACAGTGGAGTGTAGACCTGATCGATCTGGTGACTGATTGACCCGTGGACATCCAAACTGACATCCAGCTGTTTTAAAATGTGCATACAGCTTGTTACTATACTTGTATGTGTGTATATATATATATATATTCTGCTGACTACTTAACGTGTACATTACTATATTAGTATGTTGTATATAAAATTTGTATTCGTTCTATCAGATTATCTTTGAGTTAAACAATTTATGCAAGAGGTGAATATTGTGGCCCAAACGAAGATTATTTTGATGTGGTTATATCTATTTTTACACATAACAACTCCTAAGATACAATACAAGTACGCATCATGTCAAAAATAAAGTAGATGAATATGTTATAGAGAATCACATAACATAACAAAATAAGAATAAAATACATATGTAGTCCTCGATCTTGGGCAGTTGGGTTCACTTAGATTGAGCTACTTTGAAACTATCCACCCTCTCCCTACCCTAACTTTGTTCAAAGGGTTAATCGGAAGTCTAAAACCTGATTTAACTAGCGTTAACCGCTTACGTGGCGCATTGACTGGTGCTAGCATGGCATCATAGGCAGCAGGCCTACACGTCATCCAGTCCATGTTTTCTTTCACGTTTCCTTCCCAGGGCGCTCTTGCTGCTCATTCTCCGCTCTTTCTCGCCGGATTACGAGCCGATGAGGCCGCTCTCCTTCTCTACCGAGGCATTTTCTCGAGCAGTTCGTGGGCGTCAACCACGCGGCTGTACAAACCTTGCCAACGGGAGAGCACGAGCGACAGCTTCGTCGCGTCATGCTCTGGCGGCCGCGGTAGTTCACCCGCGTGAATAGCTGCAGCACGCAGGGGTCGCGTCGACAGCTCTGTCGGCACCGGCGACGCGTCAGTTCCGGATCACGAATCTGTGGAACGCTACTCGGCAAAGAAATCAGTAGAGCGCTAAGAAGGTGGCCAGGAAGTCTAGCACATCGCACCACCTCTTCTGGTGAAGAAGTCGTGGCTGGGCGGCTGCACGGAGTAGGCCGCCCGCGCACGTACGTAGCGGGGTTGGCTTCTTCCCTTTCTCTGAGCTCCAGATTCGGTATGGATACGCGCAAGGCCGACGACCAAAGCGGCGAGGTTGGTCGGAGAATTCTGGATTGGGGAAGGGAGATGGGAGGGGGATGCGACGGCCTAACCTGAGGAGCTCGCACCGGAAGCTTGCCCACGACAGTATGGCGGTGAGGGAGCAGAAGAAGGAAGAGAAGATGGTGGCACGGTGACGAGCATCGGTGGCCGGCAGCGAGGTGGTCAGGAAATTGGGGAAGAACAAAGAAAATAAACTGGCTGACACATAGGCCCTGCTGACTAGATGCCACATTTGTTGCACCAGTCAACGTGCCACGTAAGCAGGTAACGCCGACAAAATCGGATTCTCCTTTACTAAATTTAAAAGGTACCGTAGTTACATAATAGCGGTAACTAAATGAACCTCACAAAATAAGCTCGATATCAGTGTGGATACATCCTACTCACAAAATAGTAACAAAATTATTTAGCGATGCCGACCGTAAATTTACTAGATATAACCTTAGAAAATATAAGTGATTGCCACCTGGGAACTCTCCTAAACCTTTGAGGACTCTCGAATCATTATCCTATGTAAGAATCTAGTGTTGTCTTAGCTTGTTGGAGGATCTCACGGTCGTCCTCTCCATTGGGTAAATTGACCTACTGGTCATCCAAAGGGATCGCCAGAAAAGTGCCATACATAAACAGTGACATCAGAGGTAACTCGTACCTCATACGAGTCAAAGGAAAATAGACTGCTCTTGTACAACCATGTCCATAGTCGTACCATTTCTATAGCAGATGTGCATAGAGTGAGTGTCTCGCTCATGATATGGGTGAATGCACACCACACCAAGTATTGTGTCATGTTATAGTATTGGTAAGTCTCATACACATTGTACTTGGGCAACCAACGGTAGCATTTGCTCGCAAGAGCATGAATCGAGTTCAGGAAGCCTGGAGTATCGATGCATCATGTCGAACAAACAATTTGTCCACGAGACATCTAGAACAAGAGGAAACAAGAGTTAGAAACTCTGAATGACATGATCTGAGATAAGAGGAAAGGTAAGAACCGCCAAACACGAGATGCTTAACTTTTGAGCTATGGAAGAAAGTAGCAAACATCTTTTCAATCAAGTGAGAAGATAAGAGGGTAGAACTAAGATTAAAAGGGATAAGGAGTAAACAGAGATCTTACTTATGCTTTTCTCAACTCCTTTTTAAATTTTAACATAGTTTTTCACAATACTTGACAAAAACAACAACCAAGATCAAAATTATCCTACAGATGGTCCTGCTCTGATCCCAAGTCTGTCAGGACCTGAAATCTACAATATAATACTTCAAACAGAATCATCATATAAGTCGAGACGTCAACCCCAGCCTTAACCATCGAGACAAATACCTCAACAGGACTAGAGATATGGACTTGAATAGCCCGAGACATCAACCTTGACCTCAAAATCGGAACTGAATGCGTCAGCTTGAGTAGAGTGATAATAGTCTTCTTAGTTCTTTCTCACTGAGTTGGAATATCAACTCTGAACTCGGCCCGGCAAACTAATGGATGGCTAGAGTAGAGTGATATAGTTCCCAAACTCTCAGCGGAAGAGTCGCTTCATAGTGATGATCACACTTGACACTTCTATATTATGAATCTCGAAACTCTACATACTTCTTGTGCTTGATAATCATATACGCAAGACACATGAGGCATGCTGGAGCGAACATGCATCACAGCAGTAACTCTACGATAGAAATTGTCATAATATACGTAGCTCTTAAATGACTAAGTTTAACAACTGATTCACACAAGTGGTCTGAAGACCAAAGTCAAATACACAGCAGCAAGTTATATAAGTAGCTTAGAAGCCACAAGTAGTAAGCCAAAAGTGGCATCAGAACAAAGCAAATGGCAACCAAACCCTAGGCAGGATCACTGCCTGTGATCCTAAGCGACTACTCGTCATTGGTGTCAATTTCGATAAAGAAACCATCCTCAGAAGGGATGATTTTCTCTGCGGAAAATGTCAATGATTGCACGCGAGACTTAGAGGGGAAATTAGTCAAATATGCAACTTGTATCAAGAAGGATAGTTGTGGACTATTTTACAGTAAGCCAAGTTTTCATTTGATAATACTCTAAGTAGATGAAAGACGACTACTAGATCAAGTTATAAAAAGGATGAGCAAGTGTCTTCTCAAATCAGTCCAAACTTCGGTCACCATCTGATTAAGACCAAACAACTCTTCCTCAACTACCTATAAGTAAATTTAAGAAGTACCGTAGCTTCAAACTAGCTATACATAACTGAACTTCACAAATAAGCTTGATGTCGGTATACACCTTACTCACAAAATAATAACAAAATTTTTTAGCGATGCCATCCACATATTTGTTAAGTATAAACTTTTAAAAAATAAGTGATTGCGACTCTCCGAGAACTCTCCTAAACCTTTGAGAACTCTTGAATCATTGTCCTATATAAAATTCTAGTGCTATCTTAGCCTCTAGACCTCTCGACTACTCTAATTGTCTATATGTTGCTCTGGATTAGTTTCTATTTGGCTTGAATTTTATAATTTTTTCTTACCGAGAGTACAAGACAGGTGCACGCAATCCACACACATAACACTCACACTACCACCTACATATACATGGGTATGCATTCCCTACGTACTTTAGGAAAATATTAGAGGTACCACCGACCACACTTAGCATGGCCACTCGTTGTCTAACTTAATTCGCTCGCGTGTGTACTACGAATAAATACGACATATTGTGTTAATCATAAGAATTGGACCTAGTACGTGAGAACAGACAATCTTTCTCCCAACACGAGGCCACATACTCATTCTCTATGACCAAACCTCGCCTTTAAATAGTTTCCACATGATCCCCTCCATTGAAAGTAGCAGTACTTATTAGAGTAGCATTAGTCTAGACACTCTTATAGCATATCTCCACTAAAGTTGTCATGCATCCTCTGGGTGAGGTGCCGTAATGCCATGTGGCCACGTTTGACACACAAGAGTCCCCCGAGACTTGTGAAAACCCTAAGCTTACGTAATAAGCTAGCAGGAAAAGGGAACTAGGAATGAGCAACTGGGACAATAAGACCCATTTGGTTGGAGGGATGAGTGTGGATAGATTGGTGTCATACATCTTTTTAAGTTTATCCATGTGTTTGATTTGAGGGGTGGCATGTACAGTGTCAGTCAACTTTGAGAAATAATTCTTAAATATGTCAGATAGAATGAGCCGACTATTTTGGTCGGATATGGCCATTTACTGAGTCAGTTAGTGCATAATTAGTAATAATTAACATGTTTTATGGTTTAACTAGTATTTTATATCAAGATTAGTATTGATGAGTATTAGTGCGTGTTGATTAAAATATAAATAATCTATTATTAATAGAAACTAAGAGCTATAGTTTAGTTAATTGATCATATGGCATGCATCCTCATCAATCCAAATTAAAAGAGAGAATTCCATATTTGCCACTCAAAATTTAATCGGTTCCAAATATACCACCGAGAAAGCTCCTCTTCCAAATATGCCACTGAAATTTTACACCAGTTCCATATATGTCATTGACGTCAGTTGACCGTTAGTTGACTGTTAATTGACTGTTAAGTGGCTATTGAAAATATAGTTTTGCCTTTGTGTTATCTTTCATATATGTCATTTTGTAGTAAATGTAGTAGCTGTGCTTATGGGCATATCTTTACATATGTTAATGAAAATATTTCCTGAAATTTTTGTAGCATTTAACAATTAAAAAATGCTACAATCGCGTATAACAATTGGAGCACATTTTAGCAACATAGGAGATAATTAGAGCAAATTTAAGCAGTATAATAGTAGATAATTTGAGCAACAAAACCCTTTAGTTTAGTATACATCAAAATTATCACAAGAAAATTTATCAACTGAAAGTGCATTTTAACGGTCAACTAACGATCAACTAGCGGTCAACTAATAGTCAACCAACGTCAATAATATATATGAAAACTAGTGCAAAATTTTAGTGGCATATTTGGAAGAGGGACTTTTTCAATGACATATTTGGAACCGGTCAAATTTTCAATAGCATGTATGGAATTCTCTCAATATAAAATTAATTGGCCCAGCACACTGCCTAACCAAAAAGACAACGCGAATGGCCTCAACTTATCTCTCCTTAGCCCTCCCACCAAATATACTCTAGTTGATGATTAATAGTTAGAGGGGGCCTAACTTGATTGAAGAATAATTAAATCTTGTTTTATAGGAATTTTTTCCCTCTCTCTACGGGAGTCCTTTCTTGAACATGGGAGAAACTGGAAACTTTAGAAAGCGAGTACGGAACACTGCGCGGCCATATATTTGTTCCGAGTACCTAACAAGCTATGGTGCGGCTGCACGGCCGTGCATGCACATGCTCGCGGCGCGCTTGCTTCATTCGACGATCTCCTTGAGTTCACTTGGTTACTAATTTAGCCACCAATCCAACAATGTCTCTAAGGCGCTATATATACACAACCAATCATCACGAGATTACATCAATCTCATTTGAAACCCACTACGTCGACACACACAGCAACAGCAACATAACCCAACAAATTGCCTCTCGCAGTTCTTACGTTGATCAGCTTAGGATCCTGGAGTTTGAAGGTCTATATATATGGCTAGACCTAGCGTGATTGCAGCACTGGTTCTCGCATTGGCACGTTGGCCGTCACGGCACAAATGTTTCGTCCGAGGCGCAGGCGCCTGCATCTGGAGGATTGCTGAGGGTGCATGCGACATTCTACGGCGCTGATGGCTCCGGCACCATGGGTGAGCTTACGGCATGAGCACGGCATTGTTCAATGACGGCGCGTCGTGCGGGGCAGTGCTACAAGATTGCGTGCGACAGCAAGTTAGTGGACCCGAAGTGGTGTAAGCTCGGCGAGATGGTGACCATCACGGCCACAAACTTCTGCCCACCCAACTATGCCCTGCCGAGCGACAACGGCGACTGGAGCAACCCGCCAGGGCCGCACTTTGAAATGGCGCAGCCGGCCTGGGAGAACATCGGTGTCCATCGGGCTGGTATCATCCCTGTCGTATATCAAAGGTACATATCTTGATTGAAGTACTCTTTAGTTAGCTTGTGAATTGCAAAGAATAAATTCAAATTTTCCGTACAAATTTAAGGTCACTTGTAGCAGCGGTTTACAACTAATGCTCCTGATTGCAGGGTTCCATGTGTGAGGCGAGGGGGCATGCGATTCACGATCAACGGACATGACTACTTTCAGCTCGTTCTTGTGACCAACGTCATGGCTGTTGGCTCAATCAAGTCCATGGACATCAAAGACTCTCAGTCACCCGACTGGATGCCAATGGCACGTAACTGGGGTGTAAATTGGTACTCTCTGGTGTACCTTACAGGGCAAAGGCTCTCATTCAGGGTGACCAGTACAGATGGACAGACTTGCATTCATAAATGTGGTGCCGTCTGGATGGAAGTTTGATCAGACATTTAGGAGCAATGTGCGGTTCAAGTGAGCGCCTGCGGCGTAGAACCGATCGAGCTCGTGATTAATTGGCTTGTGAGCATCCAAATTGACAGCGAACTGTTAATAACATGTACTGATGCCTTGTAACAGTACTTGTATATAAATTTTTGTTACTATGTATTACTTATATACATGCTATGAAGTAATTTCTAAATTAAGCAACTTATGTAGCGAAAAAACTTCTTTACGATCGTTTGCAGACATGAACAAATTGTACTGGATGTGTCGCACTTTTCGTGGGTCCCACGGCATTTAATACCAAGCCGCTCATCCAAATCCTCCCATGCACTACCCTCTCTCTCTCTCTCTCTCTCTCTCTCTCTCTCTCTTCTTTCCTTTCTCTCGATCTCTCTAGTGTGCTCATCCACACCGGTGTGACGCTCCCAATCATGGCTTGGTGGCCAGTGACCCCGGCTGTCACTGTGAGCTCACCGTCACCACCGTTGTTCATGCTCACCACTGCCACCAGCTTAGCAATGCCACGAAAGAGGTAGAGGATAGGGGCAAGGCATAGATCTAGGGTTTTCTCTAGGTTTTTTCTTTTTTCTAGATTTCTTAGTTAAAAGTCGTGGTGTATCATTCTGAAAGATGATGTATTTGTTTGTTAAAAGTTCAATTTCAATTGGTGGGAATTTTTAGTTCATTTAGTTGAAAGTTCTAGTTGGAAATTCTGGTTTATATAGATGAAAGCTTTAATACACGTAGTTCCAAGTTGACTGAAAATTGAAATCTGTGGTACAAAGATATGTTTATATAGTTGGAAGCTTGGTTTAATTTAGTCGAGAGTTTTTATTTTGCATGTATCCGGCGGTGGCAACATAGCCACTCGCTAGCACCAGCGTGTCGCCGGCACCAGTAGAGTTGGAGGTGGAAGGGGATGAGTGGGGCAACGATTAGAGCACGGGGAAGGAGATGTCAGGAAAAGGGGAAGAATGGCTTTGTGGCCATGTCATGAGAGAAACTGAAAAGGATGAGGATCTGTTGGGATGAAGCCCAAAAGGGAAAAGGTGGGAAGATTCTGACTGTAGGGACAGGCTGTCGGAAGTCGACTTCGTCAAACATTAGCTTACACTCGTTGTATCTGGTTTACACCCGATTTTTCTTTATTAACTAAACAATTTTATTCTTCTTAATGACATGCAGAGCTCCTGCCTCTTGGAAAAAAATAGCTTACTCAAGGTCAAAGTGCTATGTCATCAGCAGCCACTAGTTAATTTAGTTTGGATTAGTTTTTACGTACTTATATAAGTTTGGAGATTTAGATGTGCAATTATCACTTGAGTGGCCAAAAGGGGGCACACACATAAGTTTGAGGACCTACCGTGCACTTACTCTTAATTAAATCAGAGAATAATCTTTTATAGGATCATAGCCACATATCGTTGCTGATAAGAGGCTTAGATCTTGGTGTATAGTGATGGAGCCTCTATCCGGTGAATATTTACTACTCCTTCTGTCCATCTATGTAGGGCACGTTTGGATTCAGTTTTGTCCAGGTCTGTAAGACCGCCCGTTTTCTTCCTTTGCTATACCTCCCAGCGTTTCCTCCCATGTATGTTCGGTGACGCTTCAAAATTAGTTGACATCGCCATAACTACTACTACTACTTGTAGCGTACACGAATGAAAACGCGATTGAGGGAGAGAACGGAGTGGTACGCAAGATGGAACAGAACGCCGGCTTAGGTCGCAGCCACTGCGAGGTCGCCATCAACGTCACCGGGCGCAGACACGGCAAGGTCTGGAATTTGGGCTTCGATCTCCTTCCAATTGAACGGAGCGTTGAGCTAGATATGGAGGCTCACCATTGATACTGGAAGAGATGCAAAGTAGGAGAAGAGGTGAGGAAGAAGAAAAGACTCCATGCCGCTATGTATAGGGGAAGTCCAAGAGCATCGGCAAGATTAATGTGTTTCAATTTCTTTCCCGTCGTGCTATGCCGAAATCTGTGGCGCTGCGATTTTGTAATTTATTGCCGAATTTTTTGGCGCCGCGATCTGTATATTGAAGACGAGATTTTCGGCGAAGCATGCATGCAAAACTACCAAAAAATCTTGCATGCACCATCGTGGCGAGGACGGGCTGGGCGTGGTGACCGCGTCGCGCGAGCCAGCAGGGCGAGCGAGTAAATCAGACGAATTGGGAGCACCGGGCGTGGGTGCGGTGATTGCGTCGGGCGCGCAAGCCGGCGTGGCGATCGAGTACGTAGGGTGTGGCTACGGTGCTCGCGTCGGGCGCGCAAGCCGGCGAACTCGGCTGTGGGGCGATGGCGTGCGATGTGATCGCTAGACGGGCCGTGGGCGCGGTCACTGTGTCAGCGAGCGAGTACGCAGGGATCGAGCGGGAGTAAATGGAGGTAGATCAGACTTCCTCCTACACGCTTCGATATTTGAGGAGGGGAATACACCCTATATAGATGGACAGACGGAGTAATTAATAACTAGTGAACATTTTTTTAAAGTGTGCATCAATTCCAAGATTCAAACTTTCAACTCAACTATCTACATGGTCTTTAAAACATTCAACTTAAAAGATAACATTCAAGTTAGAAACCGAATTCTCAACTCGAAATTTTCAGTTTACAATGCAGTAATTCGAACCCAACTAGCTAGTAAACACTTCAAACTTCCAATCTGCAATTTTCCAAGTATCAAGTCCTAACTCAATAAGACTATAAAAAGATATCGTTCACTCAGTTTAACCAGTGGACGCTCACCTTATAGCAAACTCCAAGGTGATCGTAATATCGAGCATGATGGGAATATGATTTTTTTTAGATAATGAAAGATTTTATTCCTCCGGCATCTGCATAAGATGTATATAGCTAAAAAATTTACAAAGTCTTAGCTCAAAAGAGGTCCAGGTAGCAAGATCAAAAAGATATAAGGCTACATAGAAATCAAATTCACACGCTACATAACCTATTATGCAATCGCCACCCTTCTTGGGATATAAATCACCTGGTAACCAACTCCAACTTCTTCGCTTCAGCCACCATAAGTTCCTGATCTGCTTGCTGTTGTAGTAAAGTTCATGATCGCATCCAATTGATACACCAGAAGATAGCCTGCAATGGAGAAGAAAGTTTCTTTTTATCAAAATACAGTGTCGTTGCGACTTAGCCAAATGGCCCAACATAAAGCCGTTGACCCCACATGAATTTGTGATAGCATCGCCCTAGATAATCCCATTAACCAGTTTCTGAAGATACAAGAAATACTATGTGGAATTGGAATATTAAAAGCTATGTAAATAGCCCTTCATGTGCAGGGAGCAAAATGATAGTCAAAAAATAAATATTGGATAGTTTCATTCTCATTGCAAAGACAATATTTCTTACCACCCTGCGAGTTACGATTAGTGAGATTGTCTTTGGTTAGCATTACCCCTATGAACAAATACCAAATAAATATTTTAACTTTGAGACTTATTTTAGATGCCACAACATTTTATATCTAGGACGAGTTTGATGGTTCATCAGCATGACGTGCATAGACTGGACTGAAAGTAACTCACTGAAATTTAAATTTCATCTAAAAACGTCACTCTACGAGCTTAAAGTAATGTCCACTGCACGCTACACTAGCTTGTTCCAGGCCTGTAATTTGGGCCCAACTAGAGCTCTTCGAAAAGATATATTCAGCAGATTTGTGCTCAGTACCTCCGCAACCGTGGCATGTTTTTCCCAAGTGATCACTACTACAAATAAGGTCATCCACCATACATCATCACTGACGGGCAGAGAAAAACCCGTCACGCTTCCCACATATCACTGACGGGCACAAGGAAAGTAGTCAGTAGTGACTATACAAGATGTGTCGCTTCGAGTTATCACTGACGGGCAACAAGAAAGGCCGTCAGTACTGACATAAGCGCAAACACAAGATTTGACAGAAATACATCACTGACGGTCACACAGAAAAACCCGTCACATATGTAAACTATCATCTATGACGGTCGCTTACTACAACCCGTCAGTGATATTAAGTCGAATTATCACTGACGGTCGCCAGTAATACCCGTCAGAGGTAATTACGACATCTCTGACGGGCCAGTTCTCGCCCGTCTGTGATGACTTCGGCCATGATATTGACATGCATCACTACTGACGGATCTTTTGTCCTGCCCGTCAGTGATGTATATTTCCATTTCACTGACGGGCTGTTTTGGATCGCCCGTCAGTTCTGTTTGATTATCGCTGACGGTTCCTTGCATGATGCCCGTCAGTGGTATTCCTTCCTATATAAATCCAGCCCAGGCGCGAAAAACTTTCTGTGCCCGCGCGTCCCAAGGACCAGCTGCGTGCGCCGCCGTCGCCAGCTAAACTGCTGCGGCCCGCGCGCAGCCCTAGGGTCTCCCGAAGGCCCTCTTCTCTCCAGCCCGGCCTCTTGATCCCTCTCTGAAAGATTGCTAGCTACCCGGGCTCCTGATTCTCTCCTCCCCCCCCTCTCAAAAGGCCAATTTTTCTCCTCCTCCAGTCCCCATCCCCCTCTCAAAGACCCCAGCTGCCTCCTTGTCAACATCCCTCTCCCCGAAGGCCCACGATATCCGTCGCTCCTAGCTCCTCTAGGGTTTTGAATCTCTAACATGGTAATTAGTACTTTATTTTATTCGCCTGAGAGAAGAAATGGCTAATTTAATATATTTATTTTATGAAATTATGTTTATTTTGCCGTAGGGATCGATTGATAGAAGTTGGATGTATGGAGATCGTGCCACACAGAGTTTCGTCACCGCTTTGAACGAGTTTCTTCGAGTCGCTCAAGAGGATATGGCGATCAAGGGAAAAGCGAAGATGTGTTGTCCATGTCGTAAATGTAGTAATATGCAAATGTTATCGACGACGGGGGAGTTGCAACTACATTTGCTGACGAAGGGTTTCATGGAAGGCTATACACGTTGGACATGTCATGGTGAAGAGAAAGAAGTTGCAAACCCGACAGAAGCGGTGGACCTCGTTGAGGATGAGCACGGCGTAGCTATCGAGAAAGAAGCTAATTCAGAATCTTCAGAGGATAGCATGGGGAATTTGAATAACATGTTGCATGATATGGAAGAAATGACTTCGACCCCGGAGAATGAAAGAGAGTTCGCAAAGTTTGTAAGATTGTTGGAAGACGCGAGAGTACCGTTGTTTGTTGGATATAAACTCGAGCATACGCGGTTGTCCGTCTCGTTAGAACTTCTAAAGCTAAAGGCAGCGTACAACTGGCCGGACACAAGTTTCACAAAATTATTAGAGCTCCTTTCCAACGTTCTCCCGGAGGGGAACGTCTTGCCTACAAGCACTTACAGGGCAAAGAAGGTTATATGCCCTCTCGGATTGGATGTTGAAAAATTCCATGCGTGTCCAAACGACTGCATCTTGTACCGCAGAGAGTACGTAGACCTATGAAGATGTCCGGTGTGCAAGACATCCCGGTACAAGCGTATTGCAAACCAGCTCGATTGTGACGAGGACGACGATGAAGTGAAGGGCCCCCCTGCGAAGGTTTGCTGGTATCTTCCTGTTCTTTCCCGTTTGAAGCGGTTTTTTTGCCAACAAGAAAGATGCAAAACGAATGCGTTGGCATAAGGAGGGTCGAATTGAAGATGGAATCCTGAGGCACCCTGCCGATGCATGCCAATGGAGGGCAGTGGACGATGCATTTCCAGATTTCGGGGAGGAGGCGAGAAACATAAGGTTTGGGATGAGTACAGACGGGATCAATCTATTCGGCAACATGAGTAGCAGACACAGTACATGGCCAGTCCTTCTATGGATGTACAACCTTCCTCCATGGCTGTCGATGAAGCGCAAGTACATACACCTCTCCGTACTCATCCAAGGGCCGAAACAACCTGGAAACGATATTGACGTGTACATGCAGCCAATGAAGGAGGAACTAGAGACACTCTGGCACCAGGGGGCCGAGGTTTGGGACGCTGATAAAGTAGAGTATTTCCAGCTACGAGCTATGTTGTTCACTACGGTCAATGACTATCCAGCGCTTGGAAACTCGTCTGGCCAGAGCGTGAAAGGATACGAAGCTTGTGTCTCGTGCCAAGAAGAGACTGCGAGGTCATTCTTACAGAACTCGAGGAAAATCGTGTATATGGGTCACCGAAGGTGGCTGGCCAAAAACGATCCATGGAGGCAGTGCCCAATTAAGTTCAACGGAGAAGTGGAAAATCGTTCGAAGCCGGTGGAGAAGACCGGTGCACAGATATACGAGATTGTCAAGGATATCGAAATTGTACCTGGAAAGACACAAGAGCTAAGACCGGGCATCTGGAAGAGGAAGTCGCTATTTTGGGACCTGCCTTACTGGCAAGTTCTACACACCCGTCACAGTATTGATGTCATGCATGTCGAGAAAAATGTGTGCGACAGCTTGGTTGGTATTTTGCTGAACATTCCAGACAAGACAAAAGATGATGTCAAGGCACGGCTTGACATGGAACAGATGGGCGTCAGACCAGAGCTGTGGTCCGAACAGATAACGTCAAAGACAAACAAGGGTGATTTGAGAGTCAAGACGCGCCTACCTCCCGCCTGTTACACTCTGAGCAAAGCAGAGAAGAAGAGATTGTGCGAGTGTCTTGCTGGGGTCAAAGTTCCTTCCGGATATTCGGTAAACATAAAGAAACTTGTATCGATGAAGGACTTGAAATTAATTGGTATGAAATCTCATGATTGTCATGTAATGATGACACAGATCCTACCCATTGCAATTAGAGGCCTAATGGAGCCAGGAGTCCGCAAGACCGTCACCAACCTTTGTAGCTTTTTCGACACGATCTCTCAGAAGTCAATTAGCCCAGATCGCCTTCATAAACTTAAGCAAGAGATCGTCGTGACCATCTGCGAACTAGAGATGTACTTCCCTCCTACATTCTTCGATATCATGGTACATCTCATGATACATATCGCTCCGGAGATACTGAGCCTAGGCCCCGTGTTCCTACACAGCATGTATCTTTTCAAAAGATACATGAGGATTCTGAAGCGTTACGTTCGTAACAGATATCGGCCCGAAGGAAGCATTGTGTAAGGCTATGCTGCTGAAGAGTGTGTCGAGTTCTGCACAGATTACATGGCTGAACATCGACCTATAGGTGTGCCAAGTTCACGGCACTCGGGTAGACTCATTGGTGTCGGCACACTCGGAAGAAGATAGTACGATCCTTTACGTACCGATCGATCAACTGACTTCCATAGAGCACATTTCGTGGTCTTGCAACACCTGTCAGTGGTTGGGCCTTATATAGAGATGCACCAGCAACTGTTGCGCAAAGAAAACCCTAATAGAGGACTTTATTGGATCACAAAGACGCACAACGCGCAATTTTGCCGTTGGCTAAAGGACTACTGGTACGGAAGGGAACCGACATGTGAAGAAGAAATAATCGTCAAATGGTTGGCAAGAGAACCCATGACAAACATCGTGACATGGCAAGGGTATGATATCAACGGATACACATTCTATACGGAGACCCAAGACCGGAAAAGCACATATCAAAACTCCGGGGTGACGATAGAAGCTAAAAGTAGTATTGATGGCCCGAAATGCAGGTACTACGGCATCATCGAAGAGATTTGGGAACTTGACTACACCGTGACCAAGGTCCCGGTGTTTCGTTGCCGATGGGTGCACCTGAAGGACGTCTGTGTCGAAGATCAGAACTTCACCACGGTGAATCTTCGGAGTGTAGGGTCCAAAGATGAACCATTTATATTGGCTAAACAGGTTGCGCAAGTGTTCTACGTACTGGATCCATCTAATAAGAAGCGCCACATTGTAAGAAAAGGAAAAAGGAGTATCGTTGGAGTGGATGGTGTAGTGGACGAAGAAGACTACGACCAATTCGATGATCCGGATACCGAAGATGAAGAGGCGAAGACAAAGAAAAAAATGAAACGTCATACTGATAACAGTGCCAAGCCGTACGTACGTACTGATCATAACGAAGGACTGACATATCAAGGGAAGAAGCTAGTCGATGACGATGACGGAACTTAATACAAGTGTTGTCATTTATGTGATGTAGATATGTAAATATATATGTGTGATCGAGATAACTGTTGTCATTTATGTGATGTAGATATAAATATATATGTGTGATATAAGTGTTGGCATTTATATAGATATGCAATTTTGATTATGTTGGAAGCCCAGCAAGTGATGAATCCTTTACACTCAGCAAGCATTTGGTTGGATGGATGGAAGTTGGATGAATCAATGTTTTGTAATTGGTTGGATGCATGGATGGAAGTTGGATGGATTGCTATGGTTACCATTTGTATGAGATGGTGATCAGATTACCCACCTGAGTCTCAGGTGACAAACTCAAGCTATCCACCTGAGTCTCAGGTGACAAACTCAAACTATCCACCTGAGTTTTAGACTCTGGAAACACTAAGATGAAGTCAACACTGACGGGCAGACAAAAATACCCGTCAATGTTATATATCAGTGACGGTCACCACAAAAATGCCTGTCAGTGTTGACAGCCATCACTGACGGGCAAACAATACCGACCCGTCACTTGTAGTTATTAGTGACGGTCACCAAACAAGGCCCGTCATTGTTAACTTATCATCAGTGACGGGTCACGAAGGGCCGCCTGTCAGTGGTAACGCTTTCACCGCTGGTACCGCACATGTTTAGTCCCACCTCGCCGAGCGAGCAGCGCGCGCACTAGCTTAAAAGGGCAGCTGCGTCTCAGGCTTTCGAATTCCTTACAAGCTTCACTGATACTTCGAGCCACCGCTGGTCCCCTGCGCGGCCTGGGCTCGTGGGCCTGCGCGCTGTGCTCGGGATAGGCCTCTGGCCGGTCCCCTGCGTGGCCTGGGCTCGTGGGCCTGGGCGCTGTGCTCGGGATAAGCTGGGTGTGCCCAAATTTTTTACTTTTTATATAATTTGTTCACTTCTATTTTCCATTCTCAATTTTAACAGGCAACTCAGATGGAATAATCTTTCTTTCTGCAATGCTCCATTCAAAATCACAAATTTTATATGGGCAAGAACTGTTGGCTATGCTATCTATGGGGCAACCTAGCTCTATTTTCACCTAAACTCCACCCTAATTCTAATTGTTATTGCATCATGAAAACTCCTTTTCAAGCAGCTATGAACTCATTATTCCATCTGAGTTGCCTGTTAAAATTGAGAATGGACTCCTACTTAAGTAATAAATCATATAATGCTTAAAGGAGGAAAATATTTTAGTTTTTGGTTTTTTATGAAAATAGAAGTGAACAAATTATATAAAAAGTAAAAAATTTGGGCACACCAGCTTATCCCGAGCACAGCACCCAGGCCCACGAGCCCAGGCCGCGCAGGGGACCAGCCAGAGGCCTATCCCGAGCACAGCGCCCAGGCCCACGAGCCCAGGCCGCGCAGGGGACTAGCGGTGGCTCGAAGTATCAGTGAAGCTTGTAAGGAATTCGAAAGCCTGAGACGCAGCTGCCCTTTTAAGCTAGTGCGCGCGCTGCTCGCTCGGCGAGGTGGGACTAAACATGTGCGCTACCAGCGGTGAAAGCGTTACCACTGACGGGCGGCCCTTCGTGGCCCGTCACTGATGATAAGTTAACAATGACGGGCCTTGTTTGGTGACCGTCACTAATAACTACAAGTGACGGGTCGGTATTGTTTGCCCGTCAGTGATGATATCGTCAACACTGACGGGCCTTTATGTGGTGACCGTCACTGATATATAACATTGACGGGTATTTTTGTCTGCCCGTCAGTGATGAGTGTGTTCTATATATAGGACTAGACACTTAGAAAAAATTTCGTGCCCGCGCGTCCATTCAAGCCTGGACCAGCAGCGAGCCCTAGTCGCCTCCGCCGAACTGCCGCCGCCGCCGCCGACGGATCTGCACTGCTCCGCGCCCGCTCCATGGATCCCGCCGCCACCTGCTCCGCTCCCGCTGCCGTCGGGGCCGCCTCCACCGCGGCCACCGCCGCCGAGGTCGCCTCCACCGCGCAAGCCACCGCCACCGAGGTCGCCTCCACCACGCAAGCCACCGCCACCGAGGTCGCCCTCGCCGCGGGCACGGTCGCCGAGGCTGCCGCCACCGCAGAAGCCACTGCTGCTGCCTCCTCCTCCTCGCACTCCGGTGCCGCCACCTCTTCCTCCCACTCCGGCATGCCCGGGTAATTAAATTTCGTTGCTTCTCCTTGTAATTAAATTTCCTATTGCCTAGGCTGCTGCCTAGCCTGATTTTTGGAACACTGCTAGTAGCTACATTATGAGGTTGTGGATGGATATTGAATCAAGTAGGGCAGTTCATTCAGATGTTTCCAAATGGACATTAAGGGGTCAGGACATGCTTGATCTTGAGTGTCTTAGTTTAGATCCTGGCTGTTTATGAAGAAAGGAAGTGGCGAACTACCTGTATGTTTTGTTTTCTAATGGCCAAGTTGAAAAGCTTTGTATATGTCGTAATTCTTTCAACCCTTTTGGAAGATAACATTTTCTTGACGAATTTGATACTTTATTTCATTTGTGATGTGAACTTCATTTCTGATGTAAACTTTGGTTCACATCGGGATAACTTTCGTGTCAAAGGACAGATGGCATGGCTTGAAGCGGATTAGGGCATTGGAAGGGTTATTGACTATAGACTGGGTTGAAAGAACTTTTGGGGGAGGGACTAATGTGTTATTCTTGCTTGATTGATAATGGTGCGTGCTATCTCTGTTACAGGCATGACTTGATTTGAACCCTAAGAAAAATCTCATTGTTATGTTCTTTAGTAGTTCTGAATGCATAAATGGAGCATCACAGATGTTAACTGTTCTAATTATATTCTATAATTCTAGATGTTCACAAATAGCTAATTATTCCAAGGTAGTGATGCTTATTATACTTGTTAAAACTAGAGCTACCTTCCTCTGATTTAATCATTGATTATCTGTTGCTTTTCGACACTAAGATGAAATGGCTACTAGCATGCTCGCGGTTCTTGTTCATTTCTATACACGTTGATTTATTTAAACTAGAAGAATAGATTTGAATGATAAAACTATGGAGGCATTTTAGTATAGGAGAAAATAAAACTACTTATAAGAACTTGAAGCCACCACAACGTACCCTCTACTTCTCTTGTGTACGTCTTGATGTGATTAGTAGGTGTTACAAATTGAAGATCTAAACTTTTAATAAATCATAATTTCCATAGTGGACAATGTTCTTATTTAATTCAATTAGCTTTATTGTAAACATATTAGGTCTTTATTTAATCTAGTTCATATATTTACGTAAAAAAGAGGCTCTGGACCGTTCAATCCTGAGGATGAGGTCGAGGCCGACGTTGTAACGGCACCAAGAAGGCAGCGCAAATCAAGAACGGGGAACAAGCTGCCGACGCAGACCTTAGTTATCACAAGGGTCGACCCCGACACAGGCGCACCACGTGAACCAACGAGCTCGGCGTCGAAATTCAACAACACCTGTGGGGTGCTCGTACGGGAGAACATCCCGATCACTACTCCCGAATGGAACCAGGTGCCCCGGTCAGAGATAGATGCCTTGTTGACTTCGCTGTTTAACCTGTTCGAGGTCCCGGAGCACCTGAAGGAGACGATGAAGCACCACGCGGAGATAACGATGTGTAATGCTCACAAGAACTGGAGAAACACTGCGACCAAGGAGTACGTGATGAAAAATCGCCATCCGGGAAGAAGATGGTCGAAAGTAACTGATGAGCAGTGGGACCAATTCGTCGCCTCGAGGAGCACTGACGAGTTCAAGGCCAAGAGTGAGAAGAACAAGGAGCTGCGAAGGAGGAATAAATTCAACCACAGAGTTGGCAGCCGCGGGTACGCCGGGATAAAGAGTAAATGGGAAAGAGAAGATGCTGCACTACGAGCGGCTGGGAAACCAGTTCTTTTCGAGGAAATATCGGAGCCTCGCGCCAGAAACTAGGCCAGGGGTCACACGAAAGTGAACCCGACGACGGGGGATGTGACGTTCCCCACCGAGGAGGTCCAGGCGGTGTCCAATCGATTGGTACTCACTCGACCTGTCCTATCAATCCATCGTAAATAACTTGTTTCCTAAACGCTCGGTAGTGAAATATGATACATCTCTATTGCAGGTACAGTTGAGCCAGCAGGAATCCTCTCAAGATTCCGTACATTCCGAGAGGTGGCAAACACCTCTATCGGTTGCTTTGGGAAACCCAGAGAAAACTGGGCGTATACGAGGTGTCGGTGTAGCCGCTTCATGGGATAGAATCTTTCCCAAATCACCTGATGCCGCCCGCCAAAGGAAGAGGAGCAGGCACGACGCTTTAATGGAAGCGATGATGGAGAAGGCGAGAGAGGCGGCGAGACAGGAGATCAGCGAGGATTTCCTGAGACGGTCGGAAGAGGCGGCACGAGAGGCGGCAAGACAGGAGTTCGCAAGGCTTTATGGGGATCTGCCACCCACGCATCGTGCGCCGAACGTTCCTGGAGGGAGCAGTTGCGCCTCTACCAACGCGGCCACCTCCGATGGGGTAGCTACATCGTATCCGTACGATACCCTAAATGTAAGTTCATGGCACTTAGTAGAAGCTTTCATACACATCTTATGTTTCAAACACTACTCTAATGGCCGAGAACCAACCTTTAACTGTTTCACAGGTGCAGGTACCCACGAAATGCCGATTGGTTTATCCTGTGCCGGGCGCCAATGTTACCGTCGCACACGGCTTACTGATGCCAGCTTCTTCGAGGGCCCTGACGCACCATCAGATAACATCGCCGGACATGGTGAAGGTACAGGTGGATAGGGTAGTTGCCGAGTTCGGTGCCATGACTATCCCTGTACCTCCTGAAGAGGATGCGACCACGCTAGGACAATGCCTGATGACCTTCATCCAGTGGCCGAAGGCTCAAGTGATTGTAGAAGGGGCCTCGACTCGCGCATCTCCGGCCAGCGCCTCTCCATCAACCCGGATATCTCCTTTGGCCTTGAGCCAAACACATCTGTCATTCGACCGGAGAGACGAAGACTCGATGCCAGCCCATGAGGGACCGGAGGCAGGTGCCACTCCAATGGAAGTTGATCCGCCACTTGTCGATGCACCCAAGCCGCCGAGAAAAGAAAGACGCACCAAGCATAGGCAGGACCCAAAGAATGCCGTACCGCCAGCGGAGCCCGTCAGTGCGCAAGGTGCCACGAAGACTTTATCTCCAGGCACACTTCACGGTGCAATGAAGGAGGCATTTGCTGGCCCTACGCCTAAGGAAAACATAATACGTACGGAGAGTGATCCAACTGCGGCCCAAAAGGCTCCAAAGAGAAGGAACACCAAACGGGGCGGCACAGCAAAGAGGTTAGCAAAACAAGATAGCGCCGCTAAGTCCCTGTCCTACGCGTCAACTCCTGAAGTACGACAGAAAGCAAGGGCAGACAGGTACATCCCCGGTCAGCCGCTCGTCCCGGACGATGAAATACAAACTTTGGGAGCCGAGGCAAAACTGCTGCATGATATGATCGTGCTACACTCGAGTCAACCGGAACGATTTGTGTCCTTCATCAAAGTCGAAGTACCAGAAAGTTACCACTTTTATCGAGAGTTTGACAGTCCTTCATTCAACGTCGACTTTGAAGCCGTCTGGAGCATGTATAACCTGAAGAGACTAGACACCGCGCTAATGAGGGTCTGGACACTCTGGCAATCTAAAGAGGCCAGGCGTAACAAAACGAGCATTGGGTTCATCGATCCGTGCATCTTGCACGACCGCCAAATCGACGAAGCATTTGAGTCGGTCGTTGATTTCATCTCCGAGGCATGGCTCGCGCAAAGGGACAGTGAATTGCTAATCGTGCCGTATAACCCTCCGTGAGTTCTTTACTAATTGCGTCAATTTTGTGTTCAAGCACTTAATTAAATAGCTGCGTGTGTTTACATGCATCTCATCTGGTCTATGCAGCGACCATTGGGTCCTTCTCGTGATAGTCGTACCTTGGAACAAGGTCTTCTACCTTGATTCTCTCAGGCGCGGAGAAGGACTACCCCTAGGGACTTCTCCAAGATTCGGCGGAGCATTGACGAGACGTACGCCAAATTTAGGGCAATGGGAGGGACGGCGCGCTGGAAAAAGTCAAATCCTAGGCTCAGCCACGCGTTTGACTTCCCGTGCAAGCAGCAGCCGGCGAATACCGTGACATGTGGGTTTTATGTGTGCACGCACATGGACGCGATGGTTCGTCGCTGGAACCCACTATCCAGTGAAAAAGACTTCAAAGACTACCTGGCTCTCGACTACGACTACTTACGAGATCAATGCCGCATGAGAGATGTCTTTGCGTACTTCTTGAACCAGTATGTCGTCCGGCCAGGCGGTGAATTTTACGCCGGCGTAGAGCTGCCTCCCACCTCCGGAAAATGTTGACTTATTGATAACTTAGTTCATATTTGTATACTCTATTCTCTTCAATGCAACTTGAATTTCATTTCGAATTGTAACTCTGTTCTCTTCAATGCCGCATGAGAGATGTGTATGTTTGCATTTCGATTTGTGAATTTCAGATATTTCTGAATGTGTTCTAAATGTGATGCTATGTGATGTACGTTGTTATTTCAAATATTTGTGATGTGTATACTTTGTGCCTGTGCCTCGCAGCTGGGGCTGCTGAGAGGCTGTGTAGCTAGGGGGCTGCACAGCTGGGAATTTTTTTAAGCATGGCTAGCAAATCCTGAGGCTAGCCAGCAAAATAGGTTTATGAATAGGATCATCACTGACGGGCGCATATACAAAACAGTCAGTAATAACAATAATCACTGACGGGCAACTTTAAAGAACCGTCAAAGGTAAAACTCATCACTGACGGGCAACTTTAAACATCCGTCAAAGGTAATAATCAGCACTGACGGGCCCCGGTAAACTGCCCGTCAGTGATAACTTCTATCTCTGACTGGTCGGCTACTAGTAGCCGTCAAAGGTAGGAGTTATCACTGACGGACTTACGTAACCTACCCATCATAGATGCGTTCTACAGTTCGCTCATGTGGTCCTCTCCACCGGTTATCGCTGACGGGTCCAAATTTCCGCTCGTCAGAGATAATTTGCTATCTCTGACGGTTGCTCCACCCGTCAGTGGTGACTTCTGTTACCACTGACCATTAGTTGCTGACGGGACAGGTACCCGTCACTGATAAAGGTTTTCCGCCCGTCAGTGTTGACGTTTTATGTAGTAGTGGATGTGATATAGAGTTGGATAATGTGTCTTCAATTAGAAACATCAAGCCAGACATCATTCCAAAATCTAACCTCCATCCCATAATGAGCCTGAAATATACCAGACCTAAAAAATATGTCCTTTACTTTCATCAAACCTCTCCAAAAGTGGGAGTCACCTGGTTTACTCTAAATCTATCATAAAGGTTGTCCTTTCAAGTTTTTATTTGCCAGGAGATCCTATCAAACCCCTTCTTCACGAAGTATTTTGAGTAGCCATTTACTCAGTAGGCATATATTCTTGAGTACTAGATTTTGAATAACTAGCCCTCCTGATCTTTGGGTTAGCATGTGATACTCAATATAGCAAGCTTATATTTTCTCTTATAGTTATCACTTTGCTAGTAAAATCTGGACCAATAGTAGTCTAACCTTTTACGTACTCCCTTGAGCACCTCAAAGAAAGAAAGCATGAAAATAGGTAAGCTGCTCAGAGCTGAGTTGATGAGCACTAACTGACCCCTTGAAGACAAGTTGTGGCCTTTCCAGTTGCGGAGTCTTTTCTCAGTTCGGTCTTCAACCCATTTCCAATCTGAGTTACGCAATTTTCTAAAATGAATGGGGATGCCGAGATATGTGAAAGGGAAAGAACCCACACCACAACCGAATAATTGTGTGTATTGGTCCTCTGCTCCTTTGCTTTGCCAAAATAATAAATTTTGCTTTTGTGAAAATTTATCTTTAAGTTGGAAAGCTGCTCAAAGACACACAATAATAGCATTATGTTTTTAGCTTTCCTAATGTCATGATCCATGAATATAATAGTGTCATCAGCATATTGAAGAACGGATAAGCCACCATCAATGAGATGAGGAACTGCTTCACGTATGTGTCTATCCTCCTTGGCTCTGTTAATTAAAATAACCAACATGTTTGCAACAATATTAAATAAGATGGGAGACAATGGATCCCCTTGCCGCAACCCCTTAAGAGTTTGGAAAAATAGACCATTGTCATTATTAAATTTAATAATCATGCTCCCTCCTCCGTGATCCAATTGCACCACATTAGGGAAAATCCCATCACACGGAGGGTCTGATGCAAAAATATCCATTTTACTTTGTCATAAGCCTTTCCAAAGTCAATTTTAAAGATGACCCTGTCAAGCATTTTTTGGTGCATCTCATGAATGGTCTCATGGATTATTACCACCCCTTCCATTATGTATCGTCCCGGCATAAACGCCTTTTGGGTTGGATGACCAATGCTTTCGGCAATCTTAGAAATCTGGTTGGTGCCAACTGTAGTGAAAAATTTAAAACTAACATTTGATAATCAAATCGGCATGTACTGTTGAATCTACTTAGCCTTCGCATGCTTGGGTAACAGAGTGATAATACTGAAATTGAGAATAAATAGCGGCAGCAATCCATTATGGAAATCAGTGAACAATGCCATGAGATCGTCTTTTATCACCCCCTAGAAGGATTGGTAGGATTATGCTAGAAAACCGTTAGGACCTAGTGCCTTGGTCTTTTCCATCTAAAAGGTCACATTCTTTAGTTCACTCTTAGTAAACTATGTGACTAGGAGATCATTTTTTACCGCTGAAACTTGGGGTATGTCGTCACACATGGATTCAACCAATGAAGATTTAGCCCATGCGCCCCGAATAGGGTTTTATAATACTGAGTAATTTATTGTTTCACTTGTAACTCAACTTGAATGATCCCATCGTCTTGCTCAAGTTTGAAGATACGTTGTTTTCTATGTTTACCATTGACCACCAGATGGAAATATGTGTTGCTATTGTTGCCTTCTAGTGTGTGCTTCACCTTGGCGCGTTGGTACCATTTAAGTTCCTCTTCTCTTAGCATTTTTGTGAAATCATCATTTGCCTATTGTTTGAGGTCTATTTCTAAATCACATAACCCAATATTCTCTAATTTCTTATCCAACTCATCAATAATGGTAAGTACTCTTTGCTTCTCTCTCTTATATGTGCTGCTCATATGCTTCGCCCAACCTCGCAAAAATTGTCGGAGCGCTCTAATTTTGTTCTGCCATATTTCTATACCAGATTTTCCCGTTTCTCCTTTCGCCAAACTCTAGCACCAATGCATGAAAGCCATGGCGATTGAGCCAACCCAATTCAAACTTGAAAATTGGTTGGTGGCCATTAAAGGAAGCAGTTCCCCTGTCAAGCAATAGTGGTTGTGGTCCGACGATGTCCGTGTGAAGGCTTCGATGATGACTAATGGAAATTTATGTTCTCAGTCAAAACTTATTCATCCAAGTGAACTTCCAGCCCAAGAGTGAAATATCTCGCAAGTCCAAACCCTGAATCATGGCGTTGAATAGGAAGGACCAACGTGCATCAAAATTATTATTACTCTTCACTTCCTGTCTTCTTATGATATTAAAATCTCCTCCTATTAGGATTGGGAGGGTTTCATTACTGCATTCCTTAATAGATCGACTAAAAATTTCTCTTTGAGCAGAGGTTAAGCGGCTCCATATACCAAGACAAGAATCCCTTCAAAACTATCGTCCTTGTTCGTATACGGAAGTTGATATAAAAATCCTCCTCGACAACAAAGGCAATATCAAAAATAGCTAGACTAATCCCCATAAGGATTCCTCCGGATCGACCAGTAGGTGGTTTGCAATGCCACCAAAAATCACGTCTAGCACATAAAGTGTTGAGGCATGAGGAAGAGAAATCATCCTTATATGTCTCCAGTAGTGCCAAAATGTCTAAATTATGCTCCTTGACCGCCTCAGCAATAAACCGATGTTTTCCTGGATCTGCAAAGCCTCTACTGTTCCAAAACATACTTTGTTTTTTGATTTGGATTTTTTTTTGTGGGAACAACTATATTCGGCGAAAGCACCTTAGCCTTCTTTTTGGCAACATATGGGTCTTGTCCTCTTGAGATTCCAAATGGAAAACAATAGCATCATCTCTATCATCACCAATCAAGTCACTATACAAATGATCAAGTGATCTAATATTTAGGGGCATGTGTTCCTCATCCAAGTCTGCACTTATAACTTCTTCTTTAGGATTTTTCATTTTATTTTGAGGTAAGGATAAACGTTCCAACTCTGAATTTTCGAGCAAGTTAATAGAATTTGCAACCTCAACATTAAAAGAACCCAAAGAGACACCTAATCTAGCCATATTAGAGATAATGGTATCATTAGGGACAGACAAAATTATATTACCTATGGGTATCTCCAAGTTGCGGATCTGTGCCCGGCGCTTGGCCTTCTCTATAGCATCGTCGTCAGCGTCTGGCTATTTGCTAATTCGTCCGCTCCGCTAAGGGTCCACCGGTGAGTGCATTGTTGCTGGAGTAGTAGCTCGTGCGACATGCCCCACCTTGGCAGTCACAGTCCACAACTTGGTGCCACGCAACGTCTCCCAGTGAGATCCGTAGCAACATCTGCCGTGGCAGCACCCGCCTGGGCTGCCACGGCAGAGGGAGTGGCCACCGCGGCGGTGCCCACCCAGGCTGCCGCGATAGGTAGAGCTCTCGCAACACGCCGCTCCTGGGCTATCACAAGAGCTGGTCCTTAATGCTCTTTTGCAAAGATTTCGTGCTGGAGGGCATGACTCCCCGCGAGGTTTCTTGGCAAGCAACATAGTAACGCCTACCGTGATAGCGCCCGCCTAAGCTGCCGCGGCAGAGGGAGTGCCCAGCGCTGCAACACCCGCCTAGGCTACCGTGGCAAGTACAGAAGTACCAGCAACAACGTCCTCCTGTGTGGCACGCACCGCTGCATCATGCCGGCCCGCGTCGCCATAGGAGAGCTCGACACCAACCTAGCAGCGACGTTCATGGGAATTGCCCCACAACCTAGCCTCCCCTTGTTCGCCGTCTGCTGCAGAATTCTTAGGCTTCCTTGGTTTCGAGTCCTTGTCTTCCATTTCCTTACCTTTACCTTTACATTTATCCCGATCATCTCTGTCGTCAGCTGTCATCTTTTGATCTCCTGATATATCAACCTCCCGTGTCTCCTCTTTCTTGAAGTGAATATCATACACACTCTCCCCATCAAGAATCTCCAGCGACGGTGGAATCATATTAGGATCGATACATGCAACTTGAATACGTGGATCATTCTTCCTAGTGCTTATATGTCCACTGTCACCGTTGCTCCAATGAGCGAACCAATAGCACAAATGCTCAGATAATCCCAAACCTCATATGGCACTCCGAGCACTTGCACCCATAGCTTTGTAAGCTGAAATTTTGCGTATCGTATATCTTCCTATTCCACTGTTCAAAATGAAAAACACACCGAGCGACTTGACATGCACTTCTTCAAATCGGATAATGTGAATCATCTCAAACTTGGATGGAAAAAGCACCAAGTATGAGTCTACTCCGTGGGTCTTGACTTCCCACTCGTGATTAATCGAAAACCTCAGTTTGAGCTCCTTAACGAGCTCGGCAGCAAAATATGCCGCCCTGTACACGGACTAGTGTCGTTTTGAAGGCGTATGGCATGGGTTTTTGTGCCACTGTGGAAGGTATCAAATAGAACTCAAGACCCTCCGCGCCATAACCACATAGCGTCCCAGTCGGTTTTGGCAGTCGGAGAAGCAGACAGCATCATGCTAGATGATCCGTCTACTCGCAAATATCACAAGGTAATATGATTGGACACTCGATGATAGGAGAAAATCACCTTTGCACCGAGGGCAGTTTTTGGTGGGTCTGCAGTCGAGGTGGAGGCACCCACCGTGTCACCCGAAGCCGTTGGAGTAGCCGCCGCCCCTGTCGCGGCAGGGTTGGTAGACCCCGCCACAGCCGCAGCAGTCCCGGTGCCTACGGCGTACGCCGTGCGCACCGGCAGATCATTCCCAGCGCGCGGAGCAGCCCGCTGGTCTCCGCCTCCTGTGCGAGGTGGTCCTCCACCACCGCCCGTGTTGTGGCCGGTTGCTGTGACCACCGCCACCATGCTGTTGATGGCACGGGATCCGCCGGCGTCTCTCCTCTGGAGCTCCATTACTGCCGGCCTTGACATTTAGTAACTTGGAATAGGATTTGACATTCAGTAACTAGACGTGATTTACATGGAGCCAATTCTCAGACATATAAAGCTAAATCATGTTCGGATGATTTACGCACATGCGCACGTTAAGTGCAGCGCGAGTGTGATCTTCATGATTTGTGTGCGTCCGTCTTGTACTTCACGTGAAGAAATCATGTTGCAATTGTAGAGTGAGCTAGTACGGTAGAACCATTGTATCACTAGTACGGTAGACTGAGCCAGTCGTAGCTATTCGTGTGAATTTTCGATTATAATTGTCAAGGATTTGTATCCATGACCTTGGATGTTCCTCGCGAGTCTTAATATGGTTTCACTAGTAAGTTGGTTTCAGCAGAGAAAACCGATAGAGAGGAGTCCTGTACAATCAACGCTACAGCCGCGCTGCCCAATGTGGATGCAAATGCATCACGATCTAATCAATGACGGCGTTCGATGGGCGGACCAACCGTCCAGGTACATAATCACCTGCCCACGATTGAAGAAACATACGACAACTATCTTAATTTCGTAGAGAATAGACTAGCTAAAACGGACGCAAGTGCGTTAACTTGAAAAGTCAAGAAACACCTAACGATGAGAATGCATGCATTGCTTGGGCAATATTGTACGTATCTACGCGCGTGCAACTCGTTGGATCACCCCGTAAGCCATGGTGCGCGCGGCGGGCGCGTCTGCATGCTTGGAAATGCACATGCGCATGCAAGCCGAAAACTTCACCCGGTTGCACTGCCCTGCTGAATCACATTCGTAGCGCCCAATCTATGATTCACAGCAGAAAGACTATATATATGGATATATCTCTGCGCATACCCTGTCATCAGATCACCACGATACACGACGCAAAGCAAACACATCGATCCACACTCCACAAAGCAGTAGCACCTGCAAACCTAACATCCACAGCCCATAGCTAGCCTCAATTAGTTCGTGCCGACTGAAAACTCAACAGCAAGAGATGTCTCCAGCTCGAGTTATCGAGGTGCTGTTGCTCACTGTGGTCGGCTGTGCGTTGGCCGTGGCCGCGGACAACGCGCCGATCGTCTGGCAAAGGGCGCATGCGACGTTCTACGGCGGCGCTGATGCGTCCGGCACCATGGGTGGCGCCTGCGGGTACGGCAACCTGTACTCGACGGGGTACGGGACGCGGACGGCGGCTCTGAGCACGGTGCTCTTCAACGACGGCGCGTCGTGCGGGCAGTGCTACAAGATCGCGTGCGACCGCAAGTTGGCAGACCCGAGGTGGTGCAGGCCGGGCGTGACGGTGACCATCACGGCCACAAACCTCTGCCCGCCCAACTATGCCCTGCCGAGCGACAACGGCGGGTGGTGCAAACCCGCCGCGACCACACTTCGACATGGCTCAGCCTGCCTGGGAGAAGATCGGTGTCTATAGAGGTGGGATCATCCCCGTCATGTACCAGAGGTAAGCACCTTTGTGACTATCTAGGTGTTCTCCGAATTAAAAATCGCTCAACGCGATCAAAACTAATCACGTTGTGTCTTCACTCCATAGTAAAATTCAGATTAGCAAAATCCACATCAGCTATACCCTGCCTGAATGTTGCGGCTAGTGTAAAGTTCGAGATCCGAAGGATTCAAAGCCTAAAATAACATATCTGTAACTGCCCTACCTTTATTAATTCATTAATTATTTAAATTGATGCTAAATCTACTTCCCTGAAGATGGAAGACTATTTATCTTATTCTGGTCACTTTGCTCTAATAACTTACTGAAACAAAATGTCCTTCCTTGCAGAGTTCCATGTGTGAAGCGGGGTGGTGTGAGGTTCAAGATCAATGGGCACGATTACTTTAACCTTGTGCTTGTGACCAACGTTGCGGCCACCGGCTCGATCAAGTCAATGGATGTCAAGAGCTCCGGTGCAGCTAATTGGACGCCAATGGCACGTAACTGGGGGCGCCAACTGGCACTCTCTGGCGAATCTCACTGGAAAAATGCTCTCGTTCAGGTTGACCAACACAGATGGACAGACGCTTGTGTTCAACAACATTGTGCCAAGTGGATGGAAGTTTGGACAAACATTTGCGAGCAGCTTGCAGTTCAAGTGAGCACTGCGTCGAGATTGTCATACGCTGCGATTAATTGGTTTCTGGGAATACGGATTACGCACTGTGGAAATGGTTGAAGTTGCTTAATGTGTGCAGTACTTGTATATAGATACCGATTCGTTGGCTACCGCTTTTATTTCTTATTTTATGTGCATAATTTGTTGCTGTATATATTTGTGTTCTAAATTTTATCTTGGTAAAAAGAATACTGAATCTGATCGATAGCGAGCAACACATCTGATTCCCAGTTGGCTGAACAGAAAATTCATGCTCATATTTCTCTCAAGAAAAGAAAGAATAAATTACTATTTTATCACACTGCACTGAACGTGCACTTGCAGTACAATGGAAGAAATGGGCAGGATGCTTTCTTTGACAAGCGAGACAGGAACTGCAAAAGGGGTTTCACACTATCATAAACCAATCTATGGTATCAAGGAGAGGTAGAGAAGTACATCATCGGTAACAACCATGCAAATACACCTTGATAACTCCATCTGACGACCTTGCTGAAATAATTGAAGCCACTGGCCATCAAATCTTACGTTTTAATAAGTTAAAAGTGCACATCTACAGTCTACATATACCCAGATTCATCCGTCGCGCATACAATGTTCAGGACTACACACCTCATACAGGAACACATTACATATGCACCCCACACACCTTAACTATGCCCAAATAACAGCCTATTAAGGCCTAAGAACCAGCAACAACTGAAAGCTCTCAAGACATGGTCAGACTACTGAAGAAATGCAGCTAAGAAATTCTATCATGGCTGGTAAGCCGGGCCTCTCAACTCCCAGGTCAAACTCTACTTTCTGAAGGGACCATTATGTCAATTCCTTAAGGAGCTCGGGATCACAGAAGCGAGTCCACGCACATGCACGTTATAATTGAGCGACTGCATGAGTGCGTGTACAGAACAATTTCGCATTCCAGCCAAGAGAACTGTACATTCTATCAGATCAGATCCTATTCTTGTACTTACAGAAACCAGCAATGGTTCGAGCACCAAGTACATAAGGAAACTGGCATGTAAGTCTCAGCTTCTAGTATATCTGATCCTGTTCAATTGGTTCTGCTCTGTTTCCACTATTGATAAAACTTGAGGCATTGACATGCCCCCCGAGACGACAATCTCTGGAACAACATGAAACAAATGAATTATCGAAGTCATTCAAATTACATGGGTCAAGATGAAATATAAATACAAAAGAAAACACAGAAAATGAGCATACCAATGCCTTCACGAACAGATAAGTTTGGTCTAATCACATCACTTGAGGTGACCAGAAACATGTCCCCAATATAGAGATGATTGGTTGGGACATATACACAGTACAACTGTTCCTCTCTAGAATAACTCTGAGAAAGATAAAGGAAATGTATCATCAATACAAATATTGTGCATGCCCTTACTTGGCAAAAAGCATCCAGCTGATGAATGCACGGTGAAAGACCAAGATACATAAAGGAGACAATATCTAACTAAGACAGTTGGACATGTTTCAGAATCAAATGTTAAAATTGAAACTAGCAATTTAGCTAAGGACAGACTGGCAGTTCAGTTAGGACTGTATATCGGGTTTTCAATTCACAAAGCCACTGGCTCACTGATAATGCTTAAGGTAACCTGTTGGTAGTTGGTACTAGCACAAAAACGGAGATTGCCCAAACTCCTGTTTTACAACACAAGAACTCAACACATCGAAATAACACTGAAATGTGAGTGATCTCTCATTTCAGATCCTACTCCGAAATAACGGCATTACAATATTTTCCCAACAAGAAGGAAAAAAAAATAACCCCACCAAACAGAGTTTAAAAGACTTCCACCCCCAGGGCTAACTTTTCCACTGTAATTAACAAGACTAATAAATTCTAATTTTATACTTAAATCTTTTTCAGTCAATTCTTCCAGTATACCCAAACGTCCCCTTTCTTCACCCCATTCTCTTACACATTCCTGCTCCCAAGAGAAACCTGGTGTCACCACTACCCTACTTGCCACATGGCACACCCTCCACACTGCTGCTGCCACTCAAGCACCACACATCTTGCCAACATGGCAGTCAAACCTCCTGCCTTAACATGTGTACATCATGTGGCTATCACCATCTCATACACGGTCACCAGTCACCAGCTCTTGCTACTGCATGCGGCAAGCCCATAAGGAACACAGCAACCGTGCTCTCAGTCACTCGCCCTACTGTGCTACCATTGGCCATCCCACCACCATTCCATGCTATTACCTTGTGACCACCACTCCATGTGCAAACCACCACCCCAAACACCACTACAGACCCTTCTAGTCCTATGGTTATGCCTCCTACATGCCATCTTGCACTACCACCACAGTTTGTCAAAAGCTCTCAGATCGCCAAGCTTGTGTCCAACACAGACCCACACCTAACAACCGCTCCCAACATGCACCACCTTCTTTTACATGGAAATTTTGAAATGAATAGCTTCTGCAGGATTATGGATATCTATTATCAATTTTAAACTAAATGTAGATCAAATAACCAAAAAAGTAAAAAATTATAGAAATCGGAATCACGAATATAAGTAATATAATATAAAACATAGGCCTAAAGGGCAAGCATGATAGTTGTAATAGTGATGTCACTCAGACCTGAAGTAGAACTTCTGAAGTGATAAATCCAAATGCATATTCGCCAATCCTAGGGTGCCTTATGATGACGACTTCCTTGAATGCATGCTTGTTTTGATCTGCACTAAAATCATATTGGTTATTTGACAATTTGACAGTTGAATTGTGATTCATATAATCACAAAAGGTAATGGATATAACCAGGTGAAATGGCAGCACTGATTTGCTTAGATGCATTGTAATATGGCGAACAAATGGCATGCGCTTTATAAACCACTCTCCCAGACCAAGAATGGATGCCCCCACCCAAGATGACATGAACACTCCGACAACAAAAATGAACGATATCGAAGTTACAAAACCAAGTCCTGCAAAACAGGTGAAAATCGTCTTCAGAATGTAGAGCTAATCCATACGTATATCCTTAAGAGTTCCCTAAAAATGCGTCAGATATTTAATAAGAAAAGCATCCTAATGTCCCCACGGCACTGGCACAATAGTGCACTACTTATATGAAGGAGATATGGTTGCATCATGAAATATGTGGCCCACCCATAGGTAAATATAAGAATTACCTGTTCCATTTAGCAAACTATGACAGGTCTATACACAATAGGCCATGCAAAATCACTAAATAAACAGGTAAACAGATCATATGTGCTTCCAAATTTCAATTTATGTACATTGTATGGAAATGTATGGTATAGTGCTTATAATAGTTACCAAAAAAACAAAGGTACGAACGTTGAAGTATTTGAAACACATACAGAAAAAACTTGATACCTAACTGTTTATGTACATCTTATTTTATCCATCATAGACACAATCAAATGTGTGATCATCAGCAATTTGCAAAACTCACTTATCAACACAAGATAAGAACTAAGAAATATCAGTTAGACAGCTTAATATATCTACAAATATTCAGTTATTCATTCTGCCACAAGTACAAACAGAAGTAAGGCTAAGGGGTAAAGATGAATAAAACATCTCAAGAAAAATTGGCAATAATAGACAATAAGCTACTGGTATTTGGTACATATCTCTACTATATTACAAATCTATAGTAAATCATTGCTGGTCAATCATAAAATTTAAAATGCAAGTGATTCTCAAAGAACCTATAAATCTACAGTAAAGTAAATTTGGTAGTATGAGTAAGCTACAGAAGTAAACGGAAGCAACTCTGAAAAAACCAAATGGAACATATTTCTAATAGGATTGTACAGATCTCAATCCTGAGGTGCACCATCCTCATAGGCAGTAGTAAACTGGTGCAACAATAAATATATATAACTCAAGTATAATGCGTACCAAGTATATTGATTCCCAGATGAGCATATATTGGAGAGAAAAAACCATCCACAAAGCAGAAGAACCACCATGTTATATAGAATGTAACTGCAATCGGAAAGAGGATTACACTGAAATAAAAAGGGGATATTACATCAGTACTCAGCAATATAGGGGCAATGTAATAAAGAAATAATCGCCATTAGTCCCAAGTTTCTCAAGCACAGTAAACTGAAAAAGCCTTTGCAATATCTCAAAGAATAGTGAAGACAGTATACTATGTACTCGTCCGAACATTCTACAAACTTATGCTCCAGGTATCCTTTACCAATGGAAATACAAATACAGCTAATGTTTGCATGCCTTGTGTCACAGTGCCACACTTAATATTTGGAAAATTAAAATGCTAATTGACAACCATGAAAAGGTTCTATGAAGTTTCTGCAGGGTCCTAACATCACTCTAAATTGCTGTCACAGGAAAAACAACCAAGGCACTGACCATGACTATACACATTTTACCAGGCTAATTGCCAAAACATTTTAAGGTTCAGCTTAAGGGCCTGTTTGGTTGCAACCCTGAGCTCTGTGCCTGATAAAAAGTGGAGCCTGAAGGTAGCCTGAAGTTCTGACAATTTTTGCCGGACCAGGCAACCTGAGTGTGACGTGGTTTGGTTGCAGACCTACGCCTGAGGAAAATACGTAGAGAGCAGAAAACCGTGTGATGAATGAGTACACGGAAAATGAAAATGCGTTTTCAATACGCGAAGCAAGTCAAATATGTACAATTACCAAAAGATGGCATGCCAAACACCATGTACCCATTAAAATCGCACACACAGCAACGGACTGCCACAATTATCTAAACACAAGCGTCATCATCTTTTCAATAGAAACTCCTTGACCATCTAGGTCCTTCCCATCGCACGTGATGGCGCCGGCGGCAAGATCGCAGAGGGGGCAGCATCATGGTGAGATCTGTGGCATGATACAGGCGGGTGCAGCGGCACGATTCCTACGGTGGCAAGGAAATCCCTGCTGCAGCAAGATCGATCCATGGAGAAAAATCGGAAACAGAGGTACCTACGATGGGTCACTCTCGTCAACACCGTCGGCGACGGTGTTGCGGCTGTCCATCTGTGCCAAGACTTCAAGCGGCAGCCACGGTGAGGTACATCCCGCCATTGGCGCCATGGCCGAGCTTATGACGATGTATGCGGCATACTGCACAGGAAGCCATCCTTACTAATCTTGTTGCTAACTCAGTGGCCTGGACCAGGCATTCGAAATCGGTAGCCTGAGCCAGGCTAACGATGGTGTGTAGCAGCTCAGGCCAGGCAACCGAGAGGAGCACTCAGGATGCCAACCAAACAACGCACAGGCATGCTCCAGGGAGGGGATCTGACCAGGCAAGTTCATCTCAGGCCTGCAACCAAACAGGCTCTTAGTCCCCATAAGTCTGTAAAGTTCAGACCAGGACTTGGTACCCCAATTCTCCAGTCAAGGGCAACACCATTAGCATTACACAATTCACATGAAAATGACCCATATCGTCCAATTCTTAACACAACATTGGCGTGCATCCAGATTCAGTTATACCCCTGAACCCACCAGCATACCCAACCAACTACCAGTAAGTTTCACATTAGGACGGTTTTAACCCCCAAAAACGATTTTCACCCCCAAAAACGATATATCAAAGCCTAAACATCCTATCTTTCAACGGTATGCAGCGACAGCAGCAACACACCCACCCAATTTTCATTCCACAAGTAAACCTAGGAAAATTTGGCTCCAATTCTGCATTCCAAGAGCAAAATCCTACGAAATTGAGGGGCAACCTAGAATCCGAGATTCCAGGAGCAGACATACCATCCGGTCATGAACTTCTTGGAAGCCCAGCTATGCAAAACCTTATGGAAAGCCTGAAACAAAAATACACATAGAAAGCTGTCACATTTCCAAAAACCCACGGCAATACCCGCATTACTGCTCACCACCAGATCAAATCTGACTCGAGAAGCCATCGTAGATGACAGGAGGTAGGGTGGGAGCGGCGACCTCGCGGCCAGTCTGCGCCGCTGTGGCGGCGGCGGAGGTGGACGATGGCTTGAACTCGTCGTCGTCGTGGTCGCAGTCCGTGCCGGCGCCGGAGGACGAGGCGGTGGCGACGGCGGCGGGCGGCAAGAGCAGGTCGCGGTCCCGGTCCCGGTCGTGGTCGCGGTCGCGGCTGGGCATCGGGATTAGCACCGACGGCTTCGCGTCGCCCATCGCCATTCGTGGATTCCTCTCCCTTCCTTCCTTGCCGCTGCCGCCGCTGCCGCCTCTGGCTTCTTGTGTTTGGGATTGTGCGTGTGTTCGTGCTATGCCTCGTTAATTTGCTTAGGTGGCCGATGGGATAGACTTAAAAGTGTTGAGGATTAATTAATCCGGCGGAGGTGCAGCTGTGCAGCGGCTAGCGAAACGAAACGGAGCCACAAGGAACCGAATTTTATTTTTTTTATAAAAAAAATCAAATTTTAGTTCTTTTAACTTTCACTTAAGTCTTAGCACCCCGATATATGCATTTCATGTTTTTCATAATATATATTCTATAAAATATATACTTATACAGATATATGTGTCTAGCTGTTCAGATAACACAGAGTATGATTTTAGATTATTTGAAATAGAGAGTCAAAAATCTTTACTATATCTTTACTTTTATAAATATGTCGATTAGTGGCGGCAATCCATTCACCTTCGGATAGACCACCATTTAGACCCGACTAAAACGGTTAAGATGACATCGGGTGTAAATGAACTAATATAGCATAAACGGTAGTATAATTTTCTTTAACATATAGTTTATTTTCTTTAATCCGTAGTAATGCACGGACATTGTGCTAGTATATGAAAAAGTACCAGTGGTAGTTGTGGTGGTGTCACATCTTCTATGATGGTATCACACTCTCAATGGTGATGTCACACTCTCCCCTCCCACAAACATAATCCTTCATTTTCATGGTATCTCAACTAAATTTATTTTTCCCTTTTTTCTCAACTAACATTCATTATTTAGCTCAACTAAATTCAGCTTTTCTCATTTCTCTCAACTAACAGTTCCTGTTTTTCTCAACTAACAGTCCCTGTTTTTCTCAACTAATAGAAGTAATCTGCCGATGTGGAGGGAGAGCAAGGGATGACGGATGAGGGTGTTGGGAGTCACTCACCCCATCTCCATGCCGCTGCTCACCCCTCTCCGTCCACCCAGCATGCTCTACTTCTTGCTTGCTATCTTGCCGGCTACCATGCCGCCTTCTTGTTGTGGAGATAGAACACGAAAAAAATTCCAATCTCCCCATCAACCACTGGTATGATGAAGAAAAAGCAAAATGAAATTACCTTCCGTGAAAACTGAGATGTGAAGAGGAAGTAGATTCTACACAGGCGAAGCAAAAAAAAAGTAAGAAGAAGAGCATGAGCCCGACGGCTTGCCACAGGAATATCTCGCCACTGAGGTAGACGTAGAAAAGCCCTGACGCGGCGATGAGGTAGAAGGACACATTGCGCGTGAAGGACACGGGCAGGACGGCGAAGGTGAGGTGTTGAGGGAGATGGCACGCACAATGAATGCGGATACGAGGCCCCATGGAGAGGATGGCGACGAGCCCTGCCCTTGGCATCCCACCCTCGTCCTGCGGCGCGGCAGCAAATGCGAACACGTCGGGGGCACTGTTCCCTAGGGCGAGGTGTGTGAAAACTAATGAATGTTGCAAAGGATGAGAAAATTTTGTGGGTTTGTTTGTTTAGATAAGGTAGATTACTTCTGTTAGTTGAGAAAAATAGGGACCGTTAGTTGAGAGAAATGAAAAAGGCTGAATTTAGTTGAGCTAAACAGGGATTGTTAGTTGAGAAAAAAGAGGAAAAAACTGAATTTAGTTGAGATACCACGAAAATGAATGATTCTGTTTGTGGAAGAAAAGGGTGTGACACCATTATTGAAAGTGTGACACCACCAACTGATATTTTATATATAGTAAGATAAGTGTGGTAGTAGGCACAAGGTCAGGGTCCAGCTTGATTGGGCGGTTCGCTTGTTCCGATTGGTCCAAAGTACAACACATTAAGAGTTTCATGTTAGATCATTGCCCTATACTTCTTTCTCTAGACAATCAAAGTATGACACATACTGGGAGAGAGAAGGAGATGCTTTTATACATGAAATTCAATACAACTGGAATATACACGGGCAGGCCTCTAATTTAGGGACAGGTGCTAATAAGAGCAACCTTATTAGCAACCTCCTAGCTATTTCTTCTGTAAGAGCGGTTCTTTCTTTTTCTTTACGTTCGGCTTTGGCCAAACTCTTATTTCTATATAGATGTAGGTCCTCTGAGAGTCCATCTCTTTATATAGCATAACATGTTTCTCTCGTGCGACTTAGATGTTCCTTGGTCCCAATGCCCACGAATAGTACATCCTTCTCCTTTTAGATAAGGGGAAGTTTATGTGAAAATCTCTTCTTGAAAGAACCGAACAAGTTAATAAATCTCAGAATGAGGTTACGGATGTATTATAAACCAGGTAGTTAGTCGATATTTTACTAGTCTTGTATAGATTCTTGGGTTGCGGACTTGCGAAGGAGGTGGCGCTAGAAAATGTGGCACGTAGATCCCTACTCGCGTATAACCAATTAAGGGCACACCATCCAACTATGTTGGGAAATGGCAGGAGTTGGTCATTAAGGCATATCCACTCCTCCTCTTCTATCCATTCCCAACCTTAGGCACTACCTAGAGCTACCTAGTCTGTGATGATGGTGTTCTTGGCCGTGAGCGTCTTCATTACTGCACTTTTGGCCTTAAATTCTTTTGTTTCCTTTATCACCTTAAATCAAGTGCACATCTCGCGATCAATCCATTTGTGCACGGCGAAAGGTTCCTCGTCCTTTGTGATGAAGTTCTTCCATAGATTACATTTGAACTTTTTCCACGCTTGTTAGCCACTTTCAATGCAGCTTTTTCGACGTGGGCCTTCAATTCTTCAAGGATGACGAAGTAAGTATGGATATCATCCACTAGAACTTCGCAGTGTCTTTGTCGACCTTCTTCCAAGACTCTTAGGTTAAGGGCACCCGCTCTCGTGCGACAATCTCTTACGTAGTTCACCATTTGGCAACATTTTCTTCTAGGGCGATCAGTTCCCCAGACGACCGATGTCCGTTATGGGGAATCGTCCCTTCGGTCTTTGATTGGATCCTCTTGGAGCGCATCTCAGTTTTGTAGTGCTCTAGGGGGTGCCAAATCACTACAGAATCACCTGCTATATGTCTCTCATCATAGATGGTTCTTATTGAAAACTGCATATGATATGCTAATCTGATATCACAGGCGGCTCTTAGTAAAAACCTCATGGGGTATTTGGTCATCACAAGTGTGAGAACCCGTATTTTCTAAAAAACTAAACACTAAGATTAGGAGTTGAATTCTTGCATTCATGCATATCAAAGTTTTGAGAGAATTTAAAATTTTTGATACATCGGATAAACATTCAACAAATATAAATATGTAAAAATAATAAGTTGCACAATTCCAATATATATACATGCAAAAGTAAATACATATCCAATATGCAAAAAGGGAATAATTACAAGAAATCAATGTCATGTACAAATTTTTATCAAAACAGATTAATATTACAAGAGAGTTTACATTACATTGTTACAAAGAATAAATAAAAGAAAAACTTTCTGATAAGCTATTCGTTTTCTTCTCTTTATCCTTGTCTTCTCTTTCCTTTTCACCTGCACAAGGGAAATAAAAAAAACTACACATGAATACTTTGGTTAGGATTAAATTGTTTGCACCCCTGAGGAGGTGCAATGTTTTATTTTGGAGATCAGCCTTATGAATCTAGAGAACTAGTTCTAGCTTCAATAAGGTTGGCATTGACCTATGGAACAATTTATTTCAAGGGCATCAGAGCTTAAGGCAATGTTTAAGCCAAATTTTAGGCAACTAATGAAGGCAACCTTAGGCAACTAATCGAGGCATCAATTCATTCAGTTCCATAGGCCAATTTGTGTTTAGACTAATCTCCGTGAATTACGCAACCATGAATTTGTTAAACCAAGTTAACCTTCAAGTAATAATCCAGCTAATCCAGGTTTAACACCTTAGTTAAATTTGAAATCAGATCAGTGTGGCGTACCTGGATTTTAAGCCGGATACTCTCTCGTGATCACTGTACCGGTCCTTGGAACAGTAGCCGATACACACGAGTTAACCTGTATATCATTGTCATACATGCGTAAACAATTAAATAGACCGTTAAGGTCGATAATCTGATACCTGTAGCCCAACGGCTATAAATCTGCAGCGGAACTCAACGGTGAGGTGGCCCATCAATATGCCATACCCGACAGGCAACTGACTGGGGTTACGCCCTAACTTTCGCGTTCATACACGTATCTTCGAAATTGATGTCTCCTTCGTCTGGCCAAATCAACAAGCCAGGTGAGTACATGGAATGTACTCGCAAGCTATTCCCACAGAAGGAAATATATGGCAATATTTCATGCAGGGAATAGATCAAGGGATAGCTCTAACCTAAGTTGCAAGTTGTGTGGAAATGTAAGTTCTTATTCGAAATACAGAATAGTGGATTCAAGAGCATTTTCGAAATCAAAATTCGTCTCTGCCGAGACAACACTCGGTGCTGGATAATCCAGCAAAATAGTCGTCAACTAGAGGCCGGTAGCTCCTTCTACCGCCTCGAACAATCCTTACAACCTACCCGCGCTACCGTCTCGCGCCCTGGGCTAGGTTTTCTCTTCTGCAATTCCTCGCTACCAGACTGTAGCTTAAACTGCTCACTGTGGACACGTCATGCCCACGTCCTTAATCCCATTTCCCAGCTTTCACAAACAAAACTCAGTCTAACCAGTGTGTGGCCTTACCAGTTTCATATCCATGACCGAGGACGCGGCTATTCGAATAGTTTTTTAACACTCTGCAGAGGTTGTACGGCTTTAACCACAAGATGTAAGTAACCCTTGTTGCCATGGCCAAATGAGCACTCTTTCACGAGGAGTACCGGCAGGGTTATTACAACGAGACCTTTCGCCTGCTTTCATACTAGAGTCGGACCCGCTAAACGAGACTTACCCTAACTCCGATTGTGCCCAGGCAGCCTAACACCACAATCCGGAGAAACGCTCATCTTTGTGTCGAATCTTCACCCACGCCTAGATGGAGCTCACTAAGAATCTCGACCCATGTAGCGCCGTGGGAATTCTCTAGGGGCACACGTCCTACCTAGCACTTCCTCCTTAGTTCCTACGGGTCCGAACCCTAATATTAGGCGGGTTACCGAGTCAAGTCCTTCCCATAAAGGACATGTGGACGTACGGTAGGGGAACTGATTCAACGGCACTTAGGTTCGGTCCTTAACTGATTCGAGCAAGACTCCATGTCCAACCATCAACTCAGGTAGTAACCGGCTACCCTGCCCTTCCAGGCCTCAGGTAGCAACCGGCTCCCTACCCTTTCCTGATTCAATTAGCGACCGGCTACTCTACCACCTCCAAACTCCCTTAGCATTCCTGCCCGAATCCCAGTCCTCCATCACTTTCATTTGGGATTTTAGCAAACCTTTCATTCTAAAAGATTCCCTCGAAATGTATAACAAACCGAGGGTTTTGATCCCAATCCCATCGTATCGATAAAACTTAGTTTTTTATTACAGCAGGGCTAAGCACGGCTAAGGCCTATAGTCCTAATTAGTTTATCGGTCGAATGATAACCGACTAAATAATCCTAGGGATACAAGAAATGGATTTCAGAACCTACCTCATATGCAATTACTCAGCATAACTACCCTAGCATAAAATGACGTTGATATCAACATAGCATGCAGGTTTGCAAACAAAATACTTAATGTTCACAAGTATGGGATTTAACATGGTCAAAGTGGGATTGCTTGCCTGGCAATATTAGCCGAGTCTTGATCTTGAACTTGGTACGACAATCGTTCGAATCCTTTGCGCGGTACTCTTAACGTCGGTATCTACACGTCAAGAGAATGACGAATAAATCAACGTTGCAAGGAAGAGCCAAATAACATTGAATCAGAAACTTCAACACATGAAATCATAACGTGCTTGACCAGCTATTTGATTCTAAGGAGCTACAAGAAATAAAAAGAGGTGCGGAGATGGCTCGCTGCCGCGGCAGGAGCAAGGTGGCAGGCGACGATGGCTTGACACGGCAGGAGTTAGGCAGCAGTGACAAGGTTTTGCTGTAGTAGGAACAATGCAGCAATGGTAGAGGCTTGCCGTGGCAGAGGAAAATGACAACGGCAGTTGCCGCGGCGGGAGAGAGACTGTCGCGGCGCTACCACGGTAGGGGCATAGCTTGCCACGGTGGGGAACTGGCTTGTCGCAGCAGAGAATGGCTTGCCGCGGTGCTGCTGCGGTGGACAAAAGGGCTGCCGTGGCGGGGGAGAAGTTGTTGTGGCGGGGCAGGGGCTGCGGCGCGGTACTGCCACGGTAGGGAAAGTAGCAGTGCGGGGCTGCCGCGGTTCTGCCGCGGTGGGGAAGGAGGTTGCCATGGCAGGGCAAGGGAGCTGCGACAGTAGCTTGCCGCGATAGAAGAAATAGCTGCCGTGGCGGCAGGGGCTTTTAGAATAATAGAATCGGGGCTTTAGGTTATCCTGTCAAAAACATCTACCTTAAGTTTCTGTCGCGTTAGGGTTTCAGGGTTCTCAGAAAATTTTTGGTATGCAACTGTCGTTAGGATTTCCGGTGAAGGTCTTGCCGAGCTAGGGTTTAGGGTTTTTGGTGAGCATGCTCGTTGTTCCAAGCTTTATTCTATTAACGTGTGGACACTCTCAAATAGAACCTAGGGAAGAATTTATGGCAAGTCATTGGCCTTTGGACCTTAGATCAAAGGGGAGAAACCTTTGAGTGATTGAATCGCATAAAATGACACCCGATCGATCAATAGGTCTTTATATTTCTTAAGGTGTATTTTAAAATCATTTACCCTCTCGCAGTATTGAACACTACCGTCATTTGGGTATACTCGACAGGACGGAAAATCTATTTTGAGGCTGCTCAAAAGGGACAGGTACCTGGCATAAGTTGACCCAACGAGGGAACTAACTCTTATACTTAAACCTTGTGGCTTTAACAGGGATGTGGATCCTTAGGTCGGTTGAACTGGGGTTTGGTGTCTTGGAAGGGTTGACCGATGGTACAATGATTATGTCATTAAACTTGTAGGTTTACGATGGAGCCTTTGAGTGGTATACGTGAAGCTCGGTTTAGAGTTGATAGCTCACATAAAATGAGGACCTAAACGGTGGTTAGGTCTTATATCTTCCTAAAGTTAGCGGCGTACCTATGTATACCTATAGAGAAGAATACGTCTCGGAGGTGGAAAAGCGTAATCCCAGTGATGCGCCTTCAGTACTCGGAAGATGACAAATGGGAATGCTCTGGAGGGGAAATATGCCATTTTCCTTAGAATGCATACTCTGGTTGGAATAGAGGGAGGACTACGCTTTCGATGCTAGAAAGTGTACAAGGAAAAGACACTGCCGATTAAATGGATAGTGGGTGGGCTCACTGTTAAATGCACTCCCTAATCAATCCCAACCGGTCGGAAACATATTAATTACTTAGGGTTAACTAGGGTCACACGACGGCACCGCAGGGTTTACCTCCGGCAGCGGCGGCGTCTCGGACAGGGGACAGGAGGGTTACCAGCGGCGGCTACCGACCGAAGAAAATGAAGCAGCTCGGGAACACTTGGGAAATTTAGAGAAATAGCGGAGAGCTCGAGCAGTTGAGTTCAGTTGGAGTAGTTGGAGCTCGGGGAAAGGAGGGTGTGGCAGGCGCCGGCGGCGGTGGTTCTGGAGCCCCAAGGTGACTACGGCGACGAGGAGAAGAGTCTAACCGGCGGCGGCGCTCGGGTGAGCTCCGAGGCGAGCAAAGGGAGAGAGGCAATGGGGAGAAGGGCGCAGAGATGGGGAATGGGCGGATCTCAGAACAGAGGGGTTGGCCAACGGCGGTGGTGAGGACAAATTTGTGCCTGGCGAGCCCGGCAGCTGCGCCGGTGGCAGCTCTGGTTGCTAGCGGCATCGTCGAGCGGGGCCGGGAGCAGCAGGTCAGAGGAGATGATGGGGGAGCCGGCGGCCAAGCGGTGGCTCGAGGGGTGGCGGCGCCGGTGAGTGGGGACCGGCGGCAGAGAGGGAACACCGGCGGTGACGGGTTGGTTCGGTCGGAGGAGGCCCCGCGGCCGGAAGTCCTTAGCACTGGTACCGGCGGCGAGGAAGAACCCGAGGGGTGGCGGCGATGTGAGGACGGGGACATGCTGGTGTGCCGCTGAGGGAAGACGAGGGAAGGTATGCTGCGGTGGTCGGCGAGCAGAGGAGCAAGGGGCTCACAGCGACAGGGCGGCACTCGCCGGCAACGAGCCAGGTGGCGAGGAACGGCGCCTTGGAGGAGAAGGGGCGCGGGGCTATGGCGATGGATCCGGAGCGGCGGAACTCATGGCGGTTGGAGCCGGCGGTGATAGGGACCTCACGGCGGCGGATCTGGAAGCTTGAGGGCGGCTCGGGGGACCAGGCGGCGTGGAGCAACGGGGCTCACCAGGGGCGGCGTCGCGCGCGTGATGGGGCCGGAGCGGGGAACGGCGGCGACGTGCTGGACTGGTCGGGAGGCGGCGCGCTAGGCTGGGACGGCGGCGTCTGGACCGAAGGCGCGTGGGAAGATGAGGGCTGTAGCTGAGTAGAGAGCAAGCAGCCCAGGAGCTCAAGATCAGAGGAAAAAGGAGGAGCTCGAGGCTGCTCGGAAGAAGCTAGGACAGCTTGAGCAATGGGGAGCCAAAGAAGCAACTTGGGGATTAGCTCAGGCGCTCGGCCGCTATGGGGTCTGGATTGCTCTGGTTGAGAGGAAGAAAAGTTGGGGAGGGGCTCGGTTTTAATGGAGGTAAGGGTGTGCAGGTGCTGTAGATGTGCGGGTAAGTTAGGGGAGAGATGAGAGGATTGAGCTCAGTACTAGAGAAAGAAGAAGGTGGCAGGGAAAGAGCACATGCGTGCTTGGCAGGGAAGAACATGGGCAGCTGGGCTTTAATTGGCTCGGGGAGAGAAAGGGAGTAAATGTAGTGGCAGTGAAGTGATGTGTGAGAGTGAGGGAACGTGAGGGGAGGGATTCGGCTGCACTGGCATAGCAGGAAAGGTTGTGTCGCACAGGGAATTAGGCACTGCTCGGTGCGTGTGCTGGCCTGGGGAGCAGTGAGGTTAGGCACTGATTTTCAGAAAATATGAACGCGTGGCTTAGTCCAACAGACAGGAGCAGTATTCAATGGGATGAGAAGTAAATGGAAAATAGGGAGGGAAATGACTGCACGAGGAGAAGATGTTAATGAAGACACTGTATAAACACTGAGAAGTTTGGCACCGAATACTATTATCTGTCAGGTCCCATTTTGCTACAGTGCATGCTGAACTGGGATATTAAATGAGATGAGACCTTTCATGATACTTGCCAGGTGATTTACTGAGTTAGGTATTTCAGGGAGACTGGGAGGGTGCCTCATGAGATTTTCTAATAAGCTTCGGTTAGGGTTAACTCATGATTTCATGCGAAAAACGTTTCGAGGTTAAGGTGTTCGAGGCCATTTATTCCCAATCTTTGAATATAACACGCCCATATTTTTATATATTCGGGTCCCCAGGAATGTAAAGATCATTATGCAGTTTTGTCGGAATTTTTTTTTGGAAATTTGTGTCTTGGCGTTGCAATGTAATGCCCCCTTCTATTCAGAAGTTAATTAATTTTGTTCGCAGACATTTTTGTACTAGATATTATTATTTTATGTAATAATTGAGTCAAGAGTATTGTTAGGGGGTTCCACAATTTATCTCGGAATTTCTGGAAAGGCCGGGGAGTGATGAATCTCGCGATTTGGGTTTTGGAAGGGACTGTGTTTAATTATGGAGGAATGGATCGGGGTTGGAATTAGGGTTTCGGGATGCGGCAAGGGGTGGAGAGATCATGGGAACTCTCGGAAATCCTTTCACCTTGGTTTGGGTTACTTGCTGGTAAGGTGCCGTTGGCACATCAGCGTATACTGCGCAGGTGTTGAACTAGGGTATTATTGCGTTAGGGTTTTAGCGCTTAACCAAAAGTAGTATATATGTGCATATATTCACGATATGGCTTGGCGAGGTAGGTGGCAAAAGATCATGTCGTTCGGAGCAAGTTTAGGGCATGTATATGTTTAAATTTAGCAAGGGTATCGTGTGGTAACTAGCCGTAGCCGCGGTCTAGGTTATTCCGTTTGGGGAGGAAAATGGATGAATGCCGGAGGTGCATTTGTGGTGGGAATGCAAGAGTAATTAACCACATATGGAGTCAGGTGTTGCACGGAATTGTCCGCGTTGTCGGACGAAATTTCGAGGAATTAGGGTTTCGACAAAATGGAGATCGATAGAGATAAAGACAAGGATTTTCGTGTTTGGTATTTAGCTTCATCATGATTTGAACTAAAGTTTTAATTAAGTGTATTTTCAGCTGACATTATTAACAAAAAGTTTTTGTTAGCCCTAATTTTTAGGTTCCGAAAATTCGGGGCGTGACAATCAGCCACTAGGTTACTTCACTATAGGCAGCAAGTGACTAGACCACTTAGTTGCAACCTGTCCAAAAGGGATGAACCAGCAATAAGCTGCTGGTGGCATTGACCTTGCCATCAAGCTTGAGGAAGATAAGGATCAAGTAAGAGCTGCCATGTAAACAGCTTATTCACCCAATCATGAGATGAATCATCCAATAGGTGTCAAAATTTAGCCATTTTTGAAATTCCAGCACACCAGCTTTCTAGTGCCTATAAATAGGGCCTTAGGTGCTCTATTTTCATCCCAACACCAACCAAGAATAGCAGAACATCAGTAGTAAGGAACCAACTAATAGAAGATAAGCAAGGCAGCGAGGAGGAGCAGGCAAAGCCTGAAGAAGCAGGTTACAGAATACCACAAGACCAAGCTTCAACTTGTTTAAGGTAGGAAGAAATAGAGGAGATAGAACTTTTAGCAAAAGAGAATAGGTACTTAAATTCTGCAGAAATATTCTGCGTTAGGCTAAATAAACCACCTACTAAATCAAGTGGAAGTAATCTGTTCTTGTCAAATTGGAATGGGAAGAAAGAAAAAGAGTATAGTATCTATTTTTATTATGATCAAGAAGTAGAGTGATCTATTCTTATCAGTCTTTAAGTCAGATAAGAAGGTGTTAAAGATCAAGAATAGTTTCTGTTCATACAAATATATGAATAGGTATAAGCCATGAGAGATAAGCTAAGAATTTGTATAGCGTCTGTTCATGCATCACGTACATATATGAAAAGATATATCTTAAAAGTAAGCCAATCAGAGAATATAGACTAAGAAAAGAATGTAGTTCTCTGTTCTTATCAGTAATAAAAAAAGAAAAAATTTCAGGGAACATGAACTTGGAATCAAGCATATATCTGTTCCTATCTAATCAATCCAAAGAAAAACATCCAATCTCGGCACAAATGGGAATAAGCAGTCCAAGCTAGTTTCTGTTCTAATCAGAGGTGGTAACCCTAGAGAGCCTCTGTCAAACTCAAATCCCTAACTCGGCAACAACCAAAATTTCAATCACATAACACAATAGAAAGCAAAGCACAGTAGCCATCCCTCGTATCAAAGAGCTTAGGGCGGTATGAGGATTGAGGCTTGGTACTTAGGCATCACCGCATATAGCAAAAATCTAGAGGAAGAAGAAGGAGCTTAGAGAGTTACTTACCGATGGATTGAAGAACTAGGTTGGCAGCCGGCACCACGCCGTGCCGCCGACGGGGAGGGGACCCTGACGGAACACCGGCGAGGCCGGGGCTGCGACGCCAAGGCTCGGCCATCCCGGGCACCACAATGGGGTGGTGGCGAGGCAGGTTCTGAAACCAAGACGGTGAGGCACCAGGGCGGCAAGGCCCGAGGCGGCGAGGCACCGGGGCGGCGAGGTACCAAGGCAGCGGAGCTGGGGTACCAGGGCTGCAAAGGAGAGAGAGGCGGCGGCGGGGCCAATAGAAGGAGAGGTGGCGGCGATTTTTTCTGGGAGAAGTAAAGAACCGACGGAAGTGAGGGAGAGGGAGTTTGAGCGAGACGGCAGCGTGTAGAGAATGAGGGGAGGAGGCCGGGACCGGTTAGGGTAAAAACCCTAACCGGGTGCTAAGCGGGCCGATCAGGCCTTGGGCCAAAAGAAGGCCACGGCTGGCCCAATTTAAGGGTAGCAGAATTTTTATTATTATTATTGTTTTTCTTTCTCTTCATAAGATTAGAAAATCCCCCATAATTAAAATCTTAACAAAAGATTTATTCTTGAAAAAAAATTTAGAATCTTATTTCAACTTGGATTATTCATAAGAATTCTTTAATCCAAAGAATACACACATATTCTTAGGAGAAAAACTTAATACCCTTTCTGTAACTCCCTGCAAATTCAGAATTCAATTGTTTAATAACCACACCACACCACGAAGTTGTTAATAGTTAATTCTATAAACTCAAAAGATAGAGCAGATAAAAAATCAAGAAAGTTATAATAAATATCATCTATTGCATTGTCTTTGACAAGGTAGTCCACATCGTTCAAACAATCCCAATTTCTGTCAATCAACCTCATCGACATAAGCATGCATATGTACATATACAATTGCCATTTTTGGAAATAGTCCTTATCAGATAATTATTCCACTTCAGATCCCGAAGTTCTGCCGATTTCGTCCGAAGAGACCTCTCACTTCACTTCTTATCCATCTCAAGGCAAGTTCATTTCTTATCCATGTTTGAGAATTATTTCTACCAACGTATATGCAAAATTCCTTTCTTCTTATCACTTGGCTTGTGGTAATTAATAAATGGACTACATTATGATTCGTTGAATCATATATTGGTGGGCAGTGGAACTCCGGTATGGAACTTGTTGGGGTGGTCAGGGTTCCATTGCATATGGTATCACCATAAGGTTAATAATAAATGTCAGTTGGCATTCTCACGCCGTATAGATAGCGTTAACTGCAAGACCTATTATGGGACAGACGAGTTAAGTAACACCTTCTTAGTGCATATCTCCCAGGAACGTATGTATCGTAACGCCTGGGGAAGCATTATGTCCCTCGCCCAGGGGAGCGATAAACCCTGAATTTACGCTTGGGGAGGCGTTATGTCCCCGGAATTCTTCAGAAAAGTACGCTATAATGACGAGGTGGGTAGTCGGTACCGGACCGACTACGTAAGGGGAGATATTGCCCGAGGGAAGGGTGAAAAGACTCAGAACCTTAGACCTAGCCACGCACCAATGGGGGTGTGATGGGTCTTGTACCCAGCGTGAAGGCTAAGTAACAGTTGTGGGTAAAGTAGCGCACCTCTGCAGAGTGTATTGAAGTGTGGCATTGTCACTCCTTGTTCTGGTATGAACTGCGATCGTGGCGGGAAAGGAACCATCGGAGGTTCTAACGACCCGTGAAGCATTCTGAACATAGAAAAACTAAAAGTTGACTTTTGTCCAGAAATGTTATTGGAAAAATGCATATTCATTGAGGACTGTTGTCCTAGTAGAAATAATCATTCAAACACATTTTGCTATTCATGAACTTGTTGAGTACCTTCTGTACTCATCCCCTACATAAACTCTTCTTTGTTAGACTCCGTTAGAGGTCGAATACGAGGAAGTCGAAATTCAGGAAGGAAAAGAGGAGCCGGACCTGACTGGAGGAATCGAAGGAGTCGATTACTACATCGACTACGGGGAGCAAGAAGAGATAGAAATAGAGCAAGAATATGATAGTAGAGAACTAATCGTAGTAAAAATAAAACCTTGTTTATATGGTTTTCTACCTTTAAGTTTCAGCTCTATATTTCAGTTGTTATTTCCAACCGAATGTATCTTATTGTATTTCAGTTGAGTTGTAAACTTTCGTGTTTTGGAGTTTGTAATAATATAGTTGTTGGATCATCAATGCTTCTGTTGTACATTCTTATGGATGTAATATAATGAGATGGCATTTTATTATATTATGTCAAAAACTAACACACTACATCATGCAGTGGTGTGCAGGATCGCTTCAACAAGCGACTCGCATCGCTGGGAGTTAACCCAGATGGATCTTTTTACAAGCGGTTTTTAATCTAACCACCTGTGATAATCCATTTTGTAGCAGTGATCCCGCCTCAGCTACGAAAGCGGATACAGCTGAGGTTTCTGATCTAATGACCTGGTCGACTTCGAGTCACGAAAGAAGTTAGCATGAAGCAGTGCTCCTAAGAATCTACTGACCGTACTCCATGAGCATAAAAGAAGTGTCCTATTAATTTAGGGGGTAAAATCACGTAACGAAGTTGACAAACGTGAAGGGAATTTCACAAAATTTGGTAGTAGACTTTTGACAAATTGAAACATTAATTCCACTGGTAAAGATTGGTTTGGCTGATTCATTTATCCCATAGACACATTTATAAATACAAGGCAACACCTTTAGTTAATTCGAGCCGACGCACTGCGGTGTGGACAGTTCTGTAAACGCGCTATTCAAGTTATTTGATCAATTTTCTTATGAGTAATTTGAAGAGTAAATTTTATCACAGGTACTAAACTTGTAATGAAATATTTTTTGCATCCACGAACCTCAACACAAACTTATGAGTGGGTGGCCATTAGAACCTAATCCAAACAACACAAATAATCCAAAGCAAGGTGCAATTAAAAAAGGATAAGAGGTTAGGTATATATTTCTACAAGAGGAAAAATGTGAGAGTCCTAAAAAGTGTTAGTGAGTTATGAGACAATGATAATCTCTTATGCTCTTTTTAGACCATGCTTAAAGAATTCACTTAAAGAATTCACAGACAACATCGTCAGATTATTTTTTGTTGTTGTAATTCTCGTCATAGTTATTTTAGTACTGTTTGCGAGATTCATCTATTTTGTGTTTGGTATCATATCTCATGAAATCACATCAAGGAGCTACCGCGTATAAAAAAGAACCAAAGTAAAAGTATTAAAACCAATAGGTCCTGGGTAGCTACCCAGACTATTTCCGTTCTTTCATAACAATCTAGATACATTTCTTCTTTAAAATATTTAGATAAATCTGAACATCAGACGAAATGGCCAGAGACTCAGAGCCAAGGAAGATAGAAAAGATAAGCCGAAAACTTAAAGAAACAATGAGGAATACACTAGTAGAAAATTATAAAGGAGATCATTTTGTAAAATCATATAAATAGATGCTGCACTTGACACCAATAGACAAAAACTGAAAGAAACAATCTCTTTAGAAAAAGAACTAAAAATTTTCTGTAGAACATTTTCTAATGAAGTACAAATTGGGATTTCAGCATTTCCCCCACGCTTTTCGATGACAAACCAACCACCAGCGAATTTAAGATGTATCAGCAACAAAGTCTTGTATCACAGTCCGCACTGCAACAGGAATTCTCACCGAGTGGGTACTTCCATCTGACCATGTCAAGCTCCCAAAAGTGTACCCACCTTGCACTCTCTGCCTCGCCGTGAACGTAACCCTGAACGTTGCACTTCTGCTACCACCTTTGGTGAAACTGATCACGGATGGTTCCACTGACACAGCTACCCCTGCTGGAGCTTCTACCGCCACTCGGTAAGTCGCTTCTACTGGCCCAACATTCATGACAGTGCGCCTGACCGTAACGTAGCCCTTTAGGTCCGGCACGGCGATTGACGGGAGGTTGAGATCGAGTTGGTAGGAGTTGCAGTCATCGAACAACCCAAGGGTGCAGTTGAAGAACTTGTTGTACTCTCTTGCATCGACATCGTAAACCAAGCCAGGGTCGACGGCCCTGTCCGGATCCATGTGGCCACCGCCAAAGTCGAAGGGGTCGGCCAGTTTTCTTGGGACCCCCTCTGCTTGGATTGGCATACCGAAACGATCGGTCACTGACGCTGCAACCAGCATCAAGAAACAAGTTAGTCTTAAACTGGATGTGTCATATATTGCGCTAAGTTTTTAGAAGAATTTCAGGTATGCTCCCCGTTCGTGCCTGTGGTGACGATGGCGGACTTGATCATGGCAGGCGACCAGCCAGGGTGAACTGACTTCAGCAGCGCGGCCACTGCCGAGACATGCGGGCACGCCATGGATGTCCCGGATTTGAACACGTACGAGTCGCGCTCGGCTGCCAAGATGCTGACTCCAGGTGCAGTTACATCGGGCTGTTCAAACGTAGAGATGCAAGTTTTATGTTCTGCAACATTCAGATCCGAGAGCCCTGTGTAGTTGTTTCGTGTCAAGAAGTTGATACCTTGAGTATGCCCGGGAACATGGCGCTCGGGCCTCTGGATGAGAACGAGGCGACCCTCGGCGACAACACCCCGTTTCCGACGACGGTCACGGCAGGCGACACCTTCACCACCGGATCCCTAGCATGACACATGACAGACATGAATTCTAGGACAAGAAAGAGACACGTTCAAATTCACCCTGTTTCAGACAACGCGGCATGTAATTCTCACTCTGTGATGTCCCAATACGAGAGAATTCTATGTGCGATCTCGAAATCCACCAGCACGCAGGGCATAATGCCCTCGCACGCGGCCAGGCTTTCCAGTAGGTTGACGGTGTACTGTGCGAAGATGAGGCCCTTGGCGCCGGCCGCCACGGTACGGTTGATGGCAATAGGAAGTGCTAGCCACGGCGGCGTGATAGCCGCTGCCGCCGGCGCATAGCACAGGACGATTTTACCGGTGACGTTGCTCGATGCCAGTGTCTTGGCGTCGCAGCTGCGTGAAAGTTTTGAGTATCATTCAGCTCAGCAGGTTCGACAAAGTGCAGAACTATCATTAATCAAATGTGTCAAGTTACTGCTTTATTTCATTACCTCCGCGCATAAACGAGGACCTGAAAGTCGCTGCTGTTCAGAGCTGCATTGTAGTGAAGAGATTGCCCCTGCATTTAGAATCAAACATAAAACAGTTCACTTCAACCTGTAATAGTGTTAACTACCAGGGTGGCCGTGTATTTGCAAGGCTAGTTTAGTTAAACTTGTTGTGGGACATGCCAAATGACTTTATGCCATACTACTTTTTTCACATTTGTAATTATAACCCGTAATCAAGACCCACTACAATCATTGTTCTTGTTCGTCCCTTGAGAATGGACGTGGTGATGTATTTTCCTATATTTTTATTATATTATAAGAGATCGCACACAATAAATAATCACATGAAGATTGCTTCTACGTACCACCAGCTTTTCGTTGTTCCCGAGCGATATTACGGTCGGGAAAGACCGGTCAATCGTGCTAGCAGCCACCGTCATGACCCACGGCACGGCGTTCGTCACCGTCTGCGGCACGGGGCCATCGTTCCCGCCGGCGAACACGACGAAGATCCCTCTCAACACAGCATGCAGCGTCCCGGGGAACTCGTGACCGGCCCCTCCCAGCGACAGCGACAGGACGTCCACGCCGTCGTGTATGGCGTCGTCGATGGCCGCAAGGACCGCCGCATCACTGGTCTTTACTGGTTTCCCCCAGAAGACATTGTAGATAGCCAACCTAGCCCGTGGCGCCCCGCCGCGCGCCACACCAGAAGCCAGGCCGTTGTAGCTCACGTTCCACACCTGGTTGCCAGCGATAGTCGAGGCTACGTGCGTGCCGTGGCCGTCGTAGTCCCTCGGCGACATGTACTCGGTGTCGGGCACCTCCGCGTCGAAATCGTCGGAGTACCACCTCGCGCCGATGATCTTTCTGTTGCAGCTCGTGACATTGAACCTCTCGCCGGTCTGGCATGTGCCTCTCCACCGTGTCGGAACAGGCCCGTACCCGTTGTCATCAAAGCTTCGTGATTCAGGCCATATCCCTGTAGCATATGCATACATTGAGCCAATTGATGTCCATGAACAAAGCTCCGGCTGTTGGAGTTCTCCTGTTTTGGATGTAGGGATGATGATTTAAGCAAACCTGTATCGACCACCCCGACGATGACATCTTCCCCGTACTTTGCTTTTTGGAGGAGGCCCGGTTGTTGTGATGGTTGTTGGTAGTAGTCAAGGCCAAGAAAGTCCCAGCTCCGAGTTGTGTGCGCTCTGTGATAAGCGTTAGGCTTCACATTGACAACTTCAGGGAATTCTACATCCGGAACATGTTGATTAGTTTCGGATCGATCATGCAAGTAAGACATAAATATTCCTAAAATAAGAGTAAGATATAAAGATAACATGCTCATGCCATCTTAGGTGGATTATTACTTGCAAGTGTCTCAGCTTGGGATTCGGTGAGCATTGCCGCGAATCCAGAAAATCCGTGTTTGTAGCTGTAAACTATCGACTCCAAGGCTTCATCCTTACTGTTGCATCAGAAAGAAAAATTGAGCAATCACTTCTACTCGGCGGTAAAGATTTTTTAGCTGCAACATGAATTAGCTCGTACCTCCCAAGAAGAGAGGTGAGTAGGTCGTGGTGTGACGCGGTGACCACGGATGGATCATCGTGTTTCTTCTCCCCCATATACACCACGTAGAGCTGAAGTTTTGATGGAAAATGTTTTCAAGGAACAACATCGATCAGAAATTCAGAACAAGCGAGAGTCGCAGAAGGGAAGCAAAGTGAAGTCTTCTGAAAGAGGAAACATCTTACTCTGCTCGACGCATTAGCTGAAAGAGGAGGCAACAGTAGCACTAGGAGCAGGGCAGAACAGAAAGCTGGTCTCACGTCCATGTTTGATTTCAGGGACTGTGTTATGTTCGTAGTGATTTGGTGGCCTTGTGTTCACGCATCTATGTATATATAGCAACCACACGCATAATCATGAGGTGCAAGAACAGTTCAAAAGAACTTGTTTACGTGTTGTTAGGTGACACACGTGAGGAAGACTAAACCGTGTCCGTATAGAAAGCACCATGCTTTGATCAGGTCTGCCACGATTAAACAACTAGTACCAAACACGATATAATATAGTTATATAGTATTTAGAAATTTCAATGAAAAGGAAAGTATATCAAACGTCGACTTGGTGGACACTTTCTAATGGTAATCCATGGCGACAGACGTTGATTCAGTCTATGATTGCTAAACTAATGAGTGAAACACGTACTGATTACTAATGCATCGTAATCCATGGAGTGCACAAGTGAACAAATTAAAGACTAAAATTGATAACCAACATCACAATAAACAAATTCATTTCTGATGTAATGACCTGATCTACTTCCAGTCATGAAGGGGGGAAGAATTAAGCAATGCTCCTAACAAGCTACTGCTGCTCGTTGGGCATAAAAAACAGGCGGCTTGGATGCGAGGACGTTTTCTTTTTAGACCTTCGGATGTGGAGGTTAAATACGCGTCCGGTATTAAAAAAATTGCGGGGAGGGTTATAACGAAGTTGACAAACGGGAAAGTTTGCTGGACTTTCGGGCATTGAAACATTATATCCACTTGCAAAGATTGATTTGGCTTATTCCTTTCTCCAATTGTTAATTTTTTTTAAAACACGTCAACACTCTCAATTAATTTGAGCCGACATACTATGGCGTGGTCACCTTTCTAAGCGCGAATAACTAGTCTACTAGTGAAATGGAGGTGCAGAACTAATGGTTATCATTCAAAATGATGATCTGTATATTACTATAGTGAAATTACGTTAAACCGGTGACATGTTAGTTGAATACTCCCTCGATCCGTCTGTGTCACGTTGGCTATCAGCGCCGCATGCGCAACCGCACCAGATAGCCGGCCGACGCTGACCCCGAAACCAACTAGGCTGGTGTCGTCTAAATAAGGGTGGAAATGAATCAGATAATGCCCTTCCCACTTCTGTTTTCATATTTTTAAAGCGAATACAGATGTTGTCAAATACGAATATGTATCGGATGTTACTCAAATATATACTCAATTCGATCGGATACGAATATCCTACAGCTTTAATGATACACTATGATAAACCACACAACTAGATAAGTACATGAACATGATGATGAGTTAATAACATATATAAATCAATGACATATGATGATAAGTTAATAACATATATAAATCAATGACATATGATAATAATATGTTCTATATGGATAAGTGATGATAAAAATATGTCTCACATAGAGAAATAGAGTTTTGCTATGCCTATTGAGCTTAATGTGCTATATAATTGGGCTAAGGAGTTAGAGACTTAGAGAGAGTTGTTGAAATGAGCTAATATAACTTTATTCGGATACGGATGGATATATCCGTATCCGTATTTGTTTTATAATCCAGTACCATATCCGCATCCGTATCCGGGAAATAAATCCGGATAATATCCGTATCCGCATCCGTTTTTAATTCGGATACAGATATTGCTTGCCGTTTTAGTGTTTTCTCGAATATGAATATCGGATAATACGGATTATCCGCTGCCAGTTTCCACCCTTACATCTAAAGATGGTCTTAGTTGACACTATCTCCATAAGAGGCAGAGTTTGATATTAGATCTATATAACTAAGAGGACCCGATTGTGATGATTAAGCAAGAGATCAACAATAAAAAATTTCGTGTTGCTTTTGGAAGATCTGTGTATATATAGATGTGTGCCAACCGGCGGCTATTCAATAGTGTCAGTTCTTATCTTACTAACTACTGCTCCGTTCGTTACATAAATGACATCTTAAAAAAAATGCAATGAAACTTCATTAAGTTTAACTAGTAATATATAAAATAATATTTAGATTGTTGAGGTGAAATTGATATTATTAGATTAGTTAGGAAAACTATTTTTATAATATCATAATTTTATAATTTTTTACTAATATCTTCGCATTAAAAGTAATAATATAAATTGCATGTTAGAGACTGCGTCCATTCTAAAAACATCATCTATTTATGGACGGTGGAAGCATATGTTGGATAGTTTTCTTTCTAGATAATCTCTGTGACCTCGTGGTTGTTGATCTCAAGGATGCCTATTGCATCCCTTGGAAAAAAATATTTATAGATGGATTAAACCAATATATATGATTTATGCGGATAAATAATATGGCAATCTTAGATCACATAATAATCAACATCATAGATCTGCCAAATTCTAAATGACCCAAATGACAAATGTTTCATGTTTAGGACCTGCCAGATTAATTTTCGAGTTCAGAGACCTCAGTGCTTCGCTGTTAGAAGTTTAAAGACCTGCCAAATTAATTTTGATGTTCTTCAGTGCTATTTACTTACGTTTGAACCCTAGGATCCTACAGCTGTTTACCCTAAACCAAGCCTCTACGCACGTGGCTTTGCTGGTTCAACCTAATAAAAACCGTTACCAAAAGTTCCGGGGACAAAAGTGCACACTTGCAATTGCTATTTGACTCTCCTCTTCTTTTCTCCACAACTCACAGATGGCCATATTTTTGGCCTAAATTTGAAGATTGACAGTTAATCTTAGAATATATACGTATATATGATTTAATATTTTTGAATTTTTTAAAACATCCAGATGCATTGCTTCTCTCGGGTGTTATACCTGCAAATTTTTGCCCCCCCCCCAAGCATGGTTCTTTGCCTCCCTGTTCCTACTACTCTAGGAATTTGTGGCACTTCTGCGGCGTGGTTCGCCTACTCCAACACCGATGAGGTAAGACCAATAAGCAAAACAAAAACTTCAACCTGTAAAATTATAACTTTCGGCTGATAAAACTTAAACCCACGATAACCAAACTTTCAACTGAATAAAATCTACCTGTCAACTCATAGTAATCAACATTTCTACCCACAGTGGTTAAACTTTCACCTCATGTTAATCAAACTTTTAACTCAAAAACCAAAGCTTCCACTTGTAGAAAAGAATCTTTCAACTACAAATACCAAGCTTCAAATCAGAAAAAGTTGACCCAAAAATTAGGGATCAGAGCCTCACCCTACCTCCTTGGGTGATGGTGATTGGCATAGAGTGGTGGCGGAGGTGGGGATGGAAGATGAAGACAACACGCATAAAAGGGGAAGAGCAGAGCTATGGAGAAGGAGCAGCATGGTAGAGGTTCATACGTGGCCTAGCGGTGGTGGCGGAGGGCACGAGGAAACGAATTTCACAGTGGAGGTGCGTGGAAGGAGTTGTACACTGAAGATAGTGTTAAGGATGGCATGAAGTAGAGAAAAATAGCTCCAGAAGAACCATGAGAAGGACGACGCATTAATAAGTGAGTATCCTCAACCAAAATCACTCTAGCGACGAAAGCTAATGCACCTCCAGAAAACAAATTTTTTGTTTGATTCATTGTAGTTATGAACAACCTCAATGGCTTCCTCCCAATCTGATCCCCTGCAACGTGGCTCCTCCTTTTCCTCGTGCTCTTTGATAGCGTGCGCCCCACCCTTGTAATGTCAATGTCTTGGAGAAAAGGAATGCTTAGACCAGTTTGAAACAAAGTAAAACATATGACACTTGGGTTTAATTCCTATACAGAAGTTTCCTACAGTGCAATTTGGAGCAAGGGAATGATTCATAATAATTCATTTGGAATTAGTACAAAATGACCTATCTCATTAGTATTTTGGAGGGCAAAAAAGAGATCTTACCTAAAATGTAAGCAGTTTTGAAAACTGATATTGTCTCCAAAGTAACATTTTGAGCATCAATTCTTTTAAAAATATATTGCTTCAAATAAAAATAATTATATATTATAAAAATATATTTTGAAATAAATTTAATAGTATTAATTTATTTTTGTCGATGTTATCAATATTTTCTATATTAATAATAAAATCTAATAAGTAGTTGACTACCTAATTGTTGTGAGTTGCATCCGCAGATACCGAGGACGTGTTTGGTTCGTCGGATTCGGCCCGTTATCAGATTACACCGGAATTAAAAAACGTTACTACTGTTTGGTTTACATGGGCCTGTAATCAATTACCACGTAATCGGATACGGCCCAATTCACGGCCCATTACACCCAACCCCCACCGGTATCACGTTGCGTTACCTGGCCTCATTTTGTCCCCAATCCCCGATCTCCTCCGCCGCTATCTCCTCCTTTTCGGATCTCCTCCGCCGCTACCTCCTCCTCTCCCGATCTCCTCCGTCGCTACCTCTTCCGGCGAACAGCCGAGCCGGAGCTCACGCCGTCCTCGGACCTCTACCACTTCCTTCGGCCAGCAATAGAGCAACCGCGCCACCGGGGAGCAGCGTCCGCCCCCAATCTTCTTCGCCATCCTATCAGCAGCATCGGTGGATCTCGTGCTCACACCGTCGTCCGACCTCCACCACCTCCTCCACGAGCAGCAGAGCAACCGATCCCTCGGTCCCTGATCTCCTTCGCCATCCCCTCCTTCGGCGAGTAGCAGCGGGCGGATCTCGCGCTCACGCCGTCAGCCAACCTCCGCCACCTCCTCCGACAAGCAGCCGCGCTACGCGGGGAGCAACACCTACACCGATCCTCCACAGTGCCACGCGAGGAGTAGTCTTCTCCAGCCGTCGTCCTCCTCAGCCCTCAGCCCTCCTCAAGTTCTCCCGGCGGTCGTCGACCAAGTGAGGATTTTTTTCCTCTGCTCCATGTTCACATTTTCTACTTGATTATAAATCGGATGATTATCCCTCAGATTTGTTACAATTCTTCTCGTTCTTTTCATCGGATCTGTAATTTTCGTTTTGCATTACAGGCCAATCTTATGATTTTGGATGCAATTTCATACGCGTTAAACCAAACACTGTAATGTGTTCTCATACCGTTACTTACATAAACCAAACAAATTCAGCTTTGATCCATTCCCATAGCAATACCGGCCGTATTCTGAATACGTTTAGGTTTACGTTTCAATTTTCGAACCAAACACGTCGCGAAGGTACACAACACCGCGCTTGTACAAGGACAGCCCATACGGCCCGCACCGGGCGGCATCTCAGTTGACCCACCGTCACCGCCGTTACAAACAGAGTCAATGGCTTCCGTCCGATCTACCACCACCTGGCTCTGCCATTTCCTCGTGCTCCTCGCCCACCCAACTCATCCTCTCTTCCTCGGTCCTCCGCCCAGGATCGATCCTCCATCGCGAGGTTCTCCGCAGGTTAGGCCCGATTCCTGCAGAAACCTCACGGCTCGACCTCTAATTTCCTCTTTTAGTTTTGTCTGTACATTCCTGTCAGATTCTTAAATGATCAGTGATTTAGCGCGTCTATGCGTGTGTGTGATGCCCACTGTTATGTGCTCTTGGATGTTTCTTGTGCTTGTGTGATGCCCACTGTATGTGCCTTGTTCGTTCCAGCTTCTGGCGGATTCGGAGGCTCTTCTCTAAATGCGGCCATGTCGCGGAGCGGAGACCCGACGCCGAGGCAGCGGTGAGTTATCCTCCGTGCCGCCTTGCTGTGATTTCTGCATCTCACTTGGCATTTAGATAGCCTTGATTTGGGGTAACTTGTTCGCGGGGAGCTGGTGAGGATGGCCCCGTTCGGTGGGAGCTTTTGACTTTAAGGTGCTGCTGCCGTTTAGCTGAATTTGAAGCACAACTTTCCCACGCTGGGCCTTGAACTGACTATATTTAGACATTTACTTAGCAGGATGCATCTCTACTTCTTTATTCAAGGGCCTTAAACTGACTACATTTAGACATTTAGTTAGTAGAATGCTTCTCTTGTTGTTTACTGATCATTAGAAGTTTTTTCTAGCAAAACATGAGAAACAGTTTATCTGGATGCTAATCAGAGAAAGGCTCACTGCAGAATGGTCAGTTGACTATTGCTTCATCTTTTACCAGGGCTGTCAGTTCAACAAGTCAATCAAGCAAGGCTGATGGGGTTGCCGAGAATGTGGTAATGCCCCACCGATTCGATGCCATGAGAGAGAATGCTCTGAAATGTTTTATCTTTCAATATATGAACTTGATTGAAACTAAGGAAATTGATGTTACTTTGGGCCATCACCAGGAGATGCTTTATTTACTCTCACCTTATCTTTATTACTCCCTCCGTCCAGAAATGTAAGGCGTATTTTGATTCGTTAAGACAACTCTTTGACTAATGATTACTCTATTAATATACGATTTATGTGACATAAAATCGTTATCATTAGATTCATATTCAAAAGTACTTGCTTATGATTATGATTTTGCATCACATAAACCGCATATTAATAGAGTAATCATTAGTCAAAGTCTTGTCTTAACGAATCAAAATACGTCTTACATTTCTAGACGGAGGGAGGACTACATTAATAATGATGAATCTTTATTGCCTTTTAGGGTGAATATGCAGGTCAATCAATTAAAAAATTTATTTACTTAAACCAAACCACCAAAAATGTGCTTATTCAACTGTTTGCAATCTCACTCATAAAATAATTAAGATAATAGAAATCTCTGTACCAAATGTTTTATTACTGTAGAAACCAAAAAGTAATAAGAGAAAAACTTTGCATTCTATCTTTTTGGTGCTATTAGCTTACAGTGCAGGGCCTGTTTCTGCTTTTGCTTCATCCATTATAAAATGTTGATTCAGATTTTGCATAAATTTTATTCTTTTTAATTGCATTATTGTGATCAAGCTGAGTTGTTAGTTTGCTTCTTGGTTGTTTTGCTAATTGAGTGGCACGCCATGCTCAGTTCAGATTTTTAACTATGGATGCAGAGTAGTACACCACATCAAACTGTCACACATTGCCAAGCTGAAGAATTCGAAAACATAGGTAACGTGCCTTAGCGGAATGCAAGTTCATTAAGAAAATGGGAGGTTCGCAGTACTCCAATTGCTCGGGTAGCTATATTTTGCATTATCTTTTGTATTTTTGTCATAAATTCAGACAGTTTTTGTTTGGTTAGAACACACTTTCATCATCAGTCGTTAGCTTTCCCAACTAGTGGGGATATTTCCATTGATGCTAGTACAAAATTACTAGGAGATTCAATTGGTGAAGATGCTCGAGCAATTCCTGCTTAACCAAACAAGGGGTAGCTGCGGACCTATCTAGTCGCAACTGTTAGAGCATATGTATTGTACGGCAAGTCCGATAGAGATATAATAAAATCAGTTATGATCTGTATCTGATATGGTTTCTGAATCTCTAGCAGATTGACCAGTAGTCCATGTCACAATGTGCTCTATATATATGCCCTTCAAAGCTTAAGCAATACAATCAATTATTCCATGATATTCTATCCTCCGAGGCCTAATCATCATGATCTAATCTCCTGGGGTCTGCACTAATACATCATAGTTGGATGTTTTTTTTTCTGATCAATAGATCGTTCCTTCTTCCAACTAGCAGATTGGATCTTCATGTCTACCTCTTCTCTTTGCCGCCATGCCTTCTGTTATGTGATTACCTGCCACCCTGTTGTGTCCCCTGCTTGCCGTTGATGTTCCTCGGCACATCTGCCCTGCCTTGTCTCTCTCCACGGCTCATGGCCACTGTGCACCCCGCCGGTGTCTGCAATTGAGTTATATCTTTTTCCGTACCAGCAACTTTCTCTACTCCCATCGATGCTTCTTGTTGCTTCTCTTGCCGCAACCACTGTCAACCTCTTCTCCTAGCACAACAGCTGCTGCCGTACCCTATCTTCAACGCTGCCGTGATCCTACTTTTTTTTGACTGGAGAACTGTAGGGGAGGCCTTGACGGTATATAATTCCAGATTATTAGCGCTGCTCCAATGGACATTGAGCTTGTGCCAGCAGCACCATCCTACTTTCAACAGCCGATCTCTTTCTTTGTTCGATCTGCTCGGTCACTTCCTCTTCTCTTTGTGTCACTACAGGCACACATGTGTGCATGCATACTCATACCCATCTCTTTGGTTTCAATGGTCGTATGTGTACATACACGCATGCTTCCTTTCATGACATCTTTGCTGCGCTTTTTCTTCTTATCTCTCTCTCTCTCTTCTCTCTTTGTTAATTAACTCATCTGGTGCTGTCATCACTTTTCTTCCACACATGATCCTCTTTGCTGCTGTCCCTGATGTTCTTAACGGCCAATACAAATTTGCCTCTAGTGTCCCTCTCCTCTTCTTGTCTACTCTGGCAATGGTCGTCTCTTTTGTGCCGATATGAGCACCACCACCGCCATCAAATCCTCCCAGTACTGCATCTCCCTCAACACTGGTGGCTAACCTGTGCTGGTCCCTCTTCACTGGCACCTGCTATTTGATAGCCTCGACTCCTTCCACTACTTCCTCGTCAACAGTGCTAATCTTCTCCAACGAGAACCTCGTTGTCGGCTACTCACCGACATCTTCGATGGCAGGCAGCTTTCACCAACAGTTCTTCACATGGCACTCCTCATCAGCTTACTCTAGCTTTAGCGTCCTCGTCGGCTTCTACTCCAGCATCAGCATCCGCAACTCTCCCGCTCCGATTGCTGGGATGTTAGAGTATGTGTCTTGTATGATAAGTTGGTTAGAGATAGAATAGAATTAGTTATGAGCTTATGATCCGTATCTGTATGATTCCATCCCTATCTCTAGTAAATTGACTTACCATGTACTATATATATATGCTATCCAAGGCTTAAGCAATACAATCAATTATTCCATGATATATCCTTCAGCAACTATTTGGCTAGCAGGCTAGTTGTAGCTTTCTAAAACATAACTAAAACATTTTAGGTGCTTGTTGATTGATAATGTGATGCCCCTTGATTCAAATTCCATACAGTTCTACCCCAACATAGAAATACTAAACATGGATCAACTCACGTACACTTTCATGCGTAATTCAGAAAATAAAAAGGGTCAAGTGAAATTTACAGTTGATTCTTCAAGTTTGATATATACTATTCCATGACGTTAACTAGCAAGGTGGGGATTAAACAACCATAAGCTCACACACAATACACATGGGCCACACATGGGCAAATTCCAAACTGGGTTGGCAACATGGGATACAGTTCATTACTTTATTGTATGATAGTTTGCATGCCTATCTCTTCATGGATCATTCCTATGATATTGTCGTTCTGTTGCTCGCACCACCTATCTCCATCTGTTTGCATCTATGACTACCACTTGTACTCCTGTTGGTTCAATTTGATTCTTTTTTTATATCTAAATCTTCGTGGAACAAAATTCAAAGGATTGTGTGTTTATTTATATTATGTTTCTCGGTTTCAAACAGGGGGCCCACTTCACAAGAATGATGTTCACTGCTTCAAGGAGGGCGACAATATCACAAATTCTGAAGTTGTCGCCAGAGTGAAATGGTCAAAAGAGGAAAGTTATTTAGGCTACAACTTTCGTCAATTGCCCTGAATCTTGATGTCCTTCTCGACTTTATTTTCCTAATACCCGCTGACAAACGAATTTGATTTTCCTTCCAGGAAGATAAGATACTCACTCAAATGATAAACAAGCATGGGCTGAAAAACTGGCAAACTATTGCACATGCTATACCTGGCCGAAGTGCACAACAATGCCGACAAAGGTGAGTTACACTGTTTAGTTGATTCCATTGTATTATCTAGAAATGTCATTCTTTGCTTCATTTCATACATGACTTACAAGTTACATTCTTTGCTTGAAATTCATCCTTTGGTTGGTCATGCTTTGCTTGCCACCACAAGCTGCAATCTATCACCTCCAATTGCGTGTTTATTCTGCAATAAGATCATTGTCTATTAGCGTACCACTGTTCTGCTCCAAAACAGCATAGCTTAGCTCCGTTGATACATTTTCATGTTGTGTGCAGTGCTAGTTTTGTCTTATGAATGTTCCTTTTAAAGCAATGAAACCAGATGCTTGCTTGTGGCAAAAATTGTTCTTTGGTATCAGGGGGTATATTCACAAAAAAAATTCCATCATTTTCCCTATTGATTTGGTGCCCAAATTGAAGTGGCTTACATCATTGCCCAAACTTCCGGTTTGCACTAAATATGTCTTTGGCATCAGCCCACATTCTAATTCAACTTTTGAGGGGAAAACAATGAAAGGAACATGCCATCTAATGTCGACATACCAAGTGGGAAGCATGATGCTGTTATTCAAGAAATTTTAATCAACAAGATATTGTAATTGAGCACATTATACAGTTTTCTCAAGACTTGTGCTGCCACAGCTCATCTGTAGATAAGGGTCTGAAGGTTTGCTACATCGCAAGATTCTTTCTGACAACATGCCAGAAACTTTATTACTTTATTAATTATTATCAATTAGAAGTCTGTAGATTTGAGCGTGGATGGGCCTAATGGTAATAAAAACAGATGGAGATACAGAGTAGACTCTGCAATAAACAAAGAGGCGTGGTCGCAGCAGGAGGAGTTGAGACTGATTCGTGCTCATCAAATTTATGGAACTAAGTGGCGTGAGATGGTCAAACATTTTCCTGGGAGGTAAGATTAGGCGATTGAACAAAAAATAAAATTACCGTTGCTGTTGCATTTCATCTTCCCGTCATAATAATTCAGGATGCATCTCTTCAAAATGCTCTCTGTGCAACTAAATTGTTAATATCGTGTACATCCAGGACAAATGGTGCAATCAAAGACTACTGGAGAGGTCCTATGAAAGGAAATTGAATTCATATTTAGCTTCAGGATTGCTTGAACAATTTCCAGATGTGCTTGAAGACCTGTCAGTTCCACAGAACAGTGACTCAGATATTCTGAAGGACGTTAAAAGTTCAGATATCTTGAAGGACACTGAAGGTTCATCTGATAGAAATGAACTGTCTTCAGCTCTACCAACAAGCTCCAAATCTAAACTAGGCCTCACATTACTAGGTGTAAATGCTGATACTTCGGAGGGAAAAAGTTCTGACTTCATGTATGTTAGTGGAGATGGTGCTCATTCAGCCGAAGTCCCTCAAAGGATAACGGCTAGATCGGAGCAGCATGCAAGAACAAGGAGGAAATTGGACTTTCTGTCAAGCCCAGTGGAGCTCAAGGCATCCACAGTTGCAGTAAATTCTCAAAATCCTTTGCAGAAAAGCGAACAAATGAGTCCAGCCGTTTGCAGTATCTCTCCATCAAATGGATGCCAAGATGTTTCACCAGAAGTCCCATCAGAATGTGCAAACCCGGTTTTATTACCAACTAGTAGTTACCAAACCAATGATGTTCATTCCATGGGAACCTCAGATCCATGCTCACCAGAGCTACAATTATCAGATCTTATGGAGATGTCATACTTTGATAGCTTGATGATCTTTCCTCCTGGTTCTCCACATGATGGTAACTCCATATAACATGAGAAAAGTGACACTGACAAAGTTACAACTTCAGGTATTTTCACTCGCACTCTTTTGGCAGAAAAGGCGATGAACTAAACTTACTGCTATCGTCTTGTAAACTGACAGCTATTGCATGATTGTCGTTGCGTGTTAGATGAAAATCTTAGTTGGACAAAAAGAACAATGGTGCTCTGTTACATGTCAGATTCACTGATATGAAGCAACCGTTTATCGCCGGTTTTTTAAGTCCTGCTCACGCGTTTGATCTTTGAGCAAGGGTTTCAGCGTGGCCAAACACCCCAGGAGAAAAAAAGAGACGTTTCTTTGGATCTGTGCAATTAGGTTTTAATCTGGCCAGAGATTCTAATGTACTACTGATCACCCTGTAAATTTAGATAAAACTTGACTTTTGGAACCCTGAGGGGCAGCATCCAAAATACGGTCAGATTCTGATGTACTACTGTTCACCCTGTAAGTTCAGACAAAACTTGACTTTTGGAACCCTGAGGGGCAGGATCCAAAATACCCACCATTTATTTCAGCATATTATAACTGTACTAACAGAGATTGAAGGTGAAAGGTTTTGGACGGCCTGACGTGAACTATAACCTAGTTTTTCAAACATGTAGAAAGTAGAACAGAGATCAGCACATCACTCTAACAACAACAATAAACAGCAGTTGCTCTTGGGAGAACAAATTTCGCCTATGCGAGGTTATACATGCATGTTCGGTCACTCTGAGGATCCCAAAATTCACCAAATAATTACATATGAAGTTCTAAAAACAATCAAACAGATCAAGAGAATTCTACGCAGGAGGAAGAACCTCTAGCTTAACGTGGCACTTGCGCCATACTGCAAAAGAGAAATTTGAAGGCAATGACTGTTTTCCAGAACCAGCAGATAACATTCATGTCTTACCTCCTATCTGCTGTCGATGTCTTGCTCGCCGCCGTCGATGGATTTCACAAATAGCCCGAGCTCCTCCAAGGGGCTGCGACGACGATGCACTGACGCAACGGGAAGCACGACATCTCCGTCTCGACGGCGCTCCAGGCTCACGACGTGCTCGACGGCAGTTATGCCGAGCTCCATGAGGTGCACGGGGTGTATGGTCTCCACGCTGAGCCCGGTGAGCCGTGCCTTCCTATCCACCTCCTTCAGCGCTTCCCGAGCCATCACCCTGAGCCTGGCGAGACGAGCATTCCTCTCCTCTTCTCGCTGCAGAGCCTCGCGAGCCATCTCCCCCTCGGTATCCTCCCGTGCATGGCTCCCTTCGTCGACGTCGGCCGCAGGCCACCTCTCGAGGTCCTCTAGACGACGGAGGCTAAGGGCATCTGCAGCCTTGGCGATCAGGCCGGCGTAACGGGTCTTCAGATACGACGCTCGCACGAGCACGGGCGGTTCAGCATTGTGCCGTTCTGGTACGTCGTGCAACGCTTTGAAAGTGACATGGTTCGTGCTCGCCGGAGGCTCTGTGCTTGGGATCGTCTTCCTCCTCTTAGAGGCCGGCGCGGCGGACACCTCCGGTCGGGGTTCGGCGGCAGCCAGGAGCAGCCCGTTCGTGCCATGCGGAGGGGCCTTTGATGACGACGACGAGGGGCCCATTCCGGAGCCGCCATGGAGTGCAGAGTCGCGGACAGAGAACAGGTCGTTCGTGCCACGTGGAGCGTCCGGAGTTGACGGCGACGACGAAGGCTCTGCTCCGGCACCGCCCTGCACTGCAGCTTCGCGGGCCAAGAACTCGGTGACGGTGATCCTCTTGAGGGAGCCACGTACCTCGCCGATCTCAGACCGGAGCCGCGGCCTCGCCGTGGAAGACATCTCGGAAGAGTAGAATTGGTCCACCTTCACGTCGACGAACCTGCAGGCGCGCTCCCGAGTCGCCTCTGCTGTCGTTCCGGAGTGCCACGGCGGTGCAGAGGGCGCCTGTCGTCTGCGCATACAGCGCCGCTTCGCCGGCCCCTGCCGCGCATGGTGTTCCGGCATGACCATGCGTGTCATCTCGATCGGCGCTGGCAGCGGCAGGTGAAACTGGGCGGGAGCCGGAGGCAACAAGGACTCAGGAAGGAGAAGGACGCTGCGCCCGCTCGTGGGCGTCTCGTGCTTAACTAGGAGAAACCGAGTCCAGCTCCAAACCGGAAGCACGTCATGGGCCGACATAACGCCGGGCAGGGAGTTCACTTCAGCCCCCATTTTTTCCCCTCAAAATATACTGATGCTACTAGTATTAGTCCTGGGTAATAGAGTGCTAACTAGTTATCAACCGTGTTTCGTTACGGGTTTACCGAGTGATGTTGTAGGTACCATAATTTATAAAGGGCACTATGTGCAGAGGTGTGTTTTCATTAGATAATACATGTAGTTTAATAAACTAACACCCTTTCTAAAAAATGTTCGTTCTCTTGAAACATCTTTTAAAAATTGATAATCCGAGGTTCATATTTTTAGCTAAGCTGGCTACTTATTTAAGATCAATTTTAGAGTAGAGAAGGATCACTTCAAAGCACAGATAATAGAGTACTAGTGTCTTCAAAGCACATGCAAGATATAATTGGTTGGAAAGCTTTGTTCATTCAAGAATTTCATGTGAAATATTTAAGTGTTACCTTGGGAATTTATAGGGCAGAAGCTCAAGAAAATTGTGGGTGTCCCCCAACAGGAGTATATGTTAAATCTGTTTGAGATGAGCCAAGTTAAACCATTGAGTACTCTGGTAGGAAATCAAATTTTCTTCTGAGTTTTGTCCAAAAGACAGACATGAAATTTAGAAATCGTGGAGGTTTCACACGCTAGTGCAATTGGCTGCTTATGGATGCTATGGTTTGTACAAGTCCTGAAATGGCAAATGCTGGCAAGTCTCAAGTTATGTCTAAAGCAAGAAAGCCATACTGGGAGGCACTCAAATAGATTTTCACTCAGATACAACAAGACATGATTTTTTAGTGGATAGCATGGCAGCCATTCGCTTGTTGGATATGTATATCCTTCAAACTGTGTTGGCAATTTGGCTCACATAAGGTCTACTATATGGTACGTTTATACTATAGGTGGATAGCCTATATGTTCAAAGTTGTCAATTCAGTCTATTGTTTCACTTCTTTATGTAAAAGTAATACGGAAGAGTGACCAAGTAAAGGAACTTGGCATTGAGCAAGTGGACCTCGGCTGTATTATTAGAATGAGAGCGCAATTTATTGGTTGTGTCAGGCTGAGATAGAGCACATTCATGTGACATATCATAGAATTAAAGATATGATTACTTCTGCTACGGTTGTATTACTGATAGTTCATAACAATGTTAATGATGTCGATATATATTAACAAGTATGAGCATTGTCTGAACTTGCTAGGACTCTCAAGCTGTTGATGAAGAAGGTTACCGTATATTCCACTCATGCGCGAGGGACTCTCAGAGATGTAGGCACACTGCCAAACCTTGTAAACAAATCTAAGTGTTCTTTCCTTCTTTGTCGTGGTTTTCCTATGTAGGTGCTATATGTGGTGCCTTCGCTATAGCAGTAACAAGATCATCTTGATCTATTCTTATCTGTCAAAGGAAACCGATCAAATTATGGACGGTCTAGCCTCAACAAACACATCAATAAATTTTGTCACACGTACAGCTTCAAAAAAGGTTTGGTCACACAATAATGTCTAGTGTAAATAAGGCTTGGTAGATCCGTAAGAATCTTACTCTTGCTGTAGAAATCTCACCGCCATTGGGGTTTTCGAGGGATATGACTTTTTAAAACCAAATCTTTCTAGTACCTTCTGAGTATACGTCGACTAGTGCACTAATATTCTTTTAGGAAAATACTCAATCTGCAAGCCGAGACATTATTTGGTTCTGCCCAAATCTTTCATTTCAAACTCGGATTTTAGGTACGAGCTTGCTTCCTCTGTTCTCCTTGTGTCCTGATATTAAGATCACATATATATATATATATATATATATATATATATATATATATATAAAGAGATAGTACAGAAGCTATTCTAGGACCTTGGTATAAATACACAGGGATAATCTTCATTATCACTGTGCTACTTGTGCCCTCCCTTCCTCTTCCACCGGAGCTGCACCACTGATGGGTGATTTGTGCCACCACCATCTCCCTTCCTGGTGACAAGCAGGAGGTAGAGGGAGGTGGGCTCCAAAATCTGAGATTTTTTCCCGGTTGATTTCTTGGAATTGTTTGAAAAACATGAGTTGAAAGCTCTAGATCAACGAGTTGAAGCTTTTTGTATCTGGGTAGCAAGTTGGCAGCATTGTGGTTGGAAGCTTGAACCACTTCAATTGAAATTTATGTAGTTCATGGTTGAAATCTTTGATGAACACAAGTTGGTAGTTGTTGTATCTTGGGTGGAAACTATAAGTCAATCAGGTGAAAGCCAATAGTTTTAATTTGATGGAGCAGTTGACGAACACTAAGTTGAAATTACTTTGGTAATTTCAGATCTAAAAGTTATTTGATTTTTTGGTGGGAAGATCTAAGATGATAGGTTGAAAGTTGTTGCATTTTTCTAATTTTTTCTGTTGTTTTCTTCTGCTGTTCTAGTGGTTTTTCAGCTTTTTGACCATGCCGGTGACGAGACAGCTGCTCACCAGTAGCCGCAGCGGTGGCACATTCATCGGAGAAGAAGTCGACGGGTGATGCAGGCGGCTTCGGGGAAGAAGACAACTAAATGATATGAGATTAGTGTTGACATGTGACGTTCTATAAGAGAGGTCTAAATTGATAAGAAGAAAGATCTAGTCTTATAGGATTATTTTTTGGGGAGGATGTAGCGGGTGCTGCATGGTCGCATGAGGCATCGCACAATAGGTAAGATTGATCGATCTAGTCCCCCAGAGAATTAGTAGACATACGTCGCCTTCTCCCCATGTAACGTATTAAGAGGTTTGGATGAAAGCAGCCCGTCTATCAAAGGACGGTTCAAAATTGTTATAATATGATGTACGATATCTACAAGATCTTGGCTAGATATAAACTTGACTCTCAAGCAACAGGTCAACAATGAACTCTATCTTTTATCTTAACACTCCCTATCTCCAATTCCCCATTTACCAATCCAAATTTGAAACCTTCCGATATACTGATCTAGCATCCATTTATCTACGGCCACAATGATCAAGATGCACTAATACATAATATTAAGATATGAATCTGCCACAGGTTCGAAACTGATACATGATATTGAGATATCAATCTAGATATGTTTGATTCAAGGCTAACTTCGCCATGACTAAGAGCTGATAGTATATGACTTGCCACAAAAATGTGGCTAGCAAAATTGGAGCCACAAGTATGGTAATTAAAAGTTGAGAAAAGGTTGTGTCTATGACACATGGGCATATTAATAATAACGAGTGACAAGCTTAAATATGGCCAGAAATCAAACACATATTTAAAAAATTGTGGCATGCCTTATTTAAAAAATTGTGGCATGCCTAAGTTTAGGCATGAAATATTTTGGCTGAGAACTAAATAGTCTCTAACAAATATATGGAAAAATTATACAAACATTCTAGAATTCCCCTATGGGTAACCATGAAAAGTTACTATTTCTTGAAGGGGAACATTAGCCATAGAAAATAATTAGATTTACTTAATGATGATATTTTAAAATGTATGACTGAGTTTATATATATATATATTCTAAAAAAATCATACAATAAATGATATTCCAATTTTCTAATATTTATGTGTTTTAAAAATTGCTAGTATGGGTAAACACACGGGTTGATGGCTAATAAAAAGAATCAGGTCAGACGGTGCCTTATACAACGGTTACTCCTGAGCACTTTCATACTAATCACATGTCCCATGCAAAGCCTCTTCATGCACATCATGTGGAGTGACTAGAGCACACGAGGGGGTCATCTTCCTCCTCCCAAGCTCACTCACGCTTCTTCTCCCCCCTATGCTTCTCCTCTGTTCAGGCATCACCGAAGAAGATAGAGGAGGTGACCAGGGGCGTCACCAGTGAGGCTAGGGTTCGGACTTCATTAGAGGTAGAGCTCGAAGGCCACCACAATCCATTGATGATGCCATCATCATTGTATTTAAAGACGAGTTGCTTAATTCGCTGTCATCTGTCATCAGAGGTATGGAAACCACGAGCAGTATCGCTGGACTAGAGAAAATAATGGGAGTCGCGGCGCGCAGCACTGGAGAGGAGATACGGGGAAAGGAGAATGGCACGGGATCGCTAGATGCAGAGGAGAACAGTGCTGTCGCGTTAGAGGGCGAAAGAAAACTGGCTTTTGAAATTCCAAGAAACTCGCCCGGTTATCAAACATAACCTGCACACGAGTGCGTCTGAATGTATAGTTTGACCTGACTTGTACAAGGCAAGAAATGTAATGTTAGGACCAGAAGAAAAGGATACGGTGAGACAAGGGTGGTGGCACTGGCGGAGCCAGCGCCCCTCCAGCTCGGGCACTTGCCCGGGCTCTGCGGCCAGTCGATGCCGTGTCTTTGGGAAGCATTATGGTAGATACGAAGAAAAAAATTATAGTATTATGTTTGTTTGCCCACGCTTCAAATAATTCTTAGCTCCGCTACTGGGTGGTGGAGGTTTAAAGATGGCGTAATACTTGATACATTAGTAAAGCCTCCCTCCCCCATCAACTGTTGGCAACCTTATTTAGCGTACGTTGTATTATTTTTTTTGTAAAAAAAGCATGACGATTTACTCCTTTAATTAAATACTCTTATTTTATTTATTTTCTTATTCTCGAAATAACTTCGAATACATGTAAAGTATATTATCAGAACATAAGTATCATCTAGGATGCCCTCTAGCCGTATTATCTTGATGAGACCAAGTTAAATATTTAAAGAACACCATTTTTTCCAAAAATAAGAAAACGTTTGACTGGCCACCACATTCCCGTGGCATGAATCCTGTGATGAGAAGTTATTACTTTTTCAGCTAAACTGTCGCATCCGTCGGATGGACAACCGGACGGCCAAGATCTTTTGCCGGCCGGGGATATATATTCTCTATTGACAGCTAAACTAATCAATCGAGCCACCCATCCGATGGAGCAAGGAGTGGGCGGGAGCGTTCTCCTGCCCTTTTCCCGGGCTTTTTCCTCTAAACAAGGCAAGGCAAGAGCAACAACCAGGAGGAGGAATGACACGAGGCGCAAGGAAGCAGCATATAATCGTCTGCACCCAGCCCCTTCGACATGCACCCCACGTTCGCGCCCTGCTTAAATTAGGCAGGCACCGCGCCCCTCCCTTCTTAATTTTCTCGGGGCCGCATCCGCCTCCGTCCCTCCACAATGCCGGCCGTGCAGCAGCACTAGTGCGCGACACGTCCCCCTCCTCCGTGCGCGCTCCTCCTCCTCCCTTGCTAATTTCGATGGTTCTCTTGCTCTCTTGCTCTTGATTCGTGTTGTTGTTTAATTCTTGAGTTTGGTTAATTCGAGAGAGGAGGAGAGAGAGTTCGAGCGAGGACCGTCGTTGTTGTTGTTTGCGTGCCTGAGTGGGAGGATACGTTAATTGGAGGCTGGCCGGCGTCGTTGCTACTGCGGCGGTGCGTGCTGTTGCCTGCTGATCTCGGTCGTCACGGCGGTCACGTTGTTGCTCCGGCGTCCAGGAAGCAGCCGCGGCGGTGCACGACCGCCCGGTGCCGCGCCCCCACGCCTTGCGCGCCAAGCTCGAGGCGGGGGGCTGGGTGATGGTGCGGTTCCTCCGGCTCCACAGCCTTGACAAGACAAGCTCTCTTTCACCACCACAACCAGCAGCAGCAGGAGCAGGAGAGCAGCAGCCGCAGTACTAGTACAGGCAGCGACTCGACGGAGATGCACGAGTCCGTTGGCAATGGCGGCGGGGGCACTCCCCCGCTGCCCAACGGCCGGGCGGCGGCCGGCGGGGCGCCGCCTCGTTCCCGCCTCGCGCGCGACGGGCCGCCTTCAGGTACATCGATCGATCACATTTTTCTTTGATTGATCCATTTTGGTTCATACGGCGATTTTCTTGGCAGATTTGGACGTGATGAAGGAGAAGTTCGCGAAGCTCCTGCTTGGAGAGGATATGTCCGGCACCGGGAAAGGCGTGTCGTCGGCGCTGGCGCTGTCAAACGCCATCACTAACCTGGCGGCGTCGGTCTTCGGCGAGCACCGCAAGCTGGAACCGATGGCGCCGGACACCAAGGAGCGGTGGAAGAAGGAGGTCGGGTGGCTGCTGTCCGTCACCGACCACATCGTCGAGTTCGTCCCCACGCGGCAGACCGCCGAGAACGGCACAACCATGGAGGTACTTAACCACCAAACAAGTTAACAATCTCGTCCCCGATGGCGCGTGTCCAACTGTCGTCCATGATCAGTAGTTCAGATGCACGTACGTAATTATTTATATCCTTCCTACATCTTGTCACGTAAGCTTGGTGTCCTTTCCTGTTCGATCGCAGATCATGTCGACGGCGCAGCGCCGCGACCTGCAGATGAACATCCCCGCCCTGCGCAAGCTCGATGCCATGCTCATCGTGAGTGCTACAACGATCGATCATTGGATTAACTCACGCTGTTTTCACTAATTGGATCATGAGTTAACGGAGATGAATGATCGATATATGCACGTAACTAGGGGTACATGGATAACTTCGTGGACCAGAGCGAGTTCTGGTACGAGAAGGGCGGCGACAACAAGCGCGACGACGACAAGTGGTGGATGCCGACGGTGAAGGTGCCGGCGGAGGGGCTGTCGGAGGTGACCCGGAAGTGGCTGCAGTACCAGAAGGAGTGCGTGAACCAGGTGCTCAAGGCCGCCATGGCCATCAACGCGCAGGTGCTGGTGGAGATGGAGATCCCCGAGATCTACATCGAGTCGCTCCCAAAGAAAGGCAAGACGAGCCTCGGCGACGCCATCTACCGGAGCATCACCGACGAGGAGTTCGATCCGCTCGAGTTCCTGGAGGGGATGGACCTGTCGACGGAGCACAAGGTGCTGGACCTCAAGAACCGGATCGAGGCCTCCACCATCATCTGGAAGCGCAAGATGCAGACCAAGGACGCCAAGTCCTCATGGGGATCCATCATCAGCTTCGAGAAGCGCGAGCAGTTCGAGGAGCGCGCCGAGACCATCCTCCACCTCCTCAAGCTCCAGTTTCCCGGCACGCCGCAGTCGCAGCTCGACATCTCCAAGATCCAATACAACAGGGTACCTACCTATTTTCGTGTCACCGTTGTCGATGATGCGTTGCGTATTTGCACATTTGCATGTGACACTGACTGAGGTGGATCCTGCAGGATGTGGGGTACGCGATCCTGGAGAGCTACTCGCGGGTGCTGGAGAGCCTGGCGTACAGCGTGATGTCGAGGATCGAGGACGTGCTGGGCGCGGACGCAGCGGCGACGAACCTGACGGCGAGCGAGGCGGCGCGGAGGCAGCTGGAGGCGGACGCGCCCAGGAAGCTGGACGCCAAGGAGGAGCTGGAGAAGCTCAACGAGGCGCCGGCCTCCATGACGCTCTACGACTTCATGGGATGGCACTTCGACCAGGACGAGCTCATGAGGAAGAAGGAGGAGGGCACCCTTGACGAGGCCGGCGAGGCCAAGCTCAAGAAGGGGCCCAGCCTCGCCCCAAAGAAGTTCTCCTACGTCGACAGCCTCGCCGGCGGCATGAGAAGCCCCTCCGCGCGCCACTGATTCCCTTCATCCATTCATTCATGCATCATAGCAGGCGGAGCACACAAATCGATCAAAACAGCAATGGAGATCGATCGTCCAAGATGTACATATCTGAGGCACACAAAGTACGTGCGAGAGATCAACAATGGAGCACAGAGATCATTATCAGCTGGATGGATCAGTCTCGTTCGATCTTCCCTCTCTTATCTAGATTGATTCTAGATAGGGGTAAATGAAGAGCGAACAAGATCTGATCTGCTACACATTTCTTCTATTTTCTTTGCTTCGGTGCATGCAATTAGATGCGTTGCTCTCTGTCCTACAAGAACCGGGAAGGTTGGGGTTGTTGCTGCACGTAGCTACTGATTTCACAAAACTAGCATGTATTTTTGTATGTAGTCCTTAATTACTCTCCGGAAGAGGAGACGCTAAACTCTGGTATATGTATGTAACTTACCAGACGGGGAAAACACACTGTGTTCTTTGATTTCATTTATAAGCTAATCTTTTCTAAGTCTCGGTTTCCCTATTCGAGTGTTTGTTTCCTGCATGGTTATTATTGCCAAAGAACTCAAAGCACACTTACTTTGCTCAATGGATTGGAAATAGCGAAAACACTAAGATTGTACATAAATCGGAACACAACTAACGTCACAGGAAAGTGTAGCAAATGACAGAAATCTAGCACAATTTAAATCATAGCACCATACCTTGAGAAGGGGAAAATCATACAACTTCGATCGTTGTCTCAGGCTTGGGCACAGTAATCCAATTTGGCTAAGCATCTCTTTACCCATTCAGAAATTTTAAGGGATCTCCAACGGGCAATTTGCCTCAAGACCAGTCAAGCCCAACTCCATTGTGCTGACTGCCAACTACAGAGAACAATGTCCATCAGATGGATGCTGCTTTGCTGACTCCTTCCACCTATGCAAATGATTGAAACGGACGAGAAGGTGAAGAAGAAAAGGAAACCTCATGTAAGAACTTGACTTACTAACAAACCCTATTTTTCTTCCTCTCTAGACGAAAAAGAACGAAATAGATTACTTTTAACCATCGCATCTGAGCCAAGCATTTACAACATCATCAAACCTCAAGGAATAAGTGGAGCTCTATGTACATCTGTTTATACATCAGTCAGCTCTCTAAATCATTTTCATGCCTGTGTTGCACTAAAGATTCTGGGCTAGGAGCATTGTGCTCTATATAGTCATCCGAAGCCTCCTCATCATCTGAAGATAGAAGAGATGACCCCATCCATGTTTTGAAGCCATCGTTTAAACGCCTCTGCATCTCTGGGGTCACTTCGATCGTTGTCTCAAGCATCTCTAGACCCACATTGTGGGTAGCATAATCACCCTCATCAAGGACAACTGCGGCTTTCCTTCTCAAGAAGAAGGCTGTGCCACCGTATAGGATTACCAAACCCCACGCAGTGATTTCATAGCACCAGAAGAGAGGAACCGAACAACTACTTCCAAGGGCCAGAAGCGTTGATCCAAGAATTATTGCCATGAGACCAAATATGACGGCAAAAACTGCATTAAGTATAGCCAGGCAACGCACACCTCCTGCAGTTCCAAGTTGGTATTAATGATTAAACTTGGGTATAATTGGTATAAAACACTTTTTGCCCATAATTATCTGCACACGTGCAATAGGATTCCTACACACACGGAAGAGAAAGAAGACCAGAAACAAAAAAAGATCCACAAGAAAAAGCCATCCAAAATAATTGGCTCCCCATTTATCACCCATTTATCACACTTATGGCTTTACTGACTGCGTCGTTAACCTTGTCTCTCTTAAGATTATTGTAATATACCATTCGAAATTAAAGACACTGGTCTCTAAACAATTCTTGGATGAGTGGATCTCATATCACTCTAAAGCAGTAATACTAAAATCTAACTCAAAAACAAATGACTACTAGCTCCTTCTTTCTCAATAGCACTATAAATCCCAGAAAGCCAGAAACAAGATATATAATTTGTACAAAGACCTCAAAGAAGGATGCCTATGTTAACTCACCTCTTTTAGAAGCACAGAAGTTATTCTCGACAATGCATATGAACGGATGCCTTCTTGGAGCAGCATATGCAACAGATATTCCTGCAAGTACATATTGATTTAATATTCAAAGGAGAAGAAGCACAATTGAATTGACGGTGGCATTTGACTGCAAAGAAAAAGGTATGCAGAAGAAAGAAAAATAAAGTGCCTAATACAAAATATACATAACAAACATTTTTTGAGGGGGAGACTCTAGAGAAGGCCCCGACAATGTGTATTATAAATATGTAAGAGAGTTTATGTACAAGCAGAACAAAGGAAAGAATTTAAAGCTTCACACATTGAGGTTGAGGTAAGCTAACCAAATAAATAAACAATATCAACATGAGTCATCTATGGATACTTGTATTATAGTACAATAGAATACCAAAGAATCTACTGCAACATCTGTTAAAATTCTCCAGGTTCTTTGAAGTAAATCTCTTTCCATTACGGATGAATTGCATCAATAGTTCTAGGGCAAGGAGGCACCATATTAGTTGAAGAAACACCAAATTAGTATAAAACATATATGCATACCACTGATAGGTCCATGGTTTGGTGGCTATCTAGATTGAAACTTACGATTCACTTAACCTATTTCCTCACAGGACATAAGGTCATCTGCAAGAGAGGCTGATTAATATTCCAGTCCATGGAGTTTTATAATCATTACATTTTTTGTGTAGATCAAGGCGGATTACTTATTTCATTAGAAGGTAGAAGGACATGAGTGTAAAGTGAAAAATTAAGGGTGTATTCTGAAAGTCGTCTTTTAGTGCATAGTGTGAGTAGCACAGACTTCATCAGACGGTCATAATTGTTAGTTCTTATTATCATATTTCAAGGCTGGTACTCATTTGATAAATGTTCCCTGCCCTGATGACTTTGAGAGGCTAAAAATCCTGAAGCTGAGCTATGTAGATAAGAGCTTAGACTTGAAAGTTACTCAGATAACTAATTGCCCCTCTATGTATATTCGTTTTTTGTAAGTGTGCCAGATAGGCTGAATGGCTGATATACGCAAATTAAGAGTGTGAAACAACCTAGCTCTAATGTTGCAATCTTCAACCCACATTCTAACAAATATTACAGCAATGAAGCTTCAGATCAGCTATTACAAATAAAACAAGCTCGTATGTTGGTAAAAGTTCCACGATTTGAATCTGATCACACAAAAGTAATACTGTGAAGCCTTCTAAATCATGCCTTGAAATACTATATTATTTAAATGGCTCATCAATTTTTTTTTCAAATGCAGTCTGTAAAGCACCTAGAATCTCTGTTTTGCAAGTGTACTATTCCAAAACTGAGACAGATAAAGTGTACCATCCCAATATTGCACTTCTATTAGTACTCATAATGTAATTTCACCAGGAAAAAAAAAGAATTTCATAAACAATACAAAAACTTTGATGTCCATTTGGGGTAAAATGTAGGACTGGCATCATAAAACATTACCCAAGGCAGAACAAAGACGCATCTTTTTTTCTACACACGGAGATTATGCAATGAGTAACCCACAATCCAACACGGGAGGTGCTTCATGATTTGTGCAACTCCTATTGAAGGGGTGAAGCAAAGAATCACTACTCATCCAATACAGATAACCGAATCAGCAGCACCTTAAGCTAGCTAAATCGGAGCATTACCACAAGGAGCGCGAGGGCGTACTCACCTGCCACGAGGTACGCGGCGGATACGGCGAAGAGCACGGCGGATGGCACGAAGACGACCATCCAATAGAAGTCGGCGGCCTCGGCCGTGGTCATGTAAAACGCCCCGCCCCGGTACCGGTACGCCTCGGGCTCCTCCTCCCGGCTGCTGGCGGCCGCCGGGAGCGCCTCCAGCATGCGGCGCTCGCGGCAGAAGGGCCGCTCCGCGGGCTCGGTGGGGAACACGATCCCCAGGCTGACCCCCGCCGCGGCGGCGGCGGCGATGGCGACGCAGACGGCGGCGGCCGCCGCGAGCGGGCGGCGGAGGCGCGGCAGCGCGCGCTCCTCGTCCCGCAGCGCCGCGTACGCGCCCCGCGGCATGATGGCCTGCCGCAGCGCGTCGCCGAGCAGCGCCATCGGCGGCGGCGGCGGCGGTGGGAGAGGGTTCGGTGCTTGGGTGGTGGAGGGCGGCTACAACCTAAACGCGGTGTTGCGGGAATTCGGGGCGTGGGGTGACGAGAGGGGCTTTTCGGTTGCCTTGCGGGAGAGAGCACGAATGGGGTGCGATTTCTTTCTTGGATGCTTTGCTTTTTGATTTATCGGTATGATGATATGGTTCAGTCCAGAGTCCAAAATTCCTCAACTATGGTTGAAAAATAATCTCTCTCTCTCTCTCTCTCTCTCTCTCTCTCTCTCTCTCTCTCTCTCTCTCTCTCTCTCTCTCTCTCTCTCTCTCTCTCTCTCTCTCTCTCTATATATATATATATATATATATATATATTCTGAGGGAAAAAATAATCTCTCTCAGAAGAATTGTATGGCATTGAAATCCTTCTAATTTGAACTTTTTAGCACGAAATTGATGTAGGACTTCTCAAAAGATTTATAAGACTCAGACATACACAACACTCTCCGATACACGCAAGTATAAGTCTTTTTTTTGCTTTTTGCAGGTTTTAATGTAAAACTTGTACACATAAAAGTCATGTTATCGGTTGATTTATGAAGATTATTCACAAATTTAGAACTATACGTAAAATGTATTAATAGTACTATGATTATCTATATCTATATCTATACTTAATATAAAAAGTATAAGGATGGTATACTTTTCATCTTAGCTGTCTAAAAATCTATAATCTAATCCAATGATTTTAAATAGGGATTAAATCTTCACCTAATCGCTCTCATACTAAATGTCTCCCCTAATCTTTCTCCAACCCGCTGAGACGCATACCTTGTGATTAATATATGAACCAGTAGGTGGATTACTTGGGGAAAGAGGATCATCTTTGAATTATGGGCCTCTTTTCAAATGGATGGCTAGGATACTATAGATCTGCTTTCATATATGGCCTAAAGTTCTTGTGCTTTTTATATTGACAAAAAGATCAGAAAATCTATTTCCAAGATGATCGTTCCATTGTTTTAACGGACGAACGACGTGTGCCCGTTGGACGTAGCAGTTTCTAGACAGATGGTTACGATAGAGGCGGGGCAAGCAAGTTGAGCAGTCTGCATCGAATTTTGACATTCTGACCGGCATGGCGTGGACAGGGTTTGTGACATGTGGGGTCGATTGGTAAGCGGACCTATATATGGTCAGTGAACGTGGTAAGGTTCTAGATGACTTCCTCTTTAATCCACAGCGCATATAAGCACCACCTTTGTTCAGTTTTCGGAAACCGCACCCATTCCCCTCTCGCTAGCTTCGCCCATCCAATCGCGCTCTCACCTGTGTTGGGGAGACCGAGTTCTACGGAGAAATCGCTAGGGTACGCCGAATCTTTAGAATTTTGAGGTAACTAATGGACGTCTATCGCTTAATTCAGTGTTGGGGACAAATGGGTCACATTTTAGGTGGAATCTGTTGCAAGAGAAAGTATTGACAGCAATTGGATATAAATTGTGAATCTTGTATTAATCTTTCAAATGCATTTACATATATATATATATAAGTCTAAGAGGTCTTTAAAGCATCATTAGCAACCGTCATATCTCTTTTGGAGAGATGTGTTTGTACATAACAGATGTCTGTTTACAACACTTTCCCTTGATCAATTTCATCATCGTATATAAAGAGCATCTGAAAAACTCTTCTAAAAACCCTGTGGAAAAAATATAAGGAGAAAAATATATATATATAATACGTCATGGAAAACTCCTTTAAAACCCAATAGGAAAAATAAGGAAAAATGATATGACATATGCGAGCGCTTATATCAATATTGCCTCACTAAAAACCTTTTATGAGAAACTATTTAGAAAAAACTCATAAAGGAAAAGAGTGCAATATATATGATCTGATGATTATTATTAGGTTATATTTTAGGAGTTTACTCCCACTGAACCTTGCAAGTCTCGAATTTGCCTCATACCAATTCCATGAACATATTTCTGAAATAAAGATGTTGGTAGAAACTTTGTGAATAAATCTGCGAGATTTTCAAAAGACTTAGTTTGCAAGATTTTTATCTCCCTGTTTTTCTGTAATTCATGGGGATAAAATAATTTAAGACCAATGTGCTTTGTGATATTGTTCTTTATATAACCTGATTGCATTTGTATAACACTAGAGGAATTATCTTCGTAGATAATAGTTGGTGATTTTAAGGAAACAATTCCACATGATTTTTGTACATGGTTAATCATTCCGTGAAGCCATACACATTCGTGTGATGCTTCATATAATGCGAGTATTTTAGAATGATTAGTAGAATTAGCCACTAAAGTCTGTTTTGAGGACTTTCAAGAGAAGGCTGCTCCACGATGTAGCAATACAAAACCAATATGTGATCTGGCGTTATGGAGATCAGACAAATAGTCAGCATCAGCATATCTTACTATAGTCATATCCTGATTTTTCTGATAGAATAAACTAAGATCTTTTGTGTCTTAGAGATATCTGAGGATATTCCTTACACCTACAATATACCTTTTAGTAGGGGATGCACTATGTCTAGCTAATAAATTAACTGCAAATGAAATATCAGACCTGGTGCAGTTTGCTAGATACATTAATGCTCTGATGGCACTGAGATAAGGAACTTCATGTCCTAATCTCTCTTCGTCATCGTCGCTTAGTCTAAATGGATCTTTATCTCTATCAAGAGATCGAATGACCAAGGTGTCTTGGACCGATATGATTTATCCATATTGAATTTTTCCAATATTTTCTGGATATAAGCAAATTGATGTACAAGAATTTTTGAGGAAAATACTCAATTGTAAACCTAAGCAGAATTTAGTTTTATCCAAATCTTTCATCTCAAATTCTGTCTTTAGATGATTACTTGCCTCTTGTATGTCTTGTGTAGTTCTAATGATATTGAGATCATCGACATAACTGAGATGATGCAAAATCCCTTTGAGGATTTCTTTATGAATACGCAAGGGCAATCATCATTGTTTGAGTAACCCTTTTGAGGAAGGAACTCACTTAATCGGTTGTACCACATTCTTCCCTATTGTTTTAAGTCATAGAGTGACTTTTGTAATTTTACACATTACATGTTGTGATTTACATTTGGATTCGGAATTTTAAGTCCACCAGGGACTTTCATATAAATATCTGAATCAAATGAACCATATGTGGCGACCCATATATTACCCCTTCAGATAATATGCCGGTCTTTGACATATTGCAGACAAAGTGCCTTCTCATCCATAATATATCTCATAGAGCAGCACATCAGAAACATTGCAGCGGTCCATATATTACAAACTTAATTTACAAACTTGAAGAACAATATTAAGTCCTACAATCTTATTCCCAAAAGTGCGGGGAATTTAAAACCGTTATCACTTGGTTACAGCAAAAGCCTTATCTACAATTCTCGATTCACACGACCTACTCTTCTACTTGATAGCATTCTCGTCTCGGTACTCGATGTAGTAGTCGACGCCTTTGTCTTCCTTTGTTAACGTCTGCTTTTCAGGGACTTCTTTTTCGACCTCAACGTACACCACTTTCGTCTCTGTCGTTGAGCTCACAGTCTAATCAAAGGAATTAGAATCGAAGGATGAGTACAAAAGGTACTCAACAAGTCCAGAAATAGCAAGGAAGTGTCACATGCACTATCTACTGAGAACAACAATGCTCTCCAAAAGCAATGCAATTTTGTAAGGTAAGAGAGTCAAGTTTTACTTTAAGAGACTATGCTCTCATGCCTTACAGGCTGCTAGGGTCCCCGATGGATCCCTTTCCTACCGCGTTCACAATTCCAACCAGGAATATGGAATGATAATGTCATACTTTATTACACTCTGCAGAGGTGCACAATTGTACCCATAAACGACCAATAGTCATGGCGTTCATGTCGTCACATGCACAACTAGACCGTAAGATCACAGAGTCGTTTCGCCGCTCACTCAGTCATACCCCATATCGTAGTCCGCACAACAGGCCAGGACTACCGATCTCCCTATAGATCCAACGTATTGTGGCTAGCACTCCGGCCACCACCTTCCCAGCAGTTGATGCTCCAGATCCAACTATCCCAGGGGAGTATGACCTAGGGCAAAGGTACTCTGGCTCAGCCCTGCCCATACAAGGTATGTGGTTTGCACGATCACTACAGCGCTTAAGCATAATCGATCATTTGTTCCTTTAACCTTATATGAACAAACCCGTGTGATGAAATCTACCTTCCAATATGCCCCTGGCACCTTTTTCCAGGATTTCACCATCCACCATGATACGCCCAAAAATCAGCGATCAATAATCAACAATTGATTCACTTTAGAAAATAGATTTTCATTTTGTGCATGTTATAGACAAGAAGGAAATTTTGTAAAATGTTCTCAATAGATATGAACAATAAACTAGACTTGCCTGGTAACGGATAGGTAGTGGAGTTCGACAGATCTGCTTGTGGAACTCCGACCTCTGAAGAAAAACAATATAGTCCAATAAGGACTAATCTAGTAAGTTGCAAGTATGAATGTAAATGACATGGCATGGTATGCATGAGAAGTGCGTCTCAAAATGCAAGAACTAGCGTAAACAATTCCTCGAGGTATTATATATATAAACCCTAATTATTAACTGAACTTTGATCACCTTTAATGTTTGTAGTTACGATTAACTAAAATACTAATTGATTTAATTCCTATATTAGCTAAGGGTCAAAACTACTACTAACCATATTTAAATTTGCTTAAGTTTTTGATTTATAAAATTTCAATTAAGTATGTGATTTAAGTATCTACTCCATTTCATTTATCCTTCTCAAAGAAAAAGGAAGAAGTAGTTAAATTAAGCAATTAATCTAAGATTCTAAAATTTTTACTCTTTAAAAGACCTATACATGTATGCATATTTCTCCTTTAAGGAAAATAGATTAATTAATTTTCACAATTCTGTATTAAAGAAAGAACTTCAATTAAATTAAAAATGCTTGCCATTTAATCTGCTCGGTTTCTTTTAGTGGGCCTTTTAGCCCATTCTGTCTCTCTCTCCTGCAACACACTCAAACAGGGCTTAGCCCTTTCCTCCTTCACAAGCCATTCCCAAGCGACTTTTCTCGTGCCCTTCGTCACCGCCTCTCTCTCACTTGCACCACCGACACTGGCTTCAAAGCTCTCGGCCTCCCCCGCTGGTGCGAGGCTTACTTCTCCGCTGCCTTCCACCAGACGCCGCCGCCTCTTAGGTCCACCCCGCCGGTTCATTTGGTTCCTCGCCACCTCGACTCTTGGCCTTTTCCCGCCGATGTTGTCCCCTTGGGCCGCTCCGACCGGCCCTTCTCGGGATGTTGCCTCGGCTCCGACCTGTTCGACATCGGTGCCTCTTGGGTCACTCCCACCGGCGCCGTCCCGGTCGCTCCTCTCGGCTGCCACCCCCTTGGTCGCCTCGCTGTGCCGCCCGAGGTGGCCTGTGGCCCGGCGTTGTAGCCCACCATCGGCGGTGCTCCGTTGGGCCCGCCCCTCGCTGGTGGTGCGGTGGGGTTCCCTATGCTGTCGATCTCCTCCAACAGTAAGTTTTCCCAAACCCCTTTTTCTACTTCCCCAAATCCTAGGGTTCTACCATTGCTAGTTCGGCTATTATGCTTGATTACTTGTGATTTATGTGGTTGAATTTGGTTTAAGTCTAATTGGGTATTAGATGGTCCGATTACTGTGCTTGTGCTGGTGATCACTTAACTCTTGTGCAAATATTCATGTCATGCTCCTGATGTTGTTTCTGATTTTTGTATGTGAGACAGATTACTACACTTGATACTTATGCTTAATACATGGATTTCTTTGCCTAGATATAAGTTATTTACACTGGAGAACAGATGCTCATTTCGGTTTGTTTCCCATTTTGCTATACCCCCAAACTGAGAACTAGGTTTGAGAAGGGTATCACCTTTAGATAAGAACATATGCTACACTTGGTTCTAATTAACTAGTGATAAGGTTTACCATGTGAAGCAAAGTACCTATCTATGCTTGTGACATAAGTAACAACACACTAATAAGGACAGACTTACTACACTAGATCTATTTCACTTTCATGATGATTTCTTTATGGAGATAAACTCAAAGAGAGGTATAATTGATAAGCACAGATGCTGCCTAAATAGTTGCCTTCATTCATCGTGATGATTTCTCTGAGAAAGAGCTTGAGAAAGGAAGAAAAATATGATAAGAACATATTATTACCGATATTGCCTAGGAAAACCTTATGATGAATTTTTAATCTGAAGGTCCCTTCGACTAAATTTATGCTGAGATATGATGCTAAAGAGATAAATCAACCTGATTTTGATCTAGACCAAGCAAGCTTGAGCTTCTAGGCTTTTGGTCTTGCTTTTCTACTTGATGGTGGCCTGCCCTTTTCCTATTCCTCCTCCTTCGGTCTTGGTGGCCTTCTCCTTCTATGCGCTTTGCTGTTCTTGATGAGCTTGGCCTCCTTCAATTTAGCCCCGAGAGATGATGATGGTCTGGTCTTAGCATTTTGGTGGATGAAACACTATTGCTCAGCTACTACTATCTAGCTGCCTTACTCCTTATTTCTATTGGTTCACTCTAGCGCTTGGGTGAAAAGGAGTTGCCACCTCATGCTATCTTGATACGTGGTTGGTTGTTTGAACTCAACTTATAGGCTAAGCTATTCTAAGCTAAATATCCTAGCTATTGGATATATCACTCGGTGGGTTTGCCTTGTGAGCCAAGAATTTGCTTTTGGTCAAAATGTGGGCTTGCCGGATAAGATTACGATGGATAGCTTTATCTTCAAAATTTTGATTTTTACAAAAATCTTTTCTAAAAATAAATTATTGGAGGCAATGTAGTATAGGATAAAAATAAAATTATTTTACCCTCTCACCTCTTTTCTCCATATGCATGTATACACATATAGATTGTCCAAATGAGGGTCTTAGCCACATGGGCCTCGTATGGATGTATGCTGCGGTGGTGATATCGTCACGTATACAACACAACCAAATTGACGCAGATGTGAAATAGTTGGTTGATTTCCACGTACTAACTGCAATAGGGAAGCTGTATGGTATGCAGTTGGTCGAATTTGAATTAATTCTGCGATATGTAAAACCGTATGACCCCAACAAGATGTTGATAAATTCGAATTCTATAAAAGTAGTCGAGCAATTAATTTGACTTTTGATAAGAGATTCAACCAAACCATTTTGAGTATGTACATAAGGTACAAAATGTTTCAAATTTATACCTAATGCTAGGAAATAATCATTAAATGCTCGCGAAGTGAATTCTACGGCATTATCCATTCGAATGGTTTTTTATCCTATATTCAGGATAATTCGCTCTTAATTTGATAATTTGAGCAATTATTGTAGCAAAAACATGGTTCCTTGTGGATAATAGACACACATGCGACCATCTTGTAGATGCATCGTTGAGAACAATGAAATATCTAAATGGTCCAGATAATGGCTGAATAGGACCACATATATCTCCTTGAATGCATTCAAGGAAATTAAGTGGTTCATTTTGAATTTTAAGGTGAGAGGGCCTTAAGACTAATTTCCCTGTAACACATGCGGTGCATACGAAATTTGAGGATTTGGGAAATCTTGCAAGTTCTAAGTCATGACCAACAGAATTTTTAATAGTTTTTCTCATCATCCCTATGCTAGAATGACCAATGCGATCATGCCAAACCTTGAATTTGTCAAGATTTTGAAAAATTACTTTGTACACAACATGTGTAATATGTCTCATGTATGTATACTACAATCCAGATGACAAAGAAAGAATTTTCTCAAATATTTGTTTTTCATATCCATCAGTTTTAGTGATGAGGAGATTTTCATCATTGCTCTCAACAAAAGTTTCAATGTGGAAACCATTTCTACGGAAATCTTTAAAACTGAGTAGGGTACGAGTTAAATCAGGATACAAAAATGCATCCTTGATTGTTATTTTCGTACCCATGGTGAGAATGATTGTGGCTTGATTAGAGCCAATGATTATGGCATCGCGTGCAGCGATAGTCATAATATTTCTTTTACTCTTTTTTAGAGTTTGGAAATATTTCATTTCCCTCGAAATTGTGTTAGTGGCACAACTATCCACTAAACATATTTCTTCCTCCATTCGATTATAAAGTAAAGGAGAATTTAGTATGAACTTAATTTATATAGAATACATACATCATATATATTAACTATTATGTCTGAGGTACATAATACAATATAATACAATAAGGGACAATATAGGCTAATGACATAATCTAGGATAAGTAGGGAGACTAATTGAGGTCTCCATATATGTCTTGGGAATTGTATTCCACAAGCATGTCATCAAGATCCATGGGGTCATCATCCTTCTTGGCTTTGTCTTCAATTTCCTTCTGAGGAATAATTTGAGAACTTCCTACCTCCAGAGTGTTGTCTGGTTGTTCGTTGAAGTGAGCTTAGAATTTTGCCCCTTGAACTTGTTTGCCTTTCCCTTAGATTGGAGGTACAACTCAACCAAGTGCTTTGGAGTACTGCATTTCTTAGTACGATTCATACATCCACATCTATGACAAACTTGAGAGCTATCTTTTTGATCAGTTTTTTGAAAATGACCTTTGCCCTTATCAAACTTGTTATTTTTCTGCTTATTGTTTTGTTTCCACTTTCCTTTGAATTCCTTACGATTTCTCTTATGACCATTGAATTTGTTCTGAGTATTGGCATGAACGTCAGGTATTGCTATAGCGCCCGTTGGGCAGCTGAAAGTGCATGTAGCCCCCCTGTGTGGTTTTGGTAATTGATGACAATCCCTATGGACTAATGATTTCATTGAGATGTATATGAAGGAATGTTCCATAGGTAATGCATGAAGAAGATTGGATGGATTTGAGGATGAAAGCCATCAAGATAAAGATATGCATTGAGTTTTAGTAATTGATAACAATTCCTATGGACTAACCGTTTCTTTGAGCTATATATGAAGGAATGTTCCATAGGTAATGCATGAAGAAGATTGGATGGATTCGAGGATGAAAGCCATCAAGATAAAGATATGTATTGAGTTTTAGTAATGGATAACAATTCCTATGGACTAACCGTTTCTTTGAGCTATATGTGAAGAAATGTTCTATAGGTGATGCATGGAGAATATTGGATGGATTTGGGATGAATGCTACCAAAATCAAGATATGCATCGAGATCATTGAATTCAAGAGATAAATACATTATGATCGAGAAGAAGCAAGTAAAGAGAACTTCGAAACATCAAGATTGAGTTCAATGGGTAAAACAAATATGATCAAGCCGAAGTGCATGTGAGGAACAAGTAATGACCAAGATGGAGTTCATTGGAGGATCTCATAAGTGGTCATGTTTGGGCTTATGAGTTGAGCCGTGAGGATCAAGATCTTGAGATGATGGATTGAAGAGAAGAATTCAAGATATGGCTTCAAGATGAGGTCATGGTGAGCTCATGAGTTGGGCCATGATTGATCAAGTCTTGAAGCAAGCAATTCAAGTGATGAATTCACCGTGCCTCTCGAGAGATTGTGTTAAAGCATGAAGAAGATCAAGTGATGACCAAAAGATTGGTCATGTTAGAATTAAGTCATTGGTGATCAAGTCTTGAATCAATGAAGTGTAGTGAAGAGTTCATTGTGGCTTTCAAGAAGTCAAGATAGAGCATGAAATAAAGATAAAGGTTGACCAAGATGAAGCACGAGGATTGGATGCTAGATGGTCAACTCACAAGCGTAAATGATGTACCGCGTAGGATCAAGTGATCTAGTGGTATGGTAAGCAATTGTGAATTGCGCTTTGTGAACTAACCTTTGTACTATGTGTATGGTATTCCTATGTAGGTTAGGTAATTCTCATGGGCTTGCCTCAAAAGGAAGATTTCAAATAGCTCATTGGAGGATGACATCAAGTGAGATGGTCATCAAGGTTGATAAGAGCAAGTTCAAGATAAGCACCCCGAGGGATTATATGCTTGAAGCTTGCGGTCCATTTGGTGATAATGGACATGTGAAGATGTGCTTAAGTGAAGGTCTCCCATATTGGGATATGGGGGAGCAAATTGAGTCTTCACCAACTACCGTGATCAAGTAAAGGATTCCGGTTTAAGGCAAGCATGAACTTCGTCATCAAGGTCAAGCAGAATGTGCAAGGCAAAGGTATGCCTAAGCTAGGTTTTTCTAGTTTTACCGGTTTCAAGGTGTTTGGTGGGAGACCGGATTATAGGTTTGATAGCCGTACTATAAAGAGGGGCTATCGGGTGAGTAGCTTGATCACGTCGTACGTAGAGTGTTTAGAACTTTGCATGTGTTGCATCCTCTATTTTAGTTGATCTTGGGTGGTTCTCTGTGTGAGGACCTAGAGCTTGTTGATACCTTCAAAATGAGCCCAAGATCATCGAAAACGGAGTTCGTATGTGAAAGTTATGTCCTTTTTCGTGTTGGTTGTTCTGGCAGTTTTGATGGAACCTCCGGATGGCTTCTGGATGGATTCCGGATGGAGTTCTGGATGAGTCCAGTAGCCTCTGGACTAGCCCGGAAGACTGTCCGGAGGATAGCCCGGAATCCGTCCGGAGGTTGGGTCCGGAGGCTCCGGATGGACCTCCGGACCATGCACGCAGAACCCCAACGGGCAGATTTCGAGGGGGCTATAAAAGGCCCACCCCTTCTTCCCCAAGAGGTATCCGGTTGAGCTCTTTGAAACCCTCTCTCTTCCACCATTTTTGAAGCTCTAAAGCTTGAGAAGCTCCTCCCTTAGTGCTCAAATCCCATCAAGCCTTTGAGGGAAAAGAAAGAGGAGCCCCGGATCTACGATTCCACCAAGCCAAATTTGAATCCCCCTTGAGTTCATCGCGTGGTTTGCTCTGCATTGGTTGCATTGTTTTGGAGCTCTCACCTCCTCCCCCAATGCCCCAATCTCCCATCTAAGTGAGGGAAAAGAAACCCATGGATCTAGGAGTCATTTGTTGACCTCCTCCTCTGTTCCTCTCCTCTCCAATCCCTCCATTGCATGAGTTGCATAGGTTGAGATTTGAGAGAGAGAGATTTGAGCACAAGTTGCTTTGCTTTGCATTTGTTGCATTGGTTTGAGCTCTCCGCGTCGATTGGTTCGAGGGAGAGTCCGGGAGCTTGTTACTCTTGGAGGCCACCACCTCCTAGACGGTTTGGTGGTGTTGGCTCGGTGATCTCTTCGTGAAGCTTGTGAAGAGGCCCGAGTTGTTTGTGAAGTGGTTGTGGAGCTTGCCATCTTCGGAGTGGAGGAAGAAGCTATCCATAGTGGATCGAGGGTCAATCCCTCGAGAGAAGAGTGACTTGAAAGAGAGTCCGCCCGTGGGCACCTCAACGGAGAGTAGAATATCGGTGGATATTTGAACTCCGGGAAAACATCGCTTATCACTTGGGGGGATGAGAACCGGTTAGGACACCGCCTCTGGTCCGCAAGGACTTGAGGAGACGTGCATTTAATGCACTCGACATATGCATTAAATGCGCCTGTCAGGCCACGTGGACAGAGGAGGGGCCCACAAGGGGTGCTCGGGGCTCCTAGGATCGGAGGCCCCCGAGCACACCCACTAGGCCGCTCCATCATCCGGGCAAGGCACTCCTCGCCCCGAACGGGGGCCAGGTCGCCTCAGATCTCGGGTGCTCGGGGTGAGCCCCCGAGCACTTCTGCTGGCTTCGTCCCGAGCGGGGATCAAGTCGCCTTGGGCCCTTCGGGAAGCGCCTTTAAGGGGCGACTCGAGGCTCCCCTCGATTTAGCCAAGTGGAACAGTGCTCGGAGAGAGCTCCCGAGCACCTCCACTTAACTCCCGCGTCCTTGGCGACGTGGTGCCAAGTTGGGCCTTTGCCAGCGGTTTAGGGGACCCTGGGCTCCGTAACGCCGACAGTAGCCCCCGGCCCAGCCACCAGACGATGGCCCAGAAAAAATGGACGAGGCTGGGGGCGGGGCCTTCATTCTATGGGCCAACGAAGACGCCGGCCCATTTGGAACGCCGAACGGGGGAACTACTCCGATTTTTGCACGACGTGGGGCGCCGCGCACCTCTGCCGAACCAGGAAAAGACGCCTTGATTCTCGCTCGTCGTGCGGGGGCGCGCCCTGTCAGAGGTGTTGGAAATATGCCCTAGAGGCAATAAATAAAGTTGTTATTTGTCATACTTCAAGTTCATGATAAAGTTTATTCTCCATGCTATAATTGTATTAATTGGAAACATTATTACTTGTGTGGTTATATAAACAACACCGTGTCCCTAGTGATCCTCTAACACTAGCTTGTTGATTAATTGATGGTTAAGGTTTCCTAACCATGAACATGAGTTGTTAATTAATAACAAGATCATATCATTAGGAGAATGATGTGATGGATAGACCCAAGTTGACGTAGAAATTTGATCGTGTCACTAAGTTTTATTTGCTTCAACTATCATATGTTAAATGTTCTAGTCCTTCGACCATGAGATAATGCCACTCCCTAGTACCGGAAGAATGCTTTGAGGGCATCAACCATCACGCCGTAACAGGGTGATCATAAAGGTGTCTTTCAGGTATCTCGGAAAGTACTTGTTGGGTTGCATGTATCAAGAGTGGGATTTGTCCATCCACGTGACGGAGAGATATTCTCTGGGCCCACTCGGTAATGCACATTTGATATCGCTTGCAAGCAAGGGACTAAGGAGTTAGTCACAGAGGATGTTGTATTACGGAACGAGTAAAGAGTACTTACCAGGAAACGAGATTGAACTAGGTATGGTGATACCGACGATCAAATCTCGGGCAAGTAAAATATCGTGAGACAAAGGAATGGAACATTCGACATCGTGGTTCAACCGATAAATGATATTCGTTGAATATGTGGGAATCAATATGGACATCCATGGTCCCGCTATTGATTATTGATCGGAGAGGTGTCTCGATCATGTCCGCATATTCCCGAACCCGTAGGGTCACACACTTAAGGTTCGTTGATGCTAGGGTAGAGAATGAGATATTAATATGGTGAGACCGAAATTTTGTTCGGAGTCTCGGATGGGATCCAGGACGTCACGAGGAGCTCCGGAATGGTCCGGAGATACAATTTCATATATGGGAAAGTATTTTAGGGTTTCGGAAAGGTTCGGGATTTTTCTGGCAGAGTTCCGGAGAAGTTCTAGAAGGTTCCGGAGGGTTCTAGAGTAGGGCCCACTTATCCCGGAGGGGTCCACATGGACGCATGAACAGTACACACGTGAATAGTGTCGCGTGAACAGTAACCCCCCTTCCTAGATGGATAAGATCGATATCCCTTAAAAATAGGAGAGATAAGATAAAGGAAAAAAGGGGAACTTGGGAGGCAAGTTACTGTTCACGTAGTACCGAGCCTATATAAAGGGGGGAGGGCTGGGCGCAACCCCCCTTGAACCCTAGCCGCCAGCCCCTCCCTCTCTCCCATCTACTCCTCTCCCGCAGCTGCTTAGGCGAAGCCCTGCAGGAATTTCTCCACCACATCCACCACCATACGTCGTGCTGCTGAAGATCTCATCTACCTCTCCACCTCACCTTGCTGGATCAAGAAGGAGGAGACGTCATCGAGCCGTACGTGTGCACATCTCGGAGGTGCCGCTCGTTGCGGTGCTTGATCGGATTGGAACACGAGAAGATCCCTCTCGCGGCTGGGAGGTATAACCTAGCTGCGGGAGGCTGCGGGCTTCATCGACAACGGTCAAATTCTCCGCTGCGTTGACGTGTTCGTCGAGGGTATGTAAATATGATCTGTCTCTCGTTGCAAGCTTCTTCTAGATTGGATCTTGGTTTTCTAGATTGGATCTTGGTTTTCGTTTGCATCTTGTAAGAAAATTTTTATTTTCTATGCTACGAATCCCATCAGTGGTATCAGAGCTAGATCTATGCGTAGATGCTTTGTATGAGTAGAACACAATTGGATTGTGGGCGTTGATTCTCTTGTTGCTACCTCTTTTCGTGCACTTTGGATTTTGCGGGATAGCAAGATGAAGCGGCCCGGACCAACTTTACATGTCCTCGCACATGAGACCGGTTCTGCGCTCGACATGCAACTTGTATTGCATAAGCAGCTGGCGGGTGTCTGTCTCTCTTGCTATAGTGAAATCTAATTTGCAACGGGAGGCTTGAAAAGTTTATAGCAATAATTGAATCCACGTTGTGGCTTTGCGTAGGTAAGAACGGTTCTTGTATACAACCCCTAGAAGCCACGTAAAACTTGCAAACAATAAGTAGAGACGTCTAACTTGTTCTTGCAGGGGGCATGTGATGTGGTATAGCCAAGATGTGATGTGATATATGTGATGTATGAGATGATCATGTTTTGTAATATTTCACGGCTTGCATGTCGATGAGTACGCCAACCGGCAGGAGCCACATGGTTGTCTTTAATATTTATTGTATGACCTGCGTGTCAACTCCAAACGCCATGTAATTGCATTACTTTGTCGCTAGTGGTAGCAATAGTTGTAGTTGCAACACGTGGTGGTGACTATCATGTGCGACGCCCAAGGAGTTAGGCGTCATGCTGGTGATGATGGAGATCGTGCCGGTGCGTTGGAGATGGAGATCAAAGGCGCAAAAGAAGAAAAGGCTATACCATGTCACATTATTCTTGCATGTGATGTTTATCCTTTTTATGCATCTTATTTTGCTTAGTACGGCGGTAGCATTATAAGATGATCCCTCACACTAATATCAAGATAAAATGTGTTCTCCCTTAGTATGCACCGTTGCGAAAGTTCGTCGTTTTGAAGCACCTCGTGATGATCGGGTGTGATAAACTCTACGCTCACATACAACGGGTGTAAGCCAGTTTTACACATGCGGAAATACTTTGGTTAGCTTGACGAGCCTAGCATGTACAGACATGGCCTCGGAACACATCGAACCGAAAGGTTAAACATGAGTCATATGAATGATATGATCAACATGTTGATGTTCACCATTGAAATTACCCCATCTCACGTGATGATCGGACTTGGGATAGTGGATTTGGATCATGTATCACTAAACAACTTGAGGGATGTTGAGTTTAGTGGGAGTTCATTAGTAATTTGATTAATTTGAACTAATTATCATGAACATAGTCTAAATGCCTTTGCAAATATGTTGTAGATCAATGGCTCGCCCCGTAGCTCCGTCGCTCAATTTTAATGCGTTCCTAGAGAAAGAGAAACTGAAATCCAATGGAAGCAACTTCGCGGACTAGTACCGCAATCTGAGGATCATCCTCACTGCTGCACAGAAGGCTTATGTCCTTGATGCAACGCTGGGTCAGGCCCCTGCTAATGACGCTCCTGAGGATGTCAGGAATGTCTATCAATCTCGCAAAGATGACCACACGATAGTTCAGTGCGCCATTCTGTACGGTTTAGAACCTGATCTCCAAAAACGTTTTGAGAAACACGGGGCATATGAGATGATTGAGGAACTGAAAGTGATATTTCAGACTCATGCCCATGTGGAGAGCTATGAAGCCTCTGAGAAGTTCTTTAACTGTAAGATGGAGGAGAACAGCTCCGTCAGTGAGCACGTACTCAAAATGTCTGGGTACGCCGATCGCCTAAGTCAGTTGGGTGTAGTCATTCCCAATCAGTTGGGGATTGACAGGGTTCTCCAGTCACTGCCACCAAGCTACAAGAGCTTTGTGATGAACTATAATATGCAAGGCATGCAGAAGACGCTTCCCGAACTGTTCGCGATGCTGAAAGCTGCTGAGGTGAAAATCAAGAAGGAACATCAAGTGTTGATGGTCAATAAGACCACCAGTTTCAAGAAGAAGGGCAAGAAGGGAAACTTCAAGAAGGGTGGCAAGAAAGTTGCCACTCCCGCGAAGAAACCCAAGGCTGGCCCTAAACCTGACACTGAGTGCTTCCATTGCAAGGAGAGTGGCCACTGGAAGCGTAACTGCCCCAAGTACTTGGCAGATTTGAAGGCTGGCAACATCAAGAAGAAAGGTATATTTGATATACATGTTATTGATGTTTACCTTACTAGTACTCGTGGTAGTGCCTGGGTATTTGATACTGGTTCGGTTGCTAATATTTGTAACTCGAAACAGGAGCTGCAGAATAAACGAAGACTAGCAAGGGATGAGGTGACGATGCGCGTTGGAAATGGCTCCAAGGTTGATGTGATCGCCGTCAGCACGCTCCCTCTACGTCTACCTTCGGGATTAGTTTTAAACCTCAATAATTGTTATTTGGTGCTTGCGTTAAGCATGAACATTATATCTGGATCTTGTTTATTGCGAGACGGTTATTCATTTAAGTCTGAGAATAATGGTTGTTCTATTTATATGAGTAATATCTTTTATGGTCATGCACCCATTGTGAATGGTTTATTCTTGTTAAATCTCGATTGTAGTGACACACATGTTCATAATATTGATGCCAAAAGATGCAAAGTAAATAGTGATAATACCACATACTTGTGGCACTGCCGTTTAGGTCATATTGGTGTAGATCGCATGAAGAAGCTTCATTCTAATGGACTTCTGGAATCGCTTGACTTTGAATCATTTGATACATGTGAACCATGCCTTATGGGCAAGATGACTAGAACCCCGTTCTCTGGAACAATGGAGCGGGCAAGTGAATTGTTGGAAATCATACATACTGATGTGTGTGGACCAATGAGTTCTTCTACGCGCGGTGGATATCGTTATTTCCTAACCTTCACGGATGATTTAAGTAGATATGGGTATATTTACTTAATGAAACACAAGTCTGAAACGTTTGAAAAGTTCAAAGAATTTCAGAGTGAAGTAGAAAATCATCGTAACAAGAAAATTAAGTTTCTATGATCTGATCGTGGAGGTGAATATTTGAGTTACGAGTTTGGTATGCATTTGAAGAAGTGTGGAATTGTTCAACAACTCACGCCAGCAGGAACACCACAGCACAATGGTGTGTCCGAACGTCGTAATCGCACTCTATTGGATATGGTGCGGTCTATGATGTCTCTTACCGATCTGCCACTATCGTTTTGGGGTTATGCATTAGAGACAGCCGCATTCACTTTAAATAGGCCTCCATCAAAATCCGTTGAAACGACTCCATATGAGTTATGGTATGGTAAAAAGCCTAAGATATCGTTTCTTAAAGTTTGGGGATGCGATGCTTATGTAAAGAAGTTACAGCCTGATAAGCTCGAAACCAAAGCGGAAAAATGTGTCTTCATAAGATACCCTAAAGAAACAATTGGGTATACCTTCTATCACAGATCCGAGGGCAAAGTCTTTGTTGCCAAGAATGGATCCTTTCTTGAGAAGGAGTTTCTCTCGAAAGAAGTGAGTGGGAGGAAAGTAGAGTTGAACGAGGTTGATGAACCTTCTCTCGAATTGGAGAGTGGCGCAGCGACGGAAGATGTTCCAGTGCAGCCTTCACCACCTAGAGAGGAAGCTAATGATGATGATCATGAAACTTCAAACGAGGCTGCTACTGAACTTCGCAGGTCGACTAGGACATGTACCGCTCCTGAATGGTACGGTAATCCTGTCATGAATGTCTTGTTGTTGGACAACGACGAACCCGCGAACTATGAGGAAGCGATGATGGGCCCAGACTCCAAGAAATGGCTAGACGCCATGAAATCCGAAATGGGATCGATGTATGATAACTAAGTGTGGACTTTGGTTGACCTCCCTGATGGTCGGAAGGCCGTTGAGAACAAATGGATCTTTAAGAAGAAAACAGACGCTGATGGTAATGTGACCGTCTATAAAGCTCGACTTGTCGCAAAAGGGTTTCGACAAATTCAAGGAGTTGACTACGATGAGACCTTCTCACCGGTAGCGATGCTAAAGTCTGTTCGGATTCTACTAGCAATTGCTGCATTTTTCGATTATGAAATTTGGCAGATGGATGTCAAAACTGCGTTCCTTAATGGTAACATTGAGGAAGAGTTGTACATGGTGCAACCCGAAGGTTTTGTCGATCCAAAGGATGCTGGTAAAGTATGCAAACTTCAGCATTCCATCTATGGACCCGAAGGTTTTGTCGATCCAAAGGGTGTTAGACCTTTACCAATGTAAACTAGATTATTGACTCTAGTGCAAGTGGGAGACTGTTGGAAATATGCCCTAGAGGCAATAAATAAAGTTGTTATTTGTCATACTTCAAGTTCATGATAAAGTTTATTCTCCATGCTATAATTGTATTAATTGGAAACATTATTACTTGTGTGGTTATATAAACAACACCGTGTCCCTAGTGATCCTCTAACACTAGCTTGTTGATTAATTGATGGTTAAGGTTTCCTAACCATGAACATGAGTTGTTAATTAATAACAAGATCATATCATTAGGAGAATGATGTGATGGATAGACCCAAGTTGAGCGTAGCAATTTGATCGTGTCACTAAGTTTTATTTGCTTCAACTATCATATGTTAAATGTTCTAGTCCTTCGACCATGAGATAATGCCACTCCCTAGTACCGGAAGAATGCTTTGAGGGCATCAACCATCACGCCGTAACAGGGTGATCATAAAGGTGTCTTTCAGGTATCTCGGAAAGTACTTGTTGGGTTGCATGTATCAAGAGTGGGATTTGTCCATCCACGTGACGGAGAGATATTCTCTGGGCCCACTCGGTAATGCACATTTGATATCGCTTGCAAGCAAGGGACTAAGGAGTTAGTCACAGAGGATGTTGTATTACGGAACGAGTAAAGAGTACTTACCAGGAAACGAGATTGAACTAGGTATGGTGATACCGACGATCAAATCTCGGGCAAGTAAAATATCGTGAGACAAAGGAATGGAACATTCGACATCGTGGTTCAACCGATAAATGATATTCGTTGAATATGTGGGAATCAATATGGACATCCATGGTCCCGCTATTGATTATTGATCGGAGAGGTGTCTCGATCATGTCCGCATATTCCCGAACCCGTAGGGTCACACACTTAAGGTTCGTTGATGCTAGGGTAGAGAATGAGATATTAATATGGTGAGACCGAAATTTTGTTCGGAGTCTCGGATGGGATCCAGGACGTCACGAGGAGCTCCGGAATGGTCCGGAGATACAATTTCATATATGGGAAAGTATTTTAGGGTTTCGGAAAGGTTCGGGATTTTTCTGGCAGAGTTCCGGAGAAGTTCTAGAAGGTTCCGGAGGGTTCTAGAGTAGGGCCCCACTTATCCCGGAGGGGTCCACATGGACGCATGAACAGTACACACGTGAATAGTGTCGCGTGAACAGTAACCCCCCTTCCTAGATGGATAAGATCGATATCCCTTAAAAATAGGAGAGATAAGATAAAGGAAAAAAGGGGAACTTGGGAGGCAAGTTACTGTTCACGTAGTACCGAGCCTATATAAAGGGGGGAGGGCTGGGCGCAACCCCCCTTGAACCCTAGCCGCCAGCCCCTCCCTCTCTCCCATCTACTCCTCTCCCGCAGCTGCTTAGGCGAAGCCCTGCAGGAATTTCTCCACCACATCCACCACCATACCGTCGTGCTGCTGAAGATCTCATCTACCTCTCCACCTCACCTTGCTGGATCAAGAAGGAGGAGACGTCATCGAGCCGTACGTGTGCACATCTCGGAGGTGCCGCTCGTTGCGGTGCTTGATCGGATTGGAACACGAGAAGATCCATCTCGCGGCTGGGAGGTATAACCTAGCTGCGGGAGGCTGCGGGCTTCATCGACAACGGTCAAATTCTCCGCTGCGTTGACGTGTTCGTCGAGGGTATGCAAATATGATCTGTCTCTCGTTGCAAGCTTCTTCTAGATTGGATCTTGGTTTTCTAGATTGGATCTAGGTTTTCGTTTGCATCTCGTAAGAAAATTTTTATTTTCTATGCTACGAATCCCATCAAGAGGAACAGAACTGACACCGCCGCCCACGTCACGCAACGGTTCGAATTCTTGATTGCTTCTCTTAAAAGTTTCGCCATTCTCGCGCCTCCTCATCTCCTTCGCCTCCCTGCGCAAATGCCTCCTTCTCTTCCACGCTGCACTGCCGCCATGCCGAGACGCGAAAGGCACCGCGCTCCTCCGCCGCCCGCCGCCGCCGACGCCATCATCCTCAAGTCCCACTTCCTCAATGAGGAGAGCATGGACAGGGTGCGGAAGCTGCTAGTTCCGTAGAGCCAGAGGGGGGGCGGCGACTGCGAGGCCGGCCACGTACCCGCCGGATCCGAGGCCGGAGGAGACGGTGATCTTCGCTAGCTTCCTCGCGGTAGGCCTGGTGCCGCCATTCTCTCCCTTCTTCCTCGAGTGTTGACGGAGTTTGGGATCCACCTTATCCATCTCTCCCCCAAGATCATCACAGTTGGTTTTAAATAACAACCACCTCTGATGAGTCTTCTATCTGAGGCAGTTTTAGCTAATAACTGTCTCGGATGCTTCACATGAACAGTGAAACCTAAGTAATAGAGATACATATCTGAGGCGGTTTTGACTAATAACCACTTCTGATGACACATATCTGAGGCGGTTTTGGCTAATAACCGCCTCTGATGACTCTAGACATAAACATTCCTGTTTTTAGGGAAAAACATCAGTTTTCATATGATTGAAACGACAGTTTAAATATTACACTGCACATAGAAAGGATTCACATTACACAAGGATCACATTCATTCTGATATAGAATACGAAAAGTGGAATGCAAACAAAGTTTAAGTGCTCAGTTCAACACATAAATTGGAAGCATACATAACCATTTGAACCTGCACCGACATCATTAATCATGCACTTGCCTTTTTCCTTTGAAAATAAGGCCTTCATGATGATCATTGCGGATGTAGGTCTCATCGTCATGACTTTGTGTTTCTTCGCACGTCACTTTGTCCGAATTAGGGATATCGCCAAATCTGTTGTAGTCATCTTCATCGACCACTTCATCGACGCCGACGATACTCCTCTTTCCATTCCTTACGACATGACGCTTCTTATTAGATGGATCTACTATGTAGAAGACTTGGTGAACATGTTTTGCAAGCACAAATGGTTCACTTGCATAAGCAACACGACCAAGGTCCACGGTAGTCACGCCATAATTGTCAACCTTCACATGTGAAAGATGCATCCAACGGCACCGAAATATGGGATCTTGAACTTCACGTAGTCGAGCTCCCATATCTCTTCTACGAACCCATAGTATGGCCGTGCCTCATGGATGACACCATCTACAGCATCTATATGGACACCACTGTTTTGATATGAGCTTTTCACATCTTGAGCCTTCGAGTAAAATGTATGCCCATTTATTTGGTACCTTTGGTACGTCATGACTTGGTATGATGGTTTTCTTGACAACCAAGTAAGCAAATCATAGATGGATGAGCTATCGGTGATTCGGTTGTGTAGCCATTGATTGAACCTCGAGTTATGTTGTATAGTGATCCATTTCTGAGATTTATTCGGATTCTGTTTCCGTACCAACTCAAAGTGCTCGGTGATGTAGGGAGATACCACATCCATGTGTTGCAACACAAGAAAGTGGGCTTTCGCAAGTGCATCCGGATCGGGATTGATTTGTTTTGCTCCGGGAGTACCGATTCCTTGTAGCCTCCCAGCATAGCGTGATTCAGGTACGCCAATGGGTTTCACATTCGACATGTAGTCCAAACAAAACTCAACAACCTTTTCGGTTGCATAGCCTTCAACAATGCTCCCCTCTGGGCGGGATCACTTACGCACATAGGACTTCAAAATCCCCATATATCTTTCAAACGGGTACATGCTCCAAAGAAAGACAAAGCCACACATGTTAATCTCTCTGACGAGATGAACCATGAGATGCGGCATGATATCAAAAAAAGTTGGCGGGAAATACATCTCAAGATGACATAGAGTTACCACCAATCGTTGTTGTAAAGCATCTAGCTAAAGGGGTCGATGACCTTTTGGGTTATTGCCTGATAGAACTGGCATAACATTATGATTGTCTCTCTAACCTTTGTGGGCAAAATGCCTCGAATAGCAACAGGGAGCATTTGTGTAATCAGAACATGACAATCATGAGACTTTATTCCAAGCAATTTCAAATCTTTCATCGACACAAGTTTCTTTACGTTGGCGGAGTAACCGAATGGAACTTTGATACCATGCAAGCACTTGCAAAGTTCGGTTCTCTCAGCCTTTGACAGGGTGTAACTTGCAGGTGGAAGGAATGTTCGACCTTTTTCAGATTTCTGGGGTGCTAAATCAAGTCTGATGCCCATATCGACCATGTCAAGCCTTGCGTTCACACCGTCCTTTGTTTTATCAGGGATGTTCAATAACAGACCAACCATGCTATCACATACATTCTTCTCTACATGCATGACGTCAATGCAGTGGCGAACTTCAAGGTGTTTCCAGTAAGGTAATTTCTAAAAAATCAACTTCTTTTTCCATATGCTCTTTCTCAATGGGATTCCTTTACCGAGAACTACGTCAACATCCTTCACCATATCGTAGACCTCCTTTCCTGAATAAGGCTTTGGAGCCATACCCTCCTCTATTGTGCCATCAAACTCCTTTTTGAGATTTCGGTATGGATGATTGTTTCGCAAATACCTACGGTGCCGCATGTACACTGTCTTGTGCGAGTGTTTGAGGTACACACTTGCCGTATTATCCAAGCATTGACCGCAAGTGTTAGATCCGTGAGTGGTTTGACCAGACAGGTTACCATAGGCAGGATAGTCATTTATGGTGCAGAACAGGAGGCCATGTAAGGTAAAGTGTTCCCTTTTATTGGCATCCCATACATCGTCAACCCCTTCGTTCCATAGAGTCTGAAGATCTTCCATCAAGAATGCTAGGTATACATCAATATCATTTTCAGGTTGCTTTGGGTCTTGAATTAGCATGGTCATCATGATGTACTTTCGCTTCATACAAGCCAAGGAGGGAAGTTGTACACGCACATAGCCACCGGCCAGGTGCTATGTCGACAGGTCATGCTACTGAAGAGATTCATTCCATCTGTACTCAACCCGAACCTTACATTTCACATCTGGGCTCCAAAAGTTGGATACCTAGTGTCGATGTTTCTCCACTGGATTGAATCAGCGGGGTGTCTTAGCATGAAATCTTTCTTACGATCGTCGGCATGCCATCTCATAAGTTTCGAGTGCTTTTTGTTTGCAAACAAACGCTTCAGACGCGGAATTATAGGAAGATACCGCACTACCTTAGCCGGCGGTCCTTTCCTGTCTTTGACACCCTCTGATTCATCACGTTGAACATCAAGCTGTTTGTATCTAGATGTCTTGCATACTGGAAATACATGTACGTTCGCATACTCTTTATGGAAGAGGACACAGTCATTCTTACAAGCATGGAGTTTTTCTATTTCCAGACCTAGAGGACAAAGAATCTTTTTCGCTTTGTATGTGCTCGTGGGCATCTCGTTTCCTTGTGGAAGCAAGTCTGCCATGAGTACTAGGAGAGAAGTGAAACTTTTGTCGGACCAACAACTGCTTGCCTTCAATTTGAATAGTTCAAGAACAGTTGATAATCTTGTGTATTTTGTCTTGCAACCTGAAAACAAAGGTTTCTCTGAGTCCTCCATCAAGCCCAGGAATTGTTCGTATTGTCTCCCCTCTAGGTCGTTTCCTTCTGCGTCACGCAACATCTCCTCCAATTCATTATCGGCCGGCTGCATATCTTCATCCTCCTCGCAATCGGACTCACCGTCGACATCATCTTCGTTGCTAGTCGCCTCATCTCCACCCGGTAAAATTATGTGCGCATTGCCATGATTGGTCCACCGTGTATAGCCACTTACAAAACCCCTACGAATCAAATGATCTTGTATCTGGGTTCTGTCCTTGAACATCTTCTCGTTCTTACAATCATAGCACAGGCAACACATAAATTTGGCTCCCTTTGCCAACATATCGTCACATGCTACTAATAGGAAATCATCTACACCATTAATGTACTCTTGGGTCACACGGTTCTCGGGATACATCCAACTTCGATCCATCTCGCATATACTGCTACACAATACATATGCAAGAGACTTATTAACCTACCGCATACTAAAAGATCCTAACTATATGAGTAATTTTCACTTCATCATCTCTAAACAACTAAACCTAATTATCTCATCCAACCAAATGAAGGCAAAATAGGGAGAGAGGGACAAGTAGTACTAACCTTCTTCAATGTCCAATGCAATTACTCCTCATTATCCACTCTCCCTCCCTTCAAAATCGCCTCAAAATCGCCCCTACCGGAACCAGCCGCCACCCAACAGAATAGATCTGGGAAACCCTAAGCGACTTCCCCACTCCCCTGCTTATGAAGGCGACATATATCACAGTCGGTTGGCTCACTTAAACCGACTGTGATGTAACATCACAAGCGGGTCATCTTAGAACTGTCTGTGATATATCCTACATCTGTGAACCGCCTCAGATGACTCATTTCAGTCGGGTTGTATACCAACCGACTGAGATATGAGGCGGTTTTTCTCTCAACCGACTCGGATGTTTCCATTGTGGGGACACAGCGTCATCATCGGAGACGATTTCCGTGTCAACCCGCTTGTGATGATTAAATTAGAGACGGCTGAGCTTTGCCCGACTGAGATGACACGTCCCGGATGGGCCTTTCTGTAGTAGTGTGGTTAACCTAAATGAGAGCCTTTGCCCCGTGAGGTACGCCAGAGAGTGCCAATTTGCACCCCAGTTGCGAGCCATCGACATTCAATCGGATGATTGCGATCCCTTGATGTCCATTGACTTGATTGAGCCGACGGCGGTGACGTTGGTCACAAGAACAAGCTGGAAGTAGTCGTGCCGGTTGATCGTGAATCACACGCCTCCTCGCCTCACGCATGGAACCCTGCAGTTAGACAGCATTATTGTAAACCACCGCTACTAGTGAAGATTGTATGGAAAAATTGAATTTATTCTTTGCAGTTCTTACATAGAGAAGATAACCGATTAAAGAGTAAATTAAGATACCTTTGATATACGACAGGGATGATGCCAGCCCGATAGACACCGATCTTCTCCCAGGCCGGTTGCGTGCGGCCGTGGCGGGTTGCACCAGCCCCCGTTATCGCTCGGCAGGTCGTAGTTGGGCGGGCAGAAGTTTGTGGCCGTGATGGTCACCGTCTCTCCGAGCTTACACCACTCCGGTTCCACTAACTTGCTGTCACACGCAATCTTGTAGCACTGTCTGCACGACGCGCCGTCATTGAACAACGCTGTGCTCAAGGCGGCCGTGTTCATGCCGTAACCAGCTGAGTACAGGTTGCCGTACCCGCAAGCACCACCTGTATTACGTACACACCATCACAAGCATTAATCACACAGATTTGCTTAACGAGACATTGCATGATATTTACAGCAAAAAGAATGATTGCGGTGTTAGTAAGCTCACCCATGGTGCCGGAGCCATCAGCGCCGCCGTAAACGTCGCGTGCGCCTTCAGCAATCCTCCAGATGAAGGCGCCTGCGCCTCGGACGACACATTTGTGGCGACGTCCTCTGCCGTGGCGGCCAACGCATAGCCGGCCAGCAATGCAAGAACTGCAATTGCGCTAGCTGGAGCCATATATATATATATATATAGACCTTCAAACTGCACGAGCTAAGCTGAAGTTAACAACTGTGAGAGGCAACGGTTTGATGGGTTCTGTTGCTGTTGTTTCGTGTCGAAATGCGAGAGCGAGTGGGTTCTGAGGATTGTTTGGGTATAAGCTCGTGATGATTTGGTGTATATATAGGGCCTTAGAGATACTGTTGGATTGGTGGCTTAATTCGTAACCAAGTTAATTATCAACTCAAGGGTCGAGGTCGTCGAATGAAGCAAGCGCGGCGCGCGCATGTGCATGCATACACGGCCCTGCAGCCGCACCATAGCTTGCTGGGTACTCCGAACAACTGTGTAGCCGCAAAGTGTTACATACACGCTTTTTGACATTTCCGTTTTCTCCCATTTTTATGGAAGGGCTCCCGTACGTATTCAGAAGGAAGACATCATGGATCTGAATAATTTGTAAATGGTTTGTAGTTATCAATAAGTCTACCTCTAATAATCTTTCCTAGACTTAAAAAGACAGTCTTTCCTATATGGTTTAGGAAAGTTTTCCTACGTCCAAGTGAGTAACAGTGGCGGACTGATTCTCGAGCCTATAACAAAGTCTAACTGCGATTATATCAGCGAGTGTTTGCCCATGAAAAACTCTTCTGGTCTCCACATTAAGAGGATACACACAGTCTCATTATAAAACATCAGTTGAATTCTTATATCTTGCTATAGTTTTAATGGACGTTCGCGGCCGAGTCCGGACAGCCGCCCGAGGTCGCCGGGAGGTGGCTCTACCGGCACACAACCGTAGTTGTAAACTTGTAAACAGCACTGTATACAAATGTGGAGCTTAGTATAAGCTATTATGGGCCCTGGCCCCTACATATCCACTTAAACTGTAGGAGTCAATAAGGAAATCTGCTGATTGAGCTGTTAATTTATAGCCTGTTAATCAAACGTTGGCCCCTCCTATTTTTAGTCTGAAGCTCCGCCACTGACTATGCACTAGTAATCACGCATGTGTAAGGCACATCTTATCTAGTATAGATTAAATAAAATAATTTAGATACATACGAAATCTATTGTGCATATTGGCCATAGTATAACTTTATCAAGATTTTAAAAACGGCTTTTAAAGTGTATCTTGTGGTATTTTATTTACTATAATTATATATTTATTTAACATTTGTAGTCTATGCAGAATTGAGAGGAGTGATTGGGAGCAATGTGCGGTAGTTGAAGAGGTGATTAGGAAAATACTGAAGGTATGATTTGAAATAGTAAGGGAGGCTGTAAAGAGCAATTAAAATGGATTTCAAGAGACGTAAGTCATAATTAAAAGAGGTTGATTATGAAAGTTAATGTGCAACTAAAGCTAAATTTATAGAGTCCAACTAAAATTATGAGCCGTTGGATTATGCTTAAATGGATGGTTCAGATCGTTTAGATTCTGCAAACTCATACCTTCTATATTGGTATCATACTCGTGTTCGCATGAGTTACGACTAGAGCCTCGGAGCTAGCAAACATGCACAGGCGCGTGCGATGGCGCCACGCAAATGACGATGCATTTGCACAACGCCGTTATGACATGAGTTATGTGTTTCAAATCGACATGCAAAAAACTAAGTAGATTAACCACAAGTGACATCAACTCTTAGATGAAAAATCTTTGCGAGAAAAAATCATGGTGCATGAATGTGACCTTCACTATATTACGAGAGTTACAAACACAATGGTTTACAATATGTCATCAACCTATTCCGTATGGCTTTCAAGAGGTATATATGGGGTGGCATATGATTGACTTGAGTCAAATATAGAAATGAATCCGTTAATTAGAAAAATATGTTCCGATATACCCAACCTCTCATTCATATTTGGATCATATATATATCAACATTATGAATTAGTATGTACTCCAGTTATATATGGTGGTATTATGACATGTCATGTATTAGCACTCTGTACAACATGTACCATCTCCGTACGGAAATAGATGATGAAAGCGTGTGTCAATTTTTTTAACTTTGACTATTAATATATAAATTATTTAATTGGTTAGATGAAAATAGTACATTGGATCTACTATGAAAAATAAATTGATAATATCAGGAATTATAACTTTTTAGTAACATAATTAGGGAAAAGTTCCCCAAAATTAGACCCGGGCCAGCACCTTAATTATCCACAACACTCCTAGTTCATATCTTAATCAATAGGAACATGGAATCTCTACATTGTTATGGCTACACATTGCTAACTAATTGCTGAACAGTGCAACCAAGCACCAGCCATCTCCACGTAAGACTAGCGACTGTTTGTGCGCCGGCAGCTTGGTGTTGTGTGGATGGTGATCACCACAAATGAACCACTAGATGGAAAGAACAAAGAAATGATGTTGAGAAAACACATAAAAAATGAACCCAATGAAGAGGCAGGTTGCATTCGAAAGAGATGCTACATTGATATTGTTGGTTGGTTACTCACCCAGATAACATGAGCCGAGGAAATGATGCAACTGCAGATGATATAAGATCCTATCAATTCGATACGGTCGCATAGCTAATTTCGTATGCTAATCCCATTGACATTGGCGTTCCCTCCTCTACACAAAATTTGGTATATTGAAAGAAAACAAAGGAATGTTTTTTTTTAAACTCAGAGTTTAAATTACAACCTCGAGCAACCAAGTGCTTTACACAACTAGGGAACGTGAGGCGCCAGACCGCACTGTGGCCAGAACGTTTCGCGTATTGCGCCAGCTCATGGTCGACCTCATTCTGTTCTCTAACGCGTCCTGAAGAACAAAAGCATAATCCAACCGAATTGTCTTCTTGCAGTTAAGCTCTTTGACAATGGCTAGGCAGTCCGATTCGAGGATGACTGGTTCGCGTACCCAGTCTGTGGCTAGCTTCAGTCCTTCTAGGCACGCCATGGCTTCAACCTGATCTACACTTGCCGAGTGTCTGATGAATCTCCAGGACGGGAGGAGGACGCCCCCTGCACCATGACGGATAACTACTCTGATGCCAGCCCGGCCAGAATCTCGGTCGAAGGCGCCATCGACATTTATTTTTGTCCAGCTGCTCTGGGGAGGATTCCACAAGATAGTCGTTTGTTCCTGTATATAATACGACGAGTACACAAGGCATATGACTAGGCCTTGCCGGATAAGTAATAAAGAATTTATGTAGTCCGTCAGGAATCGCACTGAACCCTTTATCAACGCACTTCCTGAGTCATGTGTTTGTCGTGTTGCGGACACTCCAGGTTCTCCAGAGGAGCAGAAGGGTACATATACGTTCCTCAGATGTCAACTTGTTGAACAGCACTAGAAACCAATCCGGCCTCTCATCACGTAGGGCTGAATCAGCAGGAAGGGGAAATTTGTCCTTGAACATATACATGGGAACAGCCGATGACTGCATGAAAAGAAGTCTGCTCGGCCATTCCGCACACCTGGCAGTGAGTCTCCGCCCAGCGCCTGAACTTATCTACACGTGTAGGTAGTCCGTCATTCACCAGTTTCCAACCAAAGACCCTCACTTTCTGTGGTACATCAGCTTGCATCGCTCTCCCGCCGGATTGCTTGAACTTGCACCGCATCCCGATGCTTCATCACGCACCTGAACGGCCAGCCGGTAAGCACTTCTCACAGTGAAGATGCCAGTCCGTTCATAGTGCCAGGCTAGGAAATCATCCTCGTTTGTTGTTGGCAGACTTAACTTCAGAATTATTTCAGCCTCATGGTCAAAGAATACACTCTTTACTAGATCCTCATTCCATGTGTTCGTTTTAGGAATTATAAGCTGAGACACCCATTTGATTCTGGTAGCTCTTCTTTTGGTACCCACAGACATTGGAAGGGGACGCGGGATCCAACGATCTCGTCAATTCCGGACCTTTGACCCAGACCCTATCCGCCAAATTAAACATTATTTCAGCAGCCCGATACCGTCTTCCACAGCCCGCCATGTCGGACTTTTAGCTAGAGGGAAGGGCATGTTGTGCAGCTCGCCATAGTATTTAGCTTTTATACTCGTGCACACAGGCTGTCCGGCAAGGTGATCAATCTCCACACTTGCCATGCTAACAGAGCTTGGTTAAATAAGACAAGGTCCCTGAACTCCAATCCTCCATACAATTTGGAACATGTCATTTTTTGCCAAGCTACCCAATATATTCTCCTTTGTCCATTCTCGGCGCTCACCAGTAGTTTTGGATACTTTTTGTGAGATCCTCAATAAAGCCCACCAGTAGTTGAAATACACCCATCATGTATGTCGGTAGAGTCTAAGCTATAGACTTGATCAAAATTTCTCTACCCTCGGCTCATAGATACTTTTCGGACCAATGGGCCGAACGCTTGTTAAAAGACGTTCTTTTATAGACCGAAACGTCTCCGTCTTCCGCCGGCCCTCAGGAGTTGGCAAACAAAGGTATTTTGATTCAAAATGGACTTGCTCTACGCCTAGGCAGTGTCGCACTTCATCTATGATGTGCTGATCACACGGCTCCCCCATCAGCAAAGAGCACTTAGCTGGATTAATTAGCTGCCCCCTAGCCGTAGCATACTGTCCCAGAATTGTTTTAAGCTGTAGCACCTGTTGGGTGCTTGCACGGAAGAAGAGAAAGCTGTCATCGATGAAAAACATATGTGATATTCCCGGACACGCCGACACACCTTAATTGGATCAATTAAACCATCATTTATATTCACCGTCAATGACAAACAGAAATAAATACAGCGACAGCGGACTACCTTGGCGTAGGCCACGTGTTGGATAGAACGGTTTCAATGGAACCCCATTGAAGCCCACGGAATAGCGAACAGTGGTGACACACTACACCATCCACTGGACCCAGGTGCTATAGTATTAATATTAATATGCTGACATTTGGGTTCAGAGAACCAGAAAGTATCGTTTTTCATGTAACATTTCATATCTGCGTTTGAAGATTGCAAATTGGCAAAAGTCTGATAAAAGTAGTTAATGACGATAGGTTATTCACATTGCTCAAGAATATGCAGCAGTATGGAGTGTAGAGGAGCAGTATTGATCAAGAACCTCTTCAAGAATCCAAGACTGAGTGTTGGAGCTAGTTAAAAGTTTCACTTTAACCATTGGTTTGTATGGTTCTTTTGATATTGATGGGCTGTGTAATCATCTCCGAATTCAACTCATAGAATTGCGAAGCCGAAGGTTTTTTAATAGAAAAAGGATTTCTAAATTAGACTTGGGCCAGCACATTAATCATCTCTTAATATTATTAGATAAGTAGGAAGAGAACAATCTCTCCATTGCGTTAAAGTAGAGATAGGATTTATCTCTAGCTGTGGATTATGTTTGAGTCGGTTGTATAGTTAGCATCTTAACCAATTCAACTAGAACCGATTGTAAAGTTGGTGCAGTGCCATATCTGCTGCAGAGCGCACGAGCGTCTATATATATAAAGCATCCGCCGCAGCCTCTCTATAAGCGATTTCATCCAATCTACCTTTCTCTTACTTATTTTGATGGTATCAGAGCTTGTGTGAGATCCATTCACCATGACGAGTGGAACCAATGCATTGTCAACCTCGGGGATCAATTCCTCGTCATCTTCAAGCTCCGAGATGGCCGGGTCCATGATGTCGGGTGTTTTCACGCTCACAAGCATCCCAAGGTTGTCGAAATTCGTCAGAGCCAAGCTTACTCAGGAGACACATGTTCTCCCGATCCTCCGTGGCACCAATCTGATGGGATACGTTGATGGAACGATTCCATGCCCGGCAAAGCTGATCACCACCTCGACGTCCATGGGTGCAGCTCAAGTACCCAATCCGGAGTACGTGCGATGGGTGCAGCAAGATCAAGCCCTGATGGCCTGCCTCCTGTCCATTCTCACCAACGGTGTGTTGGGGCAGGTGACTCTCCTCTTGACGGCGCGAGAGGTTGTTGGGTTTTAGCCCAAGGATCCATCAAATGAAACAAATTGCAAAACACATAATCACGAATACTTTGCCCAAGGCACCTCACGTGCCCTTGTTTCTTTTTATTTCTTCTCACAAATCTCGTTTTCGTTGTTTTGATCTTTACAACCTGTCCTCTTTATATAGGTGCAAAATCTCATACAAACTAACTAAAAGTAGGAGTCCTAATTCTACTCCTAATCCCTCTCCTAATCCAACTAGGACTCGAACAAGTTTTGATTATTCCATCAATCACCCCCTAATCTAAACTTGTGGTCTCGTCGACTCGACCTAACACATGCTCCGGACTACCAGTCACGCTGCCACATCTAGCGTGATACATGCAGGCTAGACGCACTATTAGCCTCATGCAGTCTCACGGAGAGACACCTTCACTGGTCCTTGTCCCACTATACGCTAAGCTCGATCCTCATCGACGCCCACAGATGATCCTGACTCGACTTACATGTGCACACACACCGGTCACATCTCAGTGTTGTGCCCATGCAAACTCAACAAAATAACACTAAAAAAGGACTCTTAACTTCGTTGCTGCCACATCACCGTCAGAGTAGCGTTGGTTCATCATCAGCATCTATCTGTGTGAGATGCGCCTCCGCCCTCTCCTTCTTTGATTGCTACGCTAAGCAGCGATAGTCTGCTGCTCTTAGTTCAACGACGATGGCCTGCGCAACTTCAATCTTCCTTGCTCTGATACCAATTGTTGGGTTTTAGCCCGAGGATCGATCAAATAAAACTAATCACAAAACACATAATCACGAATACTTTGCCCAAGGCACCTCACGCGCCTTGTTTCTCTTTATTTCTTCTCACAAATCTCGCTTTCGTTGTTTTTTATCTTTACAACCTGCCCTCTTTATATAGGTGTAAAATCTCATATAAACTAACTAGAACTAGAAGTCCTACTCCTACTCCTAATCCCTCTCCTAATCCAACTAGGACTCGAACAAGTTTTGATTATTCCATCAATGGAGTAGGATTATGACTCCTAGTTCTAGGTAGTTTGTATGAGATTTTACACCTATATAAAGAGGGCAGGTTGTAAAGATCAAACACAACAAAAGCGAGATTTGTGAGAAGAAATAAAGAGAAACAAGGGTGCGTGAGGTGCCTTGGGCAAAGTATTCGTAATTATGTGTTTTACGATTTATTTCATGTGATCAATCCTTGAGCTAAAACCCAACAATTGGTATCAGAGCAAGGAAAATTGAAGCTGCTCTTGCCCCGGAGAGGGGCAACCCCTGTTGTGCCTCGGGGCAGGCCATCGTCGTTGAACGGAGAAGCAACAGGCTATCGCTGCTCAGCATAGCAACAAAGAAGAGGACAGAGGTGCATCTCACACAAGTGGATGCTAATGATGAACCGACGCTACTCTGACGGTGATGTGGCAGCAACAAGGTTAAGAGTCGTGTCTTAGTGTTATTTTTGTTGAGTTTACATGGGCACAAAACTGAGATGTGACCAGTGTGTGTGTACATGTAAGTCGAGTTAGGGTCGTCTGCGTGCGTCGATGAGGATCGAGCTTAGCGTGTAGTGGGACGAGGACCAGTGAAGGTGTCTCTCCGTGAGACTGCATGAGGATAATGGTACGTCTAGCCTGCATGTATCACGCTAGATGCGGCAGCATGACTGGTAGTCCGGATCATGCGTTAGGTCAAGTCGACGAGACGACAAGTTTAGATTAGGGGGTGATTGATGGAATAATCAAAACATGTTCGAGTCCTAGTTGGATTAGGAGAGGGATTAGGAGTAGGATTAGGACTCCTAGTTCTAGTTAGTTTGTATGAGATTTTGCATCTATATAAAGCGGGCAGGTTGTAAAGACCAAACACAACGAAAGTGAGATTTGTGAGAAGAAATAAAGAGAAACAAGGGTGCGTGAGGTGCCTTGGGCAAAGTATTCGTGATTATGTGTTTTGCGATTTGTTTCATGTGATTGATCCTTGGGCTAAAACCCAACAGAGGTGTGGACGACTCTAGAGCGACAATTCTCATCCGCTACCACGTCCAGGTAATGTAGATACGCATGCAGCTAACCAATCTGCAGAAAGGAGACTTATTGGCAGCCGCTTATTTCCAAAAGGTCAAGACTCTCACCGATTCCATGGCAACCATTGGACGACCTCTTGTTGATGAGGAGGTCATCGCCTATCTTCTATCTTGGCTCAACAGGGATTATGACTCCTTTTTTGACTCGATCACGGCACATGATGAGCCCATGTCGCTCAGCGACGTGTTCGTGCTCCTCACCAATCATGAGAAGATGCGTTGAGATGCGCAGCAGTGCGCCTTAGATTAACATTGGTGCTTCGGCAAACTACTCTTCGTCACGTGGTGGCCGTGGCGGTCGTGCCAACAACGGTCACGGTGGCGGCGGTGGTGGCTGTGGCAATGGCCGTGATGGCGGTAGAAACAACTACGGCAACTACTCCGATGGTGGCTACAACAGCAACAACAACATCGGAGGGAACCACAACAACAACAACTCAAGTGGAAATCACCCGATTTGTCAGATTTGCTTCAAGATTGCACGCTCAGCACTTAAGTGCTATATTTGCTACAACCACTCCTATCAAGCTGAGGATCCATGAGTTGTCAACTATGTGCACAACAATTAATGCCGGATACAACGTTGATACCAATTGTTACATTGATGTGGGTGCGACAGATGACATAATCATGATCTTGATCGTCTCACTGTTCGAGAGTGCTACAACGGCAAAGAGCAAATCCAAACTGCAAATGGCTCTATTCTCCATATTGGTAATTCTCAACTAGATACACCTCATAGGGTTCTTAGACTAAACAATGTTCTCCATGCTCCTAATATTTCTAAACATTTGCTCTTTGTTCATCGTTTCACTAGAGACAATATTTTTTTTTGAATTTTGTCCTAACTTTTTTGTTGTAAAGGATATAATCATGAAGACGGTTTCTTCTTTGTGGCACATGTAGAGATGGCCTCTATCCCCTTGTCGCTTCCCGGAGTGCTCCTTTTTGGAGGCCATGAATGTTATGCTATCTTTGTCTCAGTGGCATCATCGTCTAGGGCATCCATCATTGGTCATCATCAGCCGTGTCATTAGGACTTATGATCTTCCTTCTAGTTTTGATAAAGACAAAAAATCAGTTTGTGATGCATGTTAGATGGGCAAGGCTCATCAGTTACCTTTTCAAGAGTCAAATTTTTTTGCTTCGGCACCACTTGGACTTGTCTATTCAGATGTTTGGGGTCCAGCAATTGTATCTGTTGGTGGCTATAAATATTACGTGAGCTTTATCAATTCCTTTAGCAAATTCACTTGGCTTTTTCTCTTGAAACACAAATCTGATGTCATGAGAGTTTCACTGCAATTTCAGACCCAGGTTGAGCGTGTGCTTAACAAGAAACTTCTCTACTTTCAGAGTGATTGGGGAGGCAAATATGAGGGTCTTAATTCCTATCTTTAAGAGCGAGGTATTGTTCAACGTGTCTCCTGTCCTCACACTCATCAACAAAACGGTGCCGCAGAACACAAACACCGCCATGTTGCAGACATGGCATGTTGCAGACATGGGTCTATCTCTTCTAGGCCATGCCTCTCTTCCTCTCAGTTTTGGGATGAAGCCTACATTCCTGCCTGTTATCTCATTAATTGTCTCCCAACACCCACTATACAAAATATTATGCCTCTTGAGCTTCTTTTTAAGATCAAGCCAGATTACAAATTTCTTTGAGTTTTTGGCTGGACTCCTGGCCGAACTTGCGCCCTTTACAAATTTCTTTGAGTGTTTGGCTGCACATCTTGGCTGAACTTGCGCCTTATAAAGCTCACAAACTTTCCTTTAGGTCCCAACAGTGTGTGTTCTTGGGATATAGCAACATGCACAAAGGGTACAAATGTTTGCTTGCACCCATCAGCCGTGTCTACATCTCTCGTGACGTCACGTTTGCTGAACAATTTTTTTCCCTTTGCCAAACCTGCCGGATCACAATAGTCGCCACCAATCTCTAAAGGAGCTTTGTCCAGTTCCTTTTCCAGTCCCGTGAGAACAATCTGCTAAACCACCTACAGCCCAAGAACTACCTGATTAGCCTAGCCCCATGTCGCCTAATCCGCCACAAACACCATCATCTTCACTTCCTAATCCAGTTGAGGAAAGCCAAGTGGTGGGTTGTACTACATGCTTGATCATGAGGCCATCCCCACATGGCAAGTCTGTCCACCGTCAAAGCCCTCCTACGAAGAATAAGCCATGCAAAAGGCTTGCACTTTGGCTCAGTCAGTGCCTTCCAGATCTTGGCCGGAAGAAACGAGCGACCGCACCCGAGAACTGGAAGTGATAGGCAGATATGGCAGAGTATTCACCATTTGTCAACCATCTCCACAAAAACGAGTCAGGAGTGAAGGGGTCATTGGTGATGGTGATGGAATGAAGGGAACGGATCCAAAGATTACCCTAAAGCTCTTGGTTCACCACACGATGCCTTCTCTGAGCGAGGGAGAAGACAGGAGCCACCTCCCTTAGGGCAAGCCTACCGAGCTACCCACAACGAGATGATGGTACTTGCTCTAAACAAGCTCATGTCTATCGAGTCACAGGGGAGGGTCGAGGCCCGACCAGGGCCTAGGAGTAGCAGTCCATAGCAACCAAGGCTACCACAAGCGTAGAGCACAACCAAACTTTTCAAGGTCAAGGATACCTAGGCAGCTCAACTCTTTTAAGTCTGCAAACCATCTACGAACTCAGGAGGGAGTGGCTGCAGCAAGAGTGCGCACCAACATCGCCTCGCCAAGTGAACCCTCGGTGAATCTTGTTAATCTTTTGCCCCGACCACTTCAGCAAGGGGAATATCGACATGCGGTTAATATCAATGGACAAAAGAACAGACTTGACGAGGATGACACGCCACCACATGAGAAGGGTTTCTTCCCCTTCCATCGTGGCAATTTGGTCCCCACTACTTTCAAGGGTTGGAGAAGTGCTAAAAGAGATGTCAACTTACATGTGCACCAGATGGAAGTTCAAGATAAACCAAAGCTGTTACAATGGCTCAACAACCTGCCTTAGCTTCCATTTGTATCTTCCTTTAGTTTAGGCCTTTTTTGTCCTTTTTTCTCCCGTTGCACATAAACCCTTTATTTATAAAACCGTAGGGGTATCCCCTACTGTTTCAGGTAAAAAAATTTGAAGTTTAACAATTCAGATGTGGATGTTCCCTTTGGTTTCTTAGCTAAGATTCCTGCGCAGATGTCAAATGCATGAACATGGTTCTGTCAAAAAAAGAAGAGAACATAAACATTAAATCCTACTAATGTAATTATGTAGGGCCCTAATGGGGAGCCCGCTCAGTAATATTTCGTATTTTCCTAGAACTAAATAACATCCTGTCAGTTCAAATATAATCCTTAATCCTTAATTTTCTGATTTTTCGGTGATGAATATCGTCACGAAATTATGCAAGTTTACATCTCTAGATTCAATAGAATTTTTTTTGGGATCTCTTTCATGATTTTTTGGGTTTTCCACTATGGGTATGCCATATCCCCTGAACACGAACCTCCTACTCGATTACCCAAGACTATATCAGCGTGGACTTAACATTCAAGATATAAACATGGTCAAAATCAGCGTACCCCGTAGCTTTTTTAATATATTACATAAACCTTCTCTACAAAAGGCAAACATTTATCAAAAGCCTCATCTCCTACACTTCAACCAGTGGTATCTGTGTAGCAAACTAGATTATAAGTTTATGTTCGGTTTTAAGATGGCTAAAAGGGCACAAGGTCGACACACAGAATGGCTTCAAGTTTAATATTTCTGATTTCTGCAAAGATGAAAGGAACATTGCTGCCAGTAGTAAAGTATATTCATGCAGTTTTTTTATGACAGGGATTTACATCTCTAATAATTGATGTGTTGCTGTTCATGTGTCGCAGTTTAGCAGTATAGGGATCTGCTAATATGTAAGCGGTTTCAGTAAGGGATGGGGATTCGAACTGAAGGTGGACCAGATCTCATGTCCTCAAGAATGAGGTTGAAAAGAGCTTGAGCAATCGGGCCTTCTTTGCCTGTGAAGGAACAAGGGAAGCAATTAGCATTTGCTACATGATGGAGTTTGCAGTAAGCCATGGAAGTGCTACGAATTTTTTATCCTTCTGTTGCTAAAAGAAAGTTAATACTAATTAAAGCTAGCTAACTGAATCTTAAGGAATTTTTCTTACCTGAGCCAATCTTCTGATCATCCCACTGAACAACAGGTTTGACAAGAATGCCACTCCCAATGAGCATCATTTCGTCGGCCGCCTTACCTTCCTGAACAGTCACATTCTTGAAGTTATCCCACTGAGCCTTCCATCCTCCACTAGCTTCCCAGCTAGGGTCAGAACCCGTTTTGCCGTGCACCCACTCAGTATCTTGTCAAAACAGGGCATGAGGAGCTCCTTGTTCCGTGTCACAAAGCCAATATTCATGTTGGAACCCTCAGCGACGAAACCCTCATTATCCAACCAGATGCAGTAAATCCACCATTTTCCTCACCTTCCACCTTGGTGAGCGCATTTGGCAGGTAGTTCACGTTTTTCATGACTGCAAACTCTGGAGACTTTACCGGTATGGATGATGTGATCACTTTGCAGCCTGCCGGTACTGGTAAGGATGGACTTTCAATGATAATAGCGTAGAGGGCTGGGTTTCTACAGCCAGATGAAGATAACTGGAAGTCTCCAGGTCCAACAGACAACCAGTACCTCAGCGATCCTTGAGTACATTTTGATGCACACACAGTTTGAATAAGTATGCTTCGAATTGTTGAACGGTCCATAGGCAATGGGATTTTGGCCATCTGTGCGGACTTCAGGAAGCGGTCAAGGTGCTGTTCTAACTCATAGAGGTGACTGCCAGTAATATGCCAAGAAAGAAAATAAATTAAATAGTTAATACTGATGAAGTCTGGAGCAGAATTTCAAGGAAATTTAGCAAAAATAATAATCCCTTCTTGTTCACTTTCTTAGTTCATACACACACACACAAATGACTATTACAAACTTGTTATAAATGATTGTATATCTTGCTTTGCTTCTGTTTGATATAAACATGCATGTCACACTTTTTTTTAAGAGGTTCACATCGGACTTATTTGATGGAAGCAAATTTCTTACCCATCCATAATAGCAGCAGTATCAAAAACACCATGTCCTCTATGGACCATGTGATCATCAATCGGTATCACCATTGCAGAGGGATCTGTGGTAATTCCACCAAAAATACTAGAGTACATAGCCATGTAATTTTGATTTCTAGCACCAGATGCTTGGAATGCATCAAGCTTTTCTGCAACCTATAGGGAAAAATGTGTTGATTTTTTATTTAAATTTCCGTTGTCACAGCACGTTTCAAGAGAAGATCCTACTTTGATCAATCATTTCATGGACACATCTTAAACAGGAATTAGACCAATTACAGATATGAATCATCCAAATTCCAAAGTGATGGGAATAAATAAAAAATCAATGCCAGTCGTATATATTTAAACTTCTATTCTACTTAACGAATAGGCAGTGATCCTGCCTGGTTTCTTGAAAATAAATGAGAAATAAAAAAATCCAACGCAGTAATCAGCATGACTAAAGCTATATTCACATAACAGATTTTTAAAAAGGGGTTGATTCAAACTTCTACAGTTGTTTAGATACATAATTCAAATTTGTTGTTATCCTATACAAGCTGATACTCTTCTCAGTTAAAAGATGGAACTTAAGAAGTGCTCAAACGGAGTACCACACTCATGTCAAGTACTAGGGTATGCTCTTCCAGTTGGACATTACTTTCTTTGATATTATAATATGATGTTAGGATTTCAGAAAACAAAGTTAACTTGTTAAATCTAATCCAACAGCAATCCCCAAATGTATATGTAATCCTGCACATTGTTATACTAATCCAGCTAGCTAAGAAGCCAAGATGAAACAGTGCTTTAAGGTAGACTGTGGTCGCAACAAATGGTTCTAAAGAAATTCAGCGCGGTGAATAGGTTGTCCATCTAGCGGATGCATAAAATTGAATAAATAAGGTAGAGAATCACGTATTAATCAAAGCATTAGTTAAGACAAGTGCAAGTGATGAGAACAAATAAGATAATTCCTTTCAAAGAAATAGGGGCATTAAACTTATATGTCTTGCAAATACCATCAAAACATGTTAATTAAACTAGTGCCAACAAACAACACAAAAGACAGGGAAGTCCACCTCAGAGAAAGACAAGAGAGGGACATCAATTGGATTGACAATGGTGCCGGCCGGTGCTGCAGGGGAAAGATGCTGTTCAGTTCCACGACAGATATTATTGCAAAAACAGCCGAGAGCAGTGTTATTCTCAGTACAGAAAATACATTTCACTATCATAACGTTTTTTTTCATCACAAAAGAACTCAGATCAACCATAAAGAGCCAAGAATTATGATATTTGCAAAAGTAGCTAAAAACAATTAGAAACAGCACTCTAAAAGCAACCTAGTCAATACCAAAGGGTGAACCTCATGTCTAATCCTCAAGATATGATCTTTTGTATTCAATTGCCCCCTTGTCAAATATATCCAACTATTCCAAAGCCCATCCAAACTAAGAAGATAGGGTCAAGAAGTAATGAAAAATTGGTAACAATCCGGTTAACTGCAAATTCCCTTTGTTTTATTCGACAAAATCCCATATTTGACTAACGAAAGCGGCCTCACATTCCATCACCATCACTAAGGATCATCACTGAATCGAGTCACTAAACCAACCAACTGCAGATTCTGATCAGAATGAACTAACCGATAGCAATACTCCACACAAACATGGAGAGAAACTAGTTAAATCTGATCAAGAGAAGTAACATTATACATACGTTGTCCAAAAAGAAAAAACTCAAAAAAGTTTTGAGGAGGACAGTTAAGCCCAGTTTGCATCAAAGATCCATCTTCCCCACCACCTCAAAAAATCTGTCAATTCAGTAACCTCTATATATCAGCCTGTTTTAACTCAGATACGAAAAACAAGCGCAGTTCGAATGCAAAATCCGGAGTACTATAGGCAATCTTGGAATCACTGTTGATACTTCAGAGTTCACTTCTAGTATTCTGAATTCCGGCCAAACAAAATGTATAACTGAATTTATCTCCATTTGATTATCCTGAAGCTGCCCTCTGTCACCAACTAGAACGCAATCTTTTGTGGCCACATCAAAAGAACTTCTTCCACTGGAGAGCAAACAAGAGGTCTCGTCCATTCGGCACCAACACAAGGTATAAGACGGAGGGGCAGCCGCATGCATGAAGCAGATCGCCACGGAGCTGAGCACATGGCGCCGATCCTAACGAGCCAAGCGTAATCAAAGGAGGAACGCGAGAAACTACAAGCTCGCTACTAACCTGCCCAGCTGGAGCCCGTGGTGGCTCTGGCCACCGCCGCCCTCCACGAAGGGATCCCCGCGGGCGCGGCGGCTCCGCCCGGCGACGGGACGATCTTCCTCTGCGCGAAGGAAGGCCGATGGGGAGGGGAGGCTCGGTGGCCGGCGGCAGCACGTGGGGCGGTGAGGTGGGCCATCGGAGGAGAATTGCGCAGGAGTGGCAACCTTTCCTTTTCTTTTTTTCGTGCAGACGTTTTGTGTACGCTCTCTTATACAGATGCTCGATTGTTGAGAGAACTGTTGTGTCACTAATCTCAAAAAAATGATCGGACGGTGATGGAATATCTCAAGACACGGAGATTGACCTCTTCCTCGACTCGAAAACGTCAGGATTCGAGCTAAGCTCGAGCCCATCCTTCATCCAGTGCCTGATGAGCAGGGCCGTACCCCGGAAATTGGGGCCCCGAAGCGATTTAGGCCCCATCTATAAAAAAGTCAAGTAGGCAATTAAAATATATTTTTATTAATCATTGCGGTAGTACAGATTTCTCAAAGAACTACATACTACAAGAGAAAAATCTTAGATCTTTAAGCTACAAGTCTATCTTTTACTCTTTTAGCCAAAGCGTGCCATTCTTTGAGCATTTCTTGATATGAAATCTTCAATTAGATCTTCATAAGCAACCCCCTCCAATATATCATTTTCAATTGCTATAGTAGCCAACCCACTAAGCCTTTCTTGTGTCATTGTCGAACTTAGATAGGACTTCAATAATTTCAATTTAGAAAAACTTCTCTCGGCTGATGCAACGGTCACTGGAATAGTCAGCAAAATTCTATATGCAATAGTTGCATTAGGGAAACAATCTAGTCGCTTAAGAAATTTCAAGATATCAACGGGCCCCATATTATCGTTTGGAATGAAATTTTTAAGTAACTTTAACTCAACATATAACTCACTACCAATAATGTCAGAGTATTCCCCACTCTTTAGTGCAGCATCAAGACAACTACAAGAAGATTTTAAGCTCATATCATCCAATGATTTTAGTGCATCAGAAGTAAACAAGAAACCAAAGTTCTTTTGGTATGTTTTATATTGTTCAAATCTTGTTGTAAGTGAAATGATAGCCTGATCAACAACAGGAATAAAATATTTTATCCTAAATGATTCATGTGCAGGTTGTGAAGCAATGAACACATTATCTGGGTTTTCATCAAATTGTTTCTTTCTTTTAATCTCACGCTTTTGACGAAATGTAGGATCAATGTCCATTTCAAGTGCAATTTCTTTTGCTATTTCCAATGCGTTAGAAAAACCAGGGTCTCTATACCCATTAAAAAAGGTAATCAGCCCATGCACTTGCTTAATAGTAACATCAATAAGCATATCCTTTGATTGTAAGTTCTTGCTGACCAGATTGACGGCATACAGTATTTCATACCAAATGACAATAGCTACTAAAAATTCAAAATCACCAAGTTCATTATTCGCAAGAGATTTAGCTTCACTGCTAGTTTTTGGATCATTATCAATATCAGATACTTGCAGTAAAGCTTCTCGTATGTCCGAAATCTGAAATCTTATAGCTTTAACACTATCTATTCGACTCTCCCAACGAGTAGATGACAACGACTTGAGAGTCAATCCTGTTATATTATCTATATTATCTTTCAAGATCTGCCACTTTTTAGTTGAATTAGCAAATGTTGTGTAGATACGTTGTATGATTCCGAAAAAGTCCTTGGCTTTACCACAAGTTTTGGCCATATCACAAAGTGTCAAATTAAGACTATGACAACCACATGCTGAATAAAAAGCTCTAGGATTTTTATCCAAAAGTTTTTTTTGAACACTATTATTCTTACCTTTCATATTCGCGCCATTATCATAGCTCTGTCCTCTCACATCATCTATATCCAGATCAAGATTCTTTAGTTCTTCCTGCAAAACATCAAAAAGCCCTTGCCCAGTTGTATCATTTACATCTAAAAATCCTAAAAAGGATTCCTCAATGGAAACAGAAGTCGAAGATGCATTAACATATCTTATAATCAAAGAGATTTGTTCTTGGTGGCTCGCATCGGGGATACAATCAAGTATCACGGAGAAATACTTTGCTTCTTTTATTTTTTTAATTAACTCAGACTTAATTGCAGAAGCAAGCAAATGTATTAACTCATTTTGGATCCCATGACCAAGATAATGAACATGAGTTTCATCGTTTGTTATGCGCCTAACATGCTCCTGAATAATTGGGTCGAACTCAGCTAACATTTCAACCAAGCCTAAGAAATTTCCATTATTATCTTGATACAATGTTGAGTTAGTACCACAAAATGCGAGATTGTGTTTCGCAAGAAATTTTACAATCAAAAGAATTCTAAATAGAACTTTTCTCCAATGCTCCTTTTCTTTCTCAAGTTATCGCTGAGCTGCACAATCAATAGTTTGATGCTTTTGCAACCGTAGACGCAAATCATACCAAGTGACCATATTCAGAACATGTTCGGCACTTGTTTCGTGCTCTCTAATTCTAATGCTAAGATGTGCCCAATCATTAAAACCCTCACTAGGCAAATGACCTTTTCCATGCCCCTTTCTAAATAATTTGCAACAAAAGCAAAATACCCTGTCAAGTTCTCTAGAGTATACAAGCCAATCTATGTCACACTTCTCTCCATTTGGTAGAACTCTTGTGTAAAATATTGAAGAAAACCTTCTTTTATTTTTATCCTTCCGACCTTTTTTTATAGATAAATCTCTTTTGGGACCCTTTTCTACCAAGATGTCAATCGCTTTTGAATCAAGGGCATCCCAATTCCTTGGATCAAATATATCTGGCCGGAAAGGAACATTACCAGCGGAAGATTCATCCATGTCATTCTTATCAGGTGAACTATCCATGTTATCATTAACACTAGCACCAACGGCATTTCCACAAAGGTTAGCCTCATTTAGGTTAGTATTCTCAACATGAATGTTGTCAACAGTATCATCAACATTAGCCTCTATATTCTGATTTTTGGAAGATACTTGTGATTCTTTCACAAAAAATTTATCAATAGCCCCCTTCTGAGATTGAATTAGCTCTTCAACTTTTTTCTTCTTTCTACGTTTTTCATATCCAGACTCGTACTTCCTATGTCTAGAACTAGAAGACATCTCAGAAAATTAAGAAAGACAAAGGATGCACAAATGCAAGGAAGAACAACAACAAATCAACTAAAGAAGGGGTGAAAAGGGATGAAACAACCTTTGGTTGTTGACTGTTCACGGATGCAGATATTAGGGCTCTGATTGCTCAGCTCCAGAGATTGCGGTGACCAAGCAGCGAGATTCCAACCTCCTGATTTTCTAAGGGGACGATGGATGGATAGATGGATCAATGGAAGAAGCAGTAGAAAACCCCCTAATTTATAGGTTGCTACCGAAACGAACCTGATGTTCATTGTGAACTTGCCATCAACGGCTCTCTTCTTGCATAATTGGGAAGCCATCCAAAGGAGATGAGGAGTCTGGGAGTTAATTCCGAGTGATTTAATTCGCGGGTATTTGATTTGCCGGCCGCCGGCGAGTCGAGGTCTCGAGGAAGAGAGAGAGAAAAGAACTGGAGAATTCGATCCGTCTTCAGTCTTCTAAGAGTTCTCCGTGAGAGAGACGAGTTGGGCTATGAACCTGTTGGTCCGTTGGTGCTTTGTGGATTGATTGACGTACGTAGGCTGCTTTTTTCTTCTTTTTGCAGTTTAACGGTTCAGTCTTTAATCCCCTGATTAGTACTGATATATATAGTACTTACACAAAAATTGGGGGCCCTAGATTTTTGGGGGCCCTATGCAGCGGCTCCGCTTGCACCTGTGCATGTACGGGCCTGCTGATGAGGTTGAGCTCAATTTAATTGAGATAAGATCTAGTGTACATATATTTACCGTCACATACTATTTCTTCACTAAAATAATGGTGGGTAGAATTATGTAATTGGACATGTGAAAATAATAAGAGTTAATTTCTCCAGAAAATTGTGCTTTCGGAACTTATAACAAAAGGGACTACCGAACTAGCCACTAACCGAGGTTGGTCAAGAGGAGGCGTTGCCTCTCAGCTCACTTGGTTTCGAATGTTTAGATTTATCCGGTGTCTACCCCTTCTTAAGTACAACAAAGATTTCATGGCAAAATATCAAAGGAAAAGAAAATTAACTACTCCCATAGGGTAACAAAATTGAGTGGTCGAAGAGGCATCTTATTAACCTGAAGGAAGTAGAAAATGACATAGCGAACAATATAATATTAATCCCAAGTCTATTTAAGTGAAATCTCATGCTCCATCCCACTCTTTGATCTTAAACTTAAGAATAATGATTCTATAATATGCAATTATATATATTATCGAGCCTATATTTAGTGCACTTTTGTGTACACTCTCTTTAAATAGATGCTTAATTTGTACGAAAATTATTAAGAGCTCCGTGCCTAGGTGGGTATTGCCTCCATCTCTGTCAAGATGTGATATCACTAATTTCGGAATATGATTCGAACGATGACGGAAAGTCTTGATATGCATAAAAGTCAAGTTTCTCAACTTTGGAAGGTCTGGACTCGAGCCAAGCTCGGGTCCATCCTTCAGCTTGAGCCTTTATTAAGCTTGAGCTTGCTTCAATATGCCTACTCATATTTACCGTGACATACTATGTTTTTTAGTAAGAAAAATGACTAGAATGATGTATTGAGCATATATGGAAATATTGTAAATTTGTTATATAGAAAAACTTTCGTAATATTATGCTTTTATAACTTGTTACCAATAGGAGCTGGCCAGTCGCCGGTTTGGTCGAGAGATGGCGTTGCCTCTCAGCCCGCCTGGGTTCGAATCTTCGGATTTGTCGGGTGCCTATGCCTTCTTAAGTGCGAGAAAGAGCTCCTGGAAAAATATCCAAAAACCAATAAAATAATTTTCTAACCTTTATGGTAACAAGTTTGAGTGGTCAAATACATATCTTTGAACCTTGAAAAGGTATAAAGTGTTACATTTTATTACATGTAGTATTGTTTATTAATCCTGTTGGATCGGTGGCTTCCGACAGAGGGGGGGTGAATGTCGGTTTCTTGAAACTTCTTTTTCAAATTCAAATACAAATAGCAACTAAGGTGCTACTGTAAGTGACAGAAAAGACGCAGCGAAAAATAACTCGACAAAACACCTCAAAACTGTGCCAACAGTGGCTCACACCGGTGACACAGCTGTGTCACACAGCTGGGTGACACAGCTGGTTTAGTGGAAAAGCTCCCAAAAGTTCTTGGTGACGTGGAGCTCGTCGATAGCTTCGAAACGAGTCCAAGATCACTGAATTCCGAGTTCGGACGCAAAAGTTATGACCAAAACAGTGAACGTCCGAAGCAGCAACAACAGTTCACACCTGAGTCTCAGCTGGGTGACTCAGCTGAGTGTCTCAGCTGAGTCTCAGCTGGATGACTCAGCTGAGTGTCTCAGCTGAGTGACAAGGCAGATTAGTCCAGAACTGAGATTTCGATCCAATTTTTGAACCAATTCAAAATCTACCCAACCAAATCAAACCAAATTTGACAGAGAGGTGTAGGAAGGTCTTGTGAGTCTAAATCAAGTGTTGATCTCCATAAAAACTTCTCAAGTCAAGACCTTTACCCTCTTTTCTCCAATCAGCCCTAGAAGTGAGAAAAAGAGAAATTTTGGGAGAAAAAGAAGCTCGTGAGGAATCTTGATCTGAAATCAATATGGTGTCATCTCACATGTCCCAGCAACCTATTCCAAGTCCCAAACCATTGGATTAACCCCTCTACAAAGATCAATCACGAAAATCACTTTTCTTGCCATTTTCTCAAGGAAAACTCAAAATAGAGGAGGGAAAGGTTGAATCCTTGGATATGCTTGGATGGGATCAGTATAGAGATGATCTTCCCATCACTTACTTGCCATACTACAGATCAATCCATAAGAAAAGCAAGAAAACGAAAATCCAAAACCTTCAAAGAGAGAGTGACTCAAGAACACATAGGGATTGAGGAAATCTTTTTGTATTGAATTTTCGTGGGTTTTTTCTTGGGTTTACAAGCCTCTCATCTAGGCAAAGCACTTCATCAAGTGCAGCTCTCTAAAGCTAATCAAAAGGGTTTAGGGTTAAGAAAACCCTCATCATCTATTTATAGTGGGAGGGACAACCCCCTCTTCCACTCTTGAGCCTCATGCCCTAATGGGCCTAAACTACCTAGCACGCATCACAAAGCGCCTAAATAGCTTAGCCACCACCCGATTTTCCTTCCACCCTAAGCTACCAACCCTAAACCGCTTCCGGCCGCCGCCGCAGTTTCTTAGTTGAGCTTTGGTGGTTTTCGCGTTTTTACCAAAACGCCCTCGCACTGACTTGGTCCTCACGTCTCGTCTTCACCCGCTTTCTTGTCATCCGTGTACATGCTTTTAAGCCGCACGATGTCGTCGCCACCTCCTTGACCGCATCTCAGCCCTCCAAGCTATCATACCGGTCCACATGGCCGAACCATCGCCGCACCCAACTCGCACTTGCACACAATAGACCAAGCAAAGCGTTGCGAGCACAAGTCTTCAACTTGACCCAAGTCAGTCGAGAAAAATCCTTCATTCACTCAATTTTTCCTTGAGACAAATTGAGAAACTCAAACAATCAAACATATTGCAAATAATTCCAACCTTGAATTCATGCAACCAAAAGAGTCAACTCCACATAAGATGGCAACATATTCATCACAAATATTGTCAAGTCCTCACATGACTCACAATCTCCCCCTTGATGAATATATTGCCAACATCTCTCAATCAATCAAATTGGAGTTGGTTTAAAGATTTAAAAGCAATCGAGTTGCAAGAATGCACACTTGGCCAAAAGAAAGAGAAGACAAACACCGAGCCAAGTGCATGTGAACAAGAGTAAGATCAAAACTGTGAGTGAAGACTTAACATATGCGAAGAAACTCCCCCTCACTCCTATAATCCATATATCTATGATCTACTCCAGAAAATGCGGAATCCATCCAAAGGTATGATTGATACGACTATTTCTCCCCCTTTGGCATTATAATCATCAAGGATAAGCATGTATGCATGGAAATTTTGATTTTTCAGTTTGAACGAGCTTTGAAGATTATCCATAATGAGACACAAAAAGTGCTAATATGCCACAAAGGTGCTCACCAAACCATAAGAAGACATGTAGATCAAGAAGAGCAGCTAGCATAGCAAGTTCTTAGCATATTAAAGAGTTCACTAGTAATGAGCGCCAGACTAGGTAGTCACAATTGCAATGACTCTAAACATGAGTGAAGTATGACAACCTAGCGCTAAGCCATGACTAGGAGGACAACCGATCAAGATTAGGACCAAAATACTCTACCACATGCTGAATTAAGCAATCACATGATTAAATGGATTAGGCACAACCAAAATACAACCCCCTGCACGAGGAAGTATCTTGAGTGATTCATCCTGACTTATTCACATTGAATCCACATGATTATTTGGACTAGCCACAACCAAAGTACTACCTCCTGCACGAGCAAGTACCTTGAGTGATTCATCCCTATTTGAGCATTTTTCACATTAGCATATGATAGATGTCAAGCATGTAGAGCAAAAACTAGTGACTTTTGATGGCAATAAGCATTCTCCGACCCGAGCCACAAAAGCCTAGGCATGTTAAGCCACTAGCAGTCCTAATCAAGATTACCATGAAGTCCTATCTTTGACCAGTCATACACAAAGATCATAGTTGCAATACTAGAGTCATGAGCAGATTCAAAAGCAAAGGATTCCCTAGCAGGCAACTCATCAGTAGATCAAAGATTTAAATTCAAAGTGTTGTCCAATTAAGCTAGCATCACAGATTCTTGAGAACACATATCAAAATATGGTAAAATGAGCTAGACAATCAGAATATGGCATATAGCGAACTCGTAAAACTCATTGTTTCATCAAGGATAATAGACAAAGCTCGTGAACATGTAAAGTGCACATGATATATCACAAATGATGCAAAGTGCACTATATTACACTATGATACACAGTGAGAAGACTCCCCCTCAAACCAACCCATGGGGATGAACAATCCCCAACTCCCCTCTAAGTGCACAGAATCGTGTGGGATCTAATGGCTTGGTGAAGATATCCGCGAGCTGATTTTCAGAATCAACAAACTGAAGCACTACATCACCCTTTTCAACATGGTCTCTCAGGAAATGAAACCGCACATCTATATGCTTAGTCCTAGAATGCTGCACTGGGTTCTTAGCAATGTTAATAGCACTAGTGTTATCACAGAAAAGTGAAACACTATCAAAAGACAACCCAAAATCCTGCAAAGTCGAAATCATCCAAAGAATCTGACTACAGCAACTAGCGGCTGCAACATACTCAGCTTCAGCAGTAGATTGTGCAACAGAAGATTGTTTTCTAGAAGACCATGAAACAAGAGAAGTGCCAAGAAAATGACAAGTGCCAGAAGTACTCTTGCGGTCTATCTTACACCCGGCAAAGTCTGAATCAGAAAAACCCCGAATCCCAAGAACAGAAGAGCATGAATACCAAAGTCCATACTCAGGGGATGATCGAAGGTACCTCATAATGCGCTTCACAGCTTGCCGGTGAGAGTCTCTCGGCGAGGCTTGAAACCTCGCACATAGGCAAACAGCGAACTGGATGTCCGGCCTGGTCGCCGTCAGGTAGAGGAGGGAGCCGATCATGCTCCTGAACTCCTTCTGGTCCACTGCCTCTTCTTCTTCATCAGGACCAAGTGATGTTGCAGTAGACATCGGGGTATTGATTGGCTTGGCATCGCTCATCCCGAATTTCTTCAATAGATCCTTGGTGTACTTGGCCTGATGTACAAAAGTGCCCTCCTTTGTCTGCTTGATTTGTAGCCCCAAGAAGTATTGAAGCTCACCCATCATGGACATCTCAAATTCCCTGCTCATCATCTCAGAAAACTTGGACACAAGAGCATTAGGGGAGCCACCAAAGATTATATCATCCACATAGATTTGTGCTATCAGAAGGTCATTGCCACGCCTAAGAAGAAACAATGTTTTGTCTACCCTCCCCATTTCAAAACCATTTTGAATCAAAAAGCTCTTAAATCTATCATACCAAGCTCTAGGAGCTTGCTTAAGACCATAGAGAGCCTTGGACAGTTTGAATACATGGTTAGGGTATTTAGGGTTCTCAAATCCTGGAGGTTGTTTAACATAGACTTCTTCTTCAATGAAACCATTAAGAAATGCACTTTTCACATCCATTTGATAAAGCTTGAACTTCTTAGAAGCTGAAAACGCAAGCAAAATGCGTATAGCCTCCAAGCGAGCTACCGGTGCAAAGGTCTCATCAAAATCAAAACCCTCAATTTGACTAAACCCTTGGGCTACAAGTCTAGCCTTGTTACGAACAACAATGCTATCCTCACTTTGTTTGTTCTTGAACACCCACTTGGTTCCAATGATATTGTGACCAAGTGGAGGCTCTACAAGCGTCCAAACCTTATTTCTATCAAATTTTTTTAACTCCTTATGCATGGCATTGACCCAACTATCATCAGAAAGTGCATGACATATATCTTTGGGCTCAAAAGATGCAACAAAAGCTGAATGCGCAAGTTCTAAGGAAGGAATGGACCTAGAGCGAGTTACACGCTCAGAAATGTCACCGATGATCTGCGCTGGAGGGTGATCCTTCTGGAGGCGTTGTGGACCCCCGAGCTCATCTGGAACTCGAGTAGAAGTAGCCTCGGCAGCCTCTACCTCAGCTGAAGAAGAGGTAGGAAGCTGAGCTGCCGGTGAAGAAGGTGCCACCGCCGATGAAGAAGTCGTCGGGGCTGGACCCTCAGCTACTGTAGAAGAGGTCACTGGAGGACTAACAGCTGCCGCCTGAGAAGTGGGGGCACGGCCCACGCCACTCTCAAAGTCATCTTCATCCTGGAAGATCGACTCGGACTCCTGTGAAACACCTGAAAGCTCGGGTCTAGCAGAGCTAGCCTCATCAAAGGTCACATCACAGGACTCAATAATGGTGTTAGTCTCAAGATTAAGCACTCGATATCCTTTCGAATGTCCAGGGTATCCAAGCATGATACCATCAGAAGTTCGCGACTCGAACTTGTCGAGAAGGCCCTTCTTCAGGATAAAACATTTGCAACCAAAAACCCTAAGATGGGACACATTTGGCTTCTTCCCAAACATAAGCTCATAAGATGTCACGTGCAGAGAAGAACGCAGAAAAACTCGATTTGACACATAGCAAGCGGTGTTGACGGCCTCGGCCCAATACCGTCGCGATGTGCCATACTCATCAAGCATCGTTCTTGCCATCTCAACTAAAGTCATATTCTTCCTCTCCACAACACCATTCTGCTGTGGGGTGCATGGAGTGGAGAATTGGTGCTCAACACCATGATCAGCAAGAAAATCTGCGAAAGAAGCATTCTTGAACTCTAACCCATTATCACTGCGAATTCCCTTCAAAGAGCCAGGAAAGAGATTCAAGAGCCTCAAAGCCAAATCTCGAAAGAACTCAAATGCCTCAGATTTGTGCTCCATGAAAAACACCCAAGAGAACCGAGAATAGTCATCAACAATGACAAGAACATACCACTTCCCACCCGCCGATCGAACCCGAGCTGGACCTACAGTGTCCATGTGTAAAAACTGAGCGGGTCCATCGGTCTTCACCTGATTGACAGGTGGATGAGAAGCGGCAACTTGTTTGCCATGACGACATGGGGCGCATACCAAATCGTTGACTAGTTTGAGTTTGGGCAAACCTCTCAGAAGGTCAAGGCTGCCAACTCTAGTCAAGTGGTCAAAACCAACATGCCCCAAACGCCGGTGCCAAAGTTGAAACACCGAAGAACTAGTTGCAAGAAAGCATCTAGACTCAGAAGAGCTAAACTCAGCAGCAAAAACTCTACCGGGACGAGAAATACCAAAAGCAAGTGCACCCGAAGAGTCAAGAACACGACATCCATTCTTCTTAAAACACACCTCATAATCATCATCAATGAGCTGTGAAACAGAAATGAGGTTGTATTTCAGTTTACTCACAAGGGCAATATCTTTGAGAATGTTGTTGTTGTTGACTCGCACTGCGCCCTTGTGTGTCACACGTCCACGGGAGTCATCTCCAAAAGTGATGTACTCATCACCGGACGTCTTGTTGAGGGAGGTGAACCATTTTGAGCTTCCGGTCATGTGACGTGAACACCCGGAATCAACGAGCCACATGTTCACCAACCCTCGCCGGCCAACCTATACAAAAGACCGAAAACGAGTGGGCTCAGTACTGGGGTTAGTAAGCAAGGATTTTCGAATCCAGTACTGAGTCACTCGCTGAAAAGGAACAAAAGATCGTGAGTGATTAGTATGCAATGCAACACCTTGAGCAACTCTACGACCCTGACCTAGACCCCGCCGCGGAGGAATGTCACGCACCGGAACACGTGAACCACCTCCAAGAGGACGGCGAGAAAACTCTAAGCGACCTAAACCCTGTCGCCTGCTAGAGCCACCGGAAACCTCAACATGTTGAGGCCTCGTGTGTGTCTTAGGAGCACTCAACGCATTGTTGCGTCGTTGAATACCCCTAAGGGCACGAACACGGTCACGACGCTCCTCCTTGAGACGTCGAAAGCAGAACTCAACTAGGTGACCATCCTTATGACAATGAGTGCATTGGTATTTTACCCTATGCGAGGTAGCACCAACTGAAGCTGAAGCACTCTTGTCCTTAAGCGGTGAATCTAGATAACCACCTGACTTAAACACTGTTCCCCTCTCCCCCTGAGCTATTGCAATTAAGCCTCTACCAAGAGAACCAATGGGATGAGGAGGATGATTCTTATTTTCTTCCACATGATTAAAACCTAGACCTTTGCCTGAGCTAACTCTAGACTTGTCTAAGATCATGTTAAGTTCTTTTCTACCTCCAGAAAATCTCTCCAAAGTTTTCTTGAGGTAGTCAACTTCCCTAAGCAAAGAAGCACATGTGACAAGCTCCTGAGGCTGACACTCTAACAGCTTTCTCATATTTTTCTTTGTATGCTCCTAGTTCAAGTTTTAGAGACTCACAAGACACACAAGTAATGCTACATGTTTCAGCTACTGTTTTCTTAAACCTCTCTCTAAATGCAGCATGCATAGCAGAAACATCATTCTCAAGTTCATGGCAAAATGAGCAAGTAGAGGACATAGCATGAGAAACATCAACAGGTAGCTTAGAAGCGGTAGCATTAGCCAAAGTAAGTTTTCTGTAAAGTTCAGAGATGTGTCTTCCTAGGTCCTGATTTTCTTCAACTAGTTCAGAGCATTTATCACACACTGGCCTTCTCATTTCAAGCACAGATTGATTCAATTCTTTATTTCTACCTTCCAAATACTTGCATCTTAAACATGGGGAAGATTCTTGAGTGCTAGCAAGTTGATTCTTAGCATTCTTGAGTTCATTAGCATGAAATGAGTAAGCAATGCAACCAGCAAGATAAACAGTTTTAAGCTTGGCTAGATTGTCCTTATAGATCATAAGCTCCTGGATGACAAATATATGCAACATGAAACCTAGAGCGAAGCACAATTTCATCTCATTCAACTCATCCTAGGTGCTAAGCTAGAGGAACATCCTAGAGATCCACAAGAAGGCAAACTAGCATGTGAAGCCTTAAGCATGTCAATTTCTTTCTTCAGAGAGTTTAAGTCATCATCCTTAGAAGTGCAAAAGGAGCAAGGGCTCGACTTAAGTTTATCAATTTCAATCATGGATGACTTAAGCAATTCACTTACACTAGCATGAGCATCTTTAGCTTCATGGAATTCTTTGTGTAAAACATCACAACTAGCACACTCATCCTCATTACTTTTCAGTTTAGCAATTTCTAGTGTAAGAGAATTAACTTTCTTAGTCAGGTCTTTAGATTTCTTGATTGAAGCAAACAAGGCATCATTTTGCACATCAAACATATCAAGCAGTTTATCATGCCTAACACTGAGCTCATCGAAAGTGCAACTTACATCGCTTTCAAGATCTTCGTCGTCGCTCTCTTCTTCGGATCTCGCCATGAAGCACATGCCGGTGAAGCCATGTTCGACCTTCTTCTTCTCTTTCTTCTTGTGCTTGGGTGGTTCCGGTTCATCCTCGCTTGAAGAAGAGGAAGATGAAGAAGAGTTGGAGCTATTGTCGCTATCTCCAAAAGCGGCGAGAGCTCGACGAAGATTCTTCTCCGCCTCACGCATCTTGGGCCTTGATCCAAAGTTGTTCCTTCTCTTGTCCTGAAACTTAGAGGCAAACTTGTTTCTCTCTTTAGGATTAGGACACTCGGATCTAATGTGGCCTTTCTCACCACATCCATAGCAAGTGATGTCCGAGGATTTCCTTCTCCTATTTCTCACATTCTTGTATGCCCCAGAGAAGCGTTTTGCAAATAACACGAGCTCATCCTCGGGAAGAGACTCAAGTTGATCATCAGACAAAGAAGACAAGGCTGCAAGAGACAGTCCAGAGGAAGAAGAAATCATGCAAGTGTCAGAGTTGACACTAGGAGACACTATCCCCGATGGATCCGAGGAAGTGTTCCCAACAAGAGCCAAAGTCTTGGTCTTTGAACCATTTCTGTTTTCCGAAGTGATCTCATGAGTAGAGAGCTTGGAGAACAGGTGATCGAGTGTGAGAGTGGCAAGATTGGCGGACTCTTGGATGGCAATCTTCCGCACTTCAAAAGCAGGCTCTAATGTGTTCAACACATGCCTAGCCATCTCTGAGTCAGAGTACCTCACTCCCACACTCCTGAGCTTATTCACAATTCTTTCAAATCTCTCAAAAAGCTCAGAAATTGATTCCCCAGAGCGTTGCTCAAAGCGATTGTATTCAACTTTGTATTGATCCGCTCGAGCAATCTTGACTTGGTCGGACCCCTCATGATAGGTGATCAAGGTCGACCAGATCTTGTGAGCGGTATCAAGATGAGCAACCCGCTCGTGCTCCTTCCTATCCAAACCAGAAAGCAAATAGCTGATGGCTTTGCAATTGTTTTCAACATCAACCTGATTTGCAGTCGTCACTTCGGCAGGAAGAGCAAAGTCACTTTCAATGATTTTCCAAATAGCAAACCCCTCTGACTGGATAAAGATTTTCATTCGATTTTTTCAGAACTCCCAGTCCGTGCCATTGAAGACAGGAGGACGAGTCGAGTATCCGTGAGAAGCCATGGCTCGCAAAGCCGGTCAAAGCTTATAGAGAAGCGAGACCGGGCTCTGATACCACTTGTTGGATCGGTGGTTTCCGACAGACGGGGGGTGAATGTCGGTTTCTTGAAATTTCTTTTTCAAATTCAAATACAAATAGCAACTAAGGTGCTACTGTAAGTGACAGAAAAGACGCAGCGAAAAATAACTCGACAAAACACCTCAAAACTGTGCCAACAGTGGCTCACACCGGTGACACAGCTGTGTCACACAGCTGGGTGACACAGCTGGTTTAGTGGAAAAGCTCCCAAAAGTTCTTGGTGACGTGGAGCTCGTCGATAGCTTCGAAACGAGTCCAAGATCACTGAATTCCGAGTTCGGACGCAAAAGTTATGACCAAAACAGTGAACGTCCGAAGCAGCAACAACAGTTCACACCTGAGTCTCAGCTGGGTGACTCAGCTGAGTGTCTCAGCTGAGTCTCAGCTGGATGACTCAGCTGAGTGTCTCAGCTGAGTGACAAGGCAGATTAGTCCAGAACTGAGATTTCGATCCAATTTTTGAACCAATTCAAAATCTACCCAACCAAATCAAACCAAATTTGACAGAGAGGTGTAGGAAGGTCTTGTGAGTCTAAATCAAGTGTTGATCTCCATAAAAACTTCTCAAGTCAAGACCTTTACCCTCTTTTCTCCAATCAGCCCTAGAAGTGAGAAAAAGAGAAATTTTGGGAGAAAAAGAAGCTCGTGAGGAATCTTGATCTGAAATCAATATGGTGTCATCTCACATGTCCCAGCAACCTATTCCAAGTCCCAAACCATTGGATTAACCCCTCTACAAAGATCAATCACGAAAATCACTTTTCTTGCCATTTTCTCAAGGAAAACTCAAAATAGAGGAGGGAAAGGTTGAATCCTTGATATGCTTGGATGGGATCAGTATAGAGATGATCTTCCCATCACTTACTTGCCATACCACAGATCAATCCATAAGAAAAGCAAGAAAACGAAAATCCAAAACCTTCAAAGAGAGAGTGACTCAAGAACACATAGGGATTGAGGAAATCTTTTTGTATTGAATTTTCGTGGGTTTTTTCTTGGGTTTACAAGCCTCTCATCTAGGCAAAGCACTTCATCAAGTGCAGCTCTCTAAAGCTAATCAAAAGGGTTTAGGGTTAAGAAAACCCTCATCATCTATTTATAGTGGGGAGGGACAACCCCCTCTTCCACTCTTGGGCCTCATGCCCTAATGGGCCTAAACTACCTAGCACGCATCACAAAGCGCCTAAATAGCTTAGCCACCACCCGATTTTCCTTCCACCCTAAGCTACCAACCCTAAACCGCTTCCGGCCGCCGCCGCAGTTTCTTAGTTGAGCTTTGGTGGTTTCCGCGTTTTTACCAAAACGCCCTCGCACTGACTTGGTCCTCACGTCTCGTCTCCACCCGCTTTCTTGTCATCCGTGTACATGCTTTTAAGCCGCACGATGTCGTCGCCACCTCCTTGACCGCATCTCAGCCCTCCAAGCTATCATGCCGGTCCATATGGCCGAACCATCGCCGCACCCAACTCGCACCTGCACACAATAGACCAAGCAAAACGTTGCGAGCACAAGTCTTCAACTTGACCCAATTCAGTCGAGAAAAATCCTTCATTCACTCAATTTTTCCTTGAGACAAATTGAGAAACTCAAACAATCAAACATATTGCAAATAATTCCAACCTTGAATTCATGCAACCAAAAGAGTCAACTCCACATAAGATGGCAACATATTCATCACAAATATTGTCAAGTCCTCACATGACTCACAAATCCCAAGTCTATTTTAATAAAAATCATGGGTTTCATTGACATGGTCTAGAAAGCTTGGACTAAAACTTCTCTTATGACCCGATGAAGAGACAAACTCACTGCGAATGTACCGAGAAAATGGCAAAGAAAAATGATTGGAAATGTCAAACTTCAAATCGAGATAGGCAAAGAGGTGATATGGAAGCTCAACCTCGCTCAGGTGGTGTGATCCCTCAACTCTAAGTAATGCAACCTAAAAAGGAACCTCAAAAATCGTCTTCTAGGGCTCTTGGCGACTCAAAAGTCAAAAATACGACAGTGGTCGCGCCTTACTTGGATAAGAGAGGGTGATGCAAATACGAAGCTCCATATCAGGGCCAATGGGAGGAGATCAAAAAACTTCATCCAGATTCTACACATTTCAACGAGCATGGAAATCACCAAGGAGGATAAAGACAAAGAACTTCACGACCACTTCATGCGCCTCCTTGACACCTCGGTTGAGAGGCACTCTAGCCTTCTGATCTCGCTGTTCTTAAGGAGCCCTTCGACAAGCAGGAGATCAAAGACACGGTCTTATCCCTTCCATCGGTCAAGGCATTAGGACCTGGTGGTTTTATCAAAGCCTTTTTCAAATCCTACTAGGACATCATCAAGGCAGACATGGTAGGAGCCATCCTTCATCTGGCAAACCTTCATGGAGATAATCAACATGACAAACATCACCTTGCTTTTGAAAATAGCGGATGCTGCATGGGTCAGTGACTATAGGGTGATTAGCATGAAGATCTTCAACAAAGCTCATGGACAACTACCTTGGCCCCTGGCCCCTACCTGGACATGTTCGTTAGAGTGCTTTCTTGAAAAATGTTGCATCCACAAAAACTTCCTCTATGTTTAGAACCTTATGAAGGATCTTCACCGTAAGAAAACACCAAGTCTCTTCCTGAAGCTCAACATTTCGAAAGCCTTTGACTCGGCCAGCTGGGCATACCTCTTAAAAGTTCTCGAGCGACTTGGGTTCGGCCCATGCTAGCAAGACTGGATTTGCCTTTCTTTGTCCTCCTTCTCGTCCCAAGTGTTGCCAAATGGTTCCCCCGGGCCCCCTTTCATCCATGCGAAAGCTTCGTGGCAAGGGGACCCCCTTGTCTCCCATGTTGTTTATCCTCGCAATCGACTAACTTCAAAATATCCTACACCCCGCCTCTCAATCCAGAATCCTCCGTCCTATCCTCACTCGAGCCACAAGGTTTAGGATATCTCCTTACACTAACTATGCTAGCATCTTTGCAAACCTTGACAAGGAAGAGCATCAGGCTCTTATGGGCACCCTTAATTGGTTTGGCGATGCTAGCAGTCTCAAAACAAACCTGGCCAAAATGGAGATCTTCCCTGTTAGATGCGAGGATATCGATCTCCCTGAGCTCCTGTTGGTCTTCCTAACCAAGCGTGCTTGGTTCCCTGGCAAATACCTTGGGCTGCCGCTACACATGCACAGACTCAAGAAAGTTCACATCCAACCATTGATCGACAAGGTGGGGTTCAGATTGTAGGCTGGAAAGGAAAGAACATGTCGCATGCCGACAAGGTTACTATGGCTATGTCCTTTCGGCAACAACAACATACAACTTGGCGGTCTTCCCGACTTTGAAATGGGTAAGATGCAAACTAGACAGAATATCACACGGCTTCATCTAGAAAGGGGATGATAGCGAGGCAGCATGCGAGAGTTACTTGCTGGTTAACTGGAAGATAGTCTGTAGGCCGAAGGATTTGGGCAGGCTTGGCATCACCGATTTGAAGATATTTGGGTAGGCTCATCGCCTCCATTAGCTTTGGTTCCAACAAACCAATCCCAATTCCCCTTAGCAAGGTTAGACTTATAATGCGATGACACTAACATGGCTCCTTTCTGAGCCTCTACGACAATCACCATCGGCAATGGATGCAAGGCCCTCTTCTTACACGACAATTGGAATTGGGGGAGGGTGAACCCTTGTGCACCTGCGCCTTAGAGCTTTTGCAAAATTGCCTCTAGAAAGAACAGAACAATATTCACAGAGCTGCAGAACGAAAGATGGGTGGATGCAATCACACAACTTGACTCGCTATCCTAGCTCTGGGAGTTCTAGACCTCTGCATGTTGCTCCAAAATAAACCCTAGACCGTGAGGACTCCATTGTTGGAATTGGAGCCCTCTGGGCAATTACATGTGGAGCTCAGCCTACCCAGATTTTGATTGGGTGTGGTTCGAAAATTCTGGGATTTTCATTTCCAAAGGATCCAGACTAAGGCGTAAGAGGGAAAGCTTCCTCGAAGTGTCCAAATAATAGTCCGGAGGTTTTTTAGAGCCAAACCAAGCCGCTGGAGACTATCTTCAAGGGGGTCAGTCTAACCAGTCTTGGGTGGCGGTCTGATCCGCCACTCTGGCAAGAGACTCTGGGATTTTTCCTAGAGTCTCCAGGGTCAAGACAAGAGGCTCGGTTTGCCTAGGGGTCTTATAGAAAGTATGTGGGGTTTGCTAAGTACATCTAGAGTCTCCATCCATAGTACCTGGAGTTGGTGTTGAAGACTTTGGGGTGTTAGAGCTTCCCTATGAGTATGTCCAACGGTCATTTTCCAACCGGCCCTGCGGTTAGTTTAAATCGTCAACCTCAGCTAGAACTCCCCAACAACTAGTTTTTGAGGGTTGGCTAAAAGTAGCTACATTGGTATGGCTTGGGGAGTTGTTGCTACCACTAGAGTCATTTGTTGACTTTCTCTACTTGCTTCCTCCCTCTCTAAATCCCTCTAGTATATGTCTTACTCTTGGTGAGGTGTGAGGAAAAATTATGCATCATTGCACTTTGCATTGCATTATTTGCATCGGTTTGAGCTCTCGGTATTGATCGATTCGAGTGAGAATCTGAGAGTTTATTTCTCTTGGAGGCCATCGCCTCTTAGACGGCTTGGAGGTGTCGGCTTGGTAATCTCTTCAAGAACTTTTGAAGAGACTGGAGTGCTTAGTGAAGTGGTTGTGGAGCTTATCATCTCCCAAGCGAAAAATAGGAGCTAGCCATAGTGGAGGAGGTCCACTTAGTGCACCCTCAAGGAGGAAAGTGCATGATTCGGTGTCGGCTCTTGATCAAAGTGATTACGTTTCCTCAATAGAGACGTAGGATATTGGTGGATATCTGAATTTTGAGATCAAACATTGTTTTGGTCTCTTGTCTCCTTTACATTTGTGTTATTTATATTTCTACAATTATCTTTAGTAGAAATTGCATTACTTATCTTTAGTAGAAATTGCATTACTTGCTTGTCACCCAAGAATTGCAAACCTTGACATAGAAGAGGGTGCTGATGCACTTAGTTGAGATTAGTATATTTAGGATCTGTGCTTGTGAAAATTCGACTAGTTTAATTCTACATTAGGATAAAGCCAAATCCTTAATTGTTTTTAAAACAATTATTTATCTCCCTCTCGGTGACATCTTTGTCCTTATAAGACCCTACCCTCTGTCTTTTATTTTATCCTCTCCCGTACGCTTTCCCTTCCTCCTCTTCCCATTCTAAACCAAATTGCCTTCTTTTTCTCCTCACTTTCCCTTTCTTCTCAACCACTAGGAGCCGACATGGCCCGCCATCTTTCCTCCTCTCTCCCATTCTTCTTGATCACGGCCCACGGCCCCTCCTTCCTGTTGGAAATATGCCCTAGAGGCAATAATAAAGTTGTTATTATTCTATTTTCATGTTCATGATTAAGTTTATGTTCTATGCTAGAATTGCATTGGTTCTTGGATATGAGATTCAGAGGAAAACCTAATTGCATGTGTGGAATAATAAACACCATTCAGATCCCTAGTCAGGCCTCTGGACTAGCTCATGTATTGTTGATGGTATTATTTTCCTGATCATGGGCATTGTTAATGTAACAAGGATGCCGGCAATAATGGGAACACATTGTTAGGGTAACAACGGTGTTGGATAGACCCCCTTATGAGATACTGCGAGATCACTTCGTCAATATGTTGTCATTATCTTCTCATTATGTGTTAACGTTTACTTGCGTCCTTAGACCATGAGAATATCGTAGACCTGGACACCGGATGGTTGCTTTGGGGTCATCAAACGTTACTCCGTAACTGGATAATTATAAAGGTGACTTTTAGGTACACCAGAAAGTATATCGTGGTTCAAGATATGTCAAGACTGGGATTTGCCCATCCGACGATGGAGAGGTACACTCTAGGCTCACTCGGTATTACGGTGTCCAGCATCGCCTGGCTAGGTATTGTGACTAAAGGGTTAGTCACGGGGACACCGGAATACGAAAACGAGAAAAAAGTACAAACCGGTAACGAGGATAACTAGGTGTAGTGATCAAGGAGTTGATCACAAAGATACCATAAAAGTCTCGCCTCGGGTTGTGTAATGTATCGCGAGGCAAAAGGATGATATACGGTAATACGAGGTTCGCTCGATAAAGATCTTCGATGATATGTGGGAGTTGTTATGGGTGTCCAGATCCCGCTGACGATTATTGACCGGAAGGTGTTCTGGACATGTCCACATATACTCGAACCTATAGGGTCACACGCTTAACGTTTTAGCGACATTTAGGAATGCTACGATTTATGGAGAGCGAGAGAGAAGGGTTCCAAAAGTGTTTCGGATGATCTAGAAAGTGTTCCGGGAGGTCCCGGATGGTTCCGGTGATGTCCGGAAGTGTTCCGGAAAGTATCAGAAGGTTCTAGAAGTTCTAGAAGGTTGCAGAAGTTCTAGAAGGTTCTGGTGGAGTTGGACTCCAACTCCATCAGGGAGTTCCTGCTGGAGTAGAACTCCACCTTCCCAGGGAGGGCTGCCCCACCCCCTTTAAATAGAGGGGCAGGGCACCTCAAAGGGCATCCCAAGCAGCTTCAAAGGCAGCCCTAGCCCCTTGGCCGAAACCCTAGGCAGCCGCCACCTCTAGATTGGCCGCAGCCTCCTCTTCCTCTCTCTTCTAGATTGGATCTAGTTCAGCTGCCGGCACGCTGCTGCTTCTCCTTCTTGTAGATCCCCGTTGTTCTTGTGTGCTGGTCCACACATTACCACGGTGTTGCTGATCCGGTACGCGTGGATACCTCGGAGACGTTGTACACTTCGGTGTTCGATCGGGCGAACTATTCGCGAGGAGATCACTCTCGCGGCTGGGAGGTATAACCTAGCTGCGGGAGTCTGCGGACTTCATCAACATCGTCAACTTCTCCGCTGCATTGACGTGATCGGCGAAGATATGATATCGTTGCCTGCACCTCGATAGTGGATCTTGGTTTGGTTCGTGTACGGTAAATTTTTTATTTTGTGTAGCACGTTCCCCACCACTTCCTACTCCCCAGTGGCGGATCTCACGGTGGAGTCGCCACGTGGCCTTTCGCCTCCGCGGCGCCAACCCCTATGCTACTAGTGCCGACCTTATCATGTTCCTCTTCATCCTTGCCGGAGCCTTAGGATGAGAAAGAGGGGTTCTAGATCTAAAAGTATTTGAATCCGGTTTATGACACGGGTTTGGATTTATTGTTTTGGGTTGAAAGTTGATGTTTGGGGCTTTGAGAGCCTATTTAAAAATTTGGTTGGAAGTTACTCACATCAAATTTTGAAATAATTGGTTACATCACATCAAAAGATGGTGTGTTTCGAAAAATCACGCTAAAAGAAATTGGTACACTTTAATCACATCTAAAGATCAACATGCTTAGGAATTTACCATTCCGTCAATTAGAGCTGACGTGTTAAATCTTCCCGTTTTGCCGTGATAAATGGACCATGCTCCTGACCAAGCATATAAGCGGACACCAAAACGAGCTAGGACTCCCCGTCTCCACTGCGGACACTCCTCGCCGCCGGTGCCGCCTCCGCCGCAGCTCCTCCTTGTGGCGGGGCCCCTTCCGCGGCAGCACCCCCTGGACGCCAGCGTGCAGCCATGGATCCTCCTCGACTTGAGGTCCCTGTCGACGAACGCATCACCTATCCAGGAGGCTGTTCTTGTATGTGTTAAAATTTAATTTTCAGACCATGTTGTCTGTAATTCGAGAGCCATGCTTTGTTACAGATTTGTGACAAATTTCAGCAGAGAATAGATGTTGTTTGTGGCATTTCATGAGATGTCTGTGTACTTAAAATTGTAATGTTTATTTGTTCAATAATATTCCAGCGATTGCTCCCGTTTTTCAGGAAACAGTGACAGCATCTATCAATGCTACCGAAAAACTTATCCAATTCTTCAGAAAAGATTTGGCAGCAAGTACCAAGATATATGTAGGAATCAACGTACTCCACGGCTACGGCCGGCGGGGGCGTCGAGCAGCGGCGCTTAGGTGGTATCTTTGTTGGGGAGTAAAAATTTGATCGACCTACTCAGTTCTATTGGATGTTCGATCATGTTCGGATGGGCTTAGGGTATTTGTGTCTCTTTCATTGATCGGAATTAGGGAAAAACAAAAGAAAACGGGAAAGGACTGACGGAAGCAAACGAAATGGTAAATTACTAAACATGTGACTCTTTGGATGTGATTAAGGTGTACCATTTTATTTTGATGTGATTTTTCTAAATACATGATTTTTGGTGTGATGGAACCAATTTCTCTTAATTCTTTTGGGGTTGAAAGCTGATTCTTAAAATATTTTTGGAGTTCTCCGGTGACAGTGACTGTGGCGTCGCTAGAGCGGGTGGTGGAAAGGAAAGCGGAGGGTAGAGGGGGGAAGGCGAAGGGGGGAAGATGGATGGAGGGAAAAGCGTGTCATCCCAATCGGGTGTATGCACGGGATGGGACGCAGCCCAACAAAAGAAAAGGCAAACGTGCCGCAAACAAGGCCCCCCATAATTCTCATGGATTTCTAGAGCAAATGTCAGCCAACTTTTCAGAGACGGTTAGAGAACAACGTATCGACTACATTAGAACATAATTCAAGTGACGAAAAGATGGGTCGGTACTAAGTAGTCTGTCCTGAAGTGTATCATTTGGCCCAGAAGAGATCAAGATTCAGGACGCAAGAAAGAGGGAAAATACACATTTAGTACTTCAGTTTCTCCATGCTTGGTACTTTTAACCAAATCATGCATAGAAGGTGATTACATTTAGATAAAATGTGACCGAAATGCTATTCAATAATATCCCTCAAGCAGGAGAGATGGCACTGCAACGGCTTGAGTTATAGGGATAGTTTGGGAAGTCACAAAGTGCAAGTATTTGTTGAGGAAAATCTTGGTCACAAGTGCAAAATATTCGTAAGTAGAAGTATTATTAACTATTTAACTGAGTGCAGCTCTGATGAAACCTCGCACCTATCCAGATAACACAGCGAACATCACAGTAGAAGTACCATGAGAAACCCCACAGAAAGGCCACAGTATTGCACGCGTTTTCATAAGATATGAGTCCACCGGTGCCATAACCACTAAATCTACATACTGTTGTCCTAGTATAAAAAGGAAGAAGATACAAACAAGCCGCATGAGGAAATTCCATGAGCACAAGGCAAGCACTAGCTGTTGAACTGCCGATGTTGGTGCTCAGTTAATCTCTGCCCTACCATTCGCCAGGAGTACAGCAAGGTTACCGCAGCCATGACACATAGCAAAGGTGTACCAATGATGCAGCCTCCTGGCGCAAGGTTAATTAGTGTCTGAAATGAACAAATCACAGAATCAGGCTATGAATATGTTCAGCAGTGAAAAGCATACTGACAAAAAGGAGCAAGATCTGGTAGCAATTCACATGTCATACAATATGATACCTGATAATAGAACAACTTGCTTGAGATATAAATGATATTACCACCGTAACTCAGTGATGTGATATAGATGAAAAATGATGTTACAGCAAGTAATAGTGGAAATATGAAAATGTTTCAACTGTTCAGTTGTCCATGAAATACGAAGTTGCCTTCCGAAACCACACAAAAGTAGTGAACAGATCTTATAATTATACAGAGCAGGAAACGTTCAGTGTTTGCTCTATCAATGCTGTTGTACATTTGACTAGATTTTGGGCAGCAAATTTCAGTTCAACAATAACATTACACTGAAGAAACCTGAGACTACACAGTATTTTCACGATTGAATTTGTTGTGCAACAACCCTTTGTTATTCCACATTCTACTTCCATCAATTAAACTTTGACATTTTAAAAGGACATCACTTTATACAAGTTCTGAAGAGTAAATGGAAGAACCCAACATAAGTGGTATAATTTAGCAAAAGACCTTTTAACAACAATGTCAAATCTACCAGTAGTCAGTGATTTTATGTTGGGCTTAGAAAAAAAACATGAATGCAACATGCAAGATCATGAAAGTAAAGACAAACATAAATCTGTTCAAGCATTTTCAGGTTCATTGTTAAGAGACAGTTCTTACCATTAGAGCAGCAATCAGATGAACAACTGGGACGAAGATTTGGTCGCTTTTCTTTCTCTCTCCATATCCATTAAAAGCAATAATCATTGAGAAAGTATGGATGACCAATAACCCAAGTGAAATAATGGCTGCAAATAGCATATAGGGTTACACAAAGGACAAAAAATTCAGGACAGTACAATTTGGCATAAAATACCACTGGGATCTGGGAGAGACAAAGTATGCTGACAACATAACATAAACTGCGCTATAACCAAAAGAGTTGTCTTAGAAATTTGATTCCCAGCCATTCAATTAGAAGGAAGGCTTCTTCACTTCCTTGGTGGTAACTTGTATTAGGGAGTAAAGAAAAACTATAACTTGCCTGACACAAGGAAAAATGGCATCCTTGAGCACCTTTCGACATAAAATGTGGCTCGACCAAATGCTGGAGTTAAAAGGCTGAGACAGAAAAAAACTGCATGAGCCACTCCATGACCTAAACCACCAGCTGCACGAACATATCAAAATATAAGTGAGCAAACAGTGCCAGTTATAATTTGTGACATCCTAGAGTGATAATGAATAACAAATGCTCCTATCGATCAATAAGTGAATGCACATCCTTGGATTTGGTATTCACTTGGGTTAACAATGTAGACCAAGATTATGTAGTTTTGGATTAAATGATGGAGGACCATATAAGCTGTGCTTGCTCTATCATGACTAGAAATTCTAGAACACTGACAAGCAATTATTAGCCTATGTAATACCTATTGTTAGAGTTCAAATGAATAACAGTCATCAGAAAATCTACTGGATGCTTGTAAATAATATAGCATGCAATTCTTGCTGTGTGTGTGTGTTTTTTTTTGGCCCTTCTAAAATTGGAGGCATGATTCAGCACATCTCCAATTACGAAATGCACACATTCGTTTGAAGAAGTAAAAGGATGGTAGAGATATCTGCAGGTATCTATTTCCAATTAAAAACCCTGGGCAAAACGCAAGCCAGCGATAGATATATATTTTATGTAAAATGACAGATGAAGAAACATTTGATATTCCTTGAAAAGAACATTTTTATGTAGTACCACAAGAACTTACCTAAAGAAATTAGCATCTTGTCTGTCAAACAGAGACGTGGTTTAGATATTCTATCAGCAAAGGCATCTAGCATCTCTTCCACTTTCCTAGAAAAACAGTTATAGCCATATATCATAAGGAAATAAATCAAGTATATATATTCCATATTTATAGCATTTCAGCACATAAGAACATAAATTGCCAACAAAAGGAGAAAACTTCAACTTTTTATATGGTTTACCTACTTGTAAAGCCTCCAGAAGACAAGACGGATGCCTTCTTGAAATGCAACAGATGTAAGGATCAGAATCACATATGGCCACCATGCTCCTGATTTTACAGGAAGAAACCCCCTCCATATTCCCGAGAGGACTATCAAACTTATAAGCCAAAACAATGTGCTGCACGAATAGATTTTGGCAAAAGTTAACATTCAAATCATGATGATGTATTTCCATTTCGATGGTTATAAAAGAACATAGAATATAACTTTCTACTTTAGGGACTAAAGGACCATAACACAAGTAGTCAAGTACCTCACTGGTGTGTTTGGGGTTTGGATCGAATAGGGTAGGGATTATGGGGAATGGGGTGCTCGCCCTTGTGCCAGTCACTGGGCTCATCACCTTTCGTGACAAGAAGGCTCTAAGGCCGACGTGGATAGAGATAGGGAAGGTTTCCAGGTTATTTTGTTTGCCAAAATTTGTACAATACTTATCCTAATATAGAGGATGGACTTTTTAGTTTTTTCGAAACTAACCTCATATCTTGGGAACCAAATAATAACTAATCCCATTTCTTTGGAAACTAATCCAATAATTAAAAAAACTAAATGACGTGATTGGATCAAAACCTTCCTAAGTCATAACCCTGACTGCCATCAAGAAGGCAACCTCCTGGCCACATCACTGCTGAAGGACGTCCCCAAAAGGAGTCCAGTCTATAACTCAAAATTAACAAATGTAGAGGAGTTGGGCAAAAATTATTAAAGCATTTGGAGAAAAAAGTCCTAAACTAGACCTTCTTTAAAAGCATAAGAAAATGATATTGCGGTTAATAGAAACTATACGAAACTCGCTTGCTTAGAAATTCCCTACTCCCTGATAATGCTCTGTGTTGGACTATGGAACTAGGAAAGAGCTGACTTTTGAAACTCCTATGTTCAGGTAACAAAGTCCCTAACTTTTTGTTTGAAGAGGATCATGCAGATATCTCTATGAGGTGTTTTCTTTTGCATCTACAATAGTTCTCTTATCTTTTACGAGAGATCTTTCCCATCTAGAAAGGCCATGTGCTCTGTCAAGTCATACCAAGCAGTTCGAAAGTTTTTAAATAATGTCAATTTGTATATCACAGATGTAGCCCTACGTTTCTCATTCCTAGCTGTCTCAATGAAGAAGTTTACCAGTTAGCAATACCAGCATGTACCGAGCCTCTGTGTAGTCTACATCTCCACATGAAGGGCACATTGAATATTGTGAATTAATTGCAGAGTGGACAGGTGAACAGTTTTTAAAAGGTCACACTACGCCGTTACCTCTGCAGGATTTGCATATTCAAATATATATTATATATATGTATATATAGTTGTGCTAATTGGCAGAAGTGTGTAGAATAAATTATTTTACACATTGCCCTCCCAACCAAACCCAACCAAACCTGACTGCCCACACCGCACCACGCTGCACGTTATTATCCCCAATCCTTGCGGTAGTAAATACCGCAAAACAAGTCGTAAAACTTGTAATGTAGTTATTCAGGTTCTTGTTAGGTGATTTGGCTCTGAAATAGGGTTTTACATGCAATACCATTTACTATCCTGGTTCTTGTTAGGTAGTTTGTTGGGCTATAAAACAGGGTTTTACTACTATATGCAATACATTTACTATTGTGGTTCTTGTTAGGTGGTTTGTTGGGCTATGAAACAGGGTTATACTACTATATGCAATACCATTTACTATCTTGGTTCTTATAGGTGGTTTGTTAGGCTCTGAAATAGGGTTTTACTACTATATGCAATACCATTTACTCTCAAATATTGGGAGTGGTTAGCTTGCATGCTTGGGACGAGGAGCGCTACTCTAGCCGGAGCGCAAAATATTTGACTTGGTGGTGATGGTCCGTTTGTCATCCCACCTTCCTTCCACCAAAGGTAACTTTCTGACTGGTGGAGTCATCTCTCCATGATTTACACCATCTTGTTTTAGAGTTTGCAAAAATATCTAATATGATTATGTTTGCAGTTTTGTTATTTGTAATTTGCCTTTTTTTCTAACTAAGTCAGTTTTTGTGGCCATGGGTTTGTACAGCGACTGATGTGCCATATGATTGAATTTATTTTTATTATTTCTTTAGCAACACACGGGCATTCAGCTAGCATGGGTTATGTTACACAAAATTGACACCATTGAATTCGTATTTAAAAGCATTTTCTTATGACTGTGATTTTGTAACCATTAACGAAGTATTGTACAAGATATTTACGATAAAAGTTCAAATTTGGACAGTCAAACCACGCCCTACGTCTCGAAACGGAGTAACGTACATCCTGTGAATCCTAGACACCACACAGGGTATGATGGTGAGGAATATGAGCAATACTTTCATGTCAACAATGCAAGTTGTTGTAGGAGTGAATCCGAGAAGATATTTCCAGACCAGATCACAGTTTCTGCAAACAGAAAAGGTACATGAAGAATTCCAAACCCTCCACACCATACGATGAATATAACTAGCAGCATCCAGATCGAGCTCGCAAGGACCAAACTAGCCGACCGGGCAAAAAGAGTAGAATAAGGGTGAAACAGCTAACCCTAGCACAAGGGGAAAAAAACAAGAAGCGGCCCATTTCCACGCGGATCCCCGCACGAATCGCCTCAACCAAATTTCATCCCGTCCCTTGCGCCAATCCAAGAACTGCACTACTGTACGATTACTAGAAGGCAACGAACGATTTGATTGATCGCAACGCAAGCAATGAGGTTCAAGAGACGGGTGGGGTTTTTGGGGGAGACCTGGAGAGGAGGGTGAGGACGAGGAAGGGCTTCCTGGCGATGACGCCGGCGAAGAGGGAGAAGGCGGGGCCCAGCGCGATCAGCGCGTACCCCACCCCTGCCGCCACCGTCATCTCCTCCCGCCGCCCGTCCTCCGGCGATAGAGAAGGGAGGAGAGGTGGCTAGATTCCGGGGGGAGAGAGGGTTTGGTGCGGTGCCGGCAGTGAACCAACAAAACACTCGGTGGAGTTCTGGCTGAAGGTTGAGATATGTGTTAACATAGATCTCTTAACTCAATTTCTCGAAACAAAACATCTCTAACTCAGATGAAACTAGTTTGCTCGTTGATAAGGCTTACATCATTTATTTCTAACTCTTTGGTACTCCATCTCAACTGAAACTTTCAATTATTGACGTATCAATTAGCAATTGAACGGAAATGTATTTATTCTGCATTTATAATTAATTGTGCCAAGTAGAAAAAAATATGTTTTAAAAGTAAATTGCATTTTTTACCATGTATTCTTATGTCAGACCGGACATTATTTGCACCAGATATTATCAAAAATATCGAGTCAGACCGGACATTATTACCGTCTCGCTGACGATGTGGGATTTAGCAGTACTTGGGTAAAATGAGTGATGCAATGTGTCTCCACGGTACACAACTCTGTAAGCTCCAATGCGTTCCACTGGAGCCCTTCCGTCCGTCTTGCAGGACGCCGAGTCAAATCTGGCAGGATAGGTGGATTCCATGGATTCCGCGTGAACGACCTGTCACAGTGCCTACCTAGGAAGCATACTCAACAAGGCTGAAATGGGTGTGCATCAGCTGCTCTTGCCCACGACCAACTCCTGGAACGAGGACCTGATAAGGAGGTTGTTCTTTCACCATGATGCCAAAATACTACTGAAGATCAGAACACCTATTTTAATGGTGGTGATGATTTCCTTGCCTGGCACTATGAACGCGCATGGATTCTTATCTGCTCCTGGGACCCAATAGGCGACAGGAAGACTTGGCAAAAACTTTCGAAGGCTGATGTTCCACAGAAAGTCCGGGTGTTCGGGCGGCAAATGACGTTTAGCGACACAGGTCAACATGTTCAGATGACTGAAACCCTTCGTACTTGTCCCATATGTGGTGTGGCAGATGAAACGGCCTTCCATGCGGTGGTGAGATGCGCCCATGCCTCGACTCTCCAATATGCAATGAAAGAAAAATGGCAGATTCCTTCTTATGCTAAGCCACCTCCTCATCTGTCTCGCCTGCGAATCCTGCTGACAGCCTAGTCGCGATGATGGACCAAAACAGTTTCTTGTGCTCCTAAATTCCCTGTCGATGGAGGAATGCATCTGCATGCTGCTTCTGTTCTGGCGTGTTTGGTCCCTTCGCAATGCCATCACCCGCAATTCTGGCAGTGAATGATCGACAGTTCAATTCAATTCCTGCTGAAATACAGGGAATCACTTTTCCTAACCCGACAAGGGCAAATAGCTGACGAGGCCAAAGTTAGCAACCAGCTGCTGCTTACGCATAATACTCACGAGTTCGCTTTGTGCCAACGCAGTAGAAGATCCCACGGAGACCTCACCCATCCGAGTAGTATTAGTAGTAATAGAAATGACAGTGGTTAAATTTGTAATGTTATTTTGTCTCTCCACGTCCATATAAATAGGACCAAGCGGTAGATGGAAGGCGTGGCCTGTCTCACTTGTAAAACCCAAATTCCGTTTGCGATACGAGATTTTTTTTCCCTTTGCTAGCTGGCTGCGCACGCGTATCAACATAGCCAACCGTACAGAAGCCCTATTTGTTTGAGTTGGGGGCCGGGTTTTTAGAAATAACTGTGGGATGGCTATGCTGACGTTGTTGTGCTGAGAAATCGGTTGTGCTGATGATTGCAACCTAGCTATTAGACTTGAGGCCACTCAAACGACTATTAGTCTATTAGAGCAACTCCAGCAGAGCCGCTATTTAGACCTCAATCGCTCGATAGCGTCTCAGAGGACAAAAAACCCCCTCCAGGAGCAACACCATCCAGGACGCCATTTTGGCTCGCACGCCATCGCAGCCTCCCCGAACACCAAATCTGGCGTGCGCCTTCCCACCCGCCATCCCCCAACGACTGCAGCGACCCACCTTCCCCGTCTTCTCTCGGAACCCCACCCTGCACCCGTCCCTCCGTTCCCGCCCCACTTCGCGCTCCGCCGGTCGCTGCTCCCCTCTCCGCCGCTGGCCGCCATTGCTCGTCCCACCCACCGTAGCTCGGCCCGCCCCGCCCCGCTCTAGATCTGGGAGCAGCGGTGCTAGGAGAGGGGGCGCCGGGCGAGGGAGCCGTGGGGGGAGGGGGCTGCCGGAGGAGAGGGCGCCGGGGGAGCATGCCGTCGGGGAAGAGGGGCCGCCACCCATGATGACCTCGCACGCCGCCACCTAGCTCGCGGGAGAGGGAGCTTGAGGGGAGGGAGCTCAGGGGAGAGGAGTGACGCCGGGGGGAGGGAGCTCGGGAGAGGAGGGCCACCGCCGGGGGGAGAGAGTGCTCGGGAGAGGGGGCCGTCGCCGGGGGAGGGGGCGCTACCGGGGAGGGAGCTCCGGGGGAGGGGCGGCGTCAGGGGAAGGTGTTCGGGGAAGAGGAGGGAGCTTCAGGGGAGGGGCTGCGCTGGGGGAAGGCCATGAGGGAGCTTGGTGGAGAGTTAGAGGGAGATAGAGGTCGGTGGAGAGGTCAGGAAGAGAATGAGAATTAGAGGGGGGTCAGGGGCCGAGGGATTTGAGGAAGAAAATTAGAGTCAGGATTTGATGGAAAAAATGAGAGAGGAATTAATATGAGATAGTAGATAAATATTGTTTATTGATTATACATCTAATTCATACATGTTAGATAAATCTTTTTTTATTGATTATATAATAAAAATATCCTAAGTTAGGCATGACAGTTTATTCTTTTGTAATATTAGTATTTGGAATTTGTTGTACCAATGGTATTTGGAATTGATGACTAGCTGTTGTAAAAATAGCCGTTACAAAAATATAGCCGTTTGAAAAACAACCGTTGGAACAATAGCCGTTCGAAAAATATCCGTTCGAGATATAACAGGTAAAAATCTGTAGGTAGTTATAGGATATTATTAAAATTTTAGAGAGGAGAATATGAAGGGTGAAATATGGATGTTCTGCTGGAGTAGTACGATAATATAGAGGAGGAATCTTTATGGATGACAATCCATATGGAGATATGGAGGGTGAGTTTTAGATGTTCTGCTGGAGTTGCTCTTATGTATTGATTTTAACAATAATCATCTGATGACTGGGCTATAACTACACGGATTTAGTGATAATAATCTATTTCTGAGATAATTTAGGTGGAAATGACCATTTTTGCGATCTAATTAAACTGACATGACATTTAGTCTGAGATATCTTCAAATAGTTTGAGCAAGTCTCGCAAAAAAAAATAGTTTGAGCAAGGATAGTCATCTTGGTAAGTAATGGAACAACATCGCACAATATTCAGATATCCACACTAGCAGAGAGCAAAGGCAGGCAAAGGAGGCCTGATTGCTCTCCAACCTCATTTTTTAGGACATTAATTATTAGATCCGGTCCACGAATCCCCATCCCTTACTGAAACCGCTCGCATTTTACAGATCCCTGCCATATAAAAGCTACATGAATATACCGGCAGCAATGTTCCTTTGATCATGTGCTATATACTTGCATAATTTCCTGACCATGTTCATCACCGTTACGGAGGAAAAGAAAAAGATATGGCTTAGTTTTGAAGTGACTCAATTCAAAAATTGCCAGTAATATATTAGGTAAATCAGAAAGTTAAGGATCAAGGATATATATTAGAATTGAACATGTTTTATTTAGTTGCAGGAAAACACGAAATATTTCTGAGCGGCTTGCGTTAGAGCCATACATAACTACACGATTACGATTTCGTCTTCATGCATTTAACATCTGGGAAGGAATGTTAGCTAAGAAACCACAGGGAACAGCCACGTCCGAACCGTTAAACTTCAGTGACAGAGAGAACTCTGTATCCTAATCTGTTGAAACTGAAATCCTCCGCACCGAAATGTTCCCGACCACCGCGTGAGGTTGAGCCGGAGGAGGCGTCACCGGCGGCGTTCCGATGTTGGTTCTCGGCGACCCCTCCTCGGCGGCGGCAGCTCCGCCAAGCTTGGCTGTAACGCGGCGGATGAATTCGTCATCAATAAATAGCGGCAGGGGCAAGCATTCGTCATCTCGCATCAATCCACCACATCTTCTCGCCTAGTCTCGCCTTCCTCCCCCCCTGCTCTCCTACTCCTTCCCGGGAAGTGGCGCCAGATGTGCTCAATGGTGAACCTGAAGCCCAGGATATGCCTTCGGTCTGCGGCGAGCACTTCTTTGGTGACCGTCCTGTAGTGGAGATCCTGCTCTCTTCATCCGCAATCTCCCCGTAAGGCCATCGAAGGTTGCCTCAACGCCAGCAGGAGCTCGTCTAAGTGTCGCCAACACAACCTGAATCAACCCATGAGTTAGCTAGTGTGTCTTTTCTTGTCTTTATGCTTTCTAAACTGCACCCATGAGTCTCCAACCTAGGCAGCCAGCGCTCTTACGATGTGTTAACAAAGTTCACTATATCCTTACCTGCATCCTAAACTAAGGTTTAAGTAAATAAAGGGCATTTTCAATAAAGTAAACTAAAGTAGATACTGAGCAAGGACTTATTTACTGCAATACTGGCACGAGACGGAGCTTGAAACGCACTCGCTGCAGAAAGAAAAACACCCGTTTGCTACCCAGTTTGTAGCAGGTAAAAGGAGTAGAATTGAACAGAGTGATGCACGTGTAGTTGTGTGAGCTGCCCTAGGTCTGGAGGCTGTGCTGGCTGTTCTGTAAAATTAATATTGATTGACTGAGATTCTTAAGCATTGGTGTCTTCTTGAGTTAAAGTCTGCAGTTTCCAACAAGTAACACGGGTTAATGAACTCTTGTGTGTGTGTGTGCTGAAGCGTTTAGACTAAGCAAGTCCTTATGTACGGAGTCCAAATGTAATTGATTTCACATATCAATGGAAAATTCGTTGGCCTAAATTTGGGCAGAATTTTGGAACAACTTTGGTATACTTATTCATGTATGCCTCCGTTGCTTCTTAAAACATTCTGCTGCTCTGATTGGGAATGTGGCTATCTTTTTTACCGCTGTTCAATTGTCTGCTACTTTGTTACCAAGGTAATCCTTATCCATCACAAACCATGATGCGTCGTATTTCTCTCACTAAGTTGGTTTCTATGAATGGACCTTCAAAGGTCTCATCGCCCCTGCCCCTCTTGAGTGGATTTGGAAATGCAAGTGCATCCCTAGACTCAAAGCTTTCTCTTGGCTTCTTCTTAATGACCGTTTAAAACACAAGACATGCTTATCAGAAGAAACTTCAATGTTGAAGATGACTATTATTGCGTCCTCTGCAGTAGCGGCCACCTTGAGACGCGCAATCACCTCTTCTTTGAGTGTCCGTTTAGCCTTCAGTGCTGGAACAACTTGGGTATTCAATGTCGGGCCTCGGATGATATTTGGAACTTCTGCAACAAGGCAGATCTGATTTTGCTAACCCTCTGCATGGTTCTTGGAATGCTTTGTTTAAGAAAGATATGTATCTTCATGCTATTAGATTAATGGAGGAGTCCGAGAACCCCCTCTTGTCTTGGCTTGCTTATGTTGACCATTCTCTACCCCCTTCCTGTAAATACTTCTTTATATTATAAATATATATACTGCTGGGGCCTCCTCTACAGCTTTTCCTATACAAAAAAAAAGAATGGCTTGGCTAAACTCATATTTTATTTGCTCACAAGTGTTGGTTTTTCTTGTCTGGTTCTTTTGTTGAAAGAATGCTAATCATAGCTCTCCTGGACTCCTGGAGCCAACTATCTCAAGCAGACTTATGGATTATTTCTGATCATATCCCAATTCTCTTATTAAGTGTGAAAGGCTTAAAGCTGATAAGTATGTTAATCCATGCCTGTGATTTCCTAGATTTATTAATTTGTGCTTGTGATTTCCCAGATTCATATCTGAAAAATGAGACTTCAACCCAGATTTCATAGACATGAAGTTGCAAAACTAGTGCAAGTATTAATACTAAAATTCTTCCCTCCCGTTCTTTTTAACCTGTCTAAAACCGGCATGAAACACCCCTACCCTCTGGTAAGAGTCAGGTATTTCCCAGATTTATGTCTCAAATTGAGTACTCAGAGGAATGGGCCAGCAGCTGTTAAGGGTCTTCAAATTATGAATAAAAGTATTTCTAAAAAGAGCCCTTAGTCTTCTCATTTGAAATATCAGCCAATACCAAATTGGTAATTTGGTTCAGGTAAGTTAAAAAGTCTTAATATGTTGCAATTGGACCAAGATCAGCAAATTATTTCGCTTTTTCATGCATATAATTACCAAGTTGGCTTAAGGAATAAAATACTTCCACAACTAGAGGTTGTGGGTTTCTTTCTGAGATTCTATCTGGTATCTCCAGTTTCCTTGCTCAACTAGCTTACTCTTGGTCTTACTAAATAAGTAATTATTCAGCACAAATCGTAAACCTCAAATGCAATTTGGCTCTCTGAAAAAAGTGATATGTCCTGAATGGTAAGATTAGTAATAGTAGTAGATCACAAAACAGTTTCATCAGCCAAAAACTGCAACTAATAAATTGTTTCACAGAATCAAGCACACAAGTGACGTATTTCATCCAATCATGTAAGACAGCTGATAGCATAAAATTTGTCTCACAAAGTAGAGTAGATGTTGTTCTACTTGTCTACTTGATATGGAATCAGGTTTTTGAGATAATTTTAGTTTTTTCGTGTTAGTAACATATGCAACAGTGCTTTCAGGTGGGATATTGTTGACAATATATGGCACTGTTACTGAATTCTTGTTGTTTATGCATTGAAATTTGAATAGCCTCTTTCTAAAGTCTTATGCCCAGTTTCTGATCTCATTGTTCTCCTAAGATCCTCAGCATGATATTTACCTTCATGAACCTAAGGTGCGGCATACGTTGGTTAGATACAATTTCTGTTGGAAATTTTCTCCCTCTTACAAAAACGATATGTTGTGTTGTACCATAGGTGTTGAGTGTGGATTTGTGCACATGGGGGCATGTGCATGCACTATCTTTTAAAATTCAATAGGCACACTCTAGAGTTTTAAGAAAATCTCAAAATATTCGTGATGTACATTATGTGATGAAGTATAAATCTGTAAAATTTGGTTGAAAAATATGAAAATTTGCATATTATGCAAAAAGAGAGAGGGAGGGAGGGCACCGTATAATAGTGAATAGTAGCATCCGACACATTTGTTCTTTTTTTTTACAGGGCATAAATGGACATATTTTTTATCTAAAATTTATAGATATATACTTAATTCGTAATATACATGTGTGAATTATTTTTGATTTTTTAAAACTTTTAGGTGTGGTTTAAAGTGGGCAAACTCTCATGGGTGCACATGCCCCCGTGTTCACCCTGGTATTTTCCCATAGGTAGTTAACTAATTAATTTTCAGCCAACTCATGTATAGTCATCCCTGTTAAGATTGAAAAATGTAGCTACTGCTGGTGTTTGATGGAAAGAAACCTGTCTAAAGACTGATATTTATTCAGTTCTTATCGAATTCAACTCCTTAATTAGTCTCAGATGATTGTAGTTTCATGGTCAAAGTCATATTTTGGGCACCAATTTTAATCTGAAGGATTGCTGAAGTGAAACTCGATGGTGCTAGGCTATTTATGTTTTGGACAGCTTTCTTGTTGTAATGTTGTATATACGATGAAGATGGGTAATCTGAAACTAGATGCTCTAGTCTCAGTGTTGGTTTTAATTCTATGGTTCTTTTGCAACAAAGAATTCTTTGCTAATTAAGTAATTATAGTTCTAAAGCATAAAGCATTTTCAGTTTCATGAAAGAAGCTGACTGCTTTGAATTTGAACTAGTGATAGGTCGGCTGCAATGGCACGAGTGGAAGTCCTGTAACCAGCCAGACACCACCATTTGGTCACATACCTGGTCATGGGCTGTCTGTGGAAACAGCTGGAATGCAGGTAATCGTTGACCTGACCTTCTTGTCTTTTTTTTTCTCTCTCCCACAAGTCACAACTGCTTATTTTTCTTGTCTGTTTCTTTTGCCGCAAAGATTTACTGATTTGCCGCAAAAGAGGCGCTTAATGCAGTCAATTGCTGTCACATTAGACTCATTGGTGTTTGAAGTTAGTAGCTATTCATGCTCACCAAAACCAGTCTTAAGGCTATCTAACTCTGTATAATTTTTTTTTGAGGGGATGTAACTCTGTTTAATTGAGGAACTGCTCTTGCGTTTGAGGACGCCTCGACGAGTGGGCCTACGGTCGAACGCGGGAAATGGTAGTTGAGGGGTATCTGCACAAGCGTCCTTGATCTCAATCCATTCAACTGGCAGAGCGCTAAAAAGAACCCACTTCGATTAAAAAGAACATAGATGTATATTGCTAGATGGTGGGTAAACCTACAAATTTTGGGTCAAAATTATGTAAGAGACTTACAGTTGCTAATATGCTATTTTAGACTGTTCTCCCTTGCTTTTTTACGGCCCACAATTGACCCAAAAAATTGCAGGTTCACGCTTCAGACGACAATTTAAAAACAAAAGCACTCTCCTTATTCACAAACCACCAGACGAAATGTATATGGGATTGAAACGCAAACCTGACATAATTTCCTAGTGTTCACAAGAACTCGTTGTTTCACACTGGAGACACAAACGGCGACCACTAAAGATTGACAAAGAAGAAGAGGCCGGTGTGCACAATACACTCTGTCAGCTACTCAGCCTGATTTAGGTTGATCTGCTGTCTGACATTGGCTCTCACCTGTGCCACTGCTATCTCTCTTGTAGTAAGCAGGCCGCGTGGGAACCGGTAAGGCCACACCCTCGCAGCTCAGCATCAGAACAACATCCCACATGGCAGGCCTGTCTGCCCGGTTCTCCTGGACGCAGAGCAGTGCTATCTGAATGCATCGCATGATCTCCGCTATTTGAGGTTCATTGCGCAACGAGGGATCGATAAAATGAATCAAGCTTTCATCTGTCCACAGGTCCCATACCTGACAACGTGAGAATGTCAGGTTACAGAAACATGATTGCAATATTCATTTGCTGACAAAACAAATTAAAAGAGAAATATTCAGATATTCAGATTGCAATGTTGAGCTAGGTACATTCTAAACCAGGCCATAGAGTGCACATTGTTCTGATGTTACCGAACTACGTTCCCGCTGGATTTTTGGAGATTTAGCTATACATACACATTTTGGCTTCACTGCAGATTCAATAGTAAAACTCTTGCAGATTAATGTTGACAGAAATATGCGTACTCAAAAATTTACTTACCCACGTATTCAGAGGTCCATAATCGCGTGGCCTACTCGACAGTGGACAGAGTCTCTTTCCGCTAATAATCTGGAGAAGCAACGCGCCAAAGCTATACACATCAGACTTCACTGAGAAGAGACCCTCTTCCCGGTATTCAGGGGCGATAAAACCACTGAAAGGTGAAAAAGTAAAAATGAAGGCTTTCAAAGAAAGAAAAGCAAAGGAAACAAGAGCAAACGACTTGAACCGGTGATGGAAATAAATTTAAATTGAAGGTCTTACGGCGTGCCAAACACTTTACTTTCGAACGCTTCATCCGCACCTGGATTTAGTATTTGCGATAAGCCAAAATCAGAAATCTTGGGATTCATATCAGAATCCAAGAGAATGTTGCTTGGTTTCAAATCACGATGGATAATATGCAGCCCACATTGTTTGTGCAGGTAAACAATTCCCTGAGCTATGCCTTCAATTATTTTAGAGCGCACAGGCCAGTCTTTTGACTCCCCAGTTCTCGTATCTGTAATGCAAGATAGTTTAATTAACACAGTGAACTTGGTACAGTGGTGACGAAAATAATCAAACTATTAATAGAGACATACCAAAGATGAAGGATTCTAGGCTTCCATTCAGCAGGTATTCATACACCAAAACCTTCTCTGTTCCATGAAAGCAACATCCCAGAAGCTTAACTATGTTTGTATGCTGAAGCTTTGTGATGTTCTGAATCTCGTGGTCGAAATCTGAATATTGGAAATCTAGCTCAGTGGGCAGTTTAAAACGCCTTTTGATGGCAACCACATGTCCATGACATAATAAACCCTGAAAGTGTAAAGCGAAAAACAAGTCAAGTTGTTAAGATTAAGCTTAGGTGGTGAAAATAAGACTCTCCATGACTGTTCTTATCAGTAAGTCCTAATTTTTTTTACAAATTTCCTGCAAAACATAGTTTCTGTATAGCAGAAGCATGACTTTTAGTTACAAGAGCTGAGTAAGATACATCCACTTGTCTTAAAGGTAGAAACATTAAGCCCTGCTTTCTCTCTCAACTTAAGAATGTAATAAGAAAGCTTGTGTCATGTTGAATCAAATTATGGTAAAAAGATAAAACTTTATTCATCATTCCTACTGACCGCAAAAAGAATTAATATTACAGAAGTCAGGAAATGCTCCATGAACTAGAAAAGCAGTAGACCGACCATTAAGAAGTCTAGAGCATTCTTCTTTTTAAAATCTAAAAGGCAAGAAGTTCAAAAGGAAGCATATTTAATACCTTGTAAATGGTGCTAGTGCCACCTAGTCCAATCTTATTCTCGGGCGAGAAGTTATTTGTGGCATCCACCAACTGGGAGAAGCTGAACTTTGTAAACCCTATTAGTTGAAAAGAAGAGTGAACTATTTCTGCCCCATTGATCAATTAAAACTCTTATGTCTGCATTCCTTTTTTGAAATTTAGGAGTTATGCAACATTATACCCTTAAAAACAGACAACGTGACTAAATGACAATGAGTAAATATCAAGTGCATATGTGCCACAAAAGTAGCAAGGTTGAAATGGTTTGATCACAATGTATGACCATGTTTAGTTAGTGTCTAACTTAACACCTGTTCCTTCATGTACAGTGCAGGGAGCCACATTTGTCTGCTTCCAGGGCCACCTCATTCTGTGTTTTCTGGTCGGCAATGCTTCAAAAAATTTTTGAGGACCTACAAAGAATCTGATTTAAGATAGGAGTGTCGTATACCCAGAGGGAGCAGAGTTGGATAAATAAGAATACAGTCAAAAACGTGAGAATAAGTTTTCAAAAAGCATATTGGTACATCTCGTCTATACTTAAGTAAATCAGGAAGTCATCAAGTTACATAAGGATGGCAGTTTTGCCCATGAGTTTGAGTACCCAAGGGTACCAGACCTGATAAGAGTGGGTATGGACGGTGCTTTAGACCCATGGGTACCTAATAAAGATATGGGTCGGACATGGATACCAATATATACCCATGGGTACGCAATAGGTACCCGAAGAAACTAAAAGATCAAGTACAAATATTATGACACGTAGATTTTAAGTGATGTAATAAGTAAGATTAACTACAATGTTGTGTAGTTGGTTGTATGTCTTTGTAATCGTGACATGTGAAATGATTTTTTTATTGATATGTACTTTGTTTTGTACCCAATGGGTACCTATTGGGCACTGGGTACCCCTTGGGTTTGGACGTGGATATGCTTCTATGCTCATGAGTATCTTTATGGGTGGGTAGAGAGTAGGGTCATAGGTTTGTGTAATGGGACTGAAGAAGTCCTACCCACCCCATTGCTATCCCTTTACATCATGGAAACAACTATAGTCCTATTCTTCCCAAAGGTGTGATTTGACATCTATGCACTATCCCTCCCTGTTTATAATTAAGGTTTGCTTAATTTTTTTTCTTAAAAAAGGGTTTGCTTAGTTGATCATGCTGGCCTGTTCGTATTCCTGATGGCGTTCTAGAAACTCCTTGCGAAGGAATTTGTTATGTGGGGCAACTACTATGAAAGGAGGGCCCGCAAGGGCAAACAGCAGGGGTGGCTGCGGCCACGCCTTAGGCACCAAGCAAGGCTTAGAGATAAGCCTTCTATCTATTTAGAAGATTTCCTTTCAGTTAATTAGTTTCCTTCATTCAAGATTAGTTTTCAAGTTGTTAGGATATGGATTGAGGAGCCTCTCCCTATATAAAGGGACTTGGCCCATATGAATAAAGCAAGAAAGAAAGAATCTATCTATCTTCCCCGTCTCTTCTCCATTACCTATGCACCATAGCTCCCAGGCACTGAGGCATCAAGCCCCCACCTTTCATCGGGCACCACTACAATCTCGGACTCCGGGATCCATACCAGCTTGGTATCAGAGCCGGCGATCTCCACCGCGCCTGTCATGATGAATCCTGAAGACAAGATTGAGGGGCTCTAGCTCGGCGAGCTCCAGGAGCTCATCCGCGAGGAGATCAGCACAAAGAGGCACAAGGAGGTACGTGCTGCATGCGATGAGATCCACACGCAACTGGAGGCTTTTTTTCCCGGGCCGACACCTCCGATGCGAAGGTTGACAAGCTGACATCGTCGATGCGAGAACTCGAGCATCAGTCCAAGGCACAGAACCTTGGCTTGGAGAAGAAAGTCTGTGGTGACGACGACCCCGATGATGACGAGGGCCTCCTCTCGATGCCATGCACCCAAAGGCACATTCATACATTAGGCCGTGATCGGGAGGACGTGACCGGCCACTAGCGGGCGCACGACAACTGCTATTGCGGCTTGTACGACGGGCATGTGAACTTCCTCGATCGCGACGGTTGTCCTCCATGCTACTATAGGCTCGAATTCCCCACCTACGATGACAAGGACAATCCCCTCGCATGTCTTAATAGGCGTGACGAATTATTTTTGGCTAGAACATGGCGACGGAGGACAAGACTCGGTTGGCGACATACCAACTCACTAGCCTGGCCAACCTCTGGTACCGACATGTCAGCGCAAGTAGGGCCCGACTGGTGTGGGTGGACTTTGTCAAGCTTATCAACGCCCATTTCGGCCCGCCCTCACGCGCCAAACAGCTGGGCGAACTCATCTCCCTCTGACGCATAGGATCGGTTGAGGAGTACCAGGAGAAGTTCCTCACCATCCTGCCTCGTTCTAGCACATGCCCAAACATGAGGAGCATGACATTTCACAAACATCCTTGGCAAACCCCTCAAGGATCAGGTCGAACTCCACTGGGCCTGATGTTTAACAAGGCCATGGATCTGGCATGGTCCCTAGAGCACCTGGCCACCATCTTGGCGCTCCCGCAGGCTTACTCCCACTCTAGGCCTGCACGCCCCCACATGACAACCGCCAGGCTAGGAGCACCCTCTCACAGGTCAGGCGCGGGGTAGTGCACATCAGTGGGGTCCAAGCCGTTCAAGCGGCTCACATTGGCCTAGATGGAGGAATGCCGTCACCAAGGACTTTGCTACAACTGCGACGAACAGTATTGTCGGTGTTTAGATCCGGCAATATTGAATATGGGGCAGCATGAGCACAGCAGATCTAGATGGGTGCACACGAAAGACAAAGTTTAGGCAGGTTCAGACCCTCAAGGAGAGATAATACCCTACGTCCTGTGTTTAGTGGTTGATATTGCTTGTATCCCGGGTGCTGCAAGGCCTCGAGAATAGATCTCTAGGTTGCTAGGGCTATGAGTGTATGAAAATACGGGAACTTATGAAAGCGTACCGATCGGAAGATCCCTACCAGGCCTTATATAGATGACCAGGGTAGGGTTACAAGACTCCGAATCGGCTTACAGATTGATTTCCTAATTAGTTACAACAGAATCCAGAATTGCCGGGTAAGTGTTTATCCTTATTTGGTACTCCAAGTCGATGAGGCACTCCCGTGTAGAAGTCAGATTCCGAGTAGTCGGCTCGGCCCGCCCTATGTCAATGAAGTTGCCTACAAACTAGACTTGCCCCTATCCACCCGCATCCACGACATCTTTCATGCGGCTCTCCTCAAGCCATTCGAAGGACCCGCTCCAGCTCCACCTCCCCCAATCCCGCCATTATTGCACGACAAGGTCATTCCCTCCCGGGTGAAGGCACTATGAGCCTGGCTGCATCATGGTGTTTGGCAGGTCCTGATGCAATGGGAGGGCCCGTCGGCATCTGACGCTTCATGCGATGACGTTTCTTCATTGTGCCAAAAGTTCCCTGCTTTCTATCTTGAGGACGAGCTGTTCGTCGAGGGGGAGAGATGTTATGTGGGGCAAGTACTATCAAAGGAGGGCCCGCAAGGGGCAAACTGCAGGGGTAGCTGCAGCCAAGCCTTGGCACCAGGCAAGGCTTAGAGATAAGCCTTCTTACTATTTAGAAGATTTCCTTTTAGTTAATTTGTTTCCTTCATATCAAGATTAGTTTCCAAGTTGTTAGGGTATGGATTGAGGAGCCTCTCCCTATATGAAGGAACTTGGCCATATGAATTAAGCAAGCAAGAAAGAATCTATCTATCTTCCCCTTCTCTTCTTGGTTACCTATCTACCATAGCTCCGGGGTGCCGAGGCATCAAGCTCCGGCCTCCTGTTGAGCATCACTACAATCTACGTTCAGGCTCCGGGTTTCATACCAGAATTCTTCTCGATATGTTGTCTGGTGAGCTCGAAGTGTCAATACTCTCATGGTATTGTGTATTTATCTTGTGCCTAGTAATTTCAGCATCCACTTCGTCATGTAGTTCCTTGGATGGTATCACGATGTATTCATGAAAATTTTGCCCTAGGCCTTCAAATGTACGAGGAAGATTATATTCCTCATACGTTGCTTCAATCCTATCAGTGCGAGGCTGGACCCTCGATTCCTTTCTGGGCTGCTTTTCTAGACCAATCTTCAGATCAGATTTCTGTCCATCATAAAAATATTGTGTACCCTCAGCTTGCCAAGATCGTTGTTGGACAACCAACAGGCTGGCTCGACGCGGACTCCCCCACATACCGGCATGCTTGCTCTGTGACCAGGCTTTGGAAACCATGCAACACGTGCTGGTTGCCTTGCCCATTCTCCCGGCTGGCATGTCATGAAGTCCTCTCTTGGATCTGATCAATGGCTTGGCTGAGGACTCCGTGAGCTGGTGGTCCACGATCCGTGATACGCTGACTGCCCAGCGCAAGGGTCTCTCGTCGATGATCCATTTGGCCGTCTGGTGCATTTGGAAGCACCGAATAGGTGCACTTTCGACAGCGATCTTCCCTACATTGCCGTACTTCTGGAAGTCGTAAAGGCTGAAGCGAAATCGTGAGCAATGGCGGGCGCGGCAGGGCTATGGCTACTACCTGCCAGTGGCATTTAACTTGGTTGTTCGTGTGCGGGGTTTGCCTATCCCTAGGCTTGTATATAAAATGGCTGTTTTTCCTTTCCTATCAATGCATCGAGACGTCAAACATTGATGTTTTCTTTAAAAAAAATTAAGGGTTTGCACATAATATGCTATATATCTGGAGTTACTTAAGAGGCGATGTATATTTGAAGCATTTTTCTTCTAATTCAGAAACTGGTTACCCTCTAATACTACCAGATGCAGTGTTGAGACTTGAGAATGAGAACTCATTTTAACGTGGGATGATGTTGCACTTCAAGCTATTTGAACAGTGTTGGGATGAACTGTGCTCCTAAGATCAACATTATGCATGCTGACATTGTTAGTTTCATTGGCATAATTTGATGATAGCTCCCCACAGACGATAGGATCTTAACACACTGATAAAAAAAATTCGGATTATAACTTCAGATTCTCTTAACTTCAATTGAGGCCTTACTTGATACTACATTCCCCAGTACACTTACAGATTACATGGCCAATTAAGTGCACACGTGCAGTCTACTTAAGACATGCAACAAATTATGGAAGAAGTATATGCAATATAAGAAATAAACAAAAAGAATTTTAACTTGCAGGCATAGCATTACTCCTCTGTCAAGCAGTAAATACATCCACACAAATACCTGTTACTTCGCACCCCCAAACTTTAGATGGCTCTGTTAACACTTGAAATCTTTCTAATGAACGGCATATTTCAGTCCTGTTAATGTCAAATGCTCAAAGTCAATGCTATCAGGTATAAAGGATGATCTGTGAACAATTATTTTCATCACAGAATTCTATTGTGATTATGTAATTAAAGAAAGCCACATTCCAAAGTAATATGGTACCACATATAAACAGGACTACACTTCATAGTTTCTTATTGATGTTTTGCCTCTTCGATTTTAGAAGTCATAGACTCATAGTCAGTGAATTGCTAGTACATCTGGGTTTCGCACCAGTCAAATCATTTTGGTGGATCCTATAGGTACACTTGAATAGGTATATACAACATGTGAACATTACATTATTGCCCATGATTCTTTAATTGCAATGAGAAGTTGAAAATTGAATTATTTTTCCAAGATGTACATTAGACGCCTCACAAACATGCAAAACTTTGTAGTTAGATGCGCAACTGTGATATTGAAGGATAAAAAGATCGATGTTGCCTTACCTCGTATCAGGATTTAACTGAGAAGTAAATGACCTCAGCAACTTTGGTGCCGCCTGAAATAACAAAATAATTTTACTCTCAATTTAGATGAACAGAAATTACAATAGAATTTCGCAATGATAAGCTTCTCTATAAAATAGTTACACTAGAAAGCTGAAGTCACACCAAAGGCATAGGAACATAAATCATTAATTACTGGTAAGTATATTAAGTAATGAGTACGTAACGTCAAGTATAAAGTTTCTTCTTATTGCACCACATGCATATCTTCGATCCTATTGTCTGTATCTGCTATTTCATCTTGTCAATTTTCCCTGACAATCTATAGAAGGAAGAGGGGATCAACAGTAAGTTGTTTTCTGCCCCTGCTTGGAGTTTTGCTTCCATGAGAAAGGAAGCAAATGTGATGGAATATTCTTTCATTTCCAACCTTGCATGTTTCAAGTCTTATAAATTGGTGCGTTGTCTATAAAGAAATATGTTCTCTCTTTCACTCAGACTACTAAACAGGGCCAACTTAGTGTACTGTTTCCTTTTGCTGAAGTGTACAGAGAAGCAGAAGGGCAACATATATTACCTGTCGTTGTGGAGGATGGATACCATTTAAAATTCGCACAAGAAGACGTGTTGTGTCGATGTGACTGAGGACAGGGAAGAGCTGGAGGTAGAAGTCAATACTGTTCTGTACCTCACTGAACTTGTTGGTTAGGCTCTCGCCCGTGAAGAAGAGGTAGAGAGAGCTGCTATTCTGGCATGATGTTATGAGAATATATGCACGGCGGAGGGTCTCTTCAAGTCCATCGAGTGGTGTTCGTGTCTCTGGGCGCTGCATCATTTCTGAGCTCTGCATGGTCTGCAGCAGGTCGGCGATCATCTGGACCCGCTGCGAGAGCTCTTTGCAGGCCTTCTTGTTGCGGCGAACCATGTGCACCGCCTGCATGATCATTGTGGTGAGGCCAAAGGCGTCCAATCCAGATATCTGCGCAATGGTGGCTGCCTGCCCCAAGCCGTTCCACATCGACATCCTGTCTTCTCCTCTGCTTGTTTACGCTCTGCACAGCTGCACAATTAGATTATTCTGGTTGAACCTTTCAACAATAGTGAAAGGGAAAATACAACAATATCTTGAAATCAAGCATGTATCTTATGATGTCATCATTGCAAAGGTAAAGCAAAGGATGCCTGGAACCTTTTTATCCCTCACTCTCCTTCCCTTTTTTTGCTTCAGTAATTTATCAGAATGGTGCGCACTAGAGTTAGCACCTGCAGAGAGTTCCCTCAATGAGTACATATAGATGCGGATAAGGAGACAGCAGACATTGGGATGACGCGAATGACACCAAAGTTAGTACATTGAAATTCACCTCAAACAAGAACAAGGCGTGCTGGTGTAGCACAGCATGTGAATATCCGCGAGAGGCCAAGACAAACCGGCGCGTCAACGAGTCCGCCATCGCCTCCGCTCGTCGCGGATATGGTTGACTGAGCACTGCTGGAACTAGACAACACGACACAACACCGTCCCAGGTGAGTCTTGTCAGTTCCGACGCAACAAAACTGCAGGACGGATGCAGCGCCCCCAAGTCCTCCACTGGGAGACATCTGATTGGGCGGCGGCGTCCAAAGCTTTCCCCTCCCATAGCTTCGCGGGCAGGAATCGGCACGGCAGCTTCCGAAGCATTTCCGCGAACACCTTGCGCTCATCGAGGTGGGCAATGTGTGAAAACAACTGCCTCTGTCACCGACTGGCTCGCCTCCGCCCGGCGAGACCGAGAGCTGTTTGGCGGACGCGCCGGCCGGCCCGGCCAGCCGGCGACAAGCAGCCACGGCCGGCGAACCGGTAGCTCTCCATGGAACGACCACGACTGAACACCAGAAGAAAGTACAAATGTCTTGCGTTTGAAGGAGAAGAGAGAATAAAAAGTAGATTTTCTTAGGGAAAAGCAAATGTACGTACGCAGGTGGGTATATGAGTTAAAGATTTAGATTAATTTTTATATTTGTGTATCTCAAAAAATTCTCTAAAAATTCATAGATGTTTATTATGTTATAATGTACACACCCATACAATTTTATACAAAAATATAATCAAGAGTGCCCTATACAAAAAAGACAAAAAAAATTTAACTTATTTTTAAAATAATGTAACAATAATTTTTTGTCTTTTTTGTGTAGGGTACTCTTGATTATATTTTTGCATGAAATTTTGTGGGTATGCATGTTATAACATGATGAATATCTATGAATTTTTTTAGAATTTTTTGAGATGCATAAGTATTAAAAATTAACCTAAATCCTTAACTCATATACCCACATGTATATGTATAAAATCCACTCTCATTTTCTTAACATAAATGTATCTATTGTTATTAAATTTATCTGGTTTACTCACTTTATGTATTGTACTCAGAAAAATATGAATTACGATCATTAAAATTGTTAAAGAAGTTAAATACGATTACTAACTTATTTCCTCTGTGTATTTACTACGGTATTAATTTGAAATCAACATTTACACGGCTCAATATAGTCGTGGGGCTTGCTTGTCAGAGCTGGACTTGAAAAAGTCCGGTGTTCCGGAGACGAGCCCGAGCCTGATTATTCTGCCATGGGCAAGCCTGAGCCTGGGCGCAGAAGGTAATAGCTGGGGCCCGAAGCCCGGTAAACAGAGCATTTGAGATCAATCGGTAAGTATGCACATATTATACATAGCATTTTCTTCCAAAACAAAGATATTTACATAGCCAGTTTTCAATCAATCGAGCGCGCACACATTAGTACTAGATCCAGATGACATGGGCACGTACAATCCGTACAACTAGCTAAATCGAGATGAAGACATACACACATCCAGATTGAAAAATTGGAAAACGCTTAAACACAAGAACGAGCTAATCCATGCGTACGGACCGAGTAGATCCAGCGGCCATGCACCCGTGAACTCAACGTGTGCGCCGAGCGGCACTGATGACCGGGGCATCGAGGAAAAGATAGAGACCAGGGGAGAGCTCGACGAGGAGGCCGGCGACCTTGACGTACGGTCGACCGGGCGACGACCTTGACAGGGAAAAAGGGTGGGGTTTGACGAGGAGCAGAGGCCACGACCAGGACGAGGAGGAGGTGAACCAGGTATAGGCTCACTGACAAGCAGCCTGATGGCCACGTTAATCCACGTGAACGTAGATTCAAGACAAATATGGTAGAAAATACGTAGAAGAAATGAACTAGTAATTGTATTGAACTATTTTAGCAACTATTTATATCATTTTATAATATTTGAGTTGGTGATGGTATCACACTTTTGATTACTCTTTTTACCCCTCTAATAATCCTCTAACAACCCCTCTAACAATCCTCTAACAAATATATAACAAAGTGATAACAAACTAACACCAATTTTTACCTCTCTAACAATCCTCTAATAACCCGTCTAACAATCCTCTAACAAACATATAACAAAGTGATAACAAACTAACACCAATCCACATGCATTTCAATCGAAATCCATGTCTATTTCTTTTTTTTTCACAGTAGTCTAACAAATCAAATCTTTATCTACAGATAACTATTTTTTCTCCGCAACCAACCCCGTGCACCTCCCCATCCCGATCCTGCTTCTCGCCCCCCGTCGCACGCGACGCCCCGGTCGAGCCTCTTCTCCAGTCGGGCACCGCCGCCCCCGGTGCTGGCCCCGTCCCGCCGCCATGCCCCGCTCAACCCAACTAGACCTGCGCCCTCTGCTGCCCTCGTCACTCCACCAACCGGCCGCCGACTTGCCTCCGTAGCCCCCAACCGGCCGCCGCCTCGCCTCCGTCGCCTACCAACCGGATCCGCCCCCTTCGCTCCCCCGTGGCGCCGCCGCCCATCCCCCATCACTCCACCTCGGGTCCAGCTAGATGCCACCCCGCCGTTGGCCGTCCTGTCCCTGTCGCGCCGCCCCTCCGCTCCAGCAGGACACCGTCCCGCCGCTCGCCCTCTGCTCCAGGTGGACGATGCTGCCCTCTGCCCCAATAGTACGCCGCTCGCCCTCTCCCGCTGTCGGCCACACCCGCTCCGGTTGACGCTGGCGGCGAAGATACTGGCAGGGTGTGGCGGTTCCACTACTCTTACTGGAGCAGCAGCCAGAGCTACATGATGACCAAGGGGTGGAGCCGCTTCGTCCGCGACAAGCGCATCGCACTCATGAAAAGCTTCCTTCTGCTAACAATTACCTAGACTTTCTCATATTTTGTTGACTTTATTTTCTCAACATTCCAAACAAGTAGTGCAACTCTCGACAACTTGAACAAACTTGCCCTTATTTTAAGCGCATGTGCATATGATAGTTTTTCTCTTTACAGTATTTTGTTCCTTTTTTTCTCAACAAACTGAACAAGCTCGCAATCTCGCAAGGGAAGGTCACCGGAGCTAGAGAAAAAGGCGAAGGAGGGGAGGCAAGAACGGCATGTGTAAAGGGTTGCGTGGTGACCGAAGTGGAGGGATGGTAGAATGATGGCGATAGGGGTGGGTATTGTTGCCACGTTGTTATCAACTAATCGTGCAAAGTGCGTTGCCCAAGCACGAGATATCATACACATTTTTTATGGTTTTGTTCTCACAGAGATCTTCCATCTATGCATATTTATTGATTTGTAGCAACACAGGTTACACATGTCAGAGGAGGTGAAGCGTCACGCTCGAAAGTGGAGGTAGAGCTAACAGGGGCCACATAGCATGTCATCGTCGTGCGGAATATTTAATATTTCAATAAAAACCAGATTAAACTCACGATGGCCATAGGAGAGGAGGAGTGGGAGGAGGAAGACAATAGGGATTGGTTTTCTCTCCATCTCCGGTTAACTGCTGAAACATGATTGTGTAGTTGCCACAATAAACACTTCGAAGTACTACATCTGTGTTTCCATTTCATAGGTGCGATATCTAATAAGCTTTTTTAATAGCGTTTTAGACAATCTAGATGTCAGTTTTTTAATTGGAAGTAATTTGTTCGCATGTTTGAATTTTTGGGTGTAGCATTCAGAGAGAATAGCAGCGCAGAACATTTTACATGGTATATAGTATATAATTATAAAATGATAATCCAGTTTGGTGCTTACTGCTTAGTTAACATTCTTAATTTTGTAAGATTGGTATTATGCCTATCTTGTATCTATTATTTTGTCTATGTGCAAATACTCTTGCATTTGAAGGAGTGGAGGTGACAGGATACCAGATATTTGAGCATCCAAAGGTGTTAAAGCAGTAGAAACATTCTCAATAAACATTTGTTCACCTAAACTTCATCATTTTTGCTCTTTAGTTTGACATTCTCTATCGTGTGATATAAATGCAGAAAGCAATTTTATTTGCAAATATAGTCCACATTGGATAAGACATGCTACTGCATAATTTGAGAAACAAAATGACCATTATAGTTCATTTTATGATACTATCTTTCCGTCTAAAATCCATATCCGTTGCAATGCACGGGCACTCTGCTAGTAATGATTATAATTTACTCTTTTTTTAGTACAATGACTAAAGTGAGTAAGGTGGACAAATTTAATGACCATGGTCCACTTTACTCTCTTTTTTTCCACAAAATCACCACTAATTCGACCTAAATCTCTGTATCACAGCTGGGGGCACTTATGCATTCTGACCGGTGGGGCCCGTCTGGCAGTGCCCCATGGCTCCACGAGGCCACATCTGATATGCCATTGTGCCTACGTCATTCTTCCTCTCTGAAAGACGGCAGATGCCGATGATTGCAAGCACCCTGCTTAAGGATAGACATGCAGCCTATGTCTACTGTTCCAGGGGATCATGGTTGATAGAGTGAGTGTTCGACCATAGCTATGCCGCTGAGCAAGGCCTCCGTAATTGTGCAGCCAATCTTTCAGAAGCCATTCTATTAATTGATGAGGTCAATCTTCGCATGAACACCAGTCATTCACCACCGCCTCATCTTCTCTCCCTTAGCCAGGCCCTAAGTTCGCCACGCCGAGCTCTTCTTCCCAGACTCCGCGAGACGTCTGAGGTTGATCTCCACAATCGGTGAGCCATTTTCAAATTAATCTCATCCATAGCATCATCTCCCCAGCCTGATCATGTTCCACCATGGACGAGGGCAAGTAGTTTTTTGCTTCAATTTTGTGATAAAGGCAACCGAAATAGAGGATTTGGGGGCATTTCATAGTTGTTTGGTTTTGTCAAAAATAGAGAAGAGATAGAAGAGAGAGTTAAGGTGCTCAGTGGGAGATGCTAGGCTGCCAGCACAGGAGAGATAGAAGAGGGAGAGGTCCAGCTTAGGGCACTAGGGGGCAATAATTTGGTAGAGGAGATGAAACAACCTAATTTTCTTAATATTTTAGAATCTCCTAATTATTTTTAATTAAAAGAGAAAACTATGCTTTTATGTGAATTAGTAATCTTAGTATGAGTTTTTATAAATTGTGAAGGCTTCAATATAAATTAATCTAGACTTGAACTAAATTTGGTTTCATTTGAGTTTTGGATTTTATTTGGTAGAAGACAGAGCCCTCTTCTTTTTCTTTTTGTTCTTCCTCATTTTGTTCTTTTCTCTTTTCTTCCTTTGTTCTTTCTTTTTCATTTCTTTTTTGTTTTCATTTCTTTTTCGTTTTCATTTCTTTTTCGTCTTTCCTTTCTTTTCATTCTTCCTCTTCTCTGCCGTGGCAGTCATTTTCTCTTTTTCTCTTGCGGTGGCAACGCTCGTTCCCTTTTCTCTTGCAGGAAGAATCCTTTCCCCTTTTCTCTTCGGCACAACCTTCTCCTTCTCCTCGTCGGTCTCAGCCGAGCTCGCCTCCCTCCTCTTTTGGCCACAGTCCATCCTCCGTGTAGTCGCCTCCCTATCCAAGACGGATTCCTCCCAGCCGCCTCTGCCTCTCTCCTTACATGCCAAGCAAGGCGGGCCGAACCCTAGGCCCTTGATGCCAGCGTAACAAGAGGACGAGATCGGTTGCAGTAAGCTTTCAGGTTTATCAAACCTAAGGAAGCGAGGTGTAGTGGAAACGGTCGTGGCATTGAGATCGTTCTTGAGAATTTCAGTGAGTGCCGGCGAGTGCTTAGTGCTTTGTCTTGAAGATGGCTAGTTCATGAAATCAGTTGTGGAGACAAATCTATGCTAGCACTAAATAAAACTGAAATTAAAATGCCAGAAAATAACTGAGCTTGCTAATATGATGAGGGATGGGCTTAGGAGTGAGTCCACCTGTAGACCAGAACATTAGTAGATGGATCACTAGCACAATTATTATAGTATCGATATTCAGGATAAATAATCAAGTGGGCGACACGTTCAAAATTCACCTACGCTAACATCCGCCTACTCATAGGGTCTATTGTCCAACCTCAATGCCGACATCCGTCGTGTAACCAGAATTATTAAGGTGTGAGCCAGACCAGCGTTTAAAACATTGTAACTGTGTCAGGTCTCCCTAGAGGCTCCTCGTGTTTCCCTACACCTCATATAGCTATCACTTCCACTTTGAAGGTAGAATGAGCCCTCCCTAATGTTCACCTTGGGCACCTATTATCAAGATTAGCATACGAGACAAAATATTAAAAATATGAGATAACAAATAAACATCATCCAATACCAAGAAACTTCAATCTTCTAGGCTAATCCTCGTCCCAAAGCCTGTAAGGGACTACTCATGATCCATAGAAATCACCAAGACTAAATCAATGAAGAACATCGCAACAAGCAGATAAAAAATAAAAGTATTTCAATTAAAAATATTTAAACCCTACAACCTTGCTTTTTGGTAATAGTAATGGAGAGAGTACAAAACTAAGATAGCTATGAAGGTGGCCACATATGACTACTTGGTGTGGTTCTTCTCTTTTCGTCTTGTTGCCTCCTTGGTTCCTCTCTCTTCCTCTCCTTTTATAGATCAGAGATGCTATTTAGGGTTTTTTTGGAATAACTATCGTGATTCTTCTCGAGGCTCCTTCGTGAAGTTTGCTATGTTTGATGTGGCGGCGCCATAAGATCTCAGTGTGACCGGGTGATACGGACGACCACATCTGGCCCACTGGTAACTCCGTTCGGGGTCTCGTTTCTTACTGGACATTCATCTTGACGTATAGTTTCCAAATATATCCTTATATGCCCCCATTTTCTAGCGCTCCTACACACATATAGTCCAAAAGAAGATATTTGCACAATCAGGCGATTAATTAGGCGTTAGTAGCAAAAATCAGGAATTAATACAATCAAAATTCATTGACTAAGGATCAAACTTGAAAAAAATAAGATGGATACAAAATGGACTCATCAACCCCCCAAGCTTAAACCTTTGCTCACCCTCGAGCAAGAAAATTCCATAAGGAACATAAAGTTTTATCATTATTCCTCAGGAGGTTAGAGCAATGCATACCATTAGGAAGATCTTAAGTTCCTTGATACAATGTAATTCCTGAAATCTTATGTAAACATATATTCTTATACAATGTGCAATACTCATCTAGCAATAGACTCACACCTCTAGATAGAAAATTTCTTTCAAGGTTAATAAGTTAAATGGTAAAGTAAAATAGTAAAACTAAAATTTATCTCTATTAGTTGCTGGTGTATTTGTTGGAGCAAATTTCGAAGTTAAAGTACAAGAGTATCCAACTAAACCTTGATAATTGCGAGATTAATACTATTCACAAGCCAATGATTCTTCCCACAAGTGTATCAATTAAAAACTATCAAACACTTCTTCTATCAATTAACTAACAAATAAGAAACACTTAATTTCATTTTTAAATAATACATAAAGATAGAAATAGAGAAAAAAGAGTGATAGGTCTTTTTATTTCAGTTCTTGAAACCAACATCGACACATCCTTTGAATTCCCTCATGTTAGCAGTTGTGCTCATATTCATTGGGGCATCTAGGGTTTTTACTTTGGTGGGATTTTCTATCTCGAGATAGCGTTGCTACTACACTCGTCGTTACACTCTTAGCCGAAATGTGAGTTCTTCCCCTTTTGAGAATGGTACTGTTAGATCATCATTCATTGGTCATTGGAGCGTTGGCTCCCCTTTTACTTTGATTCAATTGATAATGATCCTTTTCATGGATCATTTTAACATTAGGCACTATCATTATTCCAAAAATTAATTAAGCCACTTACAAGTCTAAAGTAATTTTCAAGTTCTCAACCTCTACACCATGCAGTCAAGTCACTAATAAAAGGCATTAAACAAAATATTAACGGAACCTAATTGATACGTGGTTTTCAATTATCTTGCTCCTTATTATTTATTTCTTGTTCTTAGCATGACAACTTAACAGAAATAACCAAAAGTTCTAACCACTACTAGGCCACTCAACTTACTATCATGAAAGATAATCAAAAATCTAAAGTAAGAGTTCTAGCACCAGAGAGGTATTTGCACAATCTATAAGATCAGATATTTTATTAAATCTCACATACTACACGGATGGGGTTAAGAACGTACCTTATGAATATACAATGATTTCACGCTCCCCCTCACATGATGAATCTTGTCTCTCGAGCCTTCTGACTTGCTACCTCAAAAATATAATTATTCAAATAGAAGACATAGCCATACAAATAACAAAGATAAACAAATAAAAGAAAAAAGAAAAATCTTTTGGACTTTTGTGTTTGAAAAAAAAGACTACAAACTAAATTTGGTATTCTCCAAAAAGTGCAAGGAAATAAGGCGGTTCGACTAAAATACATGAAAACAAAAGCGAACTGTCGATGTTGGAATAAATCCAACACGAGTGTTTTAGGTGACCACTTAGCAAAAAGTACAACCTCAAAAATAAATATAAAAGCAGTAGGCATATGATAGGAAATAGATTAAAAGCACGGCCACCCCATGCTTAGACTGTTGCAAGACTAAAGTTTGAGTGCTTCACTACTGCGATGGTGATGGTGGGAAGTAGTAGCCAGGAGCCCAACCTTGGCTTCATTCGTTGAAATTCTGCACGGTGGTCTGGGTATTGTCCCTCATGTTAATGGACAAGTTGTACATGTTGTCAATCGTCCCCAAGAGCACGTTGATGTCGGTGTATGTCACATAGGGATCTTGCACTTCTTTCATCACTAGTTTTTGCTCTTGTCCCGGTGGTAGTGGTACTTCTTCTTCCGCGGCTTCTTCTAACTCCCCTTCAAGCTCTACGTATAGCCCATCATCATTCACATCATCCTACAAATCATTTCTAAGAAAAACATTGTTATCTAAAGAGAACACATTAGTAGCGGGTGCCCGCGGTAAACGAAAGTAATGAATTCGATTTGTAGTCTTCACTATACCTATTGTTCTCAATAAATATATATTTAGGTGGCGATTGCCGTCTAGGGGCGTAGTTCTTCAAATCGGGCCCCAATCCTTGATGCTAGGACAGTGATCACTCCTCCACAAGTGATAGCTCCTTGATTTTGTGAGACTATTTGTTGAGGTGTAGCAGAAGTTTGGCACAGTTGATAAATTGCATGGATACAGGCTTGGTTGATGACAGTCATATCTTCTTGACTAGATTTTTCAAATTCTCCTCTTGCCTGTAAAGTGTTAGCCACAAAGTAGAAAAAATAGCGGACTAATGGACATTGGATGCTACTCGCTTTTCTACTTAATGGATCAGTGCTAATTGTTGCAAACATGAGAATAACTCTTGGGATAAATAAATAGTGGCAAAGTAGGCATGGTCATCATTATTAGCAAAATTAAATATATTACACCATTAGTTGAGATTCATATCATATTCAACATTCATAAGTCTAAACTTAATCCTGTCATCATTTGTTCAATAAGGGTGCATGGTGTGTGACAATGTAAGCAAAAATTCATTCAGGAGTTGATGATAAGTGAATGTATCATGTGAGAAAAAATTCTAGCATCCCAACATTATGGCATAAAGTTTGAAAATCATTATGTATACCAAGAGCTACCATAGTTGTCGGCGATGCCCACGTGGTCGACTTTATCGGATGCTTCTAAAATTGTTTGAAGTGCTCCCTCTCCTCCTTGCTCATGTCGATTCCAAGTTAGTAAGCCTTCTTTTGGAGTTGGGTAATGCGCTCCAAGCGTTGTGGATGAATAGGCCTACTGCGGGCCTCTCGCTCGCGTGTGCGGTGTGTGAGTGGAGTGCACGGTCCATAACCTGAGCAAAAATAAAAAAATTTGAACACAAATAGCAGTATATAATTGATCCTTAGGTTAAATAGTATAAATTCCTCAAATACATAATGCAAACTAATGATCTATAAAAATAAAAATCAATGGAGACCATAATCAACAACCCTACTCTAAAATTTAGCACAATGTAGACCATAATCAACAAAAGTAATTGACTGATCGGAGGAGCTTCACGTACGAGGAATCGAAGCAAAAACAAGTATAGGTGAAGATCTCACCTAGGGTTTATGAGGTTTTGAAGGAGAAAGAGAGAGATAGATGGAAAATATGAATTGGGGGCTTCTCCTTGAGTGTTTTAAGCTATTACCCGTCACAGTACAGGCGCTTCGGTACGGGCGCCCGTACCAAAGTTCGGCATGGCTTCTGTACATTATCTTCAAGTCCTTGGTTTGTTTCACCCCTTCGGTATGACCGAGCGGTATGGGCGGGTGCGCCCATGCCGTTTGTCGGCTCAGCTTCTGTTTTTTTTCTTTTTCTCTGGTGATTTTTCTCAATCTTGGTACGACCAAGCAGTACGACTATGACAGTGTACCACTACTCGGCAAGCCCTCTGGACACTTTTTCCTTAGCAAAATTTTTTGTGCCTCTTCCCCATCTCCGTTGGACTATTTTCTGCAATATATAAGGGTGCACATATAGGAAAAATATGAAGATAAATTTTTATATATCAATTATGCATAAAAGGTATCCCATTTATATTCTTATTCTCTCTTTTGGTGATGCCCAATTACTTTTATTGAAAAAAGACACTTAAGGCAAAAATAAACCTAACAAACCTTAATTTGCATGAGTTTCCTCCCATGAACTGTTGTTGTTTAAGGTCGTTAGCTCAACCTCATTACATTTTAACTCCCATTAGTCATGTGAGGAAATGGGTTATCAACTCTCCCGTAATCTCTAATTTTAAGCGTGATGGGTTCTATAGCATAGACTTTCAACTTCTTTTTCCTTGGAAAATGTACGACAAATTGAAGAGGGGGTAAGTTAAACTTGATGTCCCTCTCTTGCATATCTATCATAGCTCTGCAAGTTTTTAAAAATGGTCTCCCTAGAATTATAGGGGCATTAGCATCTTCAGGCATGTCCACAATAATTAGATCAATAAGCACTAGATAATCTTTAACCATAATAATAACAACTTGTTTCATATCTGCAGTTTTTTTAAGTCGAGTTAGCGAGATTTAATCTCATCTCACAATTTTTAAATGGCCCAAGACCAGTTTTTCATAAAGAGAGTTGAGAATAGTTGAAACAATGGCTCCAAGATCACATAAAGTACTTATTATAGAATGACCAACATTAATTTTAATTATAGGTTCCCAAAGGTCTTCTTGTTTCAGGGGTAGTTTCTCCTTCATCTTACGTGATTCTTCTTCTAATTATCTAACTTTCAAAGCAACCATTTAAACAAATTCGTGATCATCATTATCGTTATCTTGAGATTTAGGCCTTTTCAAACTCGTACTATTGATAAAATTTTCAATTGTACTATCAATGGTGTTTCATCATTTTTCCCTCATTTTCATGATTCATATCTTCATCCGTAGTGATGGCCTTGAGTGATTTGATGGGATTTGGTTCGGGTTTCTTGCAAATTGAGCGAGAATGAGAGCTTGGCTTTAAACAATCTTAGCAATCTGGAGTTCAATATTTTTGGTTCTCTCCTGCAAATTGTTAGTATCCATAGCAAGAGTGCCTAATTTGCCTGTCATATATTCTAAGCAAGCATCATGAGCTTTGACTCTTTTAGTAAAATTTTTATTTTGTTCCATTTGAGATGCCATAAATTGTTTAAGCGTTTCCTCTAAATTAGGACAATTAGTATTAAAAACGGAATTGTTATTCATATTGCTAGGAAAAGATTTTTGGTAATTATTTCCATAAAAATTGAAAATTTTCCAACCATTATTACTAAAGTTACTTCTAACAATAAAATTAACATCATTTATTTCACTTTCAGCAATAGCATTAATAGAAATGTTGTCCTCATGCATCGGTGTCATCATGGCAATAAGCTTATCAATTTTATTAACTGGCTCATTATTACCTTCATTAGATTAGGAGAAAAAATAATTAAGATAGCTAATATGATGAGAGGTAGGCTTAGGAGTGAGTTTCACCTATAGATCTGAATATAAGTAGATGGATAACTAGCACAATTATTATAGCATCGATATTCAAGATAAATAATCAAGTGAACCACATATCCAAAATTCACTTACGCTAACATCCACTTACTCATAGGATTTATTGTGCAACCCCGGTGCCGACATTCACCATGCCACCAGAATTATTAAGGCGTGAGCCAGACCAACGTGTAAAGCATTGTGATTGTGCTGAGTCTCCGCAGAGGCTCCTCGTGTTTCCCTACACCTCACGTAGCTGTCAGTTTCGCTTTGAAGGTAGCACGAGTACTCCCCAATGTTCATCTTGGGTGCTTGTTATCAAGATGAGCATACGAGACAAAATATTAAAAATACGAGATAACAAATAAGCATCATCAAATACAAATAAACTTCAAACTACTAGGCTAATCCTCCTCCCAAAGCCTATAAGGGACTACTCATGATCCATAGAAATCACCAAGACTAAATCAATGAAGAACATCGCAACAAGGAGATAAAATGAAAAAGTACTTTGATTATAGATACTTAAAACCGTCTTACAACCTTGCTTCTTGGCAATAGTAATGGAGAGTTAAAACTAAGATGGCTATGGAGGTAGCTACATATGACAACTTGGGCGTGGTTCTTCTCTTCTTCTCTTGTCACCTCCTTGGTCCTTCTCTCTTCCTCTCATTTAATAGATCAGAGACACTATTTAGGGTTTTATGGAATAACTGTCATGATTCTTCTCGAGGCCCTTGATTAAGTTTGCTTTATTTGATGTGGCAGCACCGTACGATCTCGATATGACCCGGCGGTATAGACAACCACAATCGTACTGTTGGTCATCTAGCCCATTGGTAAATCCATTCGGTGTCTCGTTTCTTTATAGGCACTCCTCTTGATGTGTAGTTTTTGAGAAATATCCTTATATGCCTGCTTTTCCAGTGCTCGTACACACATAGCCTATAAAGAGAGGTTTGCACAATCCGGTGACTAATTAGGCGTTAGAAGCAGAAATCAGAATTAATATAGTCAAAATTCATCGAATAAGGTTCAAACTCAAAAAAATGGATGAGTACAAAATGGACTCGTCTGCCCCCTCACCTATAAATAGAGGGGTGAGGCCCCTGCCTCCTAACATCAAGCCGCATACCCTGCTATCCTCTTGACGTATGGTTTCCAAATATATCCTTATATGCCCCCTTTTCCAATGCTCCTACACACATATAGTCCAAAAAGATAGATTTGCACAATCTAGTTCAGGAATTAATATAGTCAAAATTCATTGAATAAGGATCAAACTTGAAGAAATAGATGAATACAAAATGGACTCGTTTACCCCCTTGCCTATAAATAGAGGGGCGAGGCCCCCTGTCTCCTAACACCGAGCTACACACCCCGTTGTCCTAGCTGACGCATCATTCCTCTTGCTCCTCATGTACGTCGTCGCTATCTACCCCTGATGCCATAGCCGTCCGCTCATCGCCGGTGAGCCCCACCGCCTCCGCTGACCTCCCCTGCCTCCCCTCTCACCGACTCCATCAGTCGATCACCACTAGCTTGTGTGAGTAATTCCTCTAGTTTGGGGAAGATATATGTTTTTTGCGGAAGTTAGCATAATTCAAGTCAGTCAAGAAGGAAGGAGACACTCTTCCTACACCAGAGCATATGCAAAGAAGACTACATCCCCGATGAGCTCATTCTTGGAGACACCTTGGTTAACCTCATCGTCATCAGTTCAAACGTAGAAGACCTTGAAGAGATTGAGTTCGAGAACTAGGTTTCAATGTAGGCTATGTTCAAACTCAGTTGTTCGAGTCCCCTCTTTTGTAACCTTTAGTTCATGCCTACAAGATTAGGACCTATCTATCCTTAGGAGTGTGGGTATGAACTGCATAATTTTTCTTGCATTTGTTATGCAGTAATGCTAAGACCCTTATAGTTTAATAAAGTGAGTGATTTGAGTCTTATACATCTTAATATGAAATTGTTTTGTTCCTTTCTAAATGTACCTTCAAACTTGGGTAGCATCTATACCTACTTATCTTGTGCTTTTCACTCTTCTTTAAGTAACACCCTTGACATCAAATGGTTCAGACCTGTCGGCAGAACATTGGCAACTGTGCTGGTGTGGCATCCGAAGCCAGTGGAATGCCACTACCACCACAAGGAGTTCCTCCTTTTGACCAACATGACATCTGCCAACGGTTGGCTAATCAAGTGTAGATGTCGTAGTTCATGATGAACCAACAAGCTCAGGGTTAGGCACCAGACAACAAGCCCTCATCACCCATCTTGTATGTCTGAGTTCATGAGGACCCAACCTCTAGTCTTCAACGGAAAAGGATCACCTTTGGACGCAAATGATTGGCTACATACTATGGCAAAGAAGTTAGAGATCATCTAGTGTACTGATTGAGAGAAGGTGCCCTTTCCTATGCACCAACTCCAAGGAAATACAATTAGTGAATATATCATCAATTTCACTCAACTAGCTCACTATGGACATGAAGAAGTCACCACCGATGTTAAGAGGCAGCAATGCCTTCTTAAGGAATTGAATGATGGACTCCAAATCTAGCTTCTCTCTCATCACTTCCCAGATTTTCAGTATCTGGTGAACAAATGTTGGAGAATAGGCGCAAGGAAGTATATGAGAATCGCAAGAGCAAGCAAGTTTCTCATAATTCAGGACAGTATCAGCAAGCCCGAAACCGAGGTCAACCACCTTAGTATTCACGTCCGTAGTATCAGGTGAACTATTTGTCTCAAGCTCAACTCGCTTGATAGACTGCACCCAACCATCGACCTCAAAATACTAGAGTTCAAACCCCTAGACCTCAAGGACAATTTTTGCATATCAAGTGTCACACATGTGGACAAAATGGACACTATGCTAACCAGTGCACCTCCAAGAAGTGTGTGATGTCGGTGCCATTGAATTTGAATTCTACACCAACTAGCACCAATCAGGGAAACTATGGAGTGCAGAATTAGAATAGTCATCCACCTTAGCCTCAGTTGTAGGGAAGAGCGAACCATTTCACCACGGAAGAAGCTCAAGCTACATCAGACGTTGTGCTAGGTAAGTTTGTAGTCAACTCAGTCTCTGTAATTGTTTTATTTGATTCTGGAGCTTCGCATTCGCTCCTTTCTTTGGACTTGTTGCCAAGCATGATTTGGAAATTGTTACTCTTAAGCATACTCTACATGCTTTTACAATGAGAGCTACTATCTGCACTAACTAGGATTGTAAGGGAGTTCATTAGATATTGGTGGGATATAATTTCTAGCCAACTTAATCATCTTGAATTCCCCGTTCTTGGATTTTATTTTGGATTGTGTCAGTAGGAAGGTTAAGCTCACCAATGAGAAGGGAGAACAAGTAGAGTTTACATTGGTTCAACTACAAGATGGAGATGTGGAACTAAACAATGTTCGGACAATCACTTTGGAGCAAGTGTCAGTTTTCTGTCACTATCCAAATGTGTTTCCGGATGACCTACATAGAATGCTTCCGGATAGGGACATTGAGTTCTTCATAGAACTAGTCCCAGGAATAGCACCAACTTTCAAGCAACCATATCGCATGGCCAATAAGGAGCTATTTGAACTAAATAAACAAATCGAGGAGCTTCAAGCCAAGGGATATGTGAGACACAGCACATCACAATGGGGAGCCCCCACAATCTTAGTGAAAAAGAAAGATGGGACTAAGTGGGTACCTGTGGACTACCACTTGCTTATAATGAAGTAACTATCAGAATCAAATTTCTGTTACCAAGGATCGATGACCTGTTCGATTAATTGAAAGGAGCTAAGATTTTCTCCAAGATTGATCTGAGATCTGGATGTCATCATATTAAGATTATAAATAAGGACATTCCCAAGATTGCATTCACCACACGGTATGGTTAGTACGAGTAGAGCGTGATGTCTTTTGGACTCACTAATGCCCCGGCATATTTCATTTTTAATTTCATTGATGACATCCTGATCTACTCAAAGAGTGAAGCAGAGCATGAGGAACATTTGAGAGCTATTCTACGGAAACTCGATTATTAATGTGCAGAGTTTTCTTGGAATGGCTGGTTATTACCACCAATGGTTTATAGATGGATTCTCTAAACTGACAAAATCATTGACTAGAAATGTAAATGGACCCCTGAGTGTGATAAGAGTTTTGATGAATTTAAGAAGAGATTGATTTCAACTCCGGTCTTAGTTTTGCTAGATATAAAGAAGTATTTTGATCTGTATTGTGACGCATCACATCATGGTCTCAGATGTGTGTTGATGCACGAGGTAAAAGTAGTTGCTTATGTAGTCTATGCGGCTGCATCTCAAATTCTTCAGAATGCCCTTGGCAACTTTGTACACTTCCGTAAAATTTTGTGTAAGGGACGGGTCAGTATGATGGCCAATGCAAAGGAAAGATGTGGTAGTATGTTGTATGCGCAAGGCCCTATCGATCTACATGAAAAGGATCTATCATGTACTAAAAATATGACATCCGTAACGAAGAATGAAGAATTATTACCGTGTCATCATGGAGTGAAGCTCGGAACCGATCCATTCCCATCCCTAGTTGCTCAAAATGTGTGACAATTGCCGGTCTCTCTGGTGAAGTACAAGTAAGCCTAGTGCCTAAACTAACATGGCACATGTCCACCGGTGCCCATAGTGGGCCCATCTATGTAGCTCTCTTCTCTGGAGTACAGGTGGATCGGCTGTGTTATTTGGGGTCATCCGACGGGGAAGTGTGCCTGAGGCCACAAACCACAACTAAAGGAAGTTGTGGCAGGCGTTGAGTATTGGTTCCTTGGCCTTCTTGTACTGTGAGGCATCACACAACCCCCTATATAAAGCATAGAGAACTACAGATCCCTAGCTATATTGAGGGATGGGGTCGGGCGTGGATTAGCCAAAGACTCAACCAGGTAGATGTAGTTTGGATACACTACATTACCGCGCGACATGGGAAATATGTGCCAACCAAAGAGAAACAACAAGTAGGCAACTAGATGTGTCCTCACTACCTCATCGTTAGCACCTTCTGGGCACGTGTCATACCTCCTATGCCAATGTAGAGGGACACCTCGTGCTAGGATCCCCATGTCTATTCTTGGGATCTCTACACCAAATTTCGCACCCAAGTGCTCCCACGAGTCAACTGTGCTAGGAGGTGGAACAACTGCTTCTCCATTTATGGGAAAACCAGCGATCATGGAAATATCCTGAAGAGTCACCCTGATCACTCCCCAACAAAAGTGGAAAGTGTGTGTCTCAGGTCTCCACCTATCGACGAGAGCGGATGACAGAGACGTGTCTAAAGTGAAAGAGCAGCCAATGGATAGCATGCTATCGAATGGCAGAAGTCCACTCTCCCAAAGACATGGAACAAATCGCTCATCAAGGTCTCAGTGTGACCTAGGTCTCCTGAGCGTGAAGGTAGATGGAATGTCAATGTCACTTGCTAGCCAAGACTAGCACCTGTGTCGCTCATCGCAGTGTGCCTTCAGTAGATCAAGCAACGGAGCCATCTCCTGCAAATAGGAAATTAGCAATTAGTTCAGTTATGTGCAAATAAAGGACATTAGCAATGCCAAATATTTCAAAAATACAGCAAGTTCAATATTACAAAATTAAAGCTAGTTCCAACAGAAATATTACAACTTAATCATAATATTACAAAGAAAATAAAAAATTCCACATAGCTTATATAAAATTTTACAGAGAAAATACCAATAATAAACACTAGTTACGCGTCGATGCACTCGGCTTGTTGGGGCAATCCTTCTTGCTGTAGCCTGTTGTCTTGCATATCTCACACTTGCGTCATTTTGCAAATCGGCTATCGTTCATGTCATTCCTAAAATGACGACTATGTCGCCATCCCCTCTTATTTTGCTTCAAAGATGCACTGGACACCCATTCAACAAAACCAGGGCAAACATCCTTGTAACTCATATCAAGACCACATGAGCTGAACTCGCTACTCCATGTCACCAAAAGATGACGAGTGTCAAAGTATCTGGAGACATATTGCTGCGAGGACTATTTCATGTGTGCACACGCCTTATACACATGTGATCAAGGGTAACGCAACAGCTTCGGCTTATTGTAGGTGTAGGCACAAATATCATCATTGAGCTTGCATTTATGCTTCCTATCACTTCTAACATGACTGTTGACATGCTTCTACCTTAGCCGAATCTCATTCTTCCTCGTCAAGTCATCAATAACTCAGTCTAGGTCTATGTTTCATCAATGATGGCAATAATTGGGAGGAATCGAACACCTTTAAGCATGCCATTGTAAACTTTTGACATGTTGTTTGTCATTATGCCATAACTTTGGCCATCTGTGTCGTGGGCCAGTGACCATTTCTCCACCTCTAGAGCATGTCAGGTGATACACTCTGATAGAGTCTTGTCGACGATCGGTAAACCGCCGATCTTATGTAATACATGGAGAAGAGAGAAGAGGGGATCATATCCGGAAGCTGACCATGAATCAGGCCACAGGCGAGAAGATTTATACAGGTTTGGGCCTCCCTCAAGATAACAACCCTACATCCTGTTGGTTCATATTGACCGTGCACGAGTGGCTGAGTTAACGGCTGCCGTCTCCCGCCTGAAGCCGACTCTACAAGCCCACATCAGTACCCAACTCCGCAAGGAGTTTGGGATTCCTTGTCTATGGCCCTAACTCTGCAGAAGGCTTGCCACCCCGAGATGGATGGTGGCGCCCTCATCGACGAGTTACCAGGGGCAGAGACAGGGGAGACTAAGAAGCTGGCCATGGCCATGTACGAGGTTGCGGACATTTTCGTTGAGAGGCCCAATGTATAAAACCCTTGTGTAAATAAAGACTTCAAGTATTCTTGGTTAACGTCTGTGTTGTGATGTGTGCATGTTCTATTTAACTTTGAGTTTTAGAACTTAACGGGAACCTGACGCTAAGGGTTTGTCGAGAACAGGGGGCACTTAGCTCTTTCTGGCCTTTTTTCTTTGACCTGAGTCAGAATACTTTGCTACCAGTCGGGGAGTTTGGTTAGTCGGGCCTTAGGTCTAAGTCGAATGGAGGGTGCTGGGACCCTCAATCACTCCTAGATGTGATAAGGGACTTCCCTTCGTCCTACTCGAGACCGTAGCTTAGAATTCTTCCTCTTCGCAGGGAGAAAGACATAGGCACGTATGTCCTTTGTGGTCGACAAGCCATCTTGGCATCACGTTACCCATCTATTCCTTGCAATAATGAGTTGGAAGGCCTTATCGGTTTACTAAGTGTTTAGCGATTTCGTCTAGCGATTTCGTCGAACATGTCGCACTTTGCGCCTTACAACTTTCCTCATTCCAAGTCGGAAGACTTTGCCGCTAGTCGAGGAGCTCGATTAATCAGGCCTTAGGTCAAGGTCGGGTGGAGGGTTTAGGCACTCTCTATCACTCGCTGACACCATAAGGGATCTTCCTCATTCCCGTGAGGCTAGAGCTCGGACTTCCTTCCGTTCGCTTTCGAGTGCTCCATAAAATATGTTATCAAAAACTTTTCAACCCCGTTGTACCTATCTAGCCCCAACTGTCTATCAGAAAAGGAACACTTCTGATGGGCAGTTAAGGATAAAAGTTTCATTAAACTGAGTTTGTGTGTATAGCTTAAAAAGAAAGAAAACTAAGCTATCATCTGAGTCTTCCCGTTGACCATAGGTACCCCGGAGTATCTTGTCACCTTATCGCCATCGTGTTAGCTTGTCCAGGTGCTCATGCTAGGTAGAGGTACCTGGTGAGGCTCATCTTGGTGATCTCGTCAATGGGTGCTGGTACTTTGAAGGAAGGAAGGTCTTGTTCCGAAAAGGAGTTGACGGTTTTTGGGAGTGACTTGGGTGTCACCTATATGTCACCTCAGGTACTTACTGATAGAGCTTTCGGAAGCGGGTCGATGCTCCAGGAATCATCGAGGACTCGCCCATCCTTTAACTAGATCGAGCTTGGTTACCCCCCTTGCGAGAAGAGTTGTTGTGGCCATAAGTTATTACGGTTATCTTAGCTTATTGCAGCGTAGGCTTGTTTTTGGATAGCCGTGATGATACCCTTTGGACCTGGATTCATCGTGCACTGATAAGCGTAGTGCGTGGCAACCTTGAATTTCATGAGGGTTGGCCGTCCTAAGATAGCATTGTATGCTGTCTTGAAATCAACCACATCAAACAGAACCTTCTCTATTTGGAAGTTATGGGTTTCCCAAAGGTGACAGGGAGCATGATCTACCTGATTGGAGTAGCTGAAGATCCAAGCACAATGCCATGGAAGGCATGTGTTACTGGTTGGATGTGAGGATCCGGACTTAACTTCCAGACCCTCCCTGTGTATCTCCTCATTAGTCCAGGATCAAGCTGATGAACACAGGCGAATTGATATCACTGCACACATCACGAAACATTTTAGAAACATAAACTTATAGCAGCGATAAGACTAAATGAAGTAACTAGGACTTATGTCCCTCACCATTCAGAAACACAGCGGAAAAATAAAGCGTAGATATCTCCATCTCAACCACAGGCAGTCGACGGAGGCCACGTGACCTAAACCTCAGCATTGACGTAGAAGATTCCACATAGTCTTCATCGTCCTCATAGATATCTGAACACGTCCAACAAACAACATACACGATGAGTACTTTACGTACTCAGCAAGCCACCTGGCGGCAGATGGTCCTATTAAACTACATGCAAGGCTTCAACGGAAGGCTGTATGGTTCATTTGCAGAAAAGCAGTTTTAGTTGAAATATTACGGTAGATTCAAAGGCATCATTTTGATGAAAACCAATTTTTATTATCAGGGGTGTTTTTCAACAGGTGTGGTCCACGACCAACACACTCGAGCAAGGACTCCCGCCTTAGTTCGACCATAGGATTCATCAGCAAATGGGTAGAGGGAAATAGCAAGGGGGAGAGGGACAGGTCCTTTTCATCAAGAATGAGTCATGTGTTGTCCATAACCGTGGACACGGCTAATCGATTAGTTTTAACTCTGCAGAGTGTGTACACTTTACCCACATGACACGATCATCCCCTTATGCCAAGCTGATCGGGCTTGTACACACGCCCATCGGTGTGTCGGCAGGGTGACCGTGACGAGGTCTTTTAGCTAGATCCCCCTGAGGTGTGACATGCCCACCGGGTCTGGCTCGGAGTCGAGAGTACATCCCCGCACTCCGATCCCCCCATCTGTGCCGAGGGTCCTCGTAGCTACGTCCACCCCTTCTGCGGTACGGCAACATCGGCACCAAAGGCTGACTAACCTACTTGACCAAGCCAGTGCCCATATAGCATGTGGTTGTACTGTTGTCACAATTCTCCAACTTCAAGACTTCGGCCTTATGCGGAACGGACGACCAATGGTTCCTTTGAACCGGCCTTCTGCGGGTAGGACAACCATATGCTCCTTCATCACATGATCCAGCTGTCGCCCGCACCATATTAGATGGTAAGTTTCACCCAGAGTAGAGTAGGAGGAATAGAGAGAGAGGAATCATCGGGCATCCGGCCCTAGCCCAGCGAGCTCAACAACAAGTTTCAACGAGGATCATCAATCCGGTATTCATTCCTCCGTAGAGGCAAATCAAAACAACCTAAAGATGTATTTAAGCATGGCTAAGCATATCTCTACTCTATTCAGAATAAAACCTATTAATCTACTCAGGGTATCAAGTCAACAGGCGACAACGGATAAGGGTAAAGGTGTGTCAATCGACACGCTAGCTACTGAAATAAAACAGCATGCATGTTTATAAACAATAAAATATAATGACTTTGAAAATATAGGATCAAATATGATCAAAAAAAGGGGGCATGCCTTCGTTGACGAGTTGGTCTTCTTCTGCAGGAACTTGACCTTACCCAACTTTGCTACTTCCTATTCGTCGCAACAGCAATAAAGTGCAAGACAAATAAATATAAATCTAAATTAAATATCAAAATGGAAATACCAGAAGAATAGGGCTAGCAAGGTTGGATAGATATCAAAGGGCAAAGGCGAAGGGATAGGATTGTCGAAAGACAACTAGGAAGGTGTGAGATTATATATCTCAACCAGATAGAATACATGTACTCGAAAGATGGCCTTCCGGATCAGATCATTCTGGAAAAAGGATAGATTTATGGAAGATAGAATTTGCATGTCAAATGACTCAAGTTAATCCACATGCGAGATAGGGATAGATGTGCAACTGAGAATAGGATATGGTTGATGACAACAATAGCACAATCATATGATTAAACATGGGAACCCGACATACTAGCAAAACAAATATGACCAATCATACTTGTAAACAAGCAAGGTCCTGGCATGCTAGTTGGCAAGAGATGATAATATGCAACATGTCAATCTATATGAAACTACTGTGCAATATACAACTGGACATCATGTAACAAACTAGATAGACTAGGCATGAAATAGAAATTAGGCAAGACAAGCATAGGATAACATATGACCATGCAATTGTAATCTAATAACGATAATTGATAATGCAAACGGTGATTAAACCATATGATCAAATAACAACTAGCATCGATATGACATGCACCAACATACATGCAAACTATGACATAACATTAGCTCTACTCATGCTATTGTGTGAATAAAATACAGCAATCAACCTACAAATACTACACATAACAATATTTTAGTAAAGGATGATTATTAGCAACATATGTGCATATATTATAATTGATACCTAAATGTTAACCATGTATATGTGACTATACACTACATTATAAACATGCAACATTAGATAACAAGCTAAGCATACTAGTACATACATATTATATGCCCATCAACTAACATATGATATGATTAAATAATAAAAACTCAGTAAGGGATTATTATTCCAACATATAGATTGTCAACAATATTAAGTCCAATTATATACATATCTCTATATGCAACTACATGATTATGCAACATAAAGACATATTGAACATGCAACTTAATCGTGTTTAAACAAACAATTAAATTATACACATCAATAAAATAATGTATTCAGCCATTGCATGACGGATTATTATCTAAAACATGGATTAGCCTATGTATATATGCATAAACATATACACATAGCTGCATATGTAAATCACATGAAATGCATCGAACAAATATGAGACATGTGTGCAATCTTAACCATATTATAAATAGAGGTTAATAACATGACCAATTGTATAACAATCCTTAAATAAACATGAGTTAACCTATAAGAATATATGCACATACCACTATTTAATATACATCATGCAACCATAACTACATATGATATGTCACATTAATATTAGTTTAGCAAAGATTATGCTTCTACTACTATAGGTTATATGCAATATTAGGTTCAACTATATATTGTATAACACAATATATGTGAACATACATAAGATCATGCCATATGAATCTTATTAAACATGAACTACTTTAGTCATGATACAACCAAGTTTGAACTAATATGTTGAACCACTTCATGTCTAATGACTATTAAGATGGAACCATATTGTATGCATGCATATTATATTCAACTATCTAAACATGCAACATGTAGCTATATGAATATGGATACATCTATTAATGAATGAAGCATGGTTGATCCGTATGACGAATTCTCTTAAGCATGAACATTATATAACAGGAAACTATCATACATATAACAATATGAAACCATACATATAACAATATGAAACTATATAACCTTATATAACTATATGAAACTAACATTATATGACTATATAACAATCATACGTATAACAACAGGAAACTATATGCTACATAACATACTTATTCAATTGGATGATGAAAACAATCATCAAAATTATTGGACATGAACATATGAATATGCGAGTACTTTCAAACAAGAATTAATGACAGGAAACAATGCCATGATGCATCACAAGATGATTGGAGATTAACAAGATGGGTGGTGGCGACATTCGCAACACATAGAGGTACAATCCTACCAAAGGGTTTTGGAGAATTCTTACCGAGTCAACGGGAAAAGATCAGACAAGTTAGATGTTCTGCAGATTGAATCTGGACATCTGCGAACAACACGTCGGAGACGGATCAATTCCCGCCAAACGGCTACATGGATCAAGGAGAAAATTTACAGAGGTGTTTATAGATATCTAAGACACAATTTCACCAAAGGAATTCTTCAAAGACTCACCGGATCAACGGGGATAGAGGAGATAATGCCGCTGTGCCGTTCGCACAGTCAAATCTGCACACGAACAGCAGCATGTAGAAACTTGATTTCCCGGAGATTAGACCATTGGATTGCCTTCAAATTTTGTGGAGATGATCTTGACAACATCATCCATGATCCCACCAAACGGATCTTGGAAAGGAGGTCCGAGCCGACAATGGCGTTGTTCCAATCTAGAGGCATGCGCAGAAAATCTGGGTGCAAATAGAACGTTAGTATTTGGAGATTTCCTGGTGATTGCACCGTTGGATCTTCACCAAATTTTGCAAAGAGGTAGAGGAAAAGTTAGGAACAATCGCACCGAAGGGATTTGCCAAACGATGTTCGAGGCGACGGAAATTGGCAAAATACTAAGGTGGGATGTGCTGTTCAGGAACTGCACGGGAAGAGAAAGGGGGTGGCGGCTGTTTAGAGGGGTTTGGGGGCTAGGGTTTCGTGGGAAAAGGATTTGGGGGAGTGGGGAAGAGGTGGGAGGGGTGTGGGGTATTTATACGAGGGAGAGGGAAAGGGATTTGGCCCAAATACTATTGAAACAGATGCAGCGACGCATGCTGTGCTATGCAACACTCGCCGGAACGCCTGCTCAAGAGAGGAAATGAGACGGCGGGATGCCGAGAGGAGATGGGCCGGGATGGCAGCCATAAAGGAAAGGAGAAAAGACAAGGAGAAACCAAAATAAAAACAAAGAACAGTAGAGCGAGATTGAATATCAAACGAACTCCGAAAATTCTGAGAAAAACTCTGGAGACATATTTCAAATTGAAAAGCAAATCAAATTCAAGTTGGATTGATTCAAATTAACTCCGGTCCAATTTGTGAAATTCCAATTAAGTTTTAATTAACTTGAGAATAAACAACGAAATTTTCCAGCTCTGATTTTTGATAAAAGATTTTAAAAAGCTCTGAAAATCAGGATGTTACATTGGATGGATGAGCTAGGGATCTGCATTGAGTCAAGTGCATTCATAAAGAAGACATTCAAAGGACTCCCTCCGTCAAGGAGTACTCGGGAAACTTTGTAATTGTTGATAGTGGGTTCAACCACAATAGGGAATCATCTTGGTCAGACGAAGTTCTCAGGACGGTCGGCTTGGTCGAAAGAAATCGTGACATCCGACCACCTGACCGTCTGGCAAGTCAGAGGAATTGTGGCGGGAACTTCTCGGGCTACTGTCTTGTATTGCCTTTTAGACTCGTAAGATGCTAAGCCCCAAACATGTGGTCTACCCTTCATTGTTCATTCTAGAAAGGAGCTTGGTCGGATTCATCGCCGGAGTTGGTCTCTCAACTTTGGTTTGTGACCTGAGGTCCTCTTTCTCTAAATTTCTCGGCTTCTGCCTGGACGTATTTTTTGAAGAGCTGGTATTGATGAAGATCATGCTTGTCGGTCTGGTGGAAATCACACCAGATGTTGCTGGTTACTTCCACCTTTGCCTGAGGTTTTCCTTTGTTCCAATGCAAACTGGAGCATTTGTTGGGAAGTTTGTCATTACTTCTCCTGTTCTCTGCCTCTTGTCGCGATCCTCCTTGGAGGGTTTCTTCTTGCGCTTGCTTTTGGTTGAGTTGTTGTGATGTCCCGGTTGGGGCCGTTTGATGTCTTGGTCCCAATCCTTGATGAATTCTGTTGAGTTGTTGTGATGTCCCGGTTGGGGCCATTTGATGCCTTGGTCCCAATCCTTGATGAATTCGAGAGCTTCTTCGACGCTGGATGCCTTGTCAGCGAGCTCCATTAGCTCTTTTACCATTTTTAGGATGGTCATAGCGACTTCCTCTATATACCGTTGATTCCTGCAACTTCGAACGAATGCTTGAATGACTTCATGGTTGGTTATCTTGAGTATGGTGTTTCGGACGTTCTAAACCGTTGGGTAAATTTTCGCAAGGTTTCTCATTTTTCTTGGAAGAGTCGGAAGAGGTCATCAGGCTTCCCTGGAATTGTTTGCATAGTTGTTCCCTCTAGTGGATCGATCCGGGTTGAAGGTTGGTGAGCCAAGTTTTTGCTGGTCCTTTGAGAGCAGTCGGGAGGTAGTTGGCCATAACCTTTTTGTCGATGATCGGTAAACCCGCAAATCTTACATAATACGTGGAGGAGAGAGAAGGAGATGAGAGGATCGTTCCAAGTAAGCTGACCCACAAATTAGGCCACCGGCGGCAAGATTTTATACAGGTTCAGGCCTCCCTTATGATAATAATCATATGTCATGTTGGTATATATTGATATCAAAAAAGAGTACAAGAGGGGGTGTCTAGTCCTATATGGGATCAACAACTAGTCAGGGGGTGGTTGTCGAGGCAGATCTTCTCTTCTACTTGCTCGGAAGTTGATTGATCTTCTAAGGCTTGCGGGATCCTTATATAGAGGGTATACCATATCATAAGTGATATGGACTCGTCCCCGAGCAGGATTCCACTTTCCTTAAATGTCAGGATTGACTACCTAGTTTAAGGAGTCCCAGATACCAACGGGTGGTTTCCGTATCGATGTAGAGTCCTTCTCCAGAGTACACTCCCTCCCGGGTAGGTAGGATACTCTTTAGTCGTAGGTAGTTTTCCACTACTCATCGTCACTTCTTGTTTCCTCCTTTGGTCTTGATGGTCATTGTGTAGATTCTAGGAACTTTGCGTGATCTTTCATGCCATCATACTTCTCAATCGATCCTAGTTTGAACCATGAAGGCCAGCAAACTCTTCTTAATTCTGCGGAAAAGGCTTGGCAACCTTGAATGGCTCCTCGGGTGGTTCTGTCATTCGACGTCAGTGATCATCCTCAATCCTGGCTGTGATACTGAGTAGTATTGCGATCAGGGGAGCGATCTGGTGGAGCCCTCAAGTTCCTTCTTTCGTCGAGGTACCTATGTAGATCTTTTATCAAATGTCCTCGGACGAGTGAATACTTTCGACGACGAGGCGGATCTGTATCCCTAGAAGAGCATTTCTGATTAGATCATCTTTTCCTGACCAGCAACTTCACGAGAAGTGTTGGATTGGGTTCCTCCTTTGAGGAACTGTAAGCATTAGCTGCTTCGTCTGAAGACTCAGCTTGTTCTCGAGCCTGGAGGATATGGTCCTCCATATCGTCCAGCCATGGTTTCCCCTCTGGGGTCGTCTGATCCATCGAAAGAGGCTGCTTGAGCCGTCGTCGAATCCCAGATAGGCATTGAGCAGCTCTCGAGCTGAATAGATCTGGATCTCGTGGAATTGGAGTTTTCTATCGATTGTCTGGGTCATCTGCTTGAGCGGTCCTCGGATCTTGAGGAGGAATCCTTAGGTCAAGGGGCGGATCATCCCTACCGTGATCCTGAGAGGGTTGGCGCTATGATCCATTCTCTATCATGAATACCTCGCGGGGGTACTTTCCGCTAGAAGTATAGTCTAGATCCATCATGGATCTGCCATCGAAGGTGACCTTCGGTAGGCTTCGTCAGCCATCTAGGTGGTTGAAACATGTGGGTGATAATTCCTACATGGGACTTGTGCAGTCAGTGCAACTACCTTGGTGGCCATGGGGTCAAATATTGAATCCATAAGTCATGGCGTAGTCGTCCATCAACTAGTGGACATCATTGTCGGACTCTTCATCAGGTGGAAGTCTGCCAAGATTGACTCGGTCGTGCCTTGGTTCCTGATCAGTCGGAGGGGTGAAGTTGTCATAGAACCCTCCGTACGAGAAGCCAGTTCTTGCCACAGCTTGTGGCAAAGACGTCAATGGTGATTCGTTGGAATCAACAGCCACGATCCCCACAGTCGGCTTCATCTGTTGACAATTTGTAAACCGCTGATTTTACATAATACGTGGAGAAGAGAGAGAAGGGGATCGTATCTGGAAGCTGACCACGAATCGGGCCACTGGCAAGAAGATTTATACATGTTTGGGCCTCCCTCAGGATAACAACCCTACGTCTTGTTGGTTTATATTGATCACGAGACAAAGTACAATGGGGGTCCTAGATGGGATCTACAACTAGTCGGATGTGGTTGTGGAGGCTGATCCTCCTTTCTACTTGCTTGGAAGTCGATTGATCTGGTATAGGCTTGAGTAATTCAAAGCTAGATTGTCTAACTCGTCGAAGTCATCTTTTCCGAATGCCATCGGGGGTCCATTTATGGAGTTCATATTGTATCGTAGGTGATACAGACTCGTCCCTGAGTAGGACTCTCACATCTTTAAATATCGGGATTGACTTCCTAGTTTAAGGAGTCCTGGATACCCACGGCTGGTTTCCTTATTGACCTGGAGTCATCTTCTGAGGTACACATCCTTCCGACTAATTAGGATACTCCAAGGTCTTTGTTTATTCATATACAGATGCTGTCATCGTATACAATAGTTGCTTATTACTGCCAGCCTAGTCTTAACTTTCTTAGTCACTTCCACATTAGGATGCATTGGCTGTTGTCCCTCCCCCTAAGACTGACCATTATATCTGGCTGTTGCGGTCTCTAGTGCTGTCCAAATGGCATGCAACTTTTGTAACTAATTTTGCATGCACATCTTCTTAAAATTATTCATCAAATCCT